>CM053594.1:63202086-63231795 GCA_028646575.1 Pseudocheirus occidentalis
CCCACTTCTATGATCTCGTTGGGATACAACCCCAAAAGTGGTATTACTGGGTCAAAGGGTATGCAATTATTTATAGCCCTTTGGTCAGTTCCAGATTGCCCTCCAGAATGGTTTTATCAGTTCACAGCTCCACCAACAATGCATTAGAGTTCTAATTTTTCCACATCCTCTCCAGCACTTGTCATTTTCCTGTTTTGTCATCTTAGCCAATATGACTGGTGAGATGCGATACCTCAACATTGTTTTGATTTGCATTTCACGAATCAGTAATGATTTAGAGCATTTTTCCATGTGCTTAAATATATCTTTAATTTCTCCCTCTGTAAATTGCCTGTTCATATCCTTTGACCACTTATCAATTGGGGAATGACTCCTGCTGCCATTCTTAATTTAGTCAGTCAATAAATATTTATTAAGTACCTACTATATGCCAAGCACTGTGCTAAGCTTTGGGAATATAAAAAATTATAAAAGATAGTCACTGCTCTCCAGGAACTCACAATGTGTTGGGGGAAGACAACATATAAAAAAGAAGCTGGAAAAAGAGGAGGAGAAGGCGAGGCAGAGTGCCAGGTATGGGATGGGGGCATAATGAGGTCCAGAGGAGACGGGAAATGATGAGAAATGGTCACCTGAGCATCCTCCTTAAATAGAGGATCTGGGAGAACCTTTCTGAAGTCCACCTTCAACATCTCCAATCAAAGAAAGGGAGGGAGGGAGGGAACCCAGGGGGAGGGGCTACTGAGAAGGTGTGACTAGTCATTGTTTGGTCTTCTTAGGTCCTTTTGTACCTACTTTTATTTCTCTGGTTCTTGGAACAGTCTCTTTTCTCTTCACATTTTATCTAAGAGAATTTATTTCTCCACAAATGGATTTTATAATTTTCCCCTTTAACAAATGTTCTTTTTTTTCTGCCCCTTTTAGAAACCTAACTTTTTACACATGAGAGAGGCAGAATCATGCGCTAAAATATACGTTTTCTCATTTTTTGAAAAGCAGGATATTTATTCACCTGCAATAGTAATCTCACACCTCTCCTATTTCCTAAGATTCCTCAAGAATTCAGCAGTGATTCTGCAACCATATCTGTAAGTTCTCTCAATACCCTAGGTTATAAATCATCTAGACTTAAAGACTTCAGACAATCCAAGAATCTCAGAATGGGAAGGGGTTTCAGAATGTAAGAAAAACGGTTGTGGGGATCACAGGACTTCCCAGGCAGGGACCCATTCTCACCGAAAGAACTCAGAAACAGAATGGGCATAAGAAGGCATTTATTACACTTCAGAAGCAGGTGAGGTGCTCACTAGAAACACTCACATCAAACAAAAGCAAGAGCAAACTTAAATATCATTAGGGTATTCTGACTCCTCCCCTCAGAGTCAGGATTGGTAGAGACTCCTCAAGGTTACAACTCTTCCTTCCACTCCCACTGCATGTCCTCATTACACATTCTGCCTCCCAGATCATACATTCCATGAAGAAAATGGCAGAATCTCTGCCCTTTAGCCATGTAAGTTAATATTAATGAGGTTGTTTGAGTAGGTGCAGTAGGGAGACACTGGTGACTGGGGCATAACCTCTCAGCCTTGAACCAGTTGTTCTATCCCAACCTTTCTGATTCCCCCAGACATCATTGTCTTAGTAAAATAAGAAAATCAAGTTTCTCCCACAGCTCTGGAGTGTTAATTATCTACCAATAACATCTGTGGGAACAAAACAAGATACCATAATATCCCCTCTTACAAGAGGTCATCTATTGCAGCCCAACCCATACCAAAGTACAAATTTCTTTCTAAAATATCTCCCATAGCTTGTTGTAATAGGGAATCTACTGTCTCTGCTTTTCTACTTTGAATTAATTCTAATTGTTAGCAAGTTTTTCCTTAGATTGAACTGAAATTTGCCTTGGGTGATTTTACCTTGCCTAACTTCTACCCATTACTTCCAGTTCTACTCTCTGGTATCAAATAAGACAAACCTAACCTCTTTTCTGGAGAGAAGAGATCCATGTTGGAGAAGACACAATCATGGAGGAACCAAGAAATTGATATTCAAGGTGCCTAAAGAAGGGAAAGATATCAAAAGAATGAGAAAAATCTTGGACTTTGATAAAGTAAAGAGGGTGGGAAGAGAGAGACAGAGAGAGAGAGAGACAGAGAGAGAGAGAGACAGAGACAGAGAGAGACAGAGAGAGAGACAGAGACAGAGAGACAGAGAGACAGAGACAGAGAGAGACAGAGACAGAGAGACAGAGAGAGACAGAGACAGAGACAGAGAGACAGAGACAGAGACAGAAAAGAGACAGAGACAGAGACAGAGAGAGACAGAGAGACAGAGGCAGAGAGAGACAGAGACAGAGGCAGAGATAGAGAGAGAGACAGAGACAGAGAAAGAGACAGAGAAAAGGTAACTGAGAAAGTATCAATAGCTACTGACCAGTCTGCCTACTCTCCCATTTGTGTATAGCAGAATTAAGAGCATCCTCACTGAGGGTAGTAAAGGATAATAGAGATTACGCAGGCTTTCACCAGGGCCATTCAACAGCAAACCACATCTATACCATTTCATATGTGACTGAAAGATATGGAAAACATAAGACTCCATTGTGTCTATTATCTGTTAATTAGAAAAAAATTCTTTTTCACTGAGTAGAACAAAATGCTACATTAAAAACTTTTCCCCAACAAGCTGTCTGTCTCTATTGGGATTATATAAAGCCCCTTTATTGACTTCTGCAAGTAATCGAGGTATCATATGAAAAAGAGCAGTCAAAACTAAGGGAAGGCATGATGCTCAATGATTTAATATAACAAATTGCTTTTATTTATTTCAGTCAATATATACACTCTTAGTTACTTCATTCAATTTACTGAATTACTCACTTATTTAATAGAGAGGAAAAGCCCTCTCTGATTCCTCCACCACACAATGGAATCATGCAAATTCCCTAAGGTGTATAATAAAGAATACCTAACCCAAATCTCATTTAAACTACCCAATACAACCTTACCACCTCTAGGACAGCAGCAACAACGATGGAGGATTGGACATATTGGAATGAAGGAAGGAAATGAGCATTTATTAAGTACCTACTAAGTTCCAAAATTTGTGCTAAGTGTGTTCCATATATCATTCCATATGATCTTTACAAGAACTCTGGGAGGTAAATGCTATTGCTATCCTTCCTTGGGAATACTGTTGGGGAAACTGAGGCAGACAAAAGTTAAATGAATCACCCAGGGTCACACAACTAATGTGTCTGAAGTCAGATTCAAACACAGTTCTTGACCCTGGACAACATGTTCTATCCACTTTGCCACATAGTTTTTTGGTAACTGAAGGACTTGGGGAGTGAGATATGAGCAGACAGATCTGATGGATAAAGACAGTGACACCTGGAAGATGAACCCTGCTTAGACTCTGATGAGGCTACAATCAGGTACCACTAGGCTCCAGAAAGCCAGAGGTTCATGGTATGGTTTCTTCTTAAATATCAAGTCATTACCAATGAAGGCTGTCTGTCCTGGTTCTGCATTTTTCACCTCAGCACCAAGACATTCAGATAATATTAGAAGTAGCAGCCTGGATTCAGTGTGTTGCACTTAGAAGAAAAACTTGCCCACCAATTTTCAGATGGTTTAAATGGTGGCCAAGGCCGTTGTATCATTTTTATATCATACAACAAGGTGATTATCATGGATTTGGTGAATAGCTTATGTTAAACAAATCTTGATGACCAGTATCAACTAACCAGCATTCTGACCAATCATTTGTGATCATTATGAGCAATTGGTTATTGATCTATACAACCAAAGTGTTTATGTTCCTCTATGCTTAGAATGTTCATGTTCATTACAAATTCAAGATGGAGTCACTCATGTCAAGAGTGTTCCTACAACCAGATACCCCATTCCAACATGAAAACATGCAAGATTTCTTAGAAGAAATAACAGAAATATCTTGCTTAATGATCTTCAGATAACAAACATCAAAGCATAAAATGAGAATAAAATAAGGAGCTATATACTTGCCAGATATGTTGACTGTTATTATGGAGGTGACCTAGCATAGATTTCAAGTTGAAAATAGACTCTCTGTGGATAGTGGAATCCTTTGGATGTTTCTGTTTGTGTATATCGTACAGTTTTCATCAAACTCAAGAACACTGAAGAATCTACTGAAAGAGATCTGGAAGTTCTAGAAGAATTTGGTTTGATGGTCTACACAAGAAAGATTAAGTGTATGAAAAATGCCTTTTTCCAGATTATGATACAGAATTGAATGGACAACCTATAGACCTAATTTATCAATAAGTATACTCTAGGATATACAGTACACATGGTCAGTGAGTTGGTCCCAGAATTGAACAGGAGGACCACAGACAGCTGGATTGTCTTCAAGAAATTTCAATACTTTCTCAATGTCCCCAAGCTTTTTGTGGAAACAACAGCCCTATTTAAAAATAACATTTTACCATTGTTTCCATATGATAGTGAGACATGCAATACAGTAGTCATCAAAGACTTACAAGTGAATCTAATATAGATGGAAATGGAAAGGCACATGGTAGTTGTGAGCAGGCTGGTATGTGTAGCCAGTGAGGAACTCCAAAAAAATGAATAAAAGTTAAAGATGTAATTGGAGAGATGTATGGTAGGAAGAGAAGATGGCAAGGGTGAAGAATGACCGTTGGACAGCCAGAGGATATCCCTGTGATGTGAGCAGAAAGTGAAGAAGGCCTCGAGCACATTGGGTAGATCCCCCTGTGGTGAATTTATGGGAGTAAATAGAGAAGGCTAGGCAGGGATGGATGGGTTAGTTATGATCCAAATCATTGTCAGGAACTCCCAAGTCAATGAAATCACAGAAACCTTTGAGTGTTTGAGTAATCTCTTTTTCATAAGACATCTCTTAAAATATGTGAAGATAACTAAGACTTCTCTTTTCTGGAATAAACTGCCCCAGTCCCTTCAATGAATACTTACAGAATGTTATCTTGGCCGCGTCTTCATGAGGTGTTGCTGAGAGGATTAGTATGCCAGAGAGGGATGTGTGCTGCTTTGGGGTAGAATCCTCTGAGCCTCCTCCTCTTTGACTCTAGCAGTTTTGTTCTGTCCTTGGGTCTGATAGAAGGGATGACTCAATCTCATGAGATAGCCCACTTATCACTGGATAGGTAGGCAAGGTGAAATCACACTAGATACTCTGCATTTAGCAGAATGAGGCCCAGACTTTGGCTCACAGAGGCTGTAACAAGGGGAAACCTCTGTGAGTTTAGTGAGAAAGTCCCAGAGAGATTAACCATAATGATTCATCTTGGCCCTAGAGAACATATGGTAAAGTACATTTCTCTCCTCTTGGTAGAAAGGTAGGAAACTAAGAATGGGTAATGTTGGGTGTGCAGCCAGATGTAGTCACTATATTGGTTGGTTATACTTAATTATTTTTTCCTATGTTATAAGAGAAGGTGTGTGGCAAGGAGCGGGGGACAGCATTGGGCTATAAAAATGTAGCAATGGGAGTGGGGGAAACTGGAATACTTCTCATGGAACTGAATATGCCCTATGGACCCTTTCTATGGGACATATATTCTGGCTCCTTGTGAAAGGATGTGTCCTGAGTGGTCCTCTGGTTCCTCTAACTGAGGTCTGTGTGTAGTCAGTGTGGATTGAGCCAAGAACAGCTGCCCACTTGACAGGTTATAAAAAGATCAAGGAGAAAGTTTTAACCCCATTTACCAGCTCTCTCATTCTCTCTCATTCTCTCTCTCTCTCTCTCTCTCTCTCTCTCTCTCTCTCTCTCTCTCTCTCTTCCTCTCTCCCTCTCTTTCTCTTTCTTTGTCTTTTTCTGTCTCTCTAGGACTACTAGAAGGGAGAGGAAGAATTCCTTTGCCTTTCTTCCCAGCAGCAATGAAAGACCTCCGCTTAAGTCCATGGCAAGGAGAACATGTGTTTGCCTAGGTGAGTATGAAATTAGACCTCAACCCAATGGATGAATCTTTCTTTGTGTTTCCTTTTCTAAGTAGATCCTTGAATTGTAGTCTTGATAAATTCAGGCTTCCATCCTTAGCAGTGACCTCATGAATCCAAAAAACTGAAAGTTCCTGAGTCAGATGTAGGTTGTCCAGAAGTAGGTCATCTCCACAACAGCTTCTGGGTAAAGGATAACAACAGTTCTAGGAGGATTCTACAGCTAAAGGGCTCAGTTCAATGACAGAGTATCTGGATTTTGTGGGTAGCTTGGATGGTGCTGGTCTAAGAAGAAAGTGAAATATCTATTTAGCAGGTCCACAAAGTGCCTTTAACTGTCAAGAAGAATATAGTGGGCAGCTAGGTGGCGCAGTGAATAGAGCACCGGCCCTGGAGTCAGGAGTACCTGAGTTCAAATGCGGCCTCAGACACTTAACACAAAAAACTAGCCATGTGACCTTGGGCAAGTCACTTAACCCCAACTGCCCTCCAAAAAGCAAAAAAGAAAAAAAATATATATATATAGTGATGATGATGGGTTTTATGTTTTAAGTATTTGTTAGTAAGTACTTATTCTTTTGTGTTTTAAGCATTTTGGGGGGGGGGAAGGAATTAAATAGCTGTCCCATATCTGTTTTATACATTGAATGATTTTTCTAGAAGAGATCCTGTTAGTCTCTTTTGGGGAGATCCTAGATATGAGCCATACATAAGCTTTGTTTCAAGATTTTCCCCAGAGTAACTCTGGGGTGAGGGCATAATGAGTCAAAGAGCGGGAGGAAAAGTCTGACTCTTTTCTTAAGTTCAACTCTCTTCCCCACCTGAAACCTACACTCAGTCCCCTAAGAATCTGAACCCCATGTGAGTTCAAAGTAGGATTCCCCTGTGGGAGGGAACCTTTTAGGGGAACAAATTACATGTGTGTATGTGTGTGTGTGTATAATATATACATACATATATATATATATATATATATATGTCACAAACACACAGCACCAAACAGTCCTACCCACCTGGCCAAGAAATAGCAGCTGGGCCTCTATAATCACTGAGGCTGGAGGCTCCCTCAGGATCCAGAGAGTCTGTTAGGTCAAAGTCATTAGCTGCTGTGGGTGAATCATGTTGGAGTGTCTTGGACCCCTGCCCCTGTGGAAAGCATTGCTACTTTTGCTAGCTGCCTTTTCATTTAGGTCCAAGGAATCCTTATGTCTCGGGCAGGGGCAGAAGGCTGAGCAGCCCTCATGCACAGCCATCATGACCTGTTTCTAGACAGTCTCCCTATCCAGGCTGAAGTTATTTTCCACTCCCTCCTGCTTCCCTTAACTGTGCCCTGGAGACTTTTCCCCTTCTGGGGTCCAACTGCCCAGAGCTTAAGGATGGACACTGGCAGGAAGGAGAGCTATTGAATCATAGGGTCTTAGAGTTGGAAGGGATTTTGGAAGTCATTCAGTCCATCCCCTTCATATTACAGCAGAGAAAACAGGCCTAGATGAATTGGGTTACTTGCCACAGCTAGTAAATGTATGAGGTAGGATTCAAAACTGGCTCATCCTCACTCCACATCTAGTGCTCTATCTACTACAATGTGCTGTCTCATAAGAAATGACTTATTCATCTATTGCTTTGTTCCTGAGACATGGCCTCTCAGCACACCCAAGATGAGGAGTTTCCTTCCTTCTTAGTCTGCCATTTAAGACCTCCCCATAATCTCTTTTCAACCTACTTTTCTATTCATATTTCATATGACTTTCCTTCACACGTTCACATTCTAACCAAAACTTGTACATTTCCAGTCTTTTTATATTTGTTCAGGCCATCTCTTGCACACAGAACATACACCCTCTTTATTTCTACCCAACAAAAATTCTCTTCCTTCAAGGCTAAGTTCATCTCACCTTCTCCATGAAGTCTTCTCTGATTCCCTCAGTCGCAAGTGCTTCCTGTCTCTTTGCACATTTTCCTAGAGCCCAACCAGATCTCTCCTTTCCGAATTATCTTCTACTTTGTATGATATTTATTGATGCACTTGTCATCCCCATTAGAAGACATCAGTATTTTAGGGTGAAAGTTATTACTTTTCTTCTTCCTATTTCCAGTGCTGAGCACAAGACCTTCTACACGACAGATGTTTAATAAATTGCATTTCGAAAATTGGATATGAGTAATAGATGTCAGGATGACTGGGTTGGGAGACTTCATTTTCCTCCTGGCTGAAACTTATCTGGTTTCTCTACTAGGGTCTTTTCCTCATAACATATCCCTTACACGACAGCCAGGGATGAGCACATAATGGGGCAATCTCCGCTCTGGAACCCCTCTCCATCACACATAGAATACAACAACACAGTCTCAATATTGATCCTGTTCAGGAATCCCTCAAGGGTCTGGAGTGAAGGAAGGAAACCACTGAAGGGAGGTCATTATTGGTGTGCCTTTCCTTCCTTTGACTTTCAGTAAAAAAAAAAAAAAACCCTCCTCATCCTCCAAGAAAAGGGACTGTCGCCTTTATAGTGACTCCATTGTACCATACTGACTGTGTCTTTTTTTGCCCTCCCAATCCCTAGCTTCAGGAGACAAGGAAATCAAGTAGCAGGGGGCAAAGGCAATGAACTAGGAGAGTGGTGTTATATAAACTCAGAATGGCATTGGGTTCTCTACTTTTCTTTATGTCTTTCTTTTCTTTCTAGGTGGTATAGTAGATAGAAAGTTGGAGCTGGAGTCAGGAAGACCTGGATTTAAACCCAGCTTCAGGCACTTCCCACTTGTGTGACCTTGGGCAAGTCACTTGACCCCTGCTTCAATTTCTTCAACTGTAAAATGGGAATAATAATACCAGTCTTCTAAGATTTTTCTAAGGATCAAATGAAAATGCTATCTGTAAAGCACTTAGCATACAGTAGGCACTTAATAAATGTTTGCTACCTTCCCTCTCCTCAGCATTGAGCAAAGGGTGGTAAACACAGCAGGTATTTAATAGGTGTTTGTAGGTGTGTAGTAGGATATGCTAGAATATAATGGGGGAAATGTACAGGGGAAATGTTGATGTAAGAACAAAAGATTTTTTTTTTGCTTTTTTTTTTTGGAGGGCAGTTGGGGTTAAATGACCTGCCCAAGGTCACACAGCTAGTAAGTGTTAAGTATCTAAGGTTGCATTTGAACTCAGGTCCTTCTGACTCCAGGGCTAGTGCTCTATTCACTGTACCACCTAGCCACCTCCTTTTTTTTTTTCTTTGTGGAGGGGGGAGGACAGGGCAATTGGGGTTAAGTGACTTGCCCAAAGTCACACGGCTAGTTTTTTGTGTTAAGTGTCTGAGGTCACATTTGAACTCAGGTCCTTCTGACTTCAGGGCCAGCCTATTCACTGCACCACCTAGCTGCCCGAACAAAAGCTTTTTTTACAAAAAAAAAAAAAAAAAAGAATAGAACTCTACATTTCCATTTCATGGAAACAGCTTATCTTATAGCATTACATTATATTGGTAGAGCCAGACATTGCAGTACTTAGAGCACTGAGCCTGGAATCAGCAAGACTTAAATTCAAAACCAGCTTCAGACACTTATTAGCTGGGCAAGTCACTTAACTTCTTCCTGGCTCAGTTTCCTCATCTGTGAAATGGGGATAATAATAGTACCTACTTCCCAGGGTTGTTTTGAATGGCCTAACATGTGTAAAGTGCTTCACAAACCTTAGGGCACTATACAAATGTGAGTAAGCTTTACTACTTCAAAGCTTACAAAGTATTTTATGTCCCTATTTCATTTAACCCTCACAATAACCTGGTGAGGCAGACAGTGCAAATATTATGTCTGTTTTTTAGATGAGGAGACTAAGCCTGTGAGGATTAAGAGAATGACTGACCCAAGGTCGCACATAGCCGATGTAACAGAGCCAGATCTTGAACCCAGGCCTTCCAAAGGTCAGCTCAGGAGTATTTCTACTTTATTTCACTGCCTTCCACTATGCACATTACACAGATATGTATAACGTGACCATATGCTATCCCCCCTCCACATACAAATACAGATACATTCAATACACATAGTCACATGGAAAGACAGACTCAGTCTACACAGTCACACATGCTCACATATACACACCCTTGTGTACATGTATCTACACATGGAGACCAAAGGAGTCTGGGAATATGTTTATGAGAACGGAAGTTGTGGTGGGGGGGGAAGGGGGCAGCATAGACAGGACACTGTGGACTCAGAGCCTCCGACAAGGCCAAAGACATGTGGTTTTCATTAAGGGCCTGGGAGCTTAGGGACAGAGACAGGATGTGGGCTGACAAGGCTGGGTTGGGTCGCAACAGGGCCTGGACAGCATCTGACTTTCCAGTTTATGATGAGCCCTGAATCCTGTGAGAGTCAAAATAACTCCGCTTAGGGTTGGGGGTACAGAATGACCTTCCAAGTGCTGACATGCAGACTTTGTGATCAACAGAGGCCTGGCTCCTAGCTCCCATCTGTTTGCTCATGCTCCCCCATCTTTCCTATTCCTTCCCCCCCCCCCAGGGCTCCTTCCACCCTTGTCAAGGAGCCCAGAA
The DNA here is from genome assembly GCA_028646575.1 of Pseudocheirus occidentalis. Taxonomy (NCBI): domain Eukaryota; kingdom Metazoa; phylum Chordata; class Mammalia; order Diprotodontia; family Pseudocheiridae; genus Pseudocheirus; species Pseudocheirus occidentalis. Next base: position 63,212,609 of record CM053594.1, read on the forward strand.
GTTGAAGGGTAATTGCATGTGTATGTGCATGTACTCATGCATGCGTGGGTGTGAGTCTGTATCTGTGTGTACATGTATTTGAATATCTGAACATTCATGATATTGGATGGACCTGTGTCAGTATAACCACATATATCTGGGACAGCAGGACAGATATGTGTTTGAATATCTGTAGGGGATTCATGCCCATGAGTAGGTGCTGGAATATCAGTGTGTGACATCAGATACGCCTGACTCTCTGTGAGTGTTTCTTCAGACACCCAAATTGGGAGGGGGGTATTTTTGCAGCACTGTCTCTGGGCAAAAACAACCTATCGGCGTCTGTGTCTGAATCTCTGTGTGTGAGAGACACACAATAGAAACGTCTGCTTAGCTGTGCACAGTGAGACAATGCATGTGAGTGTGCTGTGTGTATACTGAGCCAAGGCCCTCCTTACCCTCCTGGGCTGATCCTACAGCCCCCTCCCTGAGTGGCCTGGAGCAGCCAGTTTGGTAGTTGCTCTCCTGATCCATATGTGGAGTAATTAATTATGGCATGGCATATGCAGATCAGCTGAGGTTTTTCTCATTAGCCGAGTTGGTGTTGGCAATTAGGGGAGTAAATACCCAGAGCTCTCAGAGGCTGTAGAGCTCCCTTCTCACACCTCAAACAATTAGCCTTTTAATTTATTAAGGGCATTAAAACATTCTTTCAAGGGCTTTTTTGCTAATTAAAGTTTTCTTGTTAAAATATTCATTAATCTCTGTAAACTCCCATATCTCTTTTCCCTCCTTCATGAAAGAAAACTTCAACTGCCCTTCTCAGGCATCCTTCCTTCCAGTTCCTTGCCCGCGTAGAGACCCTCTCTAGTTTTCTCCCCATTCCCTTTTCTCCCCTTCCCATCAGGGCACTCCTATAGAAGATAAAGGGGACATGTGACCCGACCTGGATATCCCAGTTCTCCCCCAGCTCACAGAAGCTGAACCCCTAATATGTGTGTGGTGGGGTAAGGGGGTGAGAATAAGATTCCCTGAATCTTAACAAGAGCAGCTCAAAAGCTTTCCATTGTCAGATTCCCTCTGACACAGACTTGTGGTCTGGGGCCTCCTCCTCTCTCTTTCCCTCTGTATGTTCTGCTCTACCTCTCACGATTTATTTGTATTTTTCCCACCCAGGCTCCCTAAGCAAGTCATCAGCCCTGCCAGTCATTGTGGTATTCCAAAAAGAGCCAGCTCTGCTATTTGCTACCTGTGTGACCTTCAAATATTCTCTTAACCTCTCTGGGTATTGATTTTCTCATTCGTGCAAAGGGAAGCTGATCATGGAAAGTTCCCCCAACCCCAATCTGATGAGCACATTTCTTTCCAAGCAGAGCACAGACATTCCCATTGGCATCTTATTAAAGAGAGCCAAGACAACTCTTGATTGGTTTTCTGTGCCTTGGAATGCCCTTAGGATGACTTGGTCAGATTGACCTTGGGAGGAGGAACTCTACACTGATTTTGTTTGTTTTGCCTTTTCTGTACCTTTATTCAAAAGTCCTGAAAGGAGGGAGAGAGGATCACCTCCTTATGTCCATATGTATGTATGTATGTGTATATGTATGTATGTATGTGTGTATGTATGTATCTTCTTATCTACTTGGCCTGAAAGGGGACTTTATAGACAACATTCTTGAACCCCAGCACCTTGTATAGATGATTTTGATTTCCTAAACAGCTTGACCCTTGAACCTGGCTTTCTTTCAGAGAAGACAAAAATGGTTGGAAAATGCTGCCTCACATTATGGGAAATTCAAGTCCTAGAGTTTGGGGATAAAGGTTCTAGAAAGAGAATGAGATTTCCTGAGTCTCTTGGAAAGAAAGATCTAGATCAGGGGTGGGGAACCTGTGGTCTCGAGGCCACATGTGGTCTTCCAGGTCTTCAGGTATGACCTTTTGATTGAGTCCAAGTTTTATGGAACAAATCCTTTTATTAAAGGGATTTGTTCTGTGAAGTTTGGATTCAGCCAAAGGGCCATACTTGAGGACCTCGAGGACTACATGTGGCCTCAAAGTTACAGGTTCTCCACCCCTGAATTCTAGATCTTGCCATTAACTCACACTATGAAATATTTGATCAGTGCAAGTCCGACAGGAAAGTGATTAGTTCTGTCTGTCTTTTATTTCATGGGGAGAATCCAAACCCCTAGGGGGAAGAACAATTGGAATGAACTCTGTAAAAATCTGTGGGAATAAATACTAGGGTTTCACCAAAATGTGGAATGTTGCCCTGCTGACAACTTTGAGTCCAGTTCCTTCCAGGGGGAAATACTATGAGTATTTTATGTGTTTTTCTGCACTTGTTAATGGGTTCTGTGAATCTTTTGTATTTTCCTTGGGGTGAAATAAAGTTTGTCCTATAACTGATATCCAATGTTTACCTTGAGTGCTTGTACAGGATCTGGGGATTCCTTTTAAACTTAGACATGAACTGTATTTGAAGATTTTCCTGGAGCAAACTCTTGATGGGGCAGATCATTCAAAGAGAATATTACCATTCTGAGGAAGGTCCCTAAGTTCGACTCCAGTCCATGTGAGCCCAGAGCTTCGAGGGGGAGGGAGGTTACAAAAGTTTCATTTGTAAAATGAGTGAGTGGGATTGGACAATCTCAATTCCTTTCCAGTTCTAAATGCTACAATTATCTTTCCTTTTCCCAGCCTAGAGTCCATTGCTAAGTAGGTAAGGTGACTCCTGGGTTTTCAAGGAACAGTCAGAAAGTGGTAGCAAGAAATAGGGGGAAGCAACTCTCTCTTGCTCATAGGAGTTTCCCCTTGGTGCTTTCTCTTAACTGAGTTGAGAGTCTATTGAGAGTCCAGGTTTCCTCCCCCCATCTTTACCTTTGATTTCTCTTTCTCTTTTGGTCAAAAGACATCAAGATTGGTAGCTACTGATATAATATATTCCATCCAAGTCTTCCCAGCTCATCTTGTAACTCCAACTTTCTCCCAGTTCCATGGATAACTTAAGTCACTGGGTTGTGAATTTGTAGCATGATGTGTAATAGGAATTATTTGCAAACTTTTCACACAAATATATGTGTGTATGTGTGTGTGTGTGTGTGTGTGTAAGTATGCATATACATGAGATACACAAATTTAGAGAATCCACCCAAATGTTCACATGGACTATTTGTGTCCTACCTGTGATAGAACACTCTGAGCTCATATTGGTCTGAACAGTCACAGATGACCACACCATAATTTGACTCTAGCATGGTGATGTCATTTTGGTCCTCTTTGAGAATGAAGGACAACAACCAACCAACCATGTATGTATATACGTGTGTACTGAAGACCTGGAGCAGAGTACTAATCAGGATGACTCATGACCCAATAGAAAACAGCAGAGATAATTAGGTGCTGGGCATGGAGGAATGATGTATAATTCCTGATTTGGTGAGGTTATGGATTGGTGAGACTCATGGATAACTTGAACTCAGGAGTTCCAGGCTACAGTATGGCTGAGCTAATTGGATACCAGCCTTGATTCCAGCATTACTATGAGGAGCCCCTTGGAATGGTGGGTCGGGGGCAGGGAGACAGACTACTTCTAGAGGGGTAAACCAACCCAGGTAAAAAATGGAGTAGGTCAAAGCTTCTATGTTGATCAGTAGTACACCTATGAGCGGCCACAGCACTTCTAGCTTAGGGAAGGTGCAGGGGTGGGGGGAGAGGTGTTGGGAAGAGAAAGACAGAGACAGAGAGAGACAGGGTAAGAAACAGAGACAGAGAGAAAGTATACTCTCAACTAAAGTCCTTGTCACTATGGAATGGTTCAATGGATGTGGTTTATCAACGAAAATAACACTAAAGAATGTGTATCACTGTATGCTTTGCACCTTAAGGACCAATGGGCCTTTCCATCTGACTTGCAGCTGAAACTTCCTATATGTTTTGTTTCCACCATTAGAGAAGATGAACTCCTTGCTGATAGTGACTGCCTTACTTCACTATCTGTACCCCAAGTGCTTAGCATTGTGGTTTGGTCACATTATAAGTACTGAATAAGTGCTTTTTAAACTAATTAATTAGTTTTTTCTGTGTTCCTTTGTATATGTCCTCCATGTATGTTGCCTGGTCACATGTGTTCTCTCTTTGTATATAGAGAACTGGACACTTTTAACTCACAGAGTTGTGTACCCTATGTGGGACAGTTAAACCCATGCCTATGGAATATATGTAGAGGAAATCTTTTTTTGACACCTTATTGGTGATGTTTTTTTTTATTTTGAACTATTGTGTCCTTTGGTTGACTGATAATAATAAACGCACTAGTAGGGGCTCATGTGCTTTGGTTTAAATGGGTGCTGAGCTACTGAGTACCTCAGATATGGGATAGCTTTACTGGGGAAGTAGGGATGTATGTTTGAGTCATGGTCTAGGCTGGGACCACCATCTTTCTAGTAATTCAGGCTCAAACCTCAGAGTCATCTTCTACTCTTCCCTCTCCATCATAACCCACATCAGTTGTCAATCTCACCAATCTACAAACTCACCAAATCAAAGAAACTTGGAGATGGATAGAATCTCAGTTGGATAGTTAAATAGGATCTTGTCTAAGCACTGTTTGGGAATTCCCTTACCAACATACCCAACTAATGGCTAGCTAATCATTGCTTGAAGATCTCTAAAAGGGAAACCTACTATGGTCTGGGGAAGCTCATTCACTTCTGTATAACAGTGGATTTAACCTGAGCCTAAATTGATTTTTCTTTAACTCGTACCATTATTTCTGGTCCTATCCTCTGGAGCCAGCCAGAACCAGACTAATTCCTTTCACACATGACAGACCTTCAAAAACTTGAAGACAGCAATTGTGTCCTGCATAACTCTTCTCTTCACACTAAAAATCCCCAGTTCTTTCAATTGATCGTCATATGGCATTTTCATATCTTCAGTATAACTCACAAGAGGCACTTGGTGGGTCAGCACCTATTCAAATCATTGCTCATGAATCCCGTACTGATGTGTTGAGTAGTACCAGCTAGCCAGAGGACTCAGTATTTTAAAACTAATATTATAGTTAACACAATTTATCCTTATTCCTTATCAGTTTCAGCTCATTCTGTGCTTTAGAGCACTGACATCATTTATATAAGGGATACACTTTTCTCTTGATTACTAGTTATCTGACCTTTCTAGCTTCTGTGCATGCATTTTGAAAATCATAGTTGGTTGGTGAATCTTTTGTGGTCACATTAGTCTCCAGAGACAACTCCCCTTTTGTTCTTCCCATCAGTATAATGTCTTGTGCCCCAGAAGAGCCTGCATCCCTGAGCATCCTTTGTCTACTGATGGATGTCTAATGCTGGGAGTTTATTTCTCCCACTACTCAACACTTATGGGACCAGGAATCTAATTAATTGGTTGAGCATTTATTAATATGTATTATGTGCCAGGTACAGCACTCAGAGAGGAGGAGAGAAAGGAGTTGAGGCAGGTAGGGAGATAGAGAGGGAAGAAAGGAGGAAGAAGAGGAAAGAAGAGGAAGAAGAAGAAGAGGAAGAAGAAGAAGAAGAAGAAGAAGAAGAAGGACAGTGATAGAGAGACAGAGAGAGATTCCCTTCTCTTTATTCCTCCTTGTCAAACTTTCCTTCTACTACCACAATTCAGCAACTTTTTCTCCTTTGAGGAGCAGTTTATTGAAGGAGAAATGAGAGTAACCTTGAAGGGGAAACGTCCAATTTGTCTTAGAATTTGTGATAGCCTGGCACATAGTAAGCCATTAATAAATGTTTGCTAATTGATTTATTGATCAATAGATCAGAAAAAAAGCTGGCCGGACTCTACCATACATCTATACTATTTTAGTTAGGCCTTTATTTCAGTTATCTGACAGGACCTGGTAGCTAGGGCAGCTAGGTGGTATGGTGGATAGAATGTCAGGCTTGAAGTCAGTAAGACTCAATCTTCTTGAGTTCAAATCCTGCCTTAGATACTTACTATATGACCCTAGGCAAGTCACTCAGTCCTATTTGCCTCGGTTTCCTCATCTGTAAAATGAGCTGTAGAAGGACCCTTGCCAAGTATCCAGTATCTTTATCAAGAAAACTCCAAATGGAGTCCCAAAGAGCTGGACACGACTGCATGACTGAAGAACTACAGACCCTAGGTCATGTCCTCTCTTTTCTCTCAGTTCAGTACTTGGCTCCACCCCAATCCCTGTTCTCATCCTTGGGGCTTCAACATCACTATTAATGTGACCTTAAACACCCTGGTCTCCAGGTTATCAGCTTCCTCCACTTTCACAAGGTGGCACTCTTTATACCCCATCAGCATACCCAGGGATGGATATACCCTTGCTTTCACCTTTACACATAAGTGATGTGCCTATTCTAATCCTACTGAACACTGCTGCAGGCCAGAAATTTGTTATCTAATCTCAATTGAGCCCTCACTTCTGAACAGCAATTACTTTATTCTTTCCTGACTCTCTTACTCTCCCTGGTGCAGCTCTTCCAGACCTCTTTTCTTCTGAGGTTTCCTGTATCTCTGACCCAATATAACAGCACTTTGCCTCTTACTTTATTGAAAAAAATAGAAGTCATCCTTTTAAGTTTCTCATCTCCTCTATTCTCTACCTTCAAATCATGGCACACTAACCCCTATTTTCTCCCTCTTTACAGTCTCTGACAAAGAGGGGGCCTTTTCCTTGGCAAGGCTAAATACTCTCCTTGTACTTTTCATCCTGTCTTCTCTGGAGGGATGCCCCTTTGGGCAGCCCTCCACCCATCTCCCTCTTGTTTCTGTCTCCGTCTCTCTGATCTTCCCTCCCTCATCATCTGGCTTTTTCCTAGCCATGTACAAAGAGATCCACATTTTTCCCAGCCTTCAGAAATCTTTGCTGACCCTACCACCCCCTCAAACTATCACCCTATTTTCCTCCCTTTCACAGCCAGTCTCCTAGAAAAGGCCGTGCATATTTGTTGCTTCCACTTCATCACCTCCCACTCACTTCTCATCTCCTCCTAATCTAACTTCCAACCTCACGGCTCAGCTGACACGGCTCCCTCCAGAGTTAGCAGTGCTGTCATGATTGCTATATTTGGGGGGCCTTTTCTTAGGCTTCCTCTTTCTTGACCTCTCTGCAACTTTCACTACTGATCACTTCTCCTAGGTACTCTCTCCTCCCTTGGTTTTCATGACACTGGATTTTTCCTGGTTTCCCTTCTATCTGCCTGACAATGAATTCCCCAGTATCTTTTGCTAGGTCATTTATGACTTGCACCTTTGCATGAGTATACTTCAGGGCTCTGTCCTGGGACCTCTTTGTCTCCCTATACTTTCTCAGTGACCTCACCAGCTGCCATCGATTTGATTATTCTCTCTAGATGAATGACAGATGATCCATATACCCAGCCCTAACTTTTCTTTAGAGTTCAAGTCCTACATCATGAGTTTTGTGCTGGGTATTTCCCCTGGAAGTCCCATAAGCATCTCAAACTCAACATCTCCAAAATGGAGCTCATTCCCATTGCCACCCTCACCCTCCAGACTTGCCCTCCTCCCAATTCCTTTTTTCTGTGAAGGGTGCCATCGTTACTCCAATGACCCAAGTTTGTAATCTTGTGGTGGCCTTCAACTCTTCACTCTCCCTTATTCCCAGCATCCATTCAGTCAGCATCATACCCATTCTGCCTCCACAACATATCTTGCATCTGTCCCCTTTTATTGATTCATGGCTGTTGCATTGACTTCCTCATTCTTTCCTTTGCTTCCCATCTTTTTTCCAATCACCCCACAGAGTTCCCCAAATAATCTTTACAAGGTATAGTTTGGTGTACAGCACTTTCTTACTCAAGAACTTTCTGGTGTTCTCAATTGCACCTAGGATAAATTCCAAATTCCAAGAGCCAGAACTGTTACAGGTCTCTAGCTTCTCCAGAGACCAGGCAGCCAACTCTTCCCAAGGCCAAAGTGGAAGGGAGGTGAGGAAGGTAATTAACTAGCAGCCCTTTACTTCTCTTCCTCCCCTTTACCACATCCCTTATGGTTCTCTTTTATTAACAAGCCCCCCTTCATCTTAGATCTCCTTTTCCCCATCTGGTACTCCTTAAATATAACTTTTTCCTGAAGACCACACATCTCTTGGCATCATCTCCATGGTACCTGTTATTTCTGTCACTACATCCTCTGCCCCAATACCCCATTATAAGGAACCTCCTTGAAGTTTTTGTACTGTTTTTATAAGCCAAGTCCTAGCACAGTATCTGGGACACACTAGGTGCTTAATAAATGCTTGTGAGATTGACTTCCATTCTGTATAAGCCCCTTGAGATTCAGGTCCCTATATCATTCTAAATCTTTTTCCCTGCTCTCACAATAGGCACTTAGAAATTGAATCTAGAAACTCTCCTTCATAACCAACCAATCACCAGCCAAGGTTTGCAGTTCTACCCTTGCCTCGAGCAAGTCAGGCCACCAGGATCTAGTTAAGGGAAACACTCTTAGTCCTTATCAGGGAGATGCCCATTTCATAAAGATGTTTCTGGAGACAGGTCCAGAGCCTAACCAGAATCAATTAGGGAAAGGTCATAGGATCATAGATTTAGTGCTAGAATGGATCTTGGAGGTTATTGAGTCTAACACCTTCATTTTATACATGAAGAAGCCAAGGAGAGGTTTTGACTTTCAAGTGTCAGAGCCACAATTCAAACCCAGAACCTCTGACTCCAGTTCCAGTGCTCTTTTCCCCTGTATCCCTCCGCCTCTGAGGTTGTCTTAGCTCACTCAGAGACAGACCAGAGAGAGACTGAACTAGGGCCTGAAAGATAAAAGACATGGTGCACAGAAAGGGTTAAAGATGAAGACAGAAATGTGACAAGAATACAGATGAGGACAGAGAGGAAGGTTGGGAAAGGGATGGATTTGGGAGGTGCTATAGGAAGTGGAGGGGGAAACAAAGACAGAGACAGAACTGGTGTCAAGTGTAAGAGAGAGGGACTCAGGGACAGAGGCAAAGACAGAGACAGAGACTGGTGAGGGTGGGAAATGGAAGAAAGGGACCCAGGGTCAGGGACAAAAATGGAGACAGAAAGACAAAGCCGAATCTGGGGAGGGGGGCAGTGCTCCAACACCCTCTTCAGCAGAAGCCCCTCTCTGCAGTCTCACTAGGTAGATTTGTCTTCTTATTGGAAAGGAGGCAGCTGTTTCCTTGGGCCTCTGCCCTTTCCCTGAGCTCTGGGAGAGCAAGTCTTCCTGACCTAATTCCCAGCTTCCTTGATTTATTTCTAGACTCTTACAGATCCTGCTTCCTCAGGCCAGGCTAACCCTGGAGGCCTAGAGCTGTGGCTGCAGCTGGGGTGAGGGCAAAGCATGTCAACAGGACCACTTGGGTGTTGGACCCTTCCTCATCCTGGCTGTCTCTGCCTGGAGTCTGGCATCCTGGCTGATGGCGTTGCTTAGCAACCAGTTGGAAAGTGAAGGGGTTGGGGTGGTGACTCTGGAAACTGGTAAATAAAACTCCAATTTTTCCTTTTAATACACATTTGTATTAACAAGGGAAGGAGGCAGCACCATTGAGGGCACCTGCATGGCTGCCCCCAAGCCCCCAACAGCACCAAGGACATTGAAGGCCAGAGGAAAGCCGGAGTGAGGGGGGCTGTGTGGGTAGGGGTTGATCCTGGGCCTTTGAGTTACGGGAGCCCTTCCCCCTACCCACCTGGGGAACATCTCCCTTAGACCCAGATCCCTCTCACAGTAGACCCTTCTGAAGGCCAGTACCCTCTAGGCCAGACCTGAGTTGGGGAGGAGGAAATGGGTGAGCGAACTGGGAGTCAGGGAGAACTGGGCAGGGGGCAGGGCTCTTTGATCACCATCATTCTCAATCTCTGTCCCCCAGCCAATCCTGGGGTGGCCTGCCCTTGCCACTGACCCACCCTGGGCAGTGAGAGGGAACCAACTGAAGGGTCCAGTGCTTCACTAAAGTTAGGGTCATAGCACCAAAGGTCTGGAGGAGCCTGAGGTGACCAGCTTTACCCTGTGAAAAGTTCATTACTTAGGAGCTCAGGACCCACCTGCAACTGGACAGGAGGAGCTGTAATCCCTGGAGCCCTTGATGAAGAAGTGGGAACTGGGGAGCAGGGGCCATTGAAAAAACCATGGCCTTAGTCTGTGTCAAGCTAGGAGGGAGGAGCTGGGCCTGGGAATGGGGGGACCCAGACGCCAGGAGGTTAAACTTGCATTAGTCACAAAGTACACCAGTGAACCACAGCTTCCACAGCCACAGGCATGGAAGATAAATAATTCTCTCAGCCACAGCACCATGATGACTGTCCATCCATCCATCTGTTCTGGGGACGGCTCTGGCTTGTTCTCCCCTACTGTCTCTGTCTTGCCCCACCCCACATTTGTATCCAGAAGTGGCTCCACTGTCCTTGCCCCCTTGAAGTTCAGCCGTTGAAGCAGACAGGGCCCAGCTCAAATCCAAACTTTTGGTTTGTCTGCCCGAAGTCTAACACAGCCACATCCTTGAGGGGTAGCTGGCCCACCTTGGAAGACTGGAGTTCCAGGATTGTCTGGGAATGGCCCTTCCGAAGCTGTGGGACAGGGATCAGAGAGCTAGAACTGGAATTGACCTCAGAGACCCTTAATTTGACAGATGACAAAACTGAGGACCATGAAGGTTAAGTAACTTGCCCAAGTCCTTGAACTATACATACACAAAATTTCCACCATTCTAAATCATATCTGAGTTGGGGAGTGGTGAGGGGAAAACGAATATGTTAGATGGGAATCCAAGAGAACTGTGGAAAGCTGCTCTTGGATCACCATCATTCCCACCCCACTGAAGGGAAGGGATGAAGGGGTGTGTATGTGTACATGTGTGTCATCTATCTCAATCATACCATCTCCTCACCCTTCTCTAGCCCCATAAACTATGGCCCCTATCCCTCCCTATCCTCACTCTCCTCTCTTTTCCCCAGTGGAGACCCCAGCCCCCTCTTACTAGACCCCCTCCCAAGGACCCTGCCTCTCCAGTCCCTCACCCTGCAGCCATCGTTGTGGGCCTGGATGACATCTGAGGTGCGGTTGTGGGACAGTTCTTCCCCATCAGCCCCCAGGAATCGGAGGGAGCGGGTGTAGCTTCCTTCCCCCTCATCCAGCCAGGCCACAGAGTTCTGGCAGATGTAGGTGAAGCTCTGGCGAGCGCTGGCACTCAACAATTTCAAGAACGTCAGCTGCACCACACGGACTGCATTGCCATCCGAGTCCACATAGGAGAACTGGGGGTCAGGGCATCAAGCATCATTCACCAGAATCTCCTGGTCCTGCTTCCCACCAATCCACATCTGGCCACACAGCTAGGGCTCCCTTCCCAAGCCCCATCCTTAGCCCTCATCACTTTCTTCCTCCCTAGTCCCAACCCTTCTCAGCCCAGGCTTCATCCCCATCTCTATCTTCTGCACCCAAACTTATTCCCTACCCCTATCCCCAACCTGGACCTTTGGTTTTTTTCCCCTCCTCTTCTTCCTCACCTTCTTCCCTCTTTTGAATGTGCTATACCAGTTCCCCGGCTTTTCCCGAGACCAGGCAGCCAGTTTTACCTAAGGCCAAAGTGGGAAAGGAATTGAAGAAGGTCATTCACTTGCAATCGTTTGCCACCACCCCTTCCCTCCAAGTGCCCTATGATCTGACCCATGAGGTGGCCTGGCAAGGCTGATGACTGAGAGAGGGGAGTGTGGAGAAGGCCATGAATGCCTTATTCCATCCCAACCAACAAGCCCCAGATCTCCATGAGCTTGAGATCACATGTCTGGGGTACTTAAATATCTACTGACTAGGGTAGTCTGAATGCTTGAGCTCCCACTGACAAGGGACTCCTGAACTCACTGACTGTGGGGGTCTGAGTTCCTAGGGAAATGGCCTTTTTTCCCCAAGAAGTTCTAAGGAGTTGGTATGAAGGTCGAGTAGAGCCAGTAGGAGCCCTGTGTCAGCATTTATAACATCAAACCAAGTCAGAAAGGAAACATGGCCTTGAGAATTGGGAGCAACAGAATAGTTCCCCAAGGCCCAGAAGGTTGGGGAAAGGAATGGAGGGAGAGAGAGAACAGAGGAATAAAAAAGTGATAGGGGAGAAGACAGAGAGGAAAGCAGAGATGGAAGAAGGGAAGAGAAAAGAGGGGAGGAGAAGAGAAGGGAGGAAAGGAGAAATAGAAGAAAAGAGAAGAAGGCAGGGGAGAGGAGAGGAGAGGAGAGAGAGAGAAGGGAGAGGAGGGGAGAAGAGGAAGAGGGGAGTGGAGGGAGAAGGAGGGAAGGGGAGAAGAAAGGTAAGGGAGGGGAGGGAGGAAAGGGACGGAGCATCCCAAGACCTCCATTTACCGCTTCAAACTTCTTATCAGGAAATATGCATGTCTCTCCGCCTGCTGTGAAGTTACAGAAAACTCTAAAAGCATCTCTTGAGCATCCCTGGTTGGGATCAATCCAATATTCTCCTGAAGGAGGGACAGGGGAAGAGTTGGGCCATTGAGGTACCAGTCATTGGTATCCACTATCCATTCCCATCCTTCAGGCTAGGCTGGGTCCTCCCTATCCCTGGCATTCTGCCCCTTTTCCTCAGGCATTTTGCCCCTGAACACCAGATTGAGCATCTCCTGGACACCTACAGCCCTCCAGGGCTTCTTACCATCAGGCAGGTGGGGATGGCTGCGGCCAAGCTCCTTACACACCAGGCCGGGGCTCTCCTGGGTCCCTCGAGGGCTTCTCAGCTGATCTATTTCACTCTTCAAGGAGCTGAGGGAGGCGTACACTTCCTCCAGGCCACTCTCACTGGGCCCAGGGACTACCTCAGCTGAGCGCCGCCGCCGGGACCCCCCCATGGGCAGGAGTTCCCCCACCTCTGCTGGGGGACCCTATGAGGGTGGAGACAGAGATGGCAAAATGGAGAGACAAAGAGAGATGGGAGACTGAAACTAAAGCGGAGGTGGCTGTTGAAACAGAGACAGATGAAGAGACAGAGCTGGAGAGAGACAAAAGGAGAGGAAGATGTAGAAAGAAACTCTACAGAAACAGAAGCAGAGACAGAGAAAGGAACAGGTAAAGAAATGGATTTGAGAAGAGACAGGGAAAGTGACAAATGGAGAAGAGACAGAAATGCAGATACAGAGACACTGATAAAGATGGAGAAAAAAAGGGAGAGGTGAGGGAGGAGAGAGAGAAACAAGGACAGTAAGGTATGGAGGGACACAGCGCAGACTTGGGGGGTCTGTGGAACTCGTGGACTCCTTTCTGTCCCTCCAACAGTCCTGGGTCAGGTGCCCTGCCTAAAAAGAGTCTTGGGGTGTGGTGGGGGTGCGGGGTGAGGGTGGGGGCAGTAAGCCAGGATGCTTAGCAAAATGGGAGGCTACACTTCCACTTCCACTCTGATGTCCCAGGTTCCCAACCTCTCCTGAGCCCTCATCCCTTCAACCTGCTTTGCATAAGTGACTCACCGGAGGCCCGGGGGGTCCTGGGGGTCCTGTGTCTCCCTGGGGGCCAGCGGATCCCTGTGAAGAAGAGTGTCTAAGGGGGGGACTAGGAGCCAGGAGGGACTGCTCCAGTGAATGAATCCTCCCCTGACTTTCCCATTCCCATGTGGAGGGAAGGGCTTCCTCTACATTGCTGGAGTTTCCTGTGGTCTCTGGCTGCACTGTAAGCATCAGCTGCTCCTTGAAATGAAGGGGCTTAGGATGAGTTGGGGTGCTAATACTTACCGGTGACCCTTTGGATCCTTTCTGCCCCAAAGGACCCTGCAAGAGAAAGGAAGAGAGATGAAGCATTGTTTCTAGCTAGACTTAATCTAAGGGGTCTCCCCAATTCCACCCCCCCACACACACATACTTCCCATACTCACCGCCAATCCTGGGGACCCAGGAGGGCCCAGAGGGCCTATAGGGCCTCGGAGACCCTTATGGGAGAATGAAGACATCATGGTTAATGATGGAGGTTCTACTCTTGAATATCATCTATGGCTTCTCCCCTCCCCCAACCCACTCCACGGCTCTCCACCAGAAAACAGGGCCCTTGCTACCTTTTGGATTCTCCAGATACAACCTTCCCTTCACTCTAGTAATTCTTAGGGACAGACCCTCCACACTCCATCCCCACCCCTCAGAACAGATCTCTTCTCAGACACCTTAGACAAACACACTCTACCCTTTTCCCTCAAACCCAGGGATGGATTCTGCCCCCACAAATGCTGACTCCTTGGGGACACTCACAGGATCTCCTTTGGGGCCTCGGCTACCTTGTATCCCTGGGACCCCTTGGTCTCCCTTCTCACCAGGCTCTCCAGGGGGGCCTATTAGGCCAATTAGCCCAATATGACCCTAGAGAGAAAGACAGAATGAGTCTCTGGACCAGGAAGAGAAAGAAGCCTCAAGGTGAGGCTCCTGGGAGAGAAAAGAGACACTTTCACCCAGGCCTGAGTGACAGAGGGAAGTGGGTGTGGGGATGAGTTGATACCTTCCCCTCCCAAGAGCTGAGAGGGGCACAGGGGACTGAAAGAGGACCACAGGAGCTGTTACCTTCTCGCCCTTGAAGCCAGGATCTCCCTTCAGGCCAGGGAGGCCACTGGGCCCCTGGAGAGAGAAAGGTGGGCTCAGTGCCACATGTCAACACCTATGTGGGCATAAGCATGCTTGTGCCTTGAGCCAGAGCAGAGTAAGGATGGAGTGGGAGAAGGGGGAAGTGATTAGTGTAGAGCCCCCAGAGCTAACCAGGAAGGTGGGAGCTCAGACACCCCTTCCTAACACCTTTCTGGTCCCAAATCCCATCAGTGAGGTTGGTCAGCAGGATGCTTGGTGTGCATGATCAGTCAATGTAGCTGGTCAGCAGAATCCATGAGTGCCAATGACACTAGATTTCTAGGGATAGATTTCTAGGATGGGAACAGTGACTTACCAGGGGCCCAGGTGGACCCATCTGTCCAGGAGGGCCAAGAAGGCCTGGCTCACCCTAAAGATCCAGAAATAGTACAAAGTATGAGTGAGCTCCTGGGTAGGGAGTGAGGAATGTGTGTATAAGGTGCTGGTCTCTGCCCAACTTCCTAATGCAGAATCCTTCCCTTCCCCTCCCACTTGCCCCCACCAACCCACCCAGGCCCACCTGGGAAGGAGCTGCCCAGGACATCATCTTTATTCAATAAAGGAGGACCTAACCCCCTAATGTAGGAACTTTCTTAGCCATCCAATACGAGTGCGCAACTAGCCACTTCACCCCTAGGGCCTGTACAAAAAAAGGAAGGAGCCCATGCCATCTTTCCCTGCCAATGGGGCCTTCAGCCAAAGGTTCTTTTTGCCCTCCCACAGTCCCTTTCCCCAGACTTACTGAGGGGCCAGGAATCCCTGGGAGGCCCTCAGCCCCAAGCCGACCAGGAGGGCCCCTTGGACCCACTGGGCCTGTTCTGCCAGGAGGGCCATCCAGCCCAGGCTGACCCTGGGAGGAAAGAGTTCACAGGATCAATCAGTCAGCCAAACATTTATTGATTGTATTAATTGTAATCATGTTCCAGATACTGGGCAAAGAAATTACTTCGGTCCCCTCTCCCAGGGGACGTCTGCCCTTTCACTATAAGGGGCAGCCCCTCCAATCCAAGAGCCTAAGGGATGACTATAATCAGTGCTTGATTCCAGGGGTTCAGGGTGGGGGAAAAACAGACTGAGGTTAGGAAGGACTTACCTTGGCCCCCTTCTCTCCTTCTCTGCCCTCATGACCCATACGGCCAACAGGCCCCTAAAGAAAAAAAGAGTGTGTGAGTGTGTGAACGTGTGAATGTGTGTGATCCTGAGTGACTACTTTTAGATCTTTTTTAATTTTATTTTTCAATGAACAAGCATCAATTTTCTCTTCCTCCCACTCCCCACCCCTACCTGACAAACTGAAAAAGAAAACCCTCATAGCAAGTGTGCAAAGAATAGCAAAGCACATTCCCACACTACCATGTACAAAATTGTATGTCTCATTTTGCATCTTGAGTTCACCTCTCTGGTGATGACCATTTGTTAGGCTCTAGAGGATATTTCTGCTCAAAGAAGGGTCGGACTGGGTGAGCCCTGAGATTATTCAACTATGGAAATCTTTGATTCTGAATGCGTGGGTACTTGGCTCCATAGTGCAGCATGGGAGGTGGCCTGGGACAGGGACAGGCTTAGGCCAAAGGCAAAGGCACTTACCCTTTTCCCAGGAGGCCCTGGAGGGCCAGGCTCCCCAGAGGCACCAGGTGGGCCCTGTAGAGAGACCTTCATAGTCAGGAGAGAGACCCTACCCTATCCAGTTGCCTCCCCAACTACTTCCCTCTCTCTACACCCTGGGTCCATCAACCCCTCCCCAAAGCCTCTTAGACATTTTTTCTGGCTGCACCTCATGCCTGGAATGCTCTCCCTCCTCCACTCTGACTACTGACCTCCCTGGCTTCCAACTAAAAATCCCACCTTCCACAGGAAACCTTCCTTAACACCCCTTAATTCCAGTGCCTTCTTCCCTCCAGTATTTCCTATTTACCCTGCAAATAGCTCACTTTGTATGCATTTGTTTGTATGTTATCTCTCCCTTTAAATTGTAAGCTCCTTGAGGGCAGGGATTGTCTTTTGCCTCTTTTTGCATTCCCAGTGCTTAGCACAATGCTAAGCACACATATACACATACACATACACATACATACATACATACATACATACATACATACATATGACTGGAACCAAGGTCTACAAATCCAAGGTTCTTCCCACTATACCATCCCGTCTCTCTCACTCACTCACACACACACACACACACACACACACACACACACACACACACACACCCTGACAATGAATTATGGGGAATGGCTCACTTTAGTCACAGAAACACCTCTTCCAGTTTTTTTCAGCTTCCTGCTTTTGAACTCTGCCAAACCCCTCACACTCACATGTTCTTCCCTCACTCTCAGACCTGCTTTAACTTTTTGCTCACTGGCCCCCACCCCGCTTCATTTACTAAGGCCTAGATCTCTACCCTCACTCATCAATCCCTAGTCTCCCTCAGCCTCAGACCTTCAGCCTCCCCCAGGCCATGGATTCTCCCCAAATTTATCTAAGCCTCTCCCACTTTCCCCCCATCTTTCTCCCTCCTTCTCACCCCCACTCTCAAGCTCTCAGCCCCTCACTCACCGGAGCTCCAACATCCCCATGGTCTCCTTTCTCCCCCTGGACACCTTCTTTGCCCTAGGAGGAAGGATGCAGATAGAGTTGGAGGGTGTGATGGCAAGTAAAAGCTGGTGTATTCACAGCTGGAATCTAATCCCAAATCACTGACAGTGAGATAAAGCTTGGTGAAGCAAGGGTGGGATGCTGGGCTCAACCACCATGGAAAGGGAGAGGTGTAGAGTTGGACCCACTTAAGTCTGATGAGGAACAGTGGAGAGGGTGGGTAGGACCAGGAAGAGGTGTAAGGACCATACTCACAGCAACACCAGGGTCTCCAATGGGACCAGGGTCTCCAGGGAATCCTGTGGGACCCTGTAATTCCAAGAACAGGGGGTGACAGCCTGCCCACCTATCTACCTGCATACTATGGAGAGCTAAATATTCAAGTCTTTCCTGAGTATGCATTTTGGGGAGACTTAGAAAGGGGTTTGGAGATATGAGTTTGGGGGTCACTGGGACTAAGCCAATAGAGTGGCTGCTACTCTATTTTATTTCTTTCTTTCTTTTTATTTTTTTGCTTTTTGGAGGGGGGGGAGGGCAGAGAAATTGGGGTTAAATGACTTGCCCAAGGTCAGACGGCTAGTAAGTGTCAAGTGTCTGAGGCTGAATTTGAACTAAGGTCTTCCTGACTTCAGGACTGGTGCTCTATTCACTACGCCATGTAGCTGCTCCTAGAGTGGCTGCTACTCTAAATAACCATAAACATTCTTTATCATAAACTCCCTACTCAAATACATGTATCTATTGGGCACTTGAGCCAAGGACCAGGGCTTGTTCTTTCACTCATTCTCTCATCATTCATTCATTCTTTCATTCACACATTTATCCATTCATTCACTTGTTCATTCACTTACTCATCCATTCACTCATTTACTCATTCACTGTTCATACTCATTCACTCACTCCTTTCATTCACTTTTTCATGCATCCACTCAAGTGTTTTACTCATTCATTTCCCATAGGTACCATACAGATACCTCCCGATTGTTCAGCCCTGTGATGGTGAGGAGTCCGTGGCTTCACAAGTGGAAAGACTATTTCAGGATGGGATGTGGGTTCCTAGATAGAGTTCATCACTTTTCTTCTAATTACTTCCCCCCTATAACTGCTCACAGGCCCCAGAACTCACCAGACTCCCCTTGGCCCCATCCTCACCAGGAGGGCCTTTCTTCCCTGGAGGCCCTGCAGCCCCTGATGGTCCTGAATCACCTTTTTCACCAAACTCTCCCTTGGGTCCCTTTATAGATATGGTGGTCAGGGGTTAGTGTGGTTTGGGACTAATAAGGGCATCAGGGATCACTGGGGACTGGGAATAACAAAGGAATCAGGGATATTTATATGGCTTGGTACTACACAGAGGATAATCAGTTCGCATGGCCCAGGGGTCAGGGGCCAGCATGGGACTGGCCAACTGGCCACAGATTAAGCAGTCCTAAAATGCTCCCTCTGGGAATTGAGTTCACAATATTGGGCCCAAATATAGGGGAGAAGGGGTGGGGGAAACTAAGAGTAATGGGCTAAGGCACTTACCACTGGGCCAGGCTTGCCTGGGGGACCAGGGTCCCCCACTTCTCCAGGTTCTCCCTGAAGGAAAACAGAATGTAAGAGAATGTAAAGGAACGGA
The DNA here is from genome assembly GCA_028646575.1 of Pseudocheirus occidentalis. NCBI lineage: Eukaryota > Metazoa > Chordata > Mammalia > Diprotodontia > Pseudocheiridae > Pseudocheirus > Pseudocheirus occidentalis. The sequence continues at coordinate 63,231,416 of CM053594.1, forward strand.
GAATGGGAGGGTGTGCAGAGGTGAGATGAAGGTACTACTTAGGGGTGTGGTAGAGAGTCTAAGGGGAAAAGGTCCAAGAACAATCCACTCTCCCAGGGTAGGAGGGAAGGGCTGAAACGTGACCCTATCCAGGGCATTGCTCCCATACCTCCCAGCCCCTTCTTTTTTCACTTACCTTTTCTCCAACAGCCCCTGGCTGACCAATGCCCCCAGGTAGGCCTGGAGGTCCCTAGAAAGAATGGGGGAGATGTAGAAATCTGACTCCTAGAAATACTCCCACAAACACTAGTTTATATGAGAGCTGTGAGGCTGGCATTTTTAGATGACACCCTCCCCCACCCCACCCCCCCCAGATCAGCTACTCCCTTGCCCTTTCCATG
>CM053594.1:63232295-63349079 GCA_028646575.1 Pseudocheirus occidentalis
GGTTATCATCTCATTTGCATATGATTTTTTAAAAAAAGTTTTGAGGTTTGTAACTGACAAAATTATAAATAAAATAACTGTTTGGGGACTAAGAAAATATTATATAAGGTCTGTTGGGTTTATAACTGATAAAAAAAAGATATAAAGAGTTTTACCTCTGTAGCCCGTGACTCAAAGCCTGTTTGTATAAGACTCTCTTCATTGGTGGAGATGGATCACTCAGTGCTCTAATCAGAGTTGGAAAGAGCTTGGAAGAAGAGAGATCTTGTTCCGGCTTTCAACTTTGAGAGAGAAGATATGTGGTTCCAGATTCTTTTCAGACTGTGAAGGAAGAGAAAAGCTCTGAGAAGACTCAGTTGAGCTGAAATATCTTTTTCCTAATGGAAGAGATCATTCGCTCTGTATGTTGTCTGGTATATTCTCATCTGTATGCCATTTCTAATTTCTGTCTGCTTTTGGCTTAAATACATTTTTTATGCATTTTTTATTTGCTACATGTGTCCTTTGTGAAAGTGGTATTTGGGAAGGGAAGGGAATCAGTATTTACATAGCACCTACCAGGTACTGCCTGAAACACTTTTTACAAATATCCCATTTGCTCCTCATCTTGTGAAGGTGGGATTCTTAGATTGTTATCCCACTAATAATTGAGGAAACTGAGGCAAACAGGGGTTAAATGACTTGTTCAGGGTGACACAGTTAATGTCTGAAATCAGACTTTAACTCAAATCTTCCTGTCTTCCTAGAGCTCTAAACACGTTTGTTGAGAAGGGAATCAAACTTTGGATATATAACTTGGGGTACTCCTTCCCCATTAAATGATAACAATCAGGAACTCAGCTTGAACCTAAAAGTTATTTCCCCTAGAGTAACAATATGGGGGGAGGGGGGATAGATGTTATTCTAGGCCAGCACCTTCTTTCCAAGGAGAGCTGAGTGGCCAGCCACTGATCCCAGTGTCCTGCTCCTCCTCCTGGCAGAAATCAATTAATAAAAGGCAAGTGGAAGAGATTCTAGAGGAGTCTCTCTATGAATCTCCCTGTGAGCCACATCTGGACAGACTAATGTGAATACACATAATCCTATATAGGCAAAACACAGCAATACTCCCTACAGGTCATAACATAAAGGTGAATCACTGGGAGTCTTTCATTTGAGGTACTAGAATTAAGAAGCTAGAAGGAAAAGACTCTTTAAGAATAAGGTATAAAGGGAAAAAATGTTTCCAACTGACTTAATTGACACCTTCACAAATTTTGCTTTGAACTTGTTGATTTAGGCATAGAAATTGCTTTGCCAATTGGATGGAGCAAGGTTTGAGTAGCTGTAAGAAGTTCATTGACTTTTTAATTTTATATAATCAAAATTATCTCTTTTATATTTTATAATGCTCTCTCTATTCTTTGATCCTAAATTCTTCCATTATCCATAAATCTGACAGATAAACTATTCCATGATCTCTTAATTTGCTTATGGCATTACCCTTTTGGCATAAATCATGTACCCATTTTGACCTTATTTTGGTATATGGTGTGAGATGTTGGTCCATAACTAGTCCCTCTGTCGTATGTTTTCCAGTTTTCCTAGAAATTTTTGTCAAATACTGAGTTTTTGCTCCAAAAGCTTGGATCTTTGGGTTTATTATGTACTAGATTACTATGGTCATTTACTATGACGTAACTTGTACCTAATCTATTCCACTGATCTACCATTCTTTTTCTTAGCCAGTACCAGACTGTTTTTATAATTATTACTTTATTATATAATTTGAGATCTGGTACAGCTTGATCACCTTCTTTTTCATTTTTCATTGTTTCCCTCAATATCCTTAAGCTTTTGTTCTTCCAGATGTATTTTATCATTTTTTCTAGCTCTATAAAATAATTTTGATAGTTTTATTGGTATGGTACTGAATAAATAGATTAATTTAGGCAAAATTGTCTTTTTTATTATATTGGCTCAGCCCATCCCTGCACAATTAATAGTTTTCCAATTGTTTATATCTGACTTAATTCATGTGAAAAGTGTTTAATAGTTGCGTTCATATAGTTCCCAGGTTTATATTGGCAGGTAGACTCCCAAGTATTTTATATTGTCTACAGTTATTTTGAATGGAATTTCTCTGTCTCTTGCTGCTGGACTTTGTTGGTAATATATAGAAATACTGACAGTTTTGTGGGTTAATTTTGTATCCTACAACATCAATAAAGTTGTTAATAATTTGATAGTTCTTTAGTTTATTCCCTAGTATTTTCTAAATATAACATTTGCCCAAACAAAATCAATGTAATCAAAATTATAGGGAAAGCAAAAAACTGGCAGGGAGGGGGGATTTTGCAACAAGTATTTCTGATAAAGGCCTCATTTCTCAAATATATAGAAAACCAAGTCAAATTTATAAAAATACAAGTCATTCTCCAATTCATAAATGGTCAAAGGATGTGAACAGAGAGTTTTCAGACAAAGAAATCAAAGCTATTCATAGTCATATGAAAAAATGTTCTAAATCACTATTGATCAGAGAGATGCAAATTAAAATAAAATAACTCACACCTAACAGAGCAGCTAAATTGACAAAAAAAAAAAAAGAAAATGTTGGATGTTGGAGGGGATGTGGGAAAACTGGGACACTAATGCACTGTTGGTGGAGTTGTGAACTGATCCAGTCATTCTGGAGAGCAATTGGGAACTACGTCCAAAGGGCTATAAAACTGTGAATACTCTTTGATCCAGCAATATCATTGCTAGGTCTCTATTCCAAAGATATTCCCCAAAAGGGAAAAGGACCCATTCTTACAAAATATTGATAGTGGCTCTGTTGTGGCGGCTAAGAATTGGAAACCAAAGGGATAACCATCAATTGGGGAATAGCTAAATAAGCTGTGGCATGTGATTGTAACAAGAATATTATTGTGCTATAAGAAATAACAAGCAGGATGGTTTCAAGAAAAACCTGGAAAGACTTACATGAACTGATGCATAGTAAAGTAAACAGAACCAGGAGAATACTGTACGTGGTAACAGCAATATTGTTCAATGAAAACCTGTGAAAGATTTAGCTGTTCTCAGCAATACAATGATCTAAGACAATTCCAAAGGAGAAATGATGAAGCATACTATCCGCTGCCAAAGAAAGAAATGATATTGATTGAATGCAGACTGAAGCATGCTATTTTTCCAATGTCTTTTGGGTTTTTTCTTTTATTGTACAAAAATGACTAATATGGGAATGTTTTAGATAATTGGAAAAAAAAAAAAAAAAGAAAGAAAGAAAAGGGGAAAAAAACTGTTCATTGGCCCAGAACTTGAATCCTGCAGCTGTGGGAAGAGCTATTAGGGTTACTGCTCCCTAGTGCCATCTACAGATGAAAGAGAGGAAACCTCTTAAGAGTTGCCTGTTTTGCCATCCACTGTTCCCTCTGATTTACAAGTAAGAAACAGGTGGGACAGACAGACTTTGCAGCTGTTGTGCTAGAAACTTGGCTTTGTTGGGATAAGAGGCTTGGAGATAACTGAAAAAAAAAAGCCAACTCCTCTACTATTTGCAGGCATTTGGTAGTTCTCTAGCTTAAGGGAACTGTTCATCACTGTAAGAGGTCAACACTTTTCCCAGCACCCTGTGGAGGGTGACTGTGAATTAAAAGAGCTTGTCACTGCTTCATTGGTTCAAGAGTAGAAGAAAAGCAGCTTTACTCAGCAGGAGAGCAGTAAGGACTAGAAGGGAAAGAGTCAGCAGTGGCTTTATGTGGGGTAGATTGTCCCTGAAGGGACAAAGGACATTGAATCCTGCCTTGTGAGTGGCTCAAGGTATATGAATCTCCCCACTCATGCTAAGTTTCTGTAAGTGTATATACCCGCGCTACCCCACAGATTCTGCATATTTGTGGAAGAGTATGACCCACCTTTGTGGGTGAACTATTATATTATAATTATTCTTGCTCATGCCTTCTATTGAGTAAATGTTATGATTATTGCTGCTTTTGTATTCTAGTAAATAAATATTACACTTCTTCCTGCTTTTGTCCACTAATGAGCAAATGTTTGGTTAGCCCTGATTTTGCCTTTTGTAACGTAATGTTATGATTATTCCTGATTTTGCCTACTGATAAGTAATTTTTTAAAATTTTATTGTTGAGTAAATGTTTTGTATTTGAGTAATGATGTTATGGTGACTGATTTTGAATAAATGGGAAGCACACACAGAGCTACAGTGACAAGCAATAGGAATGTTTTCCCACACACAACAGGGTTACTCCTAGAACCTTTAGGGAGAAAGTTTTAGTTGTAGCAAAATGCTTATTCCTAGGCACCCCACACTGGCCAGTGAGAATGAAGGCTGGGATGAGTGAAGTAGTTTAGAGGGAGAATGGGTGGCTATGCCACGTACAGCTTATATTAGAAATCACATTATAGTTTCAAGGATTGATGTCAATCCTTAGCAAAATTTTAAAATGAAGTATTAAGCAACTATTAATAGATAATGCTATGATTACAACCCAGCCAAAAGAGGTTCAAAAAGCCATATCAAACTGACCTCACTGACTTCTATGATGGAATCATTAGACCAGTCTAGTGAAGAAATGTCACAGATGTGGCCTGGAGCATCTGAATTTCAACAAAGCATTTAACACATTCTCTTGATATCTTTTTTAAACTGATTTTTCCACTTATCAAGTATTTATTTTCTCTCCCTGGAAAAGAAAAAGAAGAAGAAAACACTGTAACAAATAATCATGGTCAGGCAAACCAAATTCCTGTGTTGGCCAGGTCCAAAAAACATGTCACATTCTGCATCCCCTCCCCATCAGTTAGCAGGCAGCCCAAAAAAGAACAGATCCAACCGTTTTGGAGAATAATCTAGAATTATACCCCAAAAGTTATTAAACTGCCTTTGAGCCAGCAATACTACTCCTAGGTCTGTTTCCAAAGATGATTAGGGAAGAAGGAAATGAATCTATCTGTTCTTTGTGGTGGCAAAGAAATGGTGATTATGAATTGGGGAATGGCTAAACAAGTTGTGGTATATGATCACAATGGAATATTACTGTGCTATAAGAAATCATGAGTTCATTGATTTTAGAAAAATATGGATAAACTTGTATGAAATAATGAAGAACAAAATGAGCAGAACCAAGAGAATGTTGTTTATAGCAACAGCAATATTGTTTAAGAACAACTTTGAGCAACTAAGTTATTTTCTCTATATAAACACCCAAATTAACTACAAAAGTTATATGAAGGAAGGCTCTATCTGCATCTGCATCCAGAGAAAGAATTGATAAATACAAGTGTGTATAGAAGGATCATACATACATACATACATATATACATATTTCCATCCAGTGGTAACCATCTCTAGGACAGGACAGGGAGAAGGAACAAAAAAAGAAATTTACATGACAATTTTATTATATATTTCTAAGGAATAGCAAGTTGTACATAATAGATCTGTAGTTTCATAAGCAATCATGTTTTTAAAAATTATACTATGTTATGGAAATGCTTGTTTTATTCCATAAATTAAAAATAAAATTTTAAAAGAAAGAAAGTAGGTAGCCTTTTTCCATCCTCAGTTTTCTAGAATCAGGGCTGATTATTGTTGATCTTGCTATCCTTTTGACAAAGGCAGAAATGTGGACTGGATAATAGAGCTTCTGTGCAGATTTAGGGCCAGCTGGACAATGTTACCCCCCAAGTGCATGATTTTTGGTTCACAGATGATTATACACCCAATGCAGCCTGTGAGGCCAAGATACAACAAAGCATGGGTTGATTCTCTGCCAGTTGTACTCATTTTGGCCTAACAATTAACACCAAGAAAACACAGGTTCTCCTCCAGCCAGTACCCTACCAGCCACATGTGGAACCACAGGTTATAGCAAATGAAGAAATATTGAATGATGCTGGAGATAAGTTCACTTATCTTGGCAGTATACTTTCCAGGGCTGTCCACATAGATGATGAGATTGACACACACATTGTCAGAGCTAGGTCAGTGTTTGAGAGGCTGCAAAAAGAAGTGTGGGAGAGAAGAGGTATTAGGTTGCCTACCAAACTGAAGATCTATAGAACCTGGCCTCATCATCATATGCCTGTGAAGCCTGGACAGCATGCCAGTGACATGTCAGGAAACCAAATCTCTTTCATTTGAATTGTCTTAGGAAGATGCTGAAGATCACCTGGCAGGATAAGTCCTCTCAAGAGCTAAACTGTCAGCCATTCACACTCTACTACAGAGAGTAAAACTCTGATGGGCTGGCCACATTGTTCAAATGCCAAATGTACATTTGCCTAAAAGACTATTTTACAGAGAACTCACACAAGGAAGGCACTCACATGGTGGTCAGAAGATCACTTCAAGGTCCCTCTGAAGAACTTTGGAATGGATTGCAACACATGGGAGATACTGACAAAGTACTGCCCAGCATGGTATGCCTGCATCAAAATGGAGCATGGTATGCTCTATGAACAAAGCAGAATTGCAGTAGCTCAAAAGAAACATGAGATTTGCACATTTAGAAGCATCTCCACTCCAAATGTTCATATGGACTATTTCTGCCTGACCTGTGGTAGAGCCTTCCAAGCTCATATTGGTCTGATCAGCCACAGTTGGACACACTGTACCTTGACTCCAACATAGTAATGTCATTTTGAAGGACAACAACTAGGCCACCCCCAAAAGTGTCGAGAAAGGTAAAGCTTTTTAGAAGCTTTTAGCTGTGGCCCACAAGATTGCTTATCTGTTGCTTCATCTTATTTTGTTTTTAGTTTTTTAGAGGGGGAGGGCAGGGCAGTTGGGGTTAAGTGACTTGCCCAAGGTCATATGGATAGTTTTTGGTGTTAAGTGTCTGGGGTTGGATTTGAACTCAAGTCCTCCTGACTTCAGGGCCCGGTGCTCTATTCACTGTACCACCCAGCCACCCCTGTTGCTTCACCTTATTCAAGGTTTTTATCAGCAACTTATAAAAAGGCAGGGAAGGCAACCTTTTGAAATCTGTGAATAAAAGCTAACATTCATATAGTGCTTTGAAGTATGCAAAGTGATTTACAAATATCATCTCAGTTTATCTTCAAAACAGCCCTGGGAGGGAGGTACTATTAATATTCACATTTTACAGGTGAGAAAACTGAGATAGAGATTAAGTGACATAGTCAGGGTCACATAGCCATTAAGTGTCTGGGGCTAGATTTGAACTCCTCTAGCCGACTCTGTGTCCAGGGCTATATCCATGGTGCTACCCAGTTGAATGCCATAAAATCAAGAGGGGTAAATGGCAAGCTGGATAACAAAATGAGGTTTGGGGCAAGTTTTCCCATGTCTACTAAAAATGATCCCTTAAGACTAAGGTAGGTGACTCATAATTAGTAGAAATAAAATTAATCTGTGTTCAGAGCCACTGGAAGCTAGCAGGAGAATAATAGTGAAATAGTGGTGTTTATATATTGCTCTACAAAGCATTTAATGTCACAATCTCATTTGTTCTTCGCAATAGCCCTGGGAGGGTAAGTCCTATGGTTATCATTATGCCCATTTTATAGATGAGGAAATTGAGATTTTTAACCTCATCTTTCAAACTCTGTAAACATGTTTGTTTGCTTGTCTTTTACACCAGTGTTGTCAGACTCAAATAGAAATAGGGGCTACTGATCCATACAGAAGGATCCCTGCTAGTTTTAAAATATAATGTCATCCCTTAGTTTTAAAACATAATGTTGGAGCTGCTAATGGTGCAGTGAATAGAGCACTGGCCCTGGAGTCAGGAGGACCTGAGTTCAAATCTGAACTCAGACACTTAACAGTTACTAGCTGTGCGACTTTGGGCTTAACTCCAATTGCCCTACCTTCTCCCCTGGAGAAAAAAAAAAAGTAACGTCATCTGTTTTATTGTATCTTCATTTATTTTATTAAACATTTCCCAATTATATTTTAATCTGATTCAACTCCTCCAGTGTGTTGCCGGCAGCATGTTTGACACCTCTGGCTTACAACATACCACAGGTGTAGTGAAAGCTGGTAGGAGTTGGACCAGAAGTTTTTCTCTGGGTCATAATGCTAGGAGTGAAGCGTTAATATCTCTGAAGAAGGAAGTGGTGAACAGAGGCCATCAGAGAGTTCCTCTCAGGGGAGACTCGAATGAAGCAGCTATGCCTGGTCACTGACACTCAAAGTACTTTGGGCTTCTCCCTTCTCTTCCTTGACAATGCGTAAGAGTGAAAATGACAGATATTCCTTCTTCTCTGAAGACCAGGATTAGGTCAGCCCAACTCCCATTAAACTTGAGAATGAAGAACAAACCAAGGGATCAGAGGTAAACGTCTCTTTGAACCTAAAGTCCCTTTGAGTGCTGACAGTGCTGCCTCTCTTCCCACTTAGACAGATGAAGAGTGGTTTTCTGACCCCAGTGGGGTAAAAACGTGACAGTAGAAAGGATACCATAATCACATCAGGACATCTGTGTTCTAGTGCTAGCTTTGCTGTGTGACCTTGGGCAAGTCATTTTTCCCTCTCTGGGCCTTCTGTCTTTTCTCTGTAAAAGGGGAGGTGCCAAGTGATCTCAAAGGCCCCTCCTTGGACTCTCTTACATTGTGCATTTGTGATAAGTGTCCCCACCAGCTTCTACGGGCATGCATTCATGCCCCCTTCTGGCCATGGAGGGTATGGATCAGATACTGAAACGACAGCGTGCCTGGGATTCAAAAAGCAGAATCTCCAAGCTGGAAGTAACTAACTCTTCCAGCCTGTACCCAAGTGCCTTCTACGGAATCCTTGACTCTGAATTCCTCCAAACTCTGACTGAAGACCCTCAGTGATGGGGAGCTCATTACCTCTCCATTCCACTTTTAGATGACTATAATAAAATTTTCCTCATATAGAGCTTGGGGTTCAACAATGATTTCCTACTTAGGATAGGGTAGATATAATAGAAAACAAGAGTGTACAGTGTTTAGAAGTCAGTTTACAAAGGCACAACCGTTATTCACTCTGGACTACTTTAGATCCTAAGACAATCCCGGAAGGGATCATAGGGACCAGTCAGTTCTAATATTAAAAACCACTGCTGGACCCAAGGAGCTAGGCAGGCACACACTCCTTTACCCTAAGGTGCTCCCCTTAACTCTAGATCCATGCATCTGGTCTAGATTGAATTCAACCCTGGGGGAGCCCAGCCTGGGGGAGAAGGTTTAGATAACTATTCATCTTCCCCAGTGCCCCAGGGGAAAGATTCTTGAAGGTTAGGTTGTCTCCAAAAAAGGGAGGAGTAGAATGGTACTTAACATATGATACAGACTGGGAAAGGTACAGGTATTTGTTTCTGATACACAAAATAAATGTAAAAAACACAAAACAGTATAAATTGTCAGAATGACTTAAAACAGGATTCACTGTTATACTCTCTTGAGAAGTTGATTTTTAACCCTTATAGGAGCATAAACCAATTTGTGGGGCTATCAAATAGGCATTCCATGTTTCACCTCAGTTCTGCATTGTCCAAACAATTTCTGGACAACATGCTACAGGTAAGTCATCTTTGATGGAGAAACTTTCCTTGCTACCAGTTACTTCTACATGATAGACACAGCCTGGCTCTCTAACTCACAAGGTTATTGCCTTGTCTACATCTCATCTACATCATGCTTAGCCACATTTACATCTCAAAAACGATGTTCATTTAACTACTCAGGAAAAGAACCATGAGTCAGAAAAGGCAGTCAGGAGCCCAGATTCAGGCTTACCTATAGGATTCCATGCTCCACATAGGAGCAACCCTGGAGTAGGACAGTGTCTCCCATTCCTCAGGCATCCATCCTTATCAGCCCAGGGCTGTGTCAGCACAACAGCAGGATCAGCAGCAGGGCCACTAGTGTGGGTCAGTCCCAGAGCCTGGGTACTGGTTCCAGACCCTAGGGAGTGGTGGAAGAGGCAATTGATGACTCTGTGCTAGACTGGGCTGGGGGCTCTTGAGTGTCAGAGTCAGGAATGCTATAACAAGCATGATGTCTGTCCCATGCTATATCCCATGACATGCACCATGTCCTTTGTGCCTGGTCATTGTCGAAATTCAACAGCTCCTGTGTGTCACCCCCACCCCCACCCCAGCTCCCTAGAGTTGGGCTGGGGCCCTGAGGACAGAGATGTGGAAGAAACAATGGGAGGGAAGAGACTAGGAACAGATAGAAGCAAATGACAGAAGGACGAGTGGGGACACACTGTACATGTAAATGGAGCAATTTCTGAAGAAAACATTTTTAATATTTGATTTTCTGAGGGAATCTGGTCTTTTATCTTGATCCATGGAAATAGAAATGAAAGAGCTGACTGAGGGGCAGGCCTGGGCTACGGATGTGAGGGACCACTCCCTCCACTCAGGGCTCCTGGTGGAGGAAGGAGCCAAAGTCTGAGGCAACAATGCCCCCTCCCTTTTCCCATCCCTCCCTCCTCCTTGTTTCTCCTCTCTCCCCCCCTCACGTTTTTACTAGGGGAGCGGCCCAAGGAGTCCTAGTGACCAAAGGACAGCTCCCAGATCTGACCGCAGACCTGAAGACAGTTCCCCCATTCCCCAAGGCAGCTCTACACAGTGGTGCATTCACATGGGTGGGTGGGGGGGGGGAGAGGAAAAAAAAAAAAAAAAAAAAACAACCCTAGCTAGTCACGTGACCAGAGACCCTCCCCTTTTTGGCGTTCCTATGACGCCCCCAGGCCCCTTATTTTGGGAGCGGGGCTCCCCTCACTGAACCCCCTTCCCCAAATCTTCAGGGAATAAACGAGTGGGGAATCAAAATACTTTGGCAAGCGCTCCACCCCCCAAAGGACAGGCGGTGCCCCCTCCCAGTTCCTCCCCTATTTCTGTTCTCCGCCCCGACCCCGCGGCTCCGGGGAGATGGGGGCGGGGCGGGGGGGGCGGAGCCGGTAACAAAGACAGAGACAGAGACGGAGGGAGAGAGACACAAAGAGGGGGAGATAGGGACAGACAGAGACAGGGACACAAATTGGGTGGGGGTGCAGGCGTGGGACGGGAATCCCGGCCCCGAGAAGGCCCCCGAAGGTGAGGGAAGCAGAGGTGGCCCCAGTCTAGTCGGGACCGCCCGGGGCGATGGTCTCTGGGTCCGAAAGGAGGCGCCACTAGCGTGGGGCGAGGGGGCGGGGCCTGGATTAGCCGGGGGGAGGGGCTGGGGGACCGGGGGAACCGGGGGGACCGGGGGCTGGACACCTGGCCATGCTGCTACTCGCGGCGGCGCCGCCGCTGCTGCTGATCCTGCTTCTGTGCCGAGGCCGCGCCGGACAGGTAAGGGGGTGGGGACCCCTGGAAGCGGCCCAGGGGTGTAGGGTCCCGGGGACGCTGCGCTTTCTGTCCAGATTGGGGTGAGGGGACGCCGTGGGGCGGGAGGCTTTCGGCCTCTCCTGTCCCCGGTCCCCTATACACACACTCCAGTGCCCCCATCCCTCCCGAGCAAGGTGTGACCCAAAGGCCAGAATCTGGGGGGAAACTTTAGGGTGGCCAAGGATAAGGGAGGATGACTAGGGGCCTCTTCCACAGCGCCCCCACCCCAGGGCCCGGACTCTGGAAAAGGGGCGGGGGGCTCACGTGTCAGCGTGAGTGACTGTGACTTTGCGTGGGTGAGTGTGTGAGAGAGGCTGTCAGCTGTGTCTCCATGCCTGCCTGAGCTCACACCCCTCCGGCTCACACACAGACATGCAAGCACTCGCGTACCGGCCTAAACTCCGACACCCTCTGAAGACGGACACACTCACAGGCCTCACCGAAACAACACCCTCGCACGTACACAAAAGTAACCACCCACATTTCTATAGACCAAGGTTTCCAAAGGGCTTTCTCTACATTCTCTCCTTTGAGTTTCATAACAACCCTCTGAGGTAGGTATTTTTAGCCCCATTGTACCGACAAGCAAACTGAGGCTCTTCAAGGTGAATTGCAAGTACCCGTAGTCACAAAGATTGTACGTGATAGAGGCGCTCCAGAATTCAAGTCTGGCTTTCACGCCATATCCATCAGATCTTTGTTAATCACCTAAATTGTACATGACACTGCTAGGGCTAGGAAAGATAGAAAGTTGAGGTGCAACACCCTTCCCTAATCAGGAAACTCACAGTCTAATAGGGAGAAGACACTTAGAAAGATCACTATAATGCATAGTAATTGGTGAAAAGTGGAGAAAAAGAGGTCCACAGGACTATGTGAGGGCTAAGGGGGGAAGGTCATTAGTGATAGGCAAAATCTGGAAGGACTTCCTGAAAGAAGTGGCATTTGAGCTAAGCTTTGAAGCCTAAGTAGGAATTTAACAGGTGGGGAGGAAAGAGCATTTCAAGTATAGGGAGCAGTGGGATGAAATGTGTAAGGAACAGACAATGGTCCAATTTGACTGGAGCAGAGTACAGTACTTGGAAGAGAATCATATGGAATAAGGCTAGAAACAAAAGGTTGGAAATAAGGAAAGGTAGATGCCACGTTAGAGAATTTGAGCTTTGCTCAGTAGGCAATTGGGAGCAGAGCTATGACCAGATCATGAGATATTAAGACATAGGAGACATTAGAATATTAGTCTTACAATTGTGTGAAAGATGGAATGGCATGGAGAGTCAGAAAACCCCTTTGGATGCTGTTGCAATTGTCCAGGTGAGCAGAAAGGAGGGCCTGCATTAGGATGGCTGCAGTAGGAATGGGAGAGGAGAAAGAGGAACGATGTTTATGGCAGTGGAGTCAACCAGACTTAGCAACTGATTGGATTTTGAAAGCTAAAGGAGAAGGAAGAGTAAAAGGTAACTTCAAGGTTAGGTAAATGAGAGCCCAGGTGAATGTTGATATCCAGGACAAATAGTGAGGGCAAAGGGTGGGGAGAGGCGGTTTTGGGGAAAGAACAATAAGGTCAGTTTAAGACACTTTGAGTCTGAAATGCTGGTGGAACAAGCAAGTGGAGATACCTTTTTATAGGCAGTTACAGATGTGCGTCTGGAGTTCAAAAGAGAAATCAGGGCTGGGGATGAGTGAATTTGAGTCATCTTCATAAAAGTGCTAGTTGAAGTGGTGGGAATGAATGGATGGGGTTCTGAAGGGGAAAAGCAGGGCAGGGAAAGGCCAGGCAGTGGGATGGAAGGGGAAGGGATGGATTTTAAAAAGAGAGTCCTGAGTTGGAGAATAAGAGACTAGAATAAGAGACTTTAAGAGACTAGAAAGATCTTTGGGACCTTTTTCAGCACAAATGTACTTCCACACACATTCCCACCATTACACATCCATCCATCCATCCTCAGACACCCTCCTACACACACTCACACTTGCATGTACACATATACAGGAGCCCAATCTCACATAGCAGCAAATTTCCCACTTGTGGTTGCATTATGTCTCAGGTGGGAAATGAAGATGGGGAAAGAGAATTCTTTTGCAGGGAAGAATTACCTGACTTTGTGAGTCAGTATTCAGGAGTATAGATTCATAAATTTAGAACTGGAAAAGATATTAAAGATCATCTGATTCAATCCTGTCACTTTCTAGCTGTAGAAACTGAGATCAAAAAAGGTTAAATGACTTGTCAAGGGTAGTGTGCCACAGAATCAGGAGTCAAACCTAGCTCATATAACCAGGGTCCCTCCCCTCAGTTTCACCCATGGGCCCCTAAGGTACCTCTCAGTCTTTCAGAGCTCTTGGATTCAGAGAGAGGTCATGGAGGGTCCTTAGGATTTCATCTTCATGGTCAGAAACAATAAATATTAAATTTCACAACTTCTGGAAAACTCCACCTTCTTGCCTGCATTGATGGTGCCATTCTTCTGAGAGTGAATATGCTGCTTTCTTTTCTTACTGCTCTGCTCACCCCTGCTGGTCCATATGGCCTTGGGGTCACTGTAGAGCCCCATAGAATGGAATTTGGAAGAGAGAATCCCAGAGTGGTAACTACCCCTTTTGATAGTTTGGGGGGGAAGAAGCAAGAGACTAGAAAGAAATTGGCAGAGGGAAACAGTAACAAAGACTACCCTAAAAATGAAGCCAGGAACCAAGCTTGAGTTCTTAGGAACCTTGCTGCCCCTCCCCAATCCCATCTCAGGCTTTCATGCACACAAATGAAGGAAGCATCTCCTCTAGACTTCTGGGGGTGGTCCCTGATATTATTCACACTTCCTCTTACTCCAGACCTGCTGAATCCCCAGAGGAACAACACAGACTGATTCCTCAGTGATTTGTGAGATGGAAGGAGTACATTTTGGGGCCTTTACTTAGGACCCAGAGAAAGAGAAAAGGTCAGTGGAGGAGGACAGGGGCTAATTTGGGTGGACATGAAGTTACTGAGAGAGAGGACAAGGGTCAATGGTAGCCAACATAGAAACAGTAAGCCGTGAGTTGAGTGCACCCAGAGGATGTATTTATGGCTACAGCCACAAGGTGTCACTCCCAAACTATAGAAGATCTTCCACTCTCTTCTCCAATATCAACTCTGTCTCTGTAGTCCCATTCAGCACAGTCCTGGCCCTAAGCTTCAAGGTCACCACTCCCCAAATTGGAGTCTTTCATGCTGAAATGTGGCCTGAACTCTTGTGGCAACCTGTTATCTCAATGGGTGGGGAAAGAGCAGGATTTGTGTTGAAAAAGCGTTTGGAGTCATTGCCTAGCTCCACCATCCCTTTGTTCTTTCTTCCACGTGCAAGTTGGTATTCCTTGGTGGAACTCCCTTGGGAAGGATGGAAGAATCAATGGCTAAAGTGTATGTGTGTCTGTGTGTTTGTATGATCAGAAATAGACTATGAGGAGTAGTTCAGAGTGATAAGTCTTTTATATAGTGTCAGCTTATAAACCTGTTGACTATAAAGGCATTTCCTTCTCTACTGAATGACCCAGCACCCCTTTCCTCTTTGCCCTTCCCTGTTTACTTCATATAGGGGCAGAGAAGTGAAGTTAAAGTTAAAGCTGGATTTAGTTTTGTATTGGTAGAGAATGTGTGTGGCCTTGGAGGAGTCCCTTATTCTCTCTAAACGTGAGATATTTGAGAAAGGAGATGCTTTCATTTGGGAATGAGTTCAGAAAAGACTTCATGAAGGAGGTGGTACCTGAATTAGATATTTTAAGAAGGAAATAATCTCCACAGGTGGAGAGGTTAGGAGAGACCATTCAAGGCATGGTGGAACAATATGAGCAAAGTCATTGAAACAGGAGAAAATAGGTCAAGGCCAGGCAGAAGAGAATAGAACAAAATCAGGAGCTGGCAAGTAGTCCTCTTTGGCTGGAATACAGAATATGGTAGATTTCAGGCAGTGCTTCAACTAGCAGGGTGGCTCATTCAGACTATATTCATAGCCATATTCCAGGTCAGTTGGCAGCGCGATACAGCAGAAAGAGTAACCAGAGGTAACCAGGATTAAAATCCCACCTCTACTAATTACTACCTGTGTGACATCAGGTAAATCACTTGATTTCCCTGGGCCTCAGTTTCTTCTATGAAATTCGGATTAGATGACTTCTGAGGATCCTTTTAGCTCCAGAGCTGTGAATACTCTGTGGATCCCTTTTTATTAAAAATCATAGTTAATGAGTCCACACTCATGTGTTTACCTTTAATAGTTAGCTAGAGAGCACAATTACTTCAAAGCAAAGAAGTAACAATAAAACAATTCTATAAACATGGGCTGCATTCACAAATACACATAGGTTACACATGTGATAGGACACACACAAGTAGGGAATACATATGATCAGAGAATGAATGAATATATATGTATATACATATATTTACACACATACATACACACTCAGAGAGACATGTAGGTAATAGGTGTAGCTAGGGTGTATGCATGGAGAGGCAAATCATACCTCTGACAGTATAAATAGCATCACACTGCTTCTGAGTGAGTCCTACTCACTTCTGGTTTCTGGTGATATTTATCCTTTCCCAGAAGCATTGTCTTGGCCAGATGTTGCTCAGCAGGACATATTTTCTGCTACTTGCTGCTCTGCTTGTCCCATAGTTTCTGCCAGCTACTGCTAAACACAACTGGTTCCCACTCCTTATTTCAGCTAGTCTTTGACTATAGTGTTTTCTCTTCCTCCTAGGAAGAGTGGACTCTACCATGCATGCTCTTTAAACTGAAAACCCCGAGGATTTGGACAGCTCTTTTGGAAAAATAGCAAATACCATATACTGCCATTGCACTATAGCAAAATGGGCAGGGGGCAGTGGGAGAATTTTCTTGTCTAGAACATCTTGCATCTCCAGCAAAGATTCTTTGCAGCAAGTGCCAAGTTTTTTAGATCACAGATCAGAGGAACTCCCAGCTCTTACAAGTGCCCTCAAAAATAATGTTTTCTTTGAACTGAACTTTCTAACTCTCTGGCTTGCCTCTAGGGCCCCAGCTTTCCCTTACTGATGAGTGAACTCAAAGCCAAACCCAGGAGGCAAATAACTGTCTCTGCCCCATAGCTTTGCTTTTTCCATTATTGTTTGTATATGACAATCAAAGTGGTTTCAGGTTTGGAGTCCTCCCTTCTATCCTTCCCCAGTGAAACTTTTGCAAATCATATAGAAATACTGAGGTGTCCTTAAGACAAAACAATACACAGAAATTAGCATGTCACATAGTATGTGTACCATATATATTATGTGTCATATGTGCACATATTATATATACATATATGGGTGGGTATATATCATATATAATACACATGTCATATATATGATAGTCCCAGTATCTACCAGGGTTCCTCCCCTCTCCCCATGGTTCAGCAGTGACTAGTTTTCGATAAAGTATAGTAATATATTTTCAGGACTTGATTGGTTTCTCTTTCCCTTAACACAGCTTCCTGACCAACTAAAGTATAAAGAACTCCACCCTAGTAGAGCCAGGGCCCCTCTGACTTGGTGCATGTCTTAAGACCCCATGAGTCACCACACCCTGACCTGCTGACCAACGAATTTTCATATGGAGATGGTGGGGGACACTTCTATAGACATTAAATGTTACTGAAGCCTTGTTGCATTTCTTTACTATATTATGGATAAGGAAACCTTCTTTTGTTAACTGTTAGATGATTTATGAGTGCCTCATTTTATCCCAGAATCAAAATTAAATTAAATTAACAGAAGTGCCAGTGTTGGACCTACCCCTAACAATATAGTAAGCAAATATAGGTCACAGGCAGAAATAGCATATACTTATTAGCAATAAAGCATACTACAATAGACACATACTAAAATGCATATTAAAAACATTTCAACAGCATGTGAAAAATATTATGTCTCAATCTCACATTCATATCAATAGACCATACTATAACTATATCAATAGACCATTGTATAACAAAATATGTCATGTACAATACATAAGAACATAGATTGCAGTATTAAAGGTAGAAAATGGACTCATGATTTCATTGGTGTAAAGAACTTCTAGGTGAAGAAATTTCTTCTACAGGTCAGTACATTGTCTGCAAATTATAGTCTTGGAGAGCTACTTAGAACACTGATGGAATAAATGACTTCCCCAGAGTCACACAGTCAGTATATGGCAGAAGCAAGTTTTGAACCCAGATTTCTCTGGATTTGAGACCAACTCTCAGCCCCTATACCACCCTGCTTCTCGGTTACATGCAAAACATGTATCACATACACTCCATCAGTGAGCTTCATCTGGCTACATAAATAATTGCTTCTCCCATTTTTCTGAAGCATTATAATTAGGTTTGGTCACTGGCCAAATAGGTCTGGCACTTTTCCTGTGATGTCCTGAGCTTTGAGACATCCCAGAATAGCTATAAGCACCCAGAGACCTGTTGGTCTTTAGTCCCAGTCCTACACTTGAGGATGGTTGAAAGGTGCTGCATCTAGGTTCAGCCCAACCCTAATCTCTGAAAAGACCCTATGGAGCCAAGATAAACTGAGCCAGGATTCTTTGACTCTCTAATGGGTACCAAGACACCATACCTTCCCTGTCTAAAACATCTTCTGAGCTATTATCTAGCCCTCTCTGTTATCTGTAATTGGCAAGCAGATGTTTCTCAGAAGCTTCTTGTCTGTTAAAATTCTTTGCACTTGTTACCCAGGAAGTCAACTAATTGTCCAATAGGCAATATACGGTTGCAGTACATTGCATTGTAGGACCCCCCCCCCCAACTATTCTCAGGGGTTGTTATGTAAAGAGGAAATTTGCCCATTCTCTCAACTATGGTATGGTATGATGACTTTCCACCAGTCCAACATTTTGCCTACTGCCTACACACCAAGATTTCTTGGCAGAACCATTTTGAAGACTTTAAAATAGTGACCTTCAAAGAACTTGACCATTAGGCAATGGTATGTTTCCAAGACTTTCTGAACTGAGTTCATAGATAAATGGTAGAGGTCTCTTTTAGCTGATCTCTCAGTTAAGAAATGTGCTGCTGGAGAGTCTTTGCATACTGTCCATCTTCTGAGACTGCAGAGCACAAAGAAATCCGTGTCTAGTTCTCACCCAAACATTAGGAAGTTTGGTGTAAATGCTTTGGCACCAATCCTAGTAGTGTGTGTGTGTTCTCATATATGCATGCATACACCCACACATACTCCAAAAACCCATGTATTGACTCCACCAAGATGTCTTCTTAGGACTCAGAGTACCTAGTATGTTCAGCAATGTGCAACTAAAACACTTGGGCTATGGGGCTCTTTGGAGATGGGAAGGTGTAGTTCTGGCTTTCTTAATTCCTGCCCCAAATCAACGTTTCCTTGAGCAATTTGCTGTCAAAGTCCCTTCTTTGGTCAGAGTGGATCTTGGAATGGAATCTATGTATAGATAAATGGTTCTCCCGTAAGGTTTTAAGCAAATGTAGGTTTCTGGTACCTGAAAGGGTATGCTGGTGAAATGGTCAGTCACTACTAAGATGTAGTTTATGTTTTCACCTTCTGCTTCTAGAGATGTTTTTTTAAAAGTCAGTGTGCACAAGCTGCAATGGCTCACTGGCATTTATAATCTAAATTTGCAATTGGTAGCACTTTTCTTTGGTAGAGTGTTTTCTTTGAACATAATGAACACAGGTCTTAAATGTCTTAGTGGTATCTACTCCCATCTTGGGTTAGTAAGTTAGGCTCATGGGTTCTCCCTTGCCTTACATCCCCAAAGTCATCATGCAATATCTTCATGGACTTAGATCAAAGGTGGCACCAGTTGCTTTCAGGTCCCATGCCTGGGACCAGTTAGTCTGATTCAGCATTCCATTGCATAACTCTTAACTTCTGCCCTTGAATCAATCTTTAAAGAAACTGAATCTTGGGTTCCATAAGTTCATTGCCTTACTTCTTGACTTGTATAATTTCTTGAAGTTCTTTACTATGGTCACAAAGAGGAAGAAATGGTTGGTCAGTGATACAAGGCTCACTTGCACTTATGGCACCTCCTCTAATGGAAGTCCCTCAAATGCTCAGGCACACTTCTGTTTAACTGCAGGCCAGAATCCTGGACATCATAGATAGCATCCCTTCTACAGCTTCAGTGTTCCATGGCCATCAGTTCAAAGCAGTTGTATGTACCTCAGTCTTCCCTGGCAAATATGTTCAACTAATAGCTGGCTAATGATGCTACCTATTTCTCACAGGCAGTTTCCAATTTAGTGATGCTCGAAATGTAGATCTGTGAATTATTGTCGTTCCACTTTTGAACTTTAGCACCATGTACATGGTCTTTGAACTTCTCAGTGACAGCCCACTTCAGAACTGAGAATTCCAATTTGTGTATGTGATAGCAAGTCTCATTGTCACTATGTGCGCTGCTGGCAAATGCCATTGGTTTCTGATAATAGTCACTCTCTTGGTTTAGAACTGTTCCCAGTGCTGCCACTCTAGCAACTGGATGCTGGACAAAGAGCTTTTGTGGGTCTGCATAGGTTAATGGTGAGGTATGTGTGAGGCAGCAAGCCATATCTTTAAAAATTTATACATATTTGACAATCTGACAATCTCAAAAGGATTTCAGAGGGTTCAAAAGAAACTGACCTTCCATGCCCTTCTACTAATAGTTCTCCTCAATCACATAATCACAACTGAGATCATTGAATGGCAATGGAAGAATAGTGCTTTATAAATTTGTAATAACAGCCACCAAATCTTAGAAAAGCTTTTAAATCTCAAAGATTCTTCAGATGTAGCCAATTGAGGATCACTTCTGTCTTCTTTAGCTGAGTACTGATTCCTTCCTGAGACACTGTGACCCACATACTTGACTAAGCAACAGTGGTATTTGGCAATAGTAGTAAGAAGTAGAATGGAACTAGAATAGAAAAAGGAGAGACAGACAGAGAGAGACAAAGAGAGAGACAGACAGAGGAAGAAAGAAAGACAGAGACAGAGAGAGAAGAGGAGCAGTAGCCTTATTATTATGGTTTGGAAAGTTACGGTAGTGTTGGGGAGACATAGAAGGGTAGAATGGCATACCCTTGCCCATAGCTATGGTAGAATTAATTTCATTATGATCCCAGAATTGGAATGGGAAGCAGAAGGTATACATTAGGTTGTAAGGTAAGAAATTGACCAGGGAGTATAATGAAGTCAGCCTGATAACAGTGGGCCAGACAGCACCATCTGTGGATACAGTAGCCTGCTCACACACTCTTTTAAGTATTTCAGCTTATTCAATGGCAAACTTTCTCTGCCCATTATGATTTCAGACTATCTAAGCAAATCTTTCTATTTAGAGAGATGGCAGTGATCTATTTACAGACTGTTTCTGTGATCGATCATCAAGAACTTTTGAATGATTGACAGTTTGGGACAATTTACAAAAAAAAAAAAGATTGAGTAGGATCTCTCTAATTGCATCTGTGAGTAATCACTTCTTATTTCCCCAAATCCCTTATTCCTTCCTTCAATGTTTATTTAATGTGCTTATTTCTCTACTCAGAGTCAACTCCTCAAATCAGAAGTCTTCTTTACATTTCTAAGTCCATTATTTCACCATGTTGTCTTAAGTTTTGGCTTCCATTTTTTCAAATCTTAGTTAAAGTTTTATTCAGCAAATAAATAATGTGAATTGCAGTCATACAAGTGTGCAGTGCCATATAGTAATAAAAGTGGCAAAATCAATAACCAAATGCAAACATGATGCCAAGTAACAGTAACAACTGAAAAATGCACACCAACAATTTAAATATGAAAAAGCAGGGAGTATCAATTAATTCAATGACAAATACAATTAAGCAGCAGTGTAATCAATGTCTTGATACTACTATTAACTTCAGACACTAGTGATTTACAGAAGAGCAGTACTACTGTAGGCAAGAGGCATAATGCAAATCAATGGCATTCAAAAGCACAATGTTTTGGGAATTCCATGGCATACAACGGGCCAGTCATGAGAAAGGAAAGTCCCAGGGGAGGTTATAAAAATCTAGACCAGAAAGAAACCATTCCAGTGAAGAGATTTTTTAAAGTTTCAAAATGGGACTTAAAGGAGAAAATATTTTTAGTAAAACCAAAAAAATCAACCTTACTATTATAAGCTGAAAGGAAAATAACTTTCAACTAAAAAACTCAGAAATATTGAAAAAAATCACACATTGAGCATGCTCATATGAAGCCCCTGGGGCATCCCTCCAATTCACAAGGCTACCCCAGGTCTGAGGTCCTCTCTAGGTCCTTATTCATTCAAAATCAGAGTTCATAAGCCCCACTGATGTGTTTACCTTTAATAATCACCCAGAAGACACAATTTATTCAAGACAAAGACATTTAATGAGATAACACAGTAAAATAAATTAATAATGATACTGAAGTCTTTCCCCCTTAAATCTGGAAAACATTTTCCCACAAAAACACTCTATCAGTGGGAAGAGAAGATATATATGTGGCACGCAGGTAGATGGGCACATATAAGGATCATGTGTTGCTAGGTTACACTGTAGAAGGGCACACACATATGGAAGTTGTATGGCCAGGGTCCATATGTGGAGAAGAAATTCATGCTTTTGACACTGAAGGACTTCTGTTTACTGGTGGTATCATCATGATTCTCCTTCTAGTCTCTGATGGATGCATAGTCTCTTCCAGAATTATTGTCAGCAACAGATGCTATTCCCAAGGACATTGCTAGCACAACTTGACTGTGCACTTAGTTGTGAAACTTCTCTTCTTTCAGCTCCTGGCTTCAACCAAAAACATTGCTTAAGGTCTTTCTCTTCCTCAAGAGAAGAGTGGGCTCTGCTATATTCTCTTTGGTTGAAAACTCCAAGGCTTTCAATAGCTCTTTAAAAGAAAAACAACAGTCCTTACACTTAGCCATGAGATCAGCAAACTGATAGAGGAGGCAGGCAGGGACAGCTGAGAATGTTTCCTCACCTTCCTTTCAGAGTTTTAATCCCAAGATCTTCCATCTCCAGCAAGAGATTCTAGAGGCTCTTTAGAACACAGGGTAAGTGGCACCCCTACTTAAATTTTGCTAGTACCCTCAGACTTAATCTCTCTCTCTCTCTCTTTTTTAACTTAATTTGCTATTTGTTTGACTTGTCTATCTGTTAAAGATCTCTGTGGCAAAGAGCGTGCATTCTGCAGGCCTGCCAGCATGAATCTCTGCTAAACAGGAGACCACATTTAATCATCATCCTTACATAGGCTACACTCCAACAAAACTTGCAAGAGCTATGGGGTTCAAGCTCTCCTTATTTTCAGTTCTAAAACTTCTGCTTTCTGCTGTAGATGAGTAGAATGGGACAAAGACAGAGACAAAGCAATACCTAGAGGACAAATACATGGGGCATAGGAACATTACTGCCTTTATTATGTATTGGGGGGAGGCTGATATCAAGATTCCTGATCAATTTATTCCCCTCTCTTCCTGAGCCCAGCTGATGAAATTATAGAATGAAAGGGCTGGTTTAAAAAAAGGCAGCCAGGCTTTAAGGTTTTAAATGAAGTGCAAAGAAATATCTATATTATATTGGCCCTTTATGAGGTATGATGAAGTTCTTCATTCAGCTTTAATGGATTAAAAGGGAAGAGAGCCATCAAATAGCCTAAGGATCTGCCTAGTCGCCCTTTACCAAGCAAAACATACCCTCAAAGAAGCTATTTCAGGCAGAAGACAATTCTAAAGAGTGTGACCTCTGGAAATGAAGAAGAGAATCACCTATGGAGCTTGGGAAGAAGAACCTCACCATTGAGAGAGAATCATTCTTCATCTGGGGAGTCATAACTTTTTGAAGTGGCAGTATTCACCCATTAGGTATAGAGAGGGCACTCAGCATGATACTAGTCTAGTCATTTGAGGCAGGAAACATCTCTAAGGAATGTGAGTTTGGGCCATTGAGAAGAAAACCAGTTTTGGAAGAACTCAACCCCTGAGAAGATATTATTCTCTGGAGGGAAAGGTATTACCCTCTTCTCTCACCACCATTGTTCTATATGACATTTTGTAGTAGAACTTTTTACCCAACAGGAGATAACAAACCCAGCAGGGAATATGGCCAGTCAAGGCCCAAGGCCACAGGAGCTTTGAGAGTCAACAGAGTTAGCACTGACTGTCTGGGGTTGAGTTTCAGAGAGGGACAGGTCCCAGGCATCCCAGATGACTGAGCTACCCAGGAAAGACCCTCAGTCAGTGAGAGCTACATGTAAAAATGCTACAAGAGAAAGAATAGCAGTTTGTGAAAGGACAGTTATTTGTGGAGTCAGAGCGGGGAAAGCCTTTATTGACAGATCAAGGAAATTATATTTTATCCTGTATACAATAGGTGCCACTGAAAATTTCTGAGCCAGGGAGTGACATAATTAAAATTGTGCATTTAGGAGATTATTTTGATAGGATGAGAAAAAATTAAAGAAGGCCCAGATACCAGTTAGGAGGTTACTACAATAGTCCAGGTCAGAAATGATGAGCGCCTGAGCTAGCCTAATGGCAATGTGAGTAAAGGAAGATTAGACAGATGCAAGAGATATCATAGAGGTGGAATCAATAGGATTTTGTTGATTAATTGAATGTAGGGTTGAAGGAGATGGATGAGTAAAAAACAACTGAAGTATAGGGCTAGATGACAGGGAAGATACTAAATGCATCAACAGAAATAGGGAAGATAAGTAGAAAGGCTAATTTACAGGAAAAGATGGTAAATTTCACTTTAAATACTAGCAAAACTAGAGAAAAGGAGAACAGAGCACTTTCTCCTTTTCTCTTCCTGGTTGTAGGTGGGGGTGGGGAGGGGATGGGGAATATGAATGAGGAGAGATTATGAAAGAAAGTTTGAGGTCCTATCTGGATACCCAAGAGATATTAAGCAGTCGGAAATTCATAATGGTCATGATCAGGGCTGGAAATATCTGCCTATGTATGTAGGCTACAAATGAATGGATGGAAGGATGGAAGGATGGATGGATGGATGGATGGACATTTATTAAGCACTTACTATGTGTCTGGCATTGAGTAGACAACTCTCTGAGACCATATAAGTTGCAAAGAAGTTATTGGCTTGTTTTGGAATAGGGAGTTTCCTCATTTGGGAATCCCCTATATCAGTCAAATCATGGGTCCATTCCCTTCCTTTATCTCTCCATTCCAAGCATTTTTTGTGGCTGTCTTCTATGCTTGGAATGCTCTCCCTCCTTAGCTCCACCTACTGGTGTCCCTGGCTTCCTTTAAATCCCAGCTACAATCCTTTCTTTTACAGGAAGACTTTTCTAACCCCTCTTAAAACTAGTGCCTTCTCACTCTTACTTATTTCTTATTTATCCTATATATAGTTTGCATATATTTTTTGTTTGTTGTCTCTCTCCATTAGACTGTGGGCTCCTTGAGGGCAAGGGAGAGTCTTTTGCTCTTTTTCTACCTGCAGCACTTAACTTACTTGTGCCTGGCACATACTAGGTCCTTAAATAATTGTTTATTGTATGTTGATTATGTCCCGGACACTGTGGCAAGCTCTGAGGATCCAAATTTTAAAAGTAGGGCAGTCTAATAACATACGGTCTAATAGGGGAAGACAACACATATAGGGAAGTGGTGGACAGGAAAGGAGTTTTAGTCTGTGAAATGATGGGATGGTGAGCTGGTCCATAGGGCAGTGACTGACATTGCCTTTCCAGAAGCAGTAGTATACTTGAAATTATTATCATGCCCAGAGTAAGAGATGGAAAGAGAAGTGGGATGAGGACTGGGATTAGAGGGGGATGGCAAGGTAGCCTGGGTATCCAAATAGCTAGATGGGATATGGAATCAAAGCCTGTTCTGAGGTCTGGGATCAGCTAGAGTGGGCCAGGTAAGTTTTCACACACAAATAAAGATGGCAGGGCTTCATGGAGGGAATTTTTAAAAATGAATGAATTAACTGAAGGCGTGGAATTAGGTGATGTCTCTGAGGGAGGGGATAGAGAAAAGATCACTGAAGACAGAGCCTTTAGGGTATTCCCACATTGAAAGAGTAGGGGGAAGGTGTCAGAGGGGAAAGGGACTAAATTTATTCTGCTTGGCACCAAAGACCAAAACATGAAGAATGGTGGAAGTTGCAAGACATGAATTTCAGTTTGATAGAATGGAAAGCTTCCTAAGAATTAGAGTTGTCCAAAAATAGAATAGGCTGCCTCCAGATCCCAGTTCCCCCTCCTTGGAAGTTTTTTTTAGCAGAAGCTGTATGACCACTTGGCAGAGATGTTACATATGGAGGGTATTCCAACCTACACTTGTTAAATGGACAACCCCATATCCCTTCCATCTCTTAAGATTCAGGGACAGAAAAGAAATAAATGATCAGGAAAACACAACCAAGAAAGAGCAATGTCACATGAGAGATGAGGTTATAAAGAAGCAGGGGGTGGTCAGTTGTGTTAAATGCCACAGAGAAGGGAGAGAGGACTTTTAAAAAGGACATTAGGTGGGAGATTGCTGGTGACATTGTAGAACTGTTTCATTAGAGTGGTGGGAACAAAAGCCAGAATTCAAGAGGCTGAGAAGTGTGTAGGTGGTGTGGCAGCAAAGAGAGTAAAATAATAGCTTGAGGAGCCACCAGGGTCAAAGGAAGTATAGGAGAGAGCAGAGCATGTTTTTAGGCAGATAGGAAGGAGCCAGTACAAAGACAGGAATTGAAGATGCATGGGAGAGGAGAGAGAACTGCAGAAATAAGGTCTTGAAGAAAGTGAGAGAAGATGGAATTAAGAGCATATGGGCAGAGCGCTTTGCTTTCTCACAGGTGGGAGGGCCACTTAATCTTTCTGACCTGGTAGGAAGGAGAGGATGGGAGAAGTAATGGGGAGTGGAAACGAGAGAGCCCTTCCAACTCGAACTTATGGTTCTAAAAAGCTTCATCTACTGCCTGCAGCCTTGCCAAGTTTGGGGGCAGAGGGATGGGGATGGGATTAGGAAAATGACACAGAGGGAAGACAGATTGTTTGTCCTTGGGAGCCCCAATCTGAGGGAGGACACAGAACAAACAAAATCAACAGAAATTTGTTTATAAAATCACACTTATTCATTTTGGGGGTGGGATAGAACTGGGATGGATCTATTTTTGTCACTCTCTATGGCTTCCTCTCCCTGCATCTCATTTCTCAGATCTTACTTAAACTGGAATAGGGTTTGTCTTGCATACTGTGTATGTCTTGCACCTTATACAGGTGGGTGTTTCCATAATCCTTTCTCTGTATGTTCTGTGTATTGCACTCACTTCATATAATGCCCTCCCTCCCTCTAAAGCTCTTTTGCATTCTGTTCCGAATTTGGACCAGGAAGGCTCTTGCCCCGTCTTCCCACCCCTAAGGGAGGCTGGAGAAGCTCTGAGCTAGCCTCTGCACCCTGCGGTTATCTCCCTTCCTCGGACCAGTGTGCTCCTGGGTCTGGGCCGGACCTCTGGGTCTCTTGAAGCTTGATCCCTACTTTTTATTGGTCTCGGGGAATGCTCTTCTGACCTTTCCAGCCACTGCGGTTGTGGTTGGGGAACCGGAGGCGACCCGTTTTGAGCATTGGGCAGGTTCACCCTTAGGACTTGGAGGCGTGGCCGCCGAGGTCTCTGTAATACCCTAGGCTAAGGTTCCCTTCCTCGGCCTCAGGTCACTGGAGAGGAAAGCCGGGGGTCCCCCCCCTAGCGGGGGCGGGGACAAAAGTGGGCGTGGCCCGTCGTTTCGTCGCGGAGGGGCGGGGCTCCGGGTGGAGAGTCCCGCGGGGGCGGAGCCCAGGATCAGTGACGTCAGGCCTGTTGGAAGTGCCGGCTGAGGCGCTCCTAGGAGGGGGGCGGGTGTAGCGGGGTTTATAAGCGAAGCGGGAGAGCCAGAGCTGAGAGCCGCAGCCCTAGGTGCTTGAGCGTCCGCGTACGCCCTCCTCGGGCGGCAGTCCGCGAGACCGGCGGGCAGGCTGGGACAGGCGCGGGGGCGGGCAAGCAGGGGCTGCGGGGATCCGGGGGCGGCGGGGGCCGAGCCGGCCCGGGCAGGGGATGCGACCACGGCCACGGCCGCGGAGCCATGTCGGTGCCGCTGTTGAAGATCGGGGCTGTGCTCAGCACCATGGCCATGGTCACCAACTGGATGTCGCAGACGCTGCCCTCGCTCGTGGGGCTCAATGGGACCGTGTCCCGCGCGGGCACCTCCGAGAGGATCGTGAGTGACTGCGGGGCGGGGGGCGTGGTGGGTTCCAGGACCCGGCTGGGCTCTGGGTGTCGAACTTTGGCGGCACCCCGCTGCCTGGCTTCTCTGGGAAAACCCTATTTCTTATCGCTAGCGTAGACGCCAGTGGCAGATTTATCTGTCTGCTGTCTGGGAGGCGGTATAACCTCACTGTGTGCATGCCCCCTCCTTTCACTCCTCCCCCACCTTCGGGCACAGCTCCTCCACCCTGCTTCCCCACCCCAGGCGGGAAAACTGATGTCTTCCAGGGGACTTGGGATGGGTAGAGGGGCTGGCCAGTGCCCCCCACCGCCCTCCCGGTTATCCTTTTAATGTTCAAGCTTCAGTTGAATGTGCTAGGCAGCCCGACCCTTAAGGGAACTGGGTAAGCTGCGGATACAGGAATTTACAAGGTTCAAGCTTTGGTGTCTATGCTGCTGGGTGTCTCAGTGTGTCATTGCTGGGTTTGTTACTGTGTCTGGTTGTTGCTCTATGTCTCATGTGCAAGTCTGTGTTTATTCCTTTGTGGCCCCCTGTTCCTGTGTTACCATGCGACTTTCTGTGATGCAGCCTGTCTCTTACTTTGTCCCGGGTGTTGCCGCGTCTACTTTACAGACTGGGTAATCCTGTGCTTGTATGAGGATGTAGCTTTCTGGGTTTCTGTCTTTGCACACCTTCTCACCCACCCCCTTCTCCTTCATTAACTATATCACCATGTGCTGAATATTTATTCCCATAACAAGTTGGCCCAGAGAGGGAGCTGCACTGTGGCTGGGCATGATGCCACCTCCAGAGGTGACTGGGATTGCCTCCCCCCACTTTGCGGGCAAAGCATCAAGATTGCCCACAGCTCCAGGGAAAGTGAAGCCAAAAATGAGATTGATTAATGGTGACAGAACCAACCCTCACTGACCCCCATCCCCAAAGCCCAAAGTGCTTCCCACTGGAGAGTATGACAGTGAGGAGCCTGTTGAGTGTCACACATTCACACCCCTTCTCCTTCCTTGTGACTCTGCTTCTGCCCCTCTGTCCTCAATAAACTGCCTGTAACTCTCTCCACTCCTGTCTCCACAGGTTTTGGGGAAAAGAAAATGTATCCTACCTAGCTTCTGCTACTAAGACAGAAACTGTCCCCCACCCCATAATTCCTTGGTTTACAAGTAGAGTCTACAACACCTCCTTAAAATGGAAGGAGGAGGAGGAAAGGCAATCTGCATATGGGGCATTTTGAGAACTCTTTCTGAGTCTGATTAAGGGCATACCTATAGCACATGGCAGATTTGGAACCAAAGTCTAGGTCTTCAGGTGTGATCATATGTTTCAAAGTGAGAATATGCTTAACTCAAGGAGGGAGATAGGGAAGGTAGGGAATTCTGTGAAGACCTGATATGTTGTTGCAACCAGAAATCATATTCTCAGATTCATAGACTGTTAGAAATGGAAGAGACTTTAAAAATGGAGAAACTGAGGCTCAGCAAGGGGAAGGGATTTACCCAGGATCACACAGTGACACCATTTGCCTAATTTTTCCTCCTATTGCTCAAAACCCTTCAGTGGTTACATGTTGCCCACAGAATAAAACACAAATTACATAGCCTCACAATGAAAAATTGCCACAACCTGTCTTTCTAGCCTTAATTCATACCACATGGAGACTATATGTTTTTAAAATCTCTTTCCCCAGTATTGAACACAGGGTCCTGCACATAGTAGGAGCTTAATCATGTTTGCTGGATTGGACTTGAAAGCTAAGCAAGCATTACTTTGGAGCACAGTCTACCCCAGGGGTAAGGAACCTGTGGCCTCAAGGCTACATGTGGCCCTTTGACTGAGTCCAAGTTTTACAGAACAAATCCTTTTATTAAGAGGATTTGTTCTGTGAAGTTTGGATTCAGTCAAAGGCTCATACTTGAGGACCTAGAAGGCCACATGTTACCATGAGCCCACAAGTTCCCTACACCTGGTCTGCCCCTTTCTCCAGGGAACTCTTTGATTCTCGTGAGGTTTATTAGTTTGGGACCTTTGCAGGGCCCAAGGTGGGGACAAAGGGTGACTAGAAGGATAAAATAACATTATGGGGGATATTCTGACAAGCTGGAGCCTATGCATTCAGGCAACCAGCATTTTAAAGGGAGTCAAGATCATTTTATATATATGGAGCTATTGAAGGAACTAAGGGAGAGATAAGACTGAGGAGGGTGGGGGTTAGATATGATTACTACCTTCAAATATCTAAAGAGCTGTGAAAGATGGATTAGCTTTATTCTGTCTCTCCCTGTTCCCCCCACCTCCGCCCCCTTCACTCCAATGCAGAACTAAGCTCCATAACAACAGAATCTCTTGTTTCATCTTTGTGTCCCTGGTGCCTAATATTGTGTATTACACAGACAGTAAGTATATTTAAAAAATAGTGAGTTATGCGAAAGACTTTTGTCTCAATAGAAGGAAGTTTTCTAATAATTGGAGCTGTCCAAACACTGATAAAATTGATCGTCCCTATCCATCATAGGCTAGGTAAATATTTGTCAGGGAGATTGCAGAAATGTATATAAGGCAACCTGGAGTCAGGAAGACCTGAGTTCAAATCCAGCCTCAAATCTGGCTTTGTGACCTTGGGCAAGTCACTTAACTTCCACTGGAGAAGGAAATGGCAAACCATTACAATATCTTTGCCAAGAAAACCTCATGAATAGTATTGGTGTACTGTGGTTATGAAGAGCTGGATACAACTAAACAAAAATAACAAAAAGAGTTCATTCTTCTAATAACTGTAGGAGTTGAATGACTTCTGAAGTTCCTTCACATCTAGGATTCAGTATGATTCATTCTATACTTGTTCTGAGTACTGGACATCTACTGATGTTGTCTAAGATGACATTACCTACATCATACTATTAGATCACACATGTCAACCAATTTTTCCTCATAGATAATAGTTGCCCATCCCAGGCTTCTCCCGACCCCACCTGCCCTTGCTCACACTTGAATGATGGTCCAATGCATAGTAAACTCTGGAATGTTAAGGTTAAAAGGTAATGCTGCCGCCACAAACTTCCAGAGACCATTCAGCACCATGGCCAGTGATGAAGGTACTTCACCGAACCCTGGAAAGCTCCTGAGTTCCATCAGCTGATATGTTTCTGTTCTTATCTGATGCTTTCTGTTCTTAGCACCTCCAACTCAACATCTATGATCTGTTTGAGATACTAAAGGACTTCAGAATTTCTGGGCTTCAGGGGAGGAAAGCAAAGAGATGGTTTTTGGGAAGGCCAAGAGGCAAGATCTGGAGAAGAAAAAAGCAACTTATCAGCCAAGTTAGGCATCTGAGAAAACAGCTTAAAAAGTTAGTTCCCAGTTCTGATTACATCAGTGTAGGGGAACCCCATTTGTCAAAAAGCTTTTTTTTTTTTAACAGATCTTGTATGGATTTATAGCTGCCTTTAGTGCCATGAGACTATTGGCTTGGAATGAATTAGAACCTCATGAGAGACTCCTTGACTCCTTCCCCTGTGACTCCTGCCCAGGAGTATTCTAGCTATATCTGCCCTTCCCTATCTCTGTATTTCTGTGTGTGCTAATATCTCTCCATATTAATTTTTTAAAATTTGTATGTGTCTTCCAGTGACTGTCTACTTCTGTGTATCTCTCTGTGTGCCTGTATTTATCTCTATCAGTTTGTGTCTACCTCTCTGTATCCCCTTGCTTTCTCTGTATCTCTGCATAAGAGACTCAGTGTAGTATGGCATGCTGAGCCTGGAATCCAAAAGAACTGTTTGAATCCTGCCTTCTACACTTACTACCACGGGCAGGTTATTGATCAATTTCTTCATCTGTAAAATAGGGATACCTGTAGTAGTAATTGCCTCACAGATTTGTTATGAGACTTAAATGTGCATATGTTCATAAAGTACTTTGTGGACCTTAAAGCATTCTATAAATGTAAGCTATTATTCCCTGTAGCTATGTATCTCTCACTCTATTTCTTTATATCAAACTGTTTGTGTGTGTGATGCTGCATGGCATTGTGTGTCTGTTCCTAGAACTACTCTATATATGTTGGTTTTTCTGTTTCTGTGTCTAGCTCTATAGCTCTGTGTCTGTGGATTTTGTCTTTCTCTTTCTCTGTATGTATCTTACTGTATGAGTGTGTCTCTGCCTCCATTTCTCTTTATCTGTATCTCCCTTCATCTAAAAGAGTACAGGCTTGAAGGTAGCCCTGATGCCTGCCCACTTGTACTCAGGGACACTCAGGTAACACAAAGTTGAAAAATAAAGGGGAAAAAATCTAGTGTTAACTAATACCAGTATCTATATCTCAATAACTGTATCATTTGTGTTTGTGTCTATCTTGCCTTCTGACTTTATCTTTCAGGTTATGTTTCTCTTCCCATGCCTCCCTCCCTTTCCATTTTTCCTTTGTACCTGCATTTCCATCACTATTACATTTCTCTTCTTCTTTCTCTCTTTGTCTCCCATCTTTCCTTCTCTTTTTTTCTCTCCCAATCCTTTTCCTTCTCTCTTATTCTTGTATCTGTTTCTCTTTCTCTGGCTCTCTTTTTATATTTCCCTCTGTTTCTCTGCCTCTCTATGCCTCTTTCTGTTTCTTTGCCCCTTCTGCCTCTCCTTTTCATTCTTTTTCCTCTCCATTCTCTCTCATTCATTGACTCTCATTCTCTAGCTCTCTCCTCTATATCTTCCTTCTAGACTTTTCTTTCTGCCTTTCCTCTGCATCTCCTTAAGTACCTTTTCCTCCCTGTTTCTGTGCTCTCTCTGCCTCTATTTCCATGTCTTCTCCCTCCCACCTTTGTTCTTCTTTGTCACTCTGCTTGTCTTCATTCTCACTCTAATTTTCTCCTTCTCTCTCTCTCTCTCTCTCCCCTCCTCCCTCCCCCCTTTCTCCTTCATCCCTCCCTACATCTCTCCTTATTTTTCCCTTTGTCTTTTTCTCTGTCTCTAGCTGTCCCCATCAGACTCTCATTTGTTTTTCTCTTCTTTCAACTTCTCTCTCCTTCTGTGTCTTCTCTGCATATACCCTCTGTTTTTTCTTTCTGTCTCTCCCTTTTTTGCCCTCTTTCTCTCTGACTATTTTCTGTGCCTCTGTTCCTATCTTCCTCTCTAAGTTTCTGTCTACTTCTCTGACTCTTCTCTAGCTCTCTCTGTGCCTTTCCCTATTCTTTTCATTCTCTGCCTCTTCCTCTCTCTCTCTCTCTCTTTTTATCTCTCTCTCTCTTTCTCCCTCTCTCTCTCTCTCGCCTCTCTATCTGCTTCTTTCTTCTTCCATTTATTTCTGCTTTTCTCTCCTCATTCTTTCTCTCTTCTCTCTTTACCTTCCTCTCTGCATCTCTGTCATTCTGTATTTTTTTGTATCTCTGGGTGTTTCACTATGTCTAGACGTTTTTTCTGTGCATGTGTATGTGCACACACATGCATGTGCACACGTATGTGTACATCTCCAAATCTGCATATGTGTACTGTGTGGTTCTACTTTGTGGGTGTATATGTCTCAAGGTATGCATTTATCTCTATTTGTGTTATCTATTTTTTTCATGAAATATTTATTAAGCACCTTCTATGTGCAGAGCACTTTACTAGATATTTGGAGAAAATATAAAGTTTAGTTAGACATGGTCACTGCCCTCATGGAGTTTCTACCCATGACCAGAATGCTCTTCTGCCTTACCTTAACCTCTTAGCTTCCTTGGTTTTCTTCAGGACTGAGTTCAAATGCTACCTTCTGTAGGAAACCTTTCCCAGGTTCTCCCTTCACTCATTGCCAGGGCCTTCCCTCTGAGATTACCTTCTATCTATCTATCTATCTATCTATCTATCTATCTATCTATCTATCTATCTATCTGTCTATCCATCCATCTATTGTGTGTATGTAATATATACATATATATATATCATGTGTGTATGTAATTATTTACACGTTGCCTCCCTCATCAGAATATAAGTTCCTTGAGGGCAGAGACTGTTTTGGAACTTTCTTTGTATACCTTTGCATAGTGCCTGGCACATAATAAATGCTTGCCCAATTCTTGTTGACTTACTCTGATGGCACAGTATTGTATAATACTGAATACTAAATATATCAGAAATTGTCAAACCAAGTGCCATGTGAGATGTAAAAGAGGCACATCTTTAGTGACTGGAATGATTAGAAAAAAGTTTGTAGTGGCTAACATTTGAATTGAATTTTAAAGGATGAATAGGAATTCAATAGTGAAGAGGGAGAGGGAAGAGGAAACTGCCAATATAGGGGACACTCACTCAGTCAATCAATAGGCCTTTATTAAATGCCTGCTATATGCCAGCCACTGTGCTAAACTCTGGGGATACAAAGAGAGGCAAAGGCACAAGCAGGAAGGGACATTGGATTTTCTAGCAGCAGGAAGTCAACCAGTTTGTCTGGAGCACAGAGTATATTGAAAAGAGTAATATGAGATAAGACTAGAATATTAATATAGCACCTGATTGTAGAAGAATGGGAATGCTACACAAAAGAGCTTGAATTTCATTCACTAGATCTATGCGTAAGAAAAACTATTGTGGGAGTATTTGTGAAGGACAGATTAGAGGTGACTGAGTAGAGGCAGGAAGACCTTTTATGAGGCTACTGTAATAATTCAAGCATGGGGTATATAGGTGCTGGTCCTAGGATGGTGGCAGTGGGAATTGAGAGGAGGAGATGGATGCATGAGATATGACAGAGACAAAATCAACCGGGCCTGGCAGTTGATTGGATGAGAGATAAAAGGAAGAAGAGTCAAAGATGGTCCTAGAGTTTGTTTTTTACTGGATGGGAGGAGCTCAGGATGGGTTTTTAGCGTGTGAAATTAGATGATGGTGATTTCACCATCAAAAATACCGACACCAGAAAGAGAACCAAATTTGGAAATAAAATCTGTTGAGTTTGAAGTGTCGTTGGGACATCCAGGTGGAGTGTATCGAGACGTTTGGAAATGTGGATCTGAAGCTCAGAAGGGAGTGGGGAGCCAGAAATTTGCAATTGTTCCTCCCAGAGCATCTACTCACCATGCAGCCTACATTCTAGGTGTTCTCTTCATCTCTTCTCTGCCTCTCCTCTTCCCAGCACATCCTTATACTCCATCCATGGGTCTCCTGGTTCTCATAGGTGAGCTTTCAAATTATGTTCCTTGGAACCAGGCTTTGATGTTACTTCCCAACCATCTCCACACCATGCTGCTCATGAGTAACCACTCTCTTTCCAGATTCACCTGATGTACTTTCTAGCTCCATTAGAATATAAGTTCCTTGAGGGCAAGAACTATCTTGCTTGTATTTGTGTCCCTAACTCTCAGCACTGTGCCTGGCACATAGGAGTGCTTAGAAAAATGTTACATCTCTCTATTAAGGGGAATTAGAGAGAAGGCCAGGGACAGAACCTTGAGAAATTCGCATATGTCTACCTCTCTCTCTCTCTGAATTTGTCTGTTTTGAACCTTTCTATTTTTCTTTCTGTCTTTCTGATTCTACATTTTCTTGCATCTGTAAGTTTGTGACCCTTTCTGTGCCTGTGTCTAGCTGGGTCTAACTCCTTGTCTCCATGACTTTGATTTTGTCTCTAGGTCTGTCTGCCTATCAGTTTCTGTTCCTCTTTGTCATTTGTTTTCCCTCCTCTGTCTCATTATCTCCTTTTCTCTATTCTCTCTCTCTCTCTCATTCTCTCTCTCCCTCTCTCTCATTCTCTCTCTCTCTCTCTCTCTCTCTCTCTCTCTCTCTCTCTCTCTCTCTCTCATTTATCAATGGCTTGGATGGAAGCCTAACTGGCATGCTAATAGCACTTGCAGGTGACACAGCTCAGAAGGATTTCTAGCATGTTGAACTATGTAATTGAGCTCCACAGTGGGCTGGATCAAAGAAGACGAAATGTGATAGACATAAATGTAAAATCTCATACTTGGCTTCAGAAAGCCAACTGCACAAGTACAGGGGTGGAGAGACATGGCAAGACACCATTTGGTGTGCAAAAGACCTGGGAATTTTAATAGACTGCAAGTTTAGTATAAGCCAACATTGTGGTATGGCAGCAAAAAAGCTATTTCAATCTTAGGCTAAATTCAGTTCTCGGCATTTCCAGAAGCCTAGTGTCCTGAATGATGACAGTAAGAGCCCCACTGTCCTCTGCCCTGCTCAGAGTACATCAGGAATGTTGTGTTCTGCTCTGGGTACCACATTTTATTAAGGATATCAATGATCTGGGGAGCATCACAAAGTGGGCAGCCAAGATGCTAAGGGGCCTGGAGACCATGCCATAAAAGGCTGAAGGAACTAGAGATATTTAGCCTGGAAATGAGAAGACTCAGGGGAGGGCACAATAGTTGTCTTCAAATATGGCATTAGTCTTGTTTGCCTTGATCCCCAAGGGCAAAACTAGGAACAATGGATGGATGTTTCAAGGAGATAAATTTCTCTTCCATATAGACACTTCCTGTTAATTAAATCAATTCCTGTTAATTACAGTAATGAAATAAGCCCATGAAGGGAACACCCTCAAGTAGAAGGAAGCATCTAGTCAGAGGCTGGATTATCTCCAGGGACAGGCTGGTTAAAGAGGGGATTCCATTTTCCTGCCTTGGATAGACCAGGTCACTTCTGTGATCCCCTCCATCTTAGAGAAGCTAAGTGTCTGTCTCTTTCTCTGAGCAGGTTGTGTTGAGAGGCATCTTAGTATGCTAAGTAGAGTGCTGGACTTGGAGTTGTGAAGAACTGGGTTCAAATCACACCTCAGACATTTACTGCTTTATAACCCTAGGCAAGTTACTGGAGCTGTCTCAGCCTCAGTTCCCTCAAAAATAAATCATTTACTTTACAGCATTATCACAAGGATCAAATGGGATCCTATCTGTAAAATCCTTTTTGCACTTTAAGATACTATATAAACAGGGGTTGTTGTTGTTTCAGGACATGGTCCTGGATTAGAGGATAAGGAGGGGTGACAAGAAGATTCAGTTCTGTGATCGGTGGGGAGAGGGGCTGGGCCAGGGGGGGAGAGGTGGGATGTGCTGCTTCCAGATCCCAACATCCTGCCCTTTCAGGTGTCCCTCTAGGACCCAGCAGGCCAAGCTCCAATTCCAACATGGGAACATCTGGTAAAGCTGCAGCTGGGCAAGCTCTTCCTGAATAAGGAAGCTGATTGCAGGGGGAGGCGAGTACAACAAGGAAAGAATAGGCTGAGGGAGGCTCAGGTGGACCACATGCTGATGCTGCTGAACCTCAGTGTCTAGTTTGGCCTGAGAAAGTATAGGGAGGGAAATGGCAGAGAGATCTGTATGTCTGCCTGCTCACCCTGCCCCTCTGGGGCCCTGGAGCCCAGTCTGTGACTCAGCCTGTATATTCCCATCCATTTCTTTGGGGTCTTTGTCTCTTATCTGGCTGTGGCCCTTTCTTTCTCTATCTCTCCATGCTATGTATCTTTCTGTGGTTCTCTCTCTCTCTCTCTCTTTCTCTCTCTCTCTCTCTCTCTCTCTCTCTCTGTAGTATTATCACAATCACAGAATCTGAATTGGAAGGGACTTTAGAGGCCAGCATTAACCTAGCAAAGTACCTCTTCTAATGTGGTTTACTTATTGGCCAATCTATGTGACTTTGGGGACGTGAAATAAATTGATGCTGTGAATTCCCACCAAGAAGATCTTGTTTTCCAATAAAAAAGATACTTATAAAGATATTACAATTAGAATGAATCAGTTAAATGGGCTACCTTACCTTCCCTCTCCCCACCTTGTACTCTGTGATCCCATTGTTTCCTGCTGGGACTGGGTTTCTAACTCTTCAGTTCAGACCCTGTCTAGATGCTTTAACCCCATTGGAGGGCAGGCAGGTGAACAGGTGTGTATCAAAGCTGGTGAAGAGGGAAGCTGATTGGTAGTCCACAGGTATGTTGACCCTAGGGCAAAGGCAAGCTGTCTGTCTGATGTCAGGCTATATTGGACCATATATGAGCATATTTGCATATGTTAACTGAACAGGATATGCAGTGAGATGGGGAGAGTCCCCCTCTTCTTCACAGAGGTAGACATTCTTTATAACCCTCTCCTTAGGGTTAGAGTAGAGTATTAGGTAGGAAATTTGAGTTCCAGGGCAAAGTCAGAGCAATTGAGTACAGGGGAAAGAATGCTTAACTCACACACTTAGGTTTTGAGTTCAAATCTCAAATTGCTACTTACTACTGTACTAGTCACTTCCCTCGTCAGTTTTTTCATTTGTAAACTGAGGCGGGGGTGGGGAACCTGCAGCCTCAAGGCCACATGTGGCCCTCTAGATCCTCAAGTGCAGCTCTTTGACTGAATTCAAACTTCACAGAACAAATCCCCTTAATAAAAGGATTTGTTCTGTGAAGTTTAGATTCATCTAGACTGGCAGTTCTCAACCTGTGGGTCGCGACCCCTTTGGAGGTCTAATGACCCTTTCACAGGCGTCACCTAAGACCATTGGAAAACACATATTTCCAGTGGTCTTAGGAACCGAGACACCACTCCTCTGCCCATCTCCAGGTGGGTCCGCCCACATGCAGATACACCCACATATGAGTCGAGGCATTAGGATGGTTGAGAACCACTGGTCTAGACTCTACATGACCTCTGACATTCCTAAACTGAGGCCATTCTGATCCACTTGTCTATGACCTTCCATCTTTTGGGTCTGCAACTGTGACATATCCTATACCACTAACAAATGCAGATGTCATTGCTCAAAACCTATGTCAAGGTCAAACAATGGGATCGGGTCCAGATGGAGCATTGTTGGGTGAATGGCTTAAGGTGAACTTGGAGTCAGAAGGCTAAGTCCTAATTTTGACACTTAATAAGAGGGGGACCTTGGGTAAGTAATTTTCTCTCTTTCAGCTTTCTTATCTGTGGGGAATATATAAATATGCACATATAAATTATCTATATCTATAAAATATATGTTCCTGTATTAAATATGATTTATATATCATATACAATTTATGTCATATATAATATATTTATATGTGATATATAATTTATATTTAACTCATAATTTATGTATAATATAAAATACAGGGATATGTATTATATATATGCACATACACAAAGACATATATTATAGGGGTGTGTATTATACATACATAGAGACATAAACAGGGATATGTATTATATATGAATGATATGTATGCTATAAACAACTATATCATAAATTATATATTAATTGCATATAAATGATATAATACAGGGATATGTATTTATAGATATAGATAATTACATAAATTGATATTTATGTGTTTCATATATATAATACAAGGGTATATATTTTATAGATATGCAGAACATAATTTTTTAAAATCAGAGCTATCATCACGGGGAGCTCCTTATGAGGAACCTTCTCTACCAATGCAGGTCAGTACCTTCTCTGCAACTTTTAGCCTTGAAGAATTGCCTAGAGCACACAGAGGTGAAGTGACTAGCCTAGGCTCACACAATCAGTATATGTCAGAGGAAGACCTTAAACTGGTCTCCTTGGCCAGATCTCTATCTATTTTTCCACGCAGGCACTCTAATAATAATTACATGAAACAGTAAGAATAAAATAAAAAACCCCTGTAGTGATGTATTTTTGTAAGTACTTTTGAAAATACTGGAGAGCTGTGTACATATAAGCTATTATTATTATTGACCATGATTCTCCCTGTCCTAGGTTCTGAAGCTTCCTGATGGATGAGTAGGGTCCCTAGTAGCTCCTGAGTCTGAGATGAGTCTTCAGCATTGAGCCACATGGTCCCCGAGAGAAAGAGGAATTACTGGTGGAGCTGAGGTCACAATCTGAGGCTGGGATGGGGTGTCAGTCTGGGGGTGGGAATCAAAGCTCAGTCCATGACTAGAGTGAGGCTCAGTCTGTGGATAGGGATTAGGGATTAGAGAGTTGGGTTTAAAGGTTTTACCTAGGGCTGGGAAGCCATCTATACTTATTGCCTCTATTTCTTCACCAACCATTCACCTCATCCCCTTGCAACCTGGCTCCAATCCATCACACCACTGAAAATAATCTTTTCAAGGTTACCAATAAGCTTTTAACTGCTCAATCCAGTTGCCTTTTTTTTTTTGACCTTTTGTTGATATTGACCAACACCTCCTCCTGCATACTCTCTTCCCTGGGCTTTTGTGACACTGTTTTCTTTTGGTTTTCCTCCTATAAAGCCCAGTCAGAGAAGAACCCCTTCCCTCTCTAGCCACCCACCATC
This sequence comes from Pseudocheirus occidentalis, assembly GCA_028646575.1. NCBI lineage: Eukaryota > Metazoa > Chordata > Mammalia > Diprotodontia > Pseudocheiridae > Pseudocheirus > Pseudocheirus occidentalis. The sequence continues at coordinate 63,272,068 of CM053594.1, forward strand.
ATTGGGATGGAGATCCATGATTACCTGCCAAACAACTATACTCTCAGGTCTCCTTTTACTTTGCTCTGCTACTTGTCCCCACAGAGTGTCCAGGCACATGTTCCTCCCCTCAATTCCAGAGCTAGATAAATTCTTCACAATTGTCTTGCCTCTTCTCCATAGACACAGATAGCTCTTCTAGGTCTTTCTCGGGATTTATTCTTGCCCAAAGGGAGAAGATTGAGAAAAGAGATCTAGTAGCTGTATCTAATGTAATGATTAGATGCGTCACTATGGATCTTCTCTGGTCACATGGAAACTTAGAGGTATTCTAGGTCTATAATCGGATCATTTCCAAAATTGGTAGTTAGTCCTAGGCCCAGGTCTGGGTCATGTATTAAGGTGCTTTTGAGCAGATTGTGGTTTGTCCTTCATTCTTGAAGAGGACCATGACATCAGGAAGATGATTCCATGACTTGCAAGTGAATTCAATGTAAGTGAGAGAGGACCATGCAAAGTCACCAGCCTTACTTTCTTCTCCAGAGCCATCTGGGTCCAGTGGCCAGATATAGATCAGGACAACTGGAGATGGCCCAGTTCTGGGCAGAAGCCTCCCTTTGAAGAAATATATCCAGGGTATCAGGAAAGTGCCTGATAAACCATGGTAGCTGCTCATGATTGAAAGCAGTAGGTGGTGCCTATTTCAGTGTCTCCAGCACCAGCACAGAGCTTTATATGAATAGACAAATGTTGGAATGGAATTTCAAATGTTTATTTACAACAAGAGCATCTTTTGGTGGAGGCTCAGAGAGGCCTGGATCCAGTATAAGAATCTTAGGAGATTCCATCCCCATCACTGACTGACTATGGACATATCCCCACCATAGTTCAACCAAAGGTTTCCAGGAGTACCTGATACAGTAAGGCCTGTTGGGACCTACCCCTTGGGCTTGGTAAGGCAGGAGGTTTCACCAGTTCTTATACCTTGGAAGCATCAAGGAGGGATACAGTTAAGTGGAGATGAGTAGGACCAATGTTGCCCTTTCTCAACTAAATGTCCTTGCTGGAGCTGTTCATGGTTTCCCCATCCACCCTCCTTCCCTGATTCTTAATCCTCTCAACTTGTCCTCTGCTCATTATGAGATGAGCCACTCATCTCATAGGAAAATAAAGCCTAAAGGTCTGCCATGTGCCTGGGATAGGGATCTTGAGGTTGCCATAGCATTTTAGGGAAATTCATCATGTCTGTTTTCTTCTCCTACTAAAATCTGGGAAGAATAAACCTTCTAGAGTGGAGAGAAGGGAGTGAGGTTGGGAGGGGAGAGTTGATTCATAAAGCCTATGAAAAATCACAAGGGCCCCCTCACGCTGAAGCCACCCACATTCACTGCTACGTTTGTGCACTGCTACCACCCCCAAGTTAGTGGAAAGAAAAGAGGTAAAGCATTGCAAAGATAAGCTAAAAGAACTGGGCCTGATAGGTGAGGAGAAAAGAAGACTTAGGAGGTCATGATAGCTGTCATTCTGTATTTGAAGGGTTGTCGCGTGGAAGAGAGATTTCACTTGTGCTTGCTCAAAGAGGGCAGAACTAAAATCAATGGACAGTTATCAAGAAGAATAATGAATAATAATTGAGGAGAGCCAGACAAGAAACATTTAATAAGCACCTGTAATGTGCTGGGCACCATGCTAAGTGCTGGGGATAGATACAAAGAAAGGGAAAGGATAGTGTCTGTCCCCCAAGGAGCTCACAATCTAATGGGGGAGACCATATGCCAACAACTATGTGTGGACAAGCTATATACAAGATAAATAAGCAGCCAAGGAAGAGATATTTAGAGTTGGTCTTAGGGAAGACTTCCTAATAATTAGAGGAATCCAAATGAGAAATGGGCTACCTTGGGAAGGGAGTTTCTGTCCATCACTGACCACATGCTGGCAATGTTGTAGAGGGGATTCTAGTGGAGGAACTACCTAAATGGTCCTTAAGGGTTCCTTCCAATTCTGAGATCCTGTGATTTTAGAAAAGGTGCCTGTGGATAGGGGTGTGGAAGGCTCTCTTTTTTCAGCTGCTGTCTTGGGAGCACAGTCTGGCCTTTTATTCATCAGATATTTAGGCACAAATACACAAAGTACAGAGAACAAAAAGGCAGATTAGACTTCATCCATATCCCTGAGACTTGGTAGCTTAGACTCATGATAGGAACATGGCTTTAGGAGGATATGCTTTATTCGAAAGGAATAGAATAAGTAAAAGGCAAGATTGGGGCAGTGGCAGCATGGGATAACTGTAAATGACAAGGATTTCCTCATGTGAAGATTCTGTTACACAGGGCTTTGCGGTGAAGATCAATGGCAGGAGGAGCAATGTTGTCATTATTGTACCTTCAGACTGCCTAGACAGAAATTTGAAATAGAAGAGGAGTTTTGGAAACATATGACAAGCCTGGAACGTTGGCATGATTTAGCAGTGAGAGGGGATACCTCAATTATCTCAACTTCTGCTAGAACATTTTTTTCTGCTCAAGGCAGAAAGTTAATTACTTCTTGACTTGCACCCTTTCATCCCATCCTTGGGGGAAAAAAAAAAAAGTAGAGGAGCCAACAAGGAAAACCTCCACTCTGCGTCTAATTCTCACCAATCTAGATAAACTGGTTGGTGAGCTAGAAATGATAGGAAACTCGAAAGAAGAGGGCACTCCATCTTAGAATGTATGAAATGAAAGCAGGGCACAGTCTGATTCTCTAGATTTAGAGAGAATTGATTTCAGAATCTTCAGGATGACGAGAAGTGGAAACCCATTAACTAAAAGTCTACTGGAAAAGTCAATCCAGGAGGAATGGTTCACTCCCAAGAAAGAAATTCAAAGACACAAAAGGAACAAGCTCTGATAAAAGAAAAAGTTATCTAGAGCAACTAATAGGGATTGCACAGGGAGTTCATTGACCAACTTAGATTTTCAAAGAATGCATACAGATAATGGAAGAAAGGCAGATAACAGGATAAATTTTTTAAATGTGGCCTAATTCTTTAAGACTAATATGAAGAGTGCTAAATTCAGAATGAAAAATTGGCAAGAGAATTTAAGGACAACAGCAAGATTCGTTGAGGGTTTTGGTTTTTGTTTTGTTTTTTTAAGTTGTATTAGGGAAAAGAGGAGGATCAAATAAAAGATAGGATTGCTTCTCAGCATGGTTGAGATGATGATAATAACCTCTAAAGAGAAAGCAAAACAATTCAACTCTTGTTTTGTTTGTTTCCTCTGGCAAGGAGAATGGGCTCTGATTGTAAAAGACAGAAAAAAGGGACTAAGAAAGGGATGAAAGCCAATATGAGCTGTGAACTTCTATCTCCCACTATAAGGAGAGAAATCTTAGGCATAAAGCTACCCTTGATGAATTCGAGTCACCTGTCACAAGTGAACAACATTCTAGGGTGCTGAAAGAAATAGATGTGATTGTTGAACTACTCTGGGATGGCTGAAAGATTTTGGAGAATGTGAGAAGTAAGTATTTCTATCTCTCTGAGGTTTGGGGGGTTTTTGTTTTGTTTTTTAAGAAGAGAATGAAAGCTGCAAGCCATAATCCAGTGAGCTTAATATCAATTCCTGGAGGGGCGGCTAGGTGGCGCAGTAAATAGAGCACCGGCCCTGGAGTCAGGAGTACCTGAGTTCAAATCCGGCCTCAGACACTTAACACAAGAAACTAGCCGTGTGACCTTGGGCAAGTCACTTAACTCCAACTGCCCTCCAAAAAGCAAAAAAACAAAACAAAAAAAATATCAATTCCTGGAAAAAAATTCTAAAATGTCTTGTTAAAGAGCTATTTAGTGACCACAGTAAAAGGAAGTGGTGATCGTAGAGAGCCGGCATGGTATATCAGCAAGAGCAAATCATGCCAGACTAACATTGATTCCTTTTTCTCTTTTGGACAAGGTTACTAGACCAGAATATCAAGGGAATGCTATAAATATAATTACCTAACTTTTAGCAGAACATTTTGATACAGTCTCACATATTCTCCTGTAAACAACATAGAAGGATGTAGCCTAGACAATATTGAGGAAGAGGAGGGAGATAAGCATTTATAAAGCCAGCTAGGTAGTTCAGTGGATAGAATGCCAGGCTGGGAGTCAGTAAGACCCATTTTCCTGAGTTCAAATCTGGCCTCAGATATTTAGTAGCTGTGTGACCCTGGGCAAGTCACTTAATCCTGTTTGCCTCAGTTTCCTCATCTATAAAATAAGCTAAAGAGGGAAATGGCAAACTTCTCCAGTGTCTTTGCCAAGAAAACTCCAAATGGGGTCACGAAGAGTTGGATACAACTGAAAGTGACCAAACACCAACAACTGTTGCAGGCATTGTGTGCTAAGTCCTTCCAAATATTATCTTATTGGAAACTTAAAACAACAGTGGAAGGTAAATGCTGTTAGTTTACCCATTTTGCTGTTGAGAAAACTGAGGGAGATAGATGTTAAATAACTTGCTCAGTGTCACACACCTAAAAAGTATCTGAAGCTGGATTTGAACTCAGGTCTTCCTGACTCTAGGCCCAGAACTCTGTCCACTTCACCATCTACTTTACTTTTACTTCACCTACTTTACTTCACTGGCAATAAGTTTATGAAATATTATGTATACTATTTATTATGTCCATTTTACAGATGAGGAAGCTGAGGCTTAGGGCATTTAGTCCATTATCACACAGCTAATTAGGTATCAGAGGCAAGATTCACAACTAGGTCTTGAGTCCAAGTATAACATTTTTTCCTCTATGGGATATTACCTAGTGATATCGTTAAGATGGTTCAGAAATGGTTGAGTAACTGGAACACAGCACAAGCATCGGTGATTCAGTGTTGTCTTGGAAGGAGGTCTATAGAATGGCTCAGGAAGGTGTTTTTGGACCTGTGCTATTTAACATTTTAAATCAAAGACCTGGCTAGAGTATGATGGGCATGCCTATCATATTTTCAGATGATCCAAATCTGGGAGGGATACCTCCAAAAAGTCCTTGCCAGACTAGACTATTAGACTGGTCTATATGAAATCCAAGAGGGATAAATGTGAAACCTTACACTTGGTTTCATCAAATCAACTTCACCAGTATAAAATGAAGGAAATATGGCTAGACAGCAGTTCATCTGAAAAACAACCGAAAATTTCAGTAGACCACAAGCTCAAGATAAGTTGAGTGTAGTATGGTGACCAAGAAAGCTATTGCAGTCTTAAGCTGTATTGAGACAAAAACATAGTATCTATGAGGAAGAGGTAAAGGTCTCATCATATTCTGCTCTAGTCAGAGCATATCTGGATTAGTTTACAGTTCTGTGTACCATATTTTAGGAAGGACATTAACAAACTGGAGAATATCCTGAGGACGATAGTACTGGGCAGGGGTGGGGGACCACATGTGGCCCTCTAGGTCCTCAAGTGCAGCCCTTTGACTGAATCCAAACTTAAATTCCCACCCCACCCCCACCCCGAGTCCAGGATTACTGAGGGCTCTGAAATAATGCTGTATGCAGCATACATTCTGGAGCTATTATCCTAATTTCCATATGCACTGATGACTCAGGTCCCCGATATGGCAGCTATATCTCCTCAGAACTCAGCGGAGTCTCTTTCTAATGCTATAACACATAAGCTCCCTTCAGAATGCTTCTTCCATGATTCCAAGTAGATATAAATTAGTCAGCCAGATTTAATTTAGCTTTTAGAAAGGGGTATTTAGTAAGGTGGTATAGTAAAAATAGTTGGTACAAAGCTTCTCTCTAAGAGTCTGTAACAGACTTTTCCACCAGTATATGCAGAACCCAGGACAAATTGGGTTCAAGCTTAGAGTACTTGTCGCAAAGGGGAGTAACTCTCAGCTCCTTAGAAGCAATTCTCCAAAAAAGCCTGGCATGTGAGGAGTAAAAGAATGTGGTTCTTAGAAAAGTGTTTTTTCACAACTAACATATGGTGGCCTCCATTCCTTGGATTCATGGTTGGGGGAGGAGGTGAGGTGGGGAGAAATATTGGATGTGGCAAAAATCTCTGACTTTGGTCTCTTTATTGTAAAAGGCTGTGACGAATTGTTCCTATAAAGTCTGTAACTCCTGAAGATTAATGCTGTCTGAAATGGTCCATCAATAGACTCTCCTAATAATCCATGAGAAAGCCATAAAATCCACTTTCACAAATTTGAGATAATGGCCTTGGAAAAAATCAAACTTCTCCCTTCTCAATTCTGGACCACGAATGGCATTTGCATCAGTTCTGAACCTTGGACACCAGTCAGAGAGAGACTGGTACAGTCTGGTTGGGAAAGCTATGTAAAGAATTGAGGATTCAGGAAAATTGGGAAGGTGGCCCAGAACCTGGGAGAAGGGACTATCTTCTGGGTCATGACAAGATCTAGGAGTTGAGAAGACCTATTTCTTAAATTGGAGGTGAAGGTCTATTCCTGGGGTCATTCAAAAATTGAGGTGTTTTTCCTCTGAAACTTGAAGATTTCTCACCTTCAAGGCTGTGACAGATTTGAGACCAGTTTTTGGACTTCTTTAGCAGTCTGGTGAGATCAAGGGACCCCTTCTAAGAATACTGTTTATCTTTAGATGCTAAACCACAATACTTACATAGGAAACCAATTGTATTTACACAATTATATGTGTGTGTGTGTATTTTTTTTTAAGTTTATTGACCCTATGTTAAGAATTTTTTTCTTAACCCAGAAGAAGATAAAGAATCCATCTTTAAGGCCATGAGAGGCTTCTGGGGATGAGGATGGGGCTTTGACAGAAGCTAAAAAATGAGGGGAAAAAGTGTCATCTGCACCATGATAGATTCTGGGAGTTGAGAAGGCTATTCCCATATGTCTACTGTAGGACAGCCTAGGGAGTGGGGAGGCCATCCTTGAGACTGTGAAATGTCTTGAGGGTAAAAAGGGCATCATCCCTGAGACTGACTCAGGGAGGTAAGGAAGCCATCCTCAGAGTCACAACAATTTGAGGGACTGAGGAAGCCACCTCTGGGGCCTTGACACAACCTGGGGTTGTGAGAGGATTCAGGAACTAAAGAAGTTGCCTCTGGACCATGACAGGTTCAAGAAGGAGAGGAGGCAGACCCAAGGCCACTGTGAATAGTCTGACAGGTGAGGAGGTCATCCTTGGGATTTTGATGGGTTCCAAAAATAATAACTAAAATTTATATAGGCTTTAAAGTATGTAAAGTGCTGTTCATATATTCTTTTACTGGATCCCCACAATTTCTCTGGGAGGTAGGTGCTATTATCACCATTTTACAGATGAAATAACTGAGGCTTAAGGCTAAAAAAACCTAGGTCAGGTGATTTGCCTGGGGTCATATCACAGTGAGTAACTGAGACAGGATCCAAACCCAAGCCTTCCTGACCCCAGATCCAGAGTTCTATCCACCAAACTGCCTCTTCTAGATGAAGAGTGTGGGCTGGGTCCAGGAAGTGAACAAGCTGTCACTGGACCATGAGAGGATCTGAAAGATGGGAGGTGAAGCCTTTGTGACCCCCATCCCCTGTGTTACCCAGAAAGGTTCTAGAATTTAAGGAAGCCCATCTCCTTGAGGCTATGAAAGACCCTTGGACAGAAGCAGTTCCTACAGCCAGGAGAGGTCTCTGGGGCTGTAGCAGTTTCCAGGAAGTAAGGGCAGAAATAGGATCTGGAGTTTTAACTTGGAAAAATTAGGGGGAGAAAGTGCGTTAAGCTTGAGAAAGTGGATGGAGAATATATTCCTTGGGGTCAGAATGGGTCGGTAACTTGCCCTGGGAAGCTGGCCAGCAGGAACACAAAAGGCAGTACAACCCTGAGCATGGAGACCATGACTGAGCTGAGATTAGAGTCATCTACTGAACTACAGACACACTCACACAGAGATTCACAGACACATGGAAACAAACCATCTCTTCTCTTTGTCTCTTTCTCCCTATCTCTCTGTCTCTGTCTCCCTCCCTCCCTTCCTCTCCTTCTCTCCCTCCCTCCTTCTCTCTCATACACACACACACACACACACACACACACACACACACACACCAGACTGAGTATATACTCACACACATCCTTTCTCCTCCAAGCTGACTGAGCCCTTTGACACAGACTCTGCCTCCAGATTCCAGATTCTGGCACTTTGGCTGGGTCTAAGGGGCCCCCTCCTCCCCCAGGAGCTTAGGGGGTTCTGGAGCTGCTGAGTGGGAGCTCGAGCTGAGGTGGGGAGCAAGTACTCGCCTCCCTCTCTGTCTGCCAGAGTTGGGTATTTTTCCACAGATGACTGGGGGAGAATACTAATGGAAGGCCACGTCTCTATTTATTGACTGATCAGCCTCCCTCTCCCAGGATGAGAACAGCTCTACTAAGGGCTGGGTAACTGAGATGGGAGGCCTTTCCTCTCTGCTCCCCAAAGCCAATATCCTCAACCTTCCAGGCCAGACCAGGGGAGTCAGAGCTGGCTTCCCTCCACTGAGCCTTCTTTCTTGTCTCTCTGAGCAGCCCTCCCCATTGCTCCCTCCAGCTCCCTAAATATTCCAAGGCAGAAAAATCATGAATATTTATAGGGGTCTCGCAGTGAGGGAGACAAAAAAAAAACCAATTTGGAATTTATGAACCAGGATCTGTCTATAAATAACAGGGATCTGTGGCTGACGTGGTTTCTTCCTTCACACCCGCATCCTTTCAGCCCCAGCCACCCCTGGCTGGGCTGGGACTCCAGCCCAGGCCAGTTATACCAATGATGCTTTCAGTCATTGTCTTAGGCGGTGCCATCCCCTTCCCCTAATCCCCCCTCCCCATTTTTGCCTTTTGTATCCTCCATCCTCAGCCTTCAGAGGAAGGTTGCTTGAATTCCACCAGGCTGGTCAGCATCTGTATTTCCTTGGATGGAGGGGTTCCCTTTTATTCACCCGAGAGTGAGTCTGCTGGAAACAGGTTGGGGGTGGGGTGGGGAGGGAGGGGTACAAATCTGCTGCATTGTTAGGGGAAAATCATCTAAGGCTCTGACCCACCACCTTTGCTCCAAACTGTTTTGTGACTATGAGACCAGGCTCAGCAGGGAGAAGTTGTGTCAAAAATATTTTTTTTCTCCTGGACTTTGTTTTCCCACCTTGCCAGACATGCTTAGGAAAGGCTGGGTTAACAGGCATGACTAGCACTGTGCAAATGTCTGACACAAGGAAGCAAGCAGACAGGCAGGCTTTAACTCCCAGTGCCCTGACTGGGGGCAGGGCCAATCGGCCTGTGTCTTCGAACAAGGGAGATCCCTTTTATCTTAATTGAGGAAGGAACAAAGCTGTCTGAGGAGCTCATATCTCCCTCCCTGCACACTCAGCTCTAGGCCAGACCTTTCCTGGGGATTTACAAATGTGACTGAGTCATTACCTACCAGGTAGGCCTGAGGCCCCATGACTTCCATAGAATTTGAGCCTCTGGGCCAGGGGCTTCAGGCCTTGCTTGGTTTACTCCTCCCCAAAGCGGGGAGTCAAGAGGAAGAAATGGAGACTAACCAAGCCAAAAATTGTTCTGCGGGTCAGGAGGAGAAGAAAAAAGAGAATTGAGACGGCCTGGGGACCAGAATGTGCAGGGCCCCAGAAACCAGCCTTAGAGTTAAATTGTTTCTGTCTGACCACACCAGCCTGGCTCCCAGGAGGGAGAGGCGCAGGTGCTGAAGGGGGGTGGGTTCTGGGCCGCACACTCCACTTCCTGTCCTTTTCAGCAACGCAGGTGCCAGCCCGCCCCTGAAGCTCAGCCACAATGCCCGCTGATTGAAGGCCTCTCCAGGCTGCACCTGGACGGTCAATTCTGTTAGGGCCCTCCTGGCTCAATGCCCAGCACTGGTGCGGATGGTGGGAACAAACCACTGTCTCTTTCACTTTGATGAATGCACCAACTAATAGCCTTGGAATGTCCAGCAGGAGCCCAGCTGAGAGGGAATGCAGACCAGTGATCAGCTTTTATGGAATCGATTTTCCTTCAATTGGGCAGTACTAACTGACAAATCACTAGTCCTGCTAATGCCACAACATCCCCACTGAGCATCCCCAGCCCTGCTAGTCAGAATCCCAACCCTGGCCCCCTTAGCAAATCTGGGAGGGGTCAAGAAAAGACCTTTATAGGATAATACTTATTTCTCTTTTCTTCTGTATCTTTGGAAACTGTAAGGAAGAATGAAAGATTTGGGGGCTATAAAGAGTGTTCTGGTCTCCTGTACATAAGCCAGATGGGTCTATTTACTACCCTATCTACTGGGCATTGTAGGACCTAGTGGAGCCTAGCTGGAGCTGGTGAGAGCAGATGGTGAGGGTTAGGGCTAGGTTCCTCAGGGGACTGGTAAGTGAGATGTGTTATTCATATTAGCTAACAGGTTACCTCTTGCTGCTTTCCCAGTCATCTGTGGGCAGTGCCCCCATTTGGACCCATTCACCCCTACAAACACATACCTATTCATCTCCAGTCCTCCCTCAAAAGTGTGAGCAAAGTGCAGAAGGAAGAATGATGTTGCTTCCCTTCCTCATTACAGTTCAACTTTCCAGCTCTAGGCATTGCAGAACACCACCATTTTGTGCACCCTGGACAGAAATGAGTACGTTGGTATAAAATGTCTCAGCCATAAAAGATGAATTCCCCGCACTGTGCCCATTCCACACATTAGATTGATTTCAGGAATCCATCCCCAGCCAATATTCTCTGCCTGGCCATGGCTCTCAGTGTTGCAAATTTATGCTCTCTCCAGAAATTGAATTCCTGTGAGTCGAGGGAAGTGTCTGCAAACCTCGGAACAGCTCATTTTTACTTCTGACAACTTCAGCAAAGAGATTAAGTGGGCACCCATTCCTGCAGCAGCAATGTGGTCTTTGTGAAACTCCCTTTGGGCTGCCATCTTGCCAGCTTCCCTTTCTTAAAGAGGCATGGTTCTGTTTCCCTGGGCTTCAGCTTGGGCCTTAACTCCTGGTGCCAGTACCTAGCCAGTAAAAAAAAAAGGGGGGGGGAGGCACCATTATGACCTGCCTCAATAAAGAGAAACAGGATTCCTATCTATAAAATGTGAGGTACCTGCAATAGATGAGTGTGTTCTGTGGGGCTGGGAGAAAAGGAGACTGTAACTCCAGGGCTGCCTACTAGTGAAAAGCTGCTCACATTCCATTCTCTGAAGAGATGGAGAAATCAAGCTTTCAGTTTCCTCTGTATCAACCTGGCTGTTTCCCACTGCTGGCCCTGTTCATCAGGGCAGGCAGGCAGGCAGGCAGACAAGGGGGTGGGGTGTCTTGCTGCAGAATTCCCTGTTGCTAAAGCTGCTTCCTCTCCAGTTTCTGATTCTCTAATTAAGGTGCCTTTCACTGAAGTGAGAAAAACATTGCAGTGCTGGGGGAAGACCTAGGAAAGCTGACCCACTGGGGCCCAAAGCTCTGGCCAGAAGGAAACCACTGAGCTTGAGGTGAACCATAAACCCTCTCCTGGAAAGAAGGGCTTTACATTTGTTTAACTTTTAGGCAAAGAGAGTGTCTCCCTGCCAGGCTATGGAGGGGAAGGCCGGGTGAGGAATTCATCTAGACAACTTTACTGAGCAGAATGATGATATAGGTTTAGAACTAGTTATATGCCAGACTTTTCCAAATGCCTTCACATCCATTTTCTTGCTCATTCTTCACAACAACCCTGAAGAGTATGCCCACTTTACAGATGAGGAAACTGAGACTCAGGAAAGTGAAGTGATTTTCCTAGAGTCACATGAAAGTTAAGGATAGAACCAGGAATAGCACCTAGGTTCCCTGACTCTAGACTTGGAATCTTTTTTCTGCTCTTCATTGAATGAGGATTTAGGTTAGAGGGGTATATGAACAGGAACAAGCCATTCTAGGGGTTTGGGCTGAGGCCTGGCCCCACCCCACCCCCAGGCCTGTCCAATGACCACCCACTCAGGACCCAGAGTCAGCCCAAAGCTAAATCCGTCCTTTCAGGGTGAAGGACAAGGACAGAAAAGAGAACAGAATGGAAAACAGATGTGGGGAGAGTTTTATAGCCAAGCTGTGTTCTCAGGGCCCTGCTCTGAAGGCCCCCCTCCCTCCTGCTTCTCCTGCTGTCCTGCCCCCACTCCAAGGACTCCCATTTCATGCCAGCCCTGCCTGATGAAGACTGCCTAGCTCCACAACCCCTGCTGCAAGTTGGAAAGGTCCATACTCAGAGGCCACATTGGGGGTCCTCGGCAATGCTCTTTTCCTGCCCCTCCATGAGGGGGCCCCTCTCAGCTGTTCATCCCTTCTTCAGTGTTGTTCTGAAAATAGGTCCATTTGCAACCCATTGGGATGCTTAGAGAGGCTAGTCAGTCAGAAGGCACACGTCCTGCCCTGCCTGCCCCTCCAAAGTCATCAGTACCAAGGACTCAGAAGATCTGAAGCTAACAGGAGACTTAGGGGCTGGCTTTCCTATTTCTTTCCTGAACAGGTAGGAAGGACTTTTTTTTTTAAGGCCCTTTCAGCTCACCCATCAGGCTGCATTTCCTCTGTAATGGGCAAGGTGAGGCCATCATTCCCCCACCCTATGGCAGTTTGGTCTCTTAAGAGGCAAGCATATCAATTCAGCACACACTTGCCAAGACTCTCATCTGTGCGCCCTGTTCTGTGCTGAGTGACACAGTCTGTGGTATCAGAGACCTGGTAGTCTAGCGGGAGCCATAAGACAGGTATAACTGGCACAAGACATAATTAGAAGTCATAAAAAGGCAAAGAGCCCCCTGAGGCAGGAGGCAGCTTTGGGGGAGGGAGCACAGTGGACAAGGTGAGGATTTGGAATTAGATTTGTGTTTAAAACCCACCCTGGCACTCCTTAACCCTGTGACTTAGGTCACTTATCTCCCTTTTGGCATGAGTTTCCACATTTTTAAAGGGGGAGGAGGGTTGGACTAGGTGATCCCTGAAGAATTAAAAACATAAGGAGCAATCCCTTGAGAAGAATTGGGAAAGGCTTCATTGAAGGAGGTGGCATTGGGATAAGTAAGATTTCAACAGGCAGAGAGGAATGCAGCTGTCCCCATGGGTAGTGCCCAGAGAGCTGGAGGGAGTGAGGTGGGGCAAAGAAGGGAGCATCAGTGACCATTACCTTAGCATAATTCCCAGGAACCCACACTCATTGGGAAGGCAAAGAGGAAAATTATCTGTGACTGCAGGGAGACAGACATGCATGATAAGAGCAGGAAATCATTTCTCCTGAGCTGCCAAGGGAAATCTGTGAAACTCTGAGGGAGGCCAGCCCCTTTGCGGGGAGAGACTGGTCTGTGCTCACCAGCCACACTGATTCTGAACATCCTTGGTTAATTAAAAGAGATAAAAGTACATATTTTCCTGTGAGTTATCTTAGAGGATAGACTTGTGTGGTACTATCATGGGCTTGGCTATACCCCCAGAAGCATTAGGAACAGACAGAGGGATTCCCCTTAGATGGTAGTACTTTCCAGCATCTCCTAATTTTTATTCACATATGTATGTATGTGTGTATATATAAACATTCATACATATACATGTGTATGTTTATATGCACGTTGTATACATACATGCATGTGTGTGTCATATATTATATTTACTTACCAGGATTTAGATGACTAAGACATCGTCAGTATAGTATGGTAGAAAACTAGCTGGACTTGGGGTCAGAGAATGTGGTTTTGAATCCTGGCTGCCACTTACTACCTGGGGGACCTAAGGCAAATTTCTTCCCCTCTCTGGGCCTCAGGTTCTCATCTGCAAAATGATTGGACCTGATGACCTCTCAGTTCCCTTTCAACCCTAAAGCTATATCGGAATATAAGCCACATGAGGTGAGGAACAACTTTTTGTTTTTGTTCTGTCTCATTTATTCTGGTGCCTGGCTTTTAGGAGATACTTAGTAAAGGCTTGTTGAAACAAAGTAGGCTGAATAGAGATAAGCCGTTTTAACCAAAATGGGAGCTGGAAAGAGGCATTATAGAAAGCAGGTTCATCTTTTCTAAGAGAATCAGATGATCCAGAAATTACGAGGGGGATTGATTAGGCTGGTTAAGTGCTGCTGTCACTATGAAAGTCCTTGGAAAATCCTTGCATGAAATGATGGGAGAGGTGTAGCCACTTCAACAGAGTTAGCTGGGCCTCGCGGGCCACTTTTGCACCCACCAGAACTATAGAGTTAAGAGCAAGAAGGAACCTCCAATTCATTCGACTTTTTCATTTTACCAAGGAAACTGAGGCCCAGAGAGGGAAATAATTTCTCCCAGGTCACACAGTTAGTAAGTAAGGAGGTAGGATCCAGAATCAGGTCCTCAAACCTCCCCCCCCCACCACCACCTAACACTGGTGAGTTGGCTTTGGCCTGAACTGGCCAGCCACAAGGCTTCCTCAACTTCCCTGCTTTCTTGAGACTGGGTTATTCTCGAACTGGCTTTGCTTTAAAGAGGGAACCTCAGGGAAACACAGGCAGCTAAGAGGGCTCCTTACTTTATTGCTTAGCATAAATGTTTAATAAATCATATTTGCCAGTGAGGAAACTGATAGAGGGTCCTTGAGAGATGCAGGGTCCAGGGGACACATACGGATCTGTTTAAAGACAGAAAAAAAAAGCCTTTCATCTTTGCCATTTAAGTTCTGCCTCTATTTTTGCAATTGACTGTTTTAGATGTTAATTGGAAAAAGCAATTGTTTGCTTCAAAGGGAACGAAAAAAGTTCAATTCACACTAAAAAAAAAAGGCAAGAAAAAAAGTTAATTGTAATTTTTCAGCCCTGAACTTCCTGAAAGGGAAAAAGAGAAGAGAAGGAGAAAGGGGAGAGATTTCCCCTGAAGATGCTTGCTTAGTGTTTTCCTTAAACAGATGTAAGGCCTCACCTTCTGTACAGTCATTAAGTAAACACTGGAGCTCCTCAGGGTTTGGTGCTGGGCTGTGTGGGAGAGACAAAGATGGGAGAGAAGTCCTACTTCCTACTATTGCAGAACTCAGTGTCTTTAGGAGATGAGGTATAAATAAGCTCTATATGAGGAAAGGTTCTTTTTTCCCCCATAGGCAATCTGGGTTGAGTTACTTGCTCAGGCTCACACAGCTAGTAAATGACTGGGAATGGATTTGATCCGAAGTCCTCCTGACTCCAGAGCACTATCTACTTCACCACCTACCTGCTGCAAGAGTTTCTGCAGAAACATGTGAACCAAGTTTCTATGGATATTTGGAAGAGGTAGTGAATTTTGCTAGCTAAAGAAGGGCTTCATGGAGGAGGTATCATTTGATTGATGTGCTGTGTGACCTTGGACAAGTTCCTTTCCCTCTCTGGGCTTCAGCTTTTCCATATGTAAACTGAGGAGGATGGACTAAGATGGGGGTTGTTGCCTCTCTGGCTAAGATTCTAATAAGGGGATACAACTTAGACCCAGGCTGGGAGTCAGAGGGGGTCCCTTTTCTGTTCCTCCTTAATTGCCTTCATCTCTCCTATCTCCTCCTTCCCCTTTTATTCCTCTCTTCATTTCTCCATCCCTTTTTACCTTTCTCCCTTCTCTCTTTCTCTTATTCCTCCCCTATGGTTCCCCTATTCTCTTCTTCCTCCCCTTCCTCACCATTCTCCCTGCCACCCCTCCTTCCCTGGGCAGAGGGAAGCTCAGTGTTAATAGCTCTAGTTCCCCTGGCCCTCTCTGGACTCTGGGGTGAAGAGAGCGTGGGAGGGAGGCAGTGTGAGAGGGAGGTAGAAGGCTCTGCACTGATAGTCGTGAACAGAATAAATCCCTTGAAAAGGACTCGATTTCCCCGCCTCCCCCTCTGTTGGAGCTTCTGTTTGTACTGCGTATGAGCCCTGGACAGAACAGCCTTTGGGGGAGTCTTATCCAATATCTATCACTGGAAGCATTGAGTAGCCCCTTGGGTCTTCCCTGACAAGGAAGCCTGATTTCCTGACAGGACTCTTACCTGCTGCAGATTTGCTAGAAGAAAACTTAGTCCATGAAAATCCAGCCCAGAGAAAGGCTGATTCACCCTGGAGCCTAAGGAGATGAGAGTCCTCCAGTATTTGGCCTAGATCAGGCCACCTCTGTAGTTTTAGGTCTAAGCCCCTCCCTTTAGGAAAGACACTGATGATAATGAGATAAAAAAAAACTTCCAGAGGAAAGCACCCAGAATGGTAGGGGCCTTGAGTTGCTGCCAGATTGGGACCAGTTGAAGAAACCAGGAGGGTTTAGCTTGGAGAAGATGTGGAGGGGAAATCTGATAGCTCTCTTCAAGTGTTTGAAGGGCTGTCACGTGTAAGAGGACTGATTCTTTTTCTACTCAGCCCCAGAGGGTAGAACTAGGAATAGTAGGTACAAGATAAAAAAGACACGTATGGAGACTTTCTGCTTCCTAACAATTAGAGCCATCCAAAAGCAGAATGAGCTGAGTCTGGAGGTCATGAGCTCCCCACCTCTGGAAGGCTTCAAACAAAGGCTAAGTGATCCCTTGTCAGGTGTTTCCTCGAGAGTATTCTTTTTTAGGTATGAAGTGAACTGGAGGGCCATTCGCAGAGAGGCTGTGACTTGGGGACCCTTTGCATTACAGGCACATTTGTCATAGAACCTCTAATACAGTATTTATAGCAAGACCCAAGTCCTGGAAATTAGGCTGAATAAAGTGCATACTTGGGTTCCAGCAGATTCCACCAGGCCCACATCTGCACTGGCTAAGAATTAAGAGGCTTAGTCTCTTTACCTGCTCCTGTCTATGATTATGGGTCTGCCCCTCTGTGGGCGTCATATGTCCAGGCCTGTCTCCTGCTATATGTTGTTTCTCTCTGTGTCTTTAACTCTGTCTTCCTCTCTTTTCCCCTCTGTGTCTGTGTGTCTGTTTCCATCTCCCTTTGTGTGTTTTCCTCTTGGGTTTCCATGTCTGTATCTGTGTCTGCCCCTTCTCTGGACCTGGGTTTCTGTTTCTTTCTCCCCCTGTATCCCTTCCTCCCTCAATCCACCCCTCTCAAACTCTGATCTACTCTGTGGTAGTTTTCTCTCCTACAAGAGAGCCCCACTCCAGGCAAAGCTATGCCTGATGCATCTGCCTCCCTACCCACCACCTAACACGGAGCCCACACATGTCAGGCATCCATCAATGTCTGTTGGATTATTAAGTGACCATAAGGCTGGGCATGGGCTGGGCATGAACCTGAAGGACAAAGGGGTTCAAAGTCAGCGACTGGTCAGAGCAGGCTTCCAGAAGAAAGGGATTGTTGGACTAGACCTTAAAAGACAGGTAGAATTTGGATCTCTAGAGATCAGAGAAAATTTAGGCCTCTCGGGCAATCTGGTAATGCCTAGGAACTGTTTCTCAGAATAAAATTTATAAATGCATAAAATAAAATGCAGAGGGTTACAAAGGAAACCAAATTTATTGAAATATAGCTATCACACTTTTTTTAAAAAGTTCATAGAACTGAGACAAAGGTCCTTTAGTTGGACCAATGGGTCAAACCTATGAACTGAAATTGATTAGGGTTACTCACCACTGACATGAATATAGTACTTAATGTTTGCAAAAATGCTTCATACATTATGTCTTTTGACCTTTACATCAACCCTGTGAAGTGTTCCAGTCATTATTATCATTTTACAGATGAAGAAACTGAGGCAGACAGAAAAGTGACTGACCCAGGGGTATATAGCCAATAAGTTTTAGAAGTAGCCAGAGGCAGCTAAGTAGCACAATAGATAATAATAATAGCTGGCATTTACATAGTACCTACCATGTGTCCAGCTCCAAGGTAAGTGCTTTAAAGAGATCTCCTTTGAGCCTCACAACGACTCTGGAAGGTAGGTGCTGTTATTATCCATTTTTTACAAATAAAGAAACTGAGGTAGACAGAGGTCAAGTGACTTGCCCAGGGTCACACAGTTAGTAAGTGTCTGAGGCCAGATTTGCATTCCTCATTCCAGGTCTAGCACTCTAACCCCTGCTGACCTTCGTTTTCTCATCCGTTAAATAGGGATAATAGTAGCACTCACCTCCCTGGCTTGTTTGGGGGATCAAATGAGATAATATTTGTAATGTGTTTTGCAAACCTTAAAGTGCTATTAAGCAGGATGTGCCCAGTCTCCAGGCCAATGCTCTTTTCAATATACCACGTTAATAACAAGTTCTATACAAGGCTTCCAGAGTCACCTGGACAAGTTTGGGTGAAGGAGGCATCGGGAGACAAGAAACTTTTCCAAAAAAGAGGACAGAGAGTCCTGGGGGAACCAAAAGCTCCATGTTAGATAGCAGTGTGATCTGGCAGTCAAATGTATACTTGGGCTGCATTAACAGGAGCTGAATGTCTACCCAGAAAGGGCACAGTATCCCTGCCAGCTTCCTGATCACAAACATGTGAGTGCTGTATTCCAGTCTAGCTGCCACCTTTTAGGGAAGAGGCTGACAAACTGGGGAAGGAGGTAAGCAAGATGGTAAAGGGCCTGGGTCCCATGGCAGATGACAATTGGTCAAAGGACCTGCAGATAGACCAAGGGGGAACATGACAGCTAGCCCAAGGATTTGAAGATTCGCCATGTGAAACAGGGATTAAACTTGGTTTACTTTGCCCCAGAGGGCAGAATTATGAGCAAGGGGTACAAGATGCAGAGAAAGCAGATGGAAGTGCAGTGAAATACTGAACCTTTGAAGAAGTAAGGACAAACTTCCTAAGAGAGCATCTAAAAAGAAAATGGGACTGCCTCAGGTGATAATGGATCCTTCTTCCTGGGGGACTGGAGGTGTTTGAATAAAGGCCCCCATATAGCCTATGAGCAAGGCTATAGAGAGGATTCCTGTTTAGGCAAGAGTTGGACCAGATACTTAATGGGATTCTAGAGAGCATTTCATTCAGGACCACGTAGTAGCCGGAGGGGCTATGGACTAGGGGCCATAAGTCTGGAAAGTAGACCTGTAGTGTAGAGGCTTTGAATGCCAAGTTGTCTCATCCTTTTACTCTTTAGATGAAGGTTCTGGCTAGAGATGCCACTTCTCTCTGTTTCTCTCTCTCTCTGTCTCACACACACACACACACACACACACTCCTTTCTGAAACTGAGGGCTAGAGCTTGAGTAAGAGCAAAAGACAGGGGGACAGGCAACCCTATGTTCTCAGCCCCCAGGGTTGGTTCTTCCTTGCTCAAAGCAGGAAAGGCCCAGGACTCAGAGAACACAGAACAGACAAGGGTGGAGTGCTTAACAGCAAAAGCTAGTCCAACTGGAGGTCTGACTGAACAAGGGAGACTCCTTAAGTTGGATTCATGCAGAAAAGGGGACCAAGAATCAGTTGGCAAGATAGGCATCATGGGAACCAGTCCTGAATTTCAGAGCTCTGGATGGCCCCACTGGAGGATTCTGCCTCCCTCTCTTCTCTCTGTGGTTACATGGGAGGGGGCAGTGCTTCTTTACCTCCTAAGTGTCCTTTTTCCTCTGCAGACGCTGTTCCAAAGTCCCGAGGATGGCTGGCAGCTCTACACCTCGGCCCAGGCTCCGGACGGGAAGTGTGTATGCACAGCCGTCATCCCTGTGCAGAACAGCTGTTCCCGTGATGGCAGAAGCAGGGAGCTGAGGCAGCTCATGGAGAAGGTGCATAGAAGGAAGAAAAGAGCAGAAGAAAGGAGACTCCAATTTGATCAGTCTATTTTCTTAGAACCTTCATTGCTTCTCCCCTACAGGACCACACACACACACACACACACACACACACACACACACACACACACATCCAGCCCCAAGGACTCCTCAATAAGCCCTCACGGCCCCTTTACTTAGGCTGAGAAACCCAGCTTTATTCAGTCTATATTTAGTCTCTTGAATCCTAAGAAGTCTCATTGCCCCCACTGGGTTCTGACTCTAAGATTCATAGGTTTAATAATCTTTAAGAGCAGAAAGGAACACCCACCCAGACCCTCAAACATGAGTTCTCTGACTCTCTTCTGTCAATGTGCCATTGTTGACTCAGTGGAAAAAACACTGCCTCTGGAGTGGCTCAAATCCCACCCTCGATACTTATTTCCCATATGACACCTCAAGAAAGTCTCTTAAATCCAAGCCTCAGTTTTCTTCATTTGTAAAATGAAGGGGTTGAACTACATATCCTTTGGCCATAAATCCAGTTCTGGGTCAATGATCACGATGACTGAGTCCCTGCTCAGTGAGACCCTTGGGGGCCAAGAGTAGATCTGCCTATAGGCAGATCAGTCTGGTGTCATAGAAAGAGTGCTGGCTTTGGAAGCAAAAGCCCTGATTTCAGGGCCAGGCTCTGACTGAATAGCCACATGATTTGAGGCCTCTCCAGTCTCCCATTTCCTTATTTAGAAAAGTAATGAGGTTGAACTAAAAGAATGTTTAGTCCTGTGTCATAGGAGCTGAGAGGAGGGGAAGGGGTGGGAACTAGAGCAGTGGGGGAAGCTTCCTGGAGAAGAAGGGGGCTCCAGGTGATCCCAGCAGAATGGAGAGGGTTTGGGCAGCACAATAGGTCTTCTAGGAAGATGAGGAATCCCTCTTGGCCAGCTCTGCTATCTCTACGACCCCTCTACATGGATCAGAAACAAAGATGATCCTTTGCCTAAGGGCACCAGGGTCTCCCTGGGGGTGTCTCCTGTGGTTTTCTTAATGTTCAGTGGTCAGATAAAAAATAATTGATCTCTACCACCCTTTAAAGTTGTCAAAGCACTTTACATATTTTTTCTCATTTGGACTCCTAACACTGCAAGGTACTCTAAATAATAAAAGGATTACTTGTCATTTGATAGATGAGGAAGCTGAGGTTTAGAGAGGGGAGTGGATTGTCCATGATTATAAAGTTAAGAAGGATCAGGGGGCTGAACTTAAACCCAGCTTTCCTGACTTCAAACCCAATTATCCATGCACATCCTTCTGCTTCACTCAGAAGGCTGGTGCTGGGTGCCTCTGAAGCATCCTGGAGCTCCAAAAAGAGATCAGAGGGAGGCAGTGGGAAGCTCAGGGGCATCCTGATTCTGGGGAGGGTGAGGAGTCAGCAGGAAGTCCTGCTCAGGGATGGGCTGATACCAGAAAAAGGAGTCAACAGGGCCATTGTTAAGGGGAGACATTTGCTATTTTGGAAGTATCCTAACCCTGAGGAGAAGGGTCAGGAGTTAAAGAGAAGTCTCACCCATTTGGAGCACATCTGGTCTGACTAGGGCTAGGTGGCTGGAAAAAATTGGTGATTTGACAGACCAAGCAGAGGGTGGTGATCTTACCTTGAGAATGTCTCTCTACTTGCTCCTGCCTCCAGGTCCAAAATGTCTCCCAGTCCATGGAAGTCCTTGAGCTACGGACATTTCGTGACCTACAGTATGTGAGGAATACAGAGTCCCTCATGCGGAGCTTGGACTCAAGGCTCCGGGCAGCTGATGGGGCTCGCAGCTTGTCAGCCAAGAGTTTCCAGGTGGGAGCCCTAGGGTCAAAGGCAGGGAACTGGGGATGGGGCTGGCAGCATGGCATGGTTCAGTCTGAGGTCAGAGGTTTGTAAGGGGTCATATCTGGGTCAATCAATCAGTATTAAGGGCCTACCATGTGTCAGCGTGCTGAGTACTGGGGATATAGAAAGGGGCAAAGGGACTGGATTGGGGAGAGGTTGGATTGGCATGGGGTCAGGTGACAGGACCCACTCACCAGGAGCTGAAGGACAGGATGACTGAGCTGCTCCCTCTGAGCTCAGTATTGGAGCAGTACAAGGCGGATACAAGGACAATTGTGCGCTTGCGAGAAGAAGTGAGGAACCTATCAGCAAGCCTAGCAGCCATCCAGGAGGAGATGGGTGCCTTTGACTATGAGGAGCTGCAGCAACGTGTGCTGGTGCTTGAGGCCCGGCTCCATGCCTGTGCACAGAAGCTGGGTATGTCTGGACCCCAGACCGTGACCCCTGCTTGACCCACTAGCTCCATGCTGTAGAACCTGGGTATACTGTATCGACCCCGCCTTCCCCACCTGCAGTTCCATACTGCAGAAGTTGGTGTATTCGGACCTTGTCCAATCCCTTCCCTCTAGCCCCGTGACTGTAGCTCTATCCAGTTCTCCAGAACATCACCCTTCCCTCCTAAATATGCCCCAGATGGAATCTCCCAATCCCTCCATTCCTCATGCCTCCTCCTTCCTGCAGGCTGTGGCAAGCTCACTGGAGTCAGTAACCCCATCACCATTCGTGCCATGGGCTCCCGTTTTGGATCCTGGATGACAGACACCATGGCCCCTAGTGCAGACAGTCGTGTAAGTCCTATTTTCTGACTCAATATGCCTTGGAAAGCCCCTGATGTTATATGAAGACACAGCCCAGTATTGGGGAGCCCCAGATCTGAATGGAAGATATGACCCATCAATTTTCTGGTCCAGGGGAGAGGGTGGAATAAATGCCCTCCCTCCTCAGGGAGGCCCTGATTTGATTTGAAGGGGAAGATATAATCCTGTCTTTGGAAATTTCTGTTACCTCTCCCCACCCCCCCTTCCCTAGTTCTCTCTTATAATTGACTGAGGTGCCCCTGAGGCAGTCTTCAGAACCACTTGGTCTCTCTTCAGTCTCCTGCAAGCTGGCTTCTGCTGTCTCCACTCTCTTGTGTAGCATTTCTCTCCAACACCATCAGTCACCTCTTAATTACCAAATCTCATGGGCTTTTCTTAGTGTCCTCCTCCTTCTTGACCTCCTTGTAGTGTTTGTCACTGCTGGCCACCCCCTTCTGTCTGATAATCTCTCCTCTGGTTTCCCTGATACTGCTTTCTATGCCTCTCCATTATCTTCATGCTTCTCTGCTTCCCTCTCTGTCTCCCCATCCTCCTTGCACCTCTTAAATTTGGTGTCCCCCAAGGCTGTGCTTGACCTTTTTCCCTCCTCCCTCTCCATCCTTTCCCTTAGTGATCTCACCCACTCCAGCTCTACCACTTACTGATTGTGATCTGGGGCAAGTCAGTCATTTAATCTCAGTTTTCTTAACTGAAAAACAAGGGGATTGAATTGTATTTCTTAACCTGGGACCAACAAAGTTATTTTTTAAGTGAGTGTTTTAATATAGATGGTTTTATGTGTAATGCTGTCTGTTTTATTTTATGTATTTAAAAACACTATTCTCAGAAGAGGTTCATGGACTCCACCAGACTGACCACCAAAGGGCTCCATGAAACAAAAAAATATTCCTAACTCCTGGATTCAGTGGACTAGGAGGTCTCTGCCAGGTCTAAATCATCATTGCTGTGGTATGCATGGCCGTGGCTTCAATGATCGCCTCCATTTTGATCACTTCCAAAGCTGTATCTCTACCTCTAACCTCTCCTGAGGTCCAGTTCAGTTTTTCCAGTTGTCTGCTGGAAATCTCCATCTTGATGTTCCTCTGACCTTTCAGATTCAATATATCCAAAACCAAACTCCTCCTCCTCCTCTTCCTCCTCCTTTTTTCTTAACTTCTCAGTCTCTGTTCATGGCATGACCATGCTTAGTCACCTAGACTTGAAACCATGGTGTCACTTATGAGTCTTCCATATTCCTCACCTTTCAGGGCTCCCACCCTGCCTCCCCCCATTCAATCTGTCCCCAAATTCTATTTATTTATTTTGCTTTTTGGAGAGGGTAATGGCAGGGCAAGTGGGTTTAAGTGACTTGCCCAAGGTCACATGGCTAGTAAGTGTTAAGTGTCTGAGGTTGGATTTAAATTCAGGTCCTCCTGATCTCAGGACCTGTGCTCTATTCACTGCGCCACCTAGCCATCCTCCCAAATTCTATTGATTCAGTGTTGTTCAGGGGGAAAGAATCCCATGGTGCTCTGGGGTCAGAAGATGTGCATTCAAATTCTGCCTCTGATGTATAGTACTTGTGAGGCTTTGGGCAAGTCACTTAATCTCCCTGGGTTTAAATTTCTTCATTTATAAAACTGGATTAGGTGGTTTCTGAGGCCACTTCTGGCTCTAATGCCTTTATCCACTGCAGCTGTCTTGTTTATCTGCTTCTTGCCACTTCTGCTGCTACAGCTCTAGGTTAGGGCTTTATCCCAGAGGTTCCCAACCTGTGGGTTGTTACCCCTTTGGAGGTCGAAAGACCCTTTCACAGGGGTTGCCTAAGACCATGGGAAAACACATATTTCCACTGGTCTTAGGAACCGAGACACCGCTCCTCTGTCTGTCTCCAGGCAGGTCTGCCCACATGCAGATATGCCCACATAGGAGTATTAAAGGGTCACAGCATTAGGAAGGTTGAGAACCACTATGTTTATCCCTTCTTGCTGACACTATTGTAATAATCTCTTCATTGTCCTGTGCCTGTGCCTATGTCCAGTTTCCTTTCCCTTTTTACCCACCATATGCTTCCTGAGTAATCTTCCTAACACACAGCTACGGATGTCATTTCTCTACTCAAAAACCTTCAGTACTTCCCAGTTACTTACCAAATAAATCCTGGCATTCAAAGTCCTCCAGAGTCTGGCTCCAGTCTATTCTTCCATCTTCATTTCACACTGTTCCCCTGTACTCTGTGATACATCAAAACTGGACTACTCTCTGCCCCCCATTCTTGTCCTGCCTATTCCCATTTCTCTGCATTTGCTAACAGCATCCCTCAAGCCTGGAATGGCCTCTCCCACCCACACCCACACTCATACCATTTACCTTTGTTGAAAGAAGTCCAAGCACACATGCCATATCCTCCAAGAAGTGCTTCTGGTCGTTCCCTCCTTCCAGCTGCAAGCTATCTCACCATCCTCATCATCTCCCCCTATATTTAATTTATCTATTTCTGTTAATGGCGCCATCATCCTAAGTCACATTGACCTGTAAACCTCTGAGTTATCTTTGATTCTTTCCTTCATCCCTCACACTTTACTTAGTGCCAAGTGTTTGCATTCCCATCTCCTTTCTATTGGCTTCGATCTCACCTTTTCTCCAGTTTTTCACACTTGTATCAAAGTTACTATCTGTGTGCTTGTTTGCTCCCTCCACTATTAGAATTTAAGCTCCTTGAGAGGAGACTCTGGGTCAAATCTAAACAAACATCCCCCGGGCTTATCCATACTAAAACCTTAGAATTATTTGTTGAATTGAACCTTTTATGTAGTTCTAAAATTTCCAAGGACTGAGACAGTGATAAAAGATAGCATTTCTCCACTGACCAGAAGGGCTACTCTTGCCTTCACCTGTAGAAACAAACAAATGGGAAGAAAGTCAAAGGAGTCGAGTGGTTACAATAAGGAAAAACTTCTTTAAAGATATGAGGTATGCCTTGCAATGGGGACGAGCCAGACCAAGACCATGGCTAGTTACAACTGGGGTAATGGGAATGTTAAGAGGAAGAGAAATTGAAGGTCTTAGAAGATTTACCCAGTGACCATACCATGACCCTTTTAGTAACTTCTCTAGGGCCTGATAGATTCCAGGTAACCACTCGACCTCTGGGTGACTAGTGTTTGATCATTACCAGTGGCCATTCTGGTAGTGATCAGTGGTCCCACCCAAATGACTCTTCTGGTCATCAGTGACCATCCCCAGTGAGTAGTGCCCTGGATGACAGGGTTTTCTGGTTTACCTGGAGGGTCTTCCTTATGATTTGAAGGGGGGAAGGGAGAAGTGGACACCTCAGATGACCAGTGACTGCCCCTCCAGGTATGGTACATGGATGGCTACTACAAGGGACGGCGGGTACTTGAATTTCGCACTTTGGGAGATTTTGTGAAAGGACAGAACTTTATCCAGCATCTGCTGCCACAACCCTGGGCAGGCACAGGCCACGTGGTCTACAATGGCTCTCTCTTCTACAACAAATACCAGAGCAATGTAGTGGTAAAATATCATTTCCGGTCACGCTCAGTGCTGGTCCAGCGAAGCCTGCCTGGGGCTGGCTACAACAACACCTTCCCCTACTCCTGGGGTGGCTTCTCAGACATGGACCTCATGGTGGATGAGAGTGGCCTGTGGGCTGTCTATACCACCAACCAGAATGCAGGCAACATCGTGGTGAGCCGGCTGGACCCCCACACCCTTGAGGTCATGCGGTCATGGGACACAGGTTACCCCAAGCGCAGTGCAGGTGAGGCCTTCATGATCTGTGGCGTTCTCTATGTGACCAACTCACACCTGGCCGGGGCCAAAGTCTACTTCGCTTACTTCACCAACACATCGAGCTATGAGTATACGGACGTACCCTTCCACAACCAGTACTCCCACATCTCCATGCTGGACTATAACCCTCGTGAACGTGCCCTCTACACCTGGAACAATGGCCACCAAGTGCTCTATAATGTCACTCTCTTCCATGTCATCAGCACAGCTGGAGGCCCCTAGGACCCAGCCTAGGGGGGTGCTTGTGGGGGGAGGGGAGCCTCTCTCTGTCCCTGTCTTCCTGTTTTGATCTGTCTCTATCTTTTTCTCTCAATCTGTTTATCTCTCTGTCTCTATTTCAGTCTCTCTTTTAGTCTGCCTGTTCCTATTTCAATCTCTTTCTGTATGTCTGTGTCTGTCCCTGTCTCTCTATAGCTCTCCCTGTTTCTTTCTTGGTAATTCTGGGTGCCTCTCTTGCTCTCTCTATATCTATGCAAGAATCTATGGACTTAGATATAGATTAGGGCCTCTGTCTCTCTCTGTCTCTGTCTCCATCTCCCCACCATCCCCTGTCTCATCCTGCCTAGGGAATCTGCCTAGGGACTGACTGCATGAATCTATTTCTTTTTTTATTTATTGCTTTTCTTTCTGGCTCAATAAACAGGAACTTTGACATTTTCTGTGTTTGAAGCTTTTTGTGTCCATGTGAGGGGTCTGCCTTAATTTTCTTATAGCAGAATGGAGTTCAGGGCCTGCTCTTGAGAGGTCATTTTGCTCTTCATTTCCCTCCCATGATTGGGGGGAGGAGTGGGTGTGGAGGGAGAAATGACACAAGGCTAGGCTAGGATTGGGGGACAGATGGATGGATAGGATCTGTGCACAGAGCTAGGTTAGACCCACCCTGGAGCTCAGGGCTGTTGGGCTTATTCTTTATCACGCATTTAACAGAAGGAAGGAAGGGAACCTTCTCATACCTCCCACTAAACATAGCCAGATCCATGGAAACTTGTGTCCCCTGTGTGATACTCCCTACAAGTGAAGGAAACCAATATCTGGAAATTATCCACAGGTCAGTCTAAGCTAAAGGGAAAATGAGATCAAATGAAACATTTCTGAAGCCCCATTATGGCTCACACTGCCTATGCTGCCCACACTGACCCCCACTAGCCCTCTGACCACAGGACTGTTCATGTTCTCACTGACCCCTAGAAGTCTGTCATCTAAAAGTTCAATAGTATGAAATTTGTGAGAAAAAGGCTTTATCATGTGACAGAGGTGGCTATATATTTGGAGAGAAATAGATATCACCCTCCCCATTACAAAGAGAAAAGAGAAATGAAAGAGGGGGAGAGACAAAAATAGGGATCTCTCCATAAGAGGCAGGGTCTTTGAAACACCCACATTCACACACCCCTTTCCATGCCCCCCGTTGTGAAGTTTTCAGATAGAGTGGAGGAGGAATATAGGGGGAAATGACACTGGCAAAGGGGGCAGACATGGAGAGCTTTGAATACCTGGCTGATAAGTTTTGACTTTATCATGTGTGCAATGAGGAGCCAGGGAAAATCCTGGAACAGAGTGAAGAGAAGAGGATGACTGAAAAAGACCTTGTGAGGTAAAATCAACAAGATTCAAAGGCTGTTTGAATGTGTGAGGAGGGATAGGCAGGAGTTAGGATTTTGGTGCCACTAGCAAAGAAAAGGCCAGGTCATCATGAATATGAGAACACTGAATGAAAGGAAGTTGTCCAAGAGTTTCTTCCACTGGAGATCCTCAGATAAAGACATGACAACCATTTGTCAAAAGGAAGGAAGGAAGGAGGGAGGGAGGGAGGGAAGGAGGGAGAGAGGGAAGAAAAGAAGGAAGGAGGAAGGGAAGGAAGGAGAAGGAGGGAGGGAGAATTTATTAAGTGCTGCCAGACAAATGCAAAAGACAATCTCTGATCTCAAGGAGCTTACCTTAGTTTACCTTCTATTAGGAGGAGATAACATTTACATGGGAGAGATATATGGGAAGAGATTATCTGAAGATTCAGGGATTGTGAGGTGAGTTGACCCAGAAGGCTGTCAATTGGCATAGCCTTTCCAGAAACAATGTTAATTTTGTAATATTAATTTGATTATTGAGCCCTAAGAAAGAGGTAGAAAGAAGGGAAGTGCTGTTTGTCCTTCATTTTCTAATAGGACCATTGACATCATGGGTGAATTGGATTTCAATGAGGCAGAGCTGCACAAAGTTGTCAACTTCCCTTCTCTCTTCCTGAGTCATTGAAATCCAGCAGCAAGACAAAAAGCCAAGATGACTGGTGATGGCCTGAGATGCAGTAGAAGACCTAAGCAGTTTCATTGTCCAACCAGGCTATAAGCACTCCACATAGCACTGGTTTCAAGTTGCCTTCGTGTTCTTTGGAACACATTGTTCTCATTTGCCCATGCTGCTTCACATGCCATAACTTCTTGGAGCCCCAGGGGAGAGTTGGGTGAATCAGGTAGACTATCAAAGGTGGATGAACAGTCCTGAAAAGGGTTTGGCAGCCCTCACACTAGAAGTGCTAATCCTCCTGAACATCCCACATACCCCAAGGGAGAAGGTAGGTTCCCAGTATCATGACAGATGACAATATGCCCAAGGTAGACAGATTTCTGGACTGGTATTTCTAAACTGGCTTTTATACTGTTAATTGTGTTGACAATTGGGCAAACATGAAAACCAAATGGGACCTTTTTGTGACATAGCAGTGCAATTCAGGGGAGTCTGCTTCCCTAGGTGGCTTTCCACCTATAGGATGTACCTATTCCCCCGTACTATATTTTCCTTAGGGGAGAGTCTTAAGCAGTGGGTTGATCTAGAGCTCTCAAAGTATAACATACATTAAACTTTAGTTTATTGTGTCAGGGGTTATGGGATCTTGATATTCAGCCAATGGACTTTCTTGGACTTTCTTTGGATTCTTCACTCCAGTCTACCTGAATGTCCTTACTTCAAGGCTTTGAAGGCCCCCAGTCAAACCAGAATTCAGAGGCTCAGGGTTTAGCTCCCTGCTGTCCCAGATAATCCCCACTTCCCAATCCCTCTCCCCGTCCCCCCAGTCCCACCTTATTGTAGTCTGTGAATTACTAAGGGTAGCAGAGCATGGAAAAGCTCTGTCTTGGAACTGTTTGTTGGATTTTCAGAGAGAGAAACCCCAGGCTCTTCTAGTTCTAATTACTGTCTCTGATGACGAACCCTCTTTCTGCTCCAAGATCTCCATGAACACTGAAATAGTAGTTGTATTTTGAAATGGAACATATGAATAATAAATGTTCCTTCCCAATAAACTCATTTAAAACTTAAAAGAATTTTTTAATTTTTAAAACACTTAAAAAAAAATAAGTTACCTTAGTGGAAGTGGGAAGACCACTTCTTGAAGATGTGGTAAAAGGACGTCTGTCTTCCCATCTTCCCTCAGTGTGCCCATACTTCTGTTTTCTATCTGAGCTCTCTCAAAGTGG
This sequence comes from Pseudocheirus occidentalis, assembly GCA_028646575.1. Lineage (NCBI taxonomy): Eukaryota > Metazoa > Chordata > Mammalia > Diprotodontia > Pseudocheiridae > Pseudocheirus > Pseudocheirus occidentalis. The sequence continues at coordinate 63,301,551 of CM053594.1, forward strand.
AATGGACCTCCTTTGGAGATGAGGTTACTATTGCTGTAGAATTTCAGGAATGGATGTCTTTAGGAAGGAGAACTCCCAACCTGCATACCCCAGGATCATCCCCTCCCCCTTTTCAGAGTGTATTACAGAAATGCAAGCAGGGCACTTGTAGATGGAATTTGTCATCTTGGCACACAGATTGGACTTCCATTTTTCTGTTTCTGGAATTCTATTGTTTAGTTACATGGCTGTGTCAAAGACAGAAAAATACACTCAATCATATACACTCATACATATAAAGAGGGAAAGGAAGGCAACAAGTGTGTACACAGCATCTATGATGTGTTAAAATACAAATGTGGCATTCAGTCCTCACAACAACCCCAGCAGATCAGAGCTAAGCTAAACAGAGCATTGCATATTTCGTCCTGGAGACCATAGGGAGCCGCTGGAATTTTTTAAGTAGAGGAGTGACACAGTTAGATGTATGCTTTAGGAAAATCCGTTTTTACTGAATGGAAGATGAATTGAAGTGGAGAGAGCCATTTGAGGCAGACAGACCCAGCAGCAGGCTATTTTGATAATTCAGGCAGGAGGTGATGAGGGCCTGTTCTGGGGTGATGGCAGTGTCAGAGGAGAAAAGGAAGGGACATAGGAGAGATGTTGCAGAGGTGAAGTGGATGGACAGGCCTTGGTGACAGCTTAGATGTGGGGGAGGGAGTGAAGGAAAGCAGGAAGTCCAGGACATATCTAGGTTGAGAATCTAAGGGACTGGGAGGATGGTGCTACCCTCTTTAGTAACAGGGGAGCGAGGAGCGGAGGAGGGTTTAACTTGAGGGGGGAAAGATAATGAATTCTGTTTTGGACACGTTTAGTGGAAGATGTCTCCTGGACATTCATTTTATTCCCCTATTACGTATTGCCTTCTCTTATTAGAATGTAAGCTCCTTGAGCAAGGAGATTGTCTTTAATTTTATACTTCTATTCCCAGTACTTTCTTAGCACACTTCTTGGCATGCGGTAAGTCAGTAAAGATCCAGGAAGCACCTTCTATGCACCAAGCATCGCTCTAAGTGTCGGGGACACAAAATGAGGCAAAAGGCGGTCCTTGCCTGCAAGGAGCTCACAATCTCATTGTGCTTAATAAATCAAAGCACCTGTAAATGCTTTTACAAATTCATTCATTAAAGTATTATTATTAAAAAGAAAAATAACAGGAATTGGAAACAATTGAAATCTTCTCAGAGCATAGATGTCATCCTTCCTCTCAGGACATATTTGGACCGGCTGCCTCTAATAACGTACAGCCAGGGCATCACAGAGCCATATCCCGCTTCCTGTCTCTGCCCCAGGATTCCCTAGGCCTAACCTTCACTTTATTGCTCTTGTTATTCAGTCGTGTCTGACTCTTTGTGAACCACAGCATGCCAATACTGTCAATAAGGTTTTCTTGGCAAAGATAATGGAATGGTTTGCCATTTCCCTTCTGCAGTGTATCAAGACAAACAGGTTAAATGACTTGCCCAGGGTCACACAGCTAGTGGCTGAGACCAGATTTGATAGCAGGTCTTTGTGACTTCAGTGTTTATGGTTCTTATTCTAACCAAAGACTGTAAGAAGGGAGAACTAAGACTGAGTCCTGTGGATTTCCATTTCATCAGGCCTCCCATGAACCCCTAAGCCTGATGAGGAGCTACAGGGAATAGTGCTCCATGAGCACAGACTACACTGTTCAGTCTGTGAAAATCACAGCTTCACCTCTGCACGGACTGTGGCTTTGTATGTGTCTGCCACAGAAAATCCATTTGGTAAATAATGGAGGGACTTGCCCCTCCTGACAGAACTGCTCCCCTGTCCAAGCCACTCTTCATGGGATGAAGTGGGGAAAGCCTCTTTGGGGGATAAACATTGAAGAATGACTAGGTAGAAGCTTAGTAACTGAAAGAGGATTTGTTCGGCGAAGAGAAGGCTGGAATTTATGTTCTCAATTTGGGAGGGGGGAAGGGGGGAGCATATTAAATAATGAATCATATGGGCACTAATTGGCCTGCTGGGGCCTATTTATCCAACCCAAATCTTTTTCTCCTTTATTGATGCTTCAGCTGCCAGCACAGAAAGACACAGAGACATGGGCTCAGTTGCGCAGCATACATTCTTTTAGCATTATGAGAGAGCCACAATGCTCTGAGGGGGAGGAGACTCGGGGATTCTAGGAAAGGGGTTCTTTCTCCAGTTTCCTCTTAACTACCTTCTGACTTGGGGTAGATTTAGAGAAAGTCCACCATGGCCTGGGTCCCAGCTTAGGGCTAGTCCAGCTAGTCCAGATGAGGCATTCCTCATCTCTGCTCCTAGGAATCCCATGGCCTTCTCTCTCAAAAGATAATAATAATATCTCCCATTCCTGTAGGGCTTTAAAATGTTTAAAGTCCATTCTTTGTGTAACCCCAGTACCAAACCCTGGAGCAATCCATACCCACGGGCTTTAGTACTGGAACTATACTCAAAACCATCCAGTGAAAAGTAGGTTGAACAAGTACTCTTGTCTCTGTTTTACAGATGAGGAAGTTCAAGCCCAGAGAGGTTCAACAAATTGATTGCTGTTACATAGCTAATAGTGGTTTAGTCTGGAGAACCTAGTTTGAGCCCTAGTCCCAGATCCTGTTAATTTCAATGTATTGGGGAGAGGGGAGTACTGGAAGGTGGGGAACCTGAACAGGTGGATACATTGTTTCTTGGCCGAGCAGAAACAGAGATTCCTTTTTCTTCCTATTCCGGGAGAGAAAGCAATGTATCCATTACAAGAGAGAACATCAATGTATCACTCCTGCCCGCCCCCGCACCCCTCCTCCTGCCATTGGAGGGGAAATTCATTAAAACCCACAGAGGCCCCAGAGTCATTTCTAGAGAAAGCATCATGCAGGAATTACTCAGAGGTTTTGTTTGAGGGGAGAATATCAGTCTGGAGCCAGAGCAGGGGTGGGAAGGAATGAAAACAAACCAGGTTTATTAAAGGGAGATGGGGAGTGGGGAGGGCAGATCTGTGCCAAGCCAGAGGGAATCTCAGGTCTCAGGACTATATTATTCCTGAAACAAGGCACAGACACTTGGACAGACCTGAACCCTCCAATTATATGTCCTACAGGAGAAACAGCATTCCTGCTCTCCCCAAGTAGGGGCTTCAATTTGGTTATTCAGGCCATAGGTTCCCCCATCCCACTACCCCATCTTCCCCCTCATCCTGTCACTGGGAATTTTACCAAACAAGGAGCAAGCAAGTGTCCCTCGAACCCCAAAGGTGCTTGTGGAGGTGAGGAGTAGAGCCTGCTTTTGGGTGGGTGGGGCTTTCAGGGAGAAAATGTTCAACACTTAATGCTGCTGAGACAGATGAAGGCTAAAATTCTGTCCTGAGAGAGCTTCTAATCCTGAGGAGATAAAGGATTAGAGCTGGGTTCTTCTCCTATGGAGCTTACTGTTTGGGGTAGACAAAGAAGAAGCAGACCCGGGCCCTAGGGAGAAAAGAACAGCTTGACTAGAATGAACAATTTAAGGGGGTTGTTGGGAAGAAAAAGACTGGAAAGCAGAGCAAATGTGCCTTGAAGGCCAGGATAAGGAGCGTGGACCTGACCCCATTAAGCAGCAAAGCAAGAAAGAGAAGGCTTGGTGACTGAGGTCTGTGAAGACTCTATGGACACTGAGACCAGTAAAGGCTCTGAAGAGAATGGCTTGTGGGAACAGTGAAAGGCATAAAGGAGGAACCAAGAATTTATTAACTGCTGGATGCCAAGAACTTGATAAATATTAGCTCATTTGATTCTCACAACCACCCTGGCCAAGTAGGGGTTATTATTATCCCCATCTTATAGTTGAGGAAACTTAGACTGTGTCTGAGGCTGGATTCGAAATCAGGTCTTTTTGACTTCAAGCCCAACTTTCTATCTGCTATACCATCTAGCTGTGGGACCAGTGAAGGAAATGTATCAGTCAGAGCAGGAAAGAACTAAAGACTGTCTGAATGCAAGCCTGAGGACAAAGGTGACAGTGAAGCCTATGAAAACAGAGGAACTCAGGGCAGCTAGGTGGCACAGTGAATAGAGCACTGGCCCTGGAGTCAGGAGGTCCTGAATTCAAATCCAATCTCAGACACTTTGCACACACACACACACACACACACACACACACACAAACTAGCCGTGTGACCTTGGGCAAGTCACTTAACCCCAATTGCCCTACCTTTTCCCCTCCAAACAACAACAAAAGAAAGGAAGGAAGGAAGGAAGGAAGAAAAGAAGGAAGGAAGGAAGGAAGAAAAAGAAAGAAAGAAAGAAAGAAAGAAGAGGAACTAACGAATGGTAATTCCATTCAATAAGCATTCATTGAGCATCTACTGTATATAAGGCATTATACTAAGCACTGGTGAAACAAAAACAAAAAAGTTTCCCTTCTAAGATGTCAATAACATGGATGAAGTACAACCTGTGCAAAAACGTGAGGAAGAGGAAGAGGAAGAGATACCTAGCTTGGGGAGCATCAAGTAAGCTGATTTGGTTAGAAGTACATGAAGGAGAAAAAAAGTGGAAGAAGTCTGGAAAGGTAGGTCAGAACCAGATTATGAAAGGGCTTTAAATGCCAAGCTGAAGAGTGTATCTGTTATACTAAGAGGTGACAGTGAGTCACTGAAAATTCTTGAGCTGAGGAGTGACATGGTCTAATCTGTGTTTTAGAAAGATTTGAGAGTAGGGGAGACCAAAAACAGGGAGATCAATTAAGAAGCTGTTACAATGGGCCAGAAAAGAGATTATGAGAGCCGTGTGATAGCCATGTGAATAGAGAATGAGATGAATGTGAAAGATATTGTGGAGGTAGAGTCTATGAGATTTGGTAACTGACCAAATCTGGGGGCAGGGTGTGGAAGAGAGAACCAACATGGTTCAATCTGAAGTTGCGAATCAGATTGACTGAGAAGATAGCATCCCCCTCACCAGAAATAGGTAAATTTGGAGGAGTGGAAGCTGGGGAGGGGGATTATGAGCTCAATAAGACTCCTATGGGATAGCTGGGTGAAAATGTCCGGTAGACACTTAGCGATGGGGGATTGGAGCTCAGAAGAGATTGAATCTATAGGAATTGATGAGATAACTGAGAGAGGATATAGAGAAAGAAGAACACCTCAGAACAGAGCCTTGGATAATGCCCACACTTGCAGGAGCATGGGTGTAGGAGAAAAATGATGATGCTCCAAAGGAGACTGAAAGCAGAATTCAGACAGGTGGGAGGAGAACCAGGAAAAAACAATGTCAAAAAATAAAAATAAGGAAGAAGAAAGTATCTAAGAGGAAGGGCATGGTCAACAATGGTAAAAGCTACAAAGACATCAAGAAAGATGAGGATATAGTAATTAAGAAACTATTGATAAACTTTAAAAGAACAATCTCTGTTATTCTCAGGCAATGACCATAGACAGCTCTTTCTAGGAGTTTGTAAAAGAGGACAAAGATACAGGACAAATATCTTGAGAAGACAGCAGTGACCCAAAGGTGTTTTGTTTTGTTGTTTAAAAGATGGAGTAGATGTGGGCGTATTTGTAGGCAGCAGTGAAGGATTCAGTAGATAAAGAAAAATTAAGGATGAAATAGAAAAGCAGGCAGAATGTAGGAATGTAGCAGTGTGTATTAATTCAGTCAAGTAGCATTTATTAAGTGCTGTGCTAGGCACTGTGCAAGAAAGGCAAAAGCCAGTCAGTTCCTCCTCTCAAAGAGCTCTCAGTCTAACGGGTGTGACAACACATGAATAACTATGTACAAACAAGAAATGTGCAAAATAAGTTCAGGATCATCTCAGAGGGAAGGCACTAATATTAAGAAAGACTGGGAAAGGCTTCCTGAAGATTTTAGCTAAGACTTGAAGGAAGCCAGAAGTTAAGAATTGGAGATGAAGAAGAAAATTTGAGGCATGGGGCACAACCAGTGAAAAGACTCAGAATCTGGAGATTCAGTCTCATGTGCAAGGACCAAAGAAGACTGGAAAGGTCAGAAGGAGCCAAGTTATGAAGGGCACATTCAAAATATGTACTCATGCAAGTCAGTCTGGGAAGTACAGTAGAGAATACTTGAGTGAAAATCAATGGTGATAGGAACAAGTTATATTGTCATCAAAGTATACTATCACCTGGACTAAAAATGGAAATATATGTTCATGAAATTGATGATAAGCGTAACAGACATATTAGTAATGGCAGGCAAATTATCTCCAGGAGGTTTCTCTCTGCTAAAAGCAGAGAAGCTAATAATGTATTGGCTTATCTTAGTGAAAATTTCATCCTTCAAAAGGTAGAAGGAACAACAAGGGAAACAATAGCTCTGTGCCTGATTCTTACCAACAAGGAGGAACTGGTTACTGAATTAGAAATGATAAGAAAGGGGCAGCTAGGTGACTCAGTGAATAGAGCACTGGCCCTGGAGTTAGAAGGACCTGAGTTCAAATTTGGCCTCAGACACTTGACACACTAGCTGTGTGACCTTGGGCAAGTCACTTAATCCCAATTGCCCTCCAAAAAGAAAAAAAAAAAGAACTGATAGGAAACTTGTCCAGTACTACTTTGTCTTGGAATCTGAGATAGAGAAGAAAGAGAAAACCAGGAATAGTTGGACACGAATGCAGATTTGGGGAGAGCTGATTTCAAAGGGGTTAGGGAAAAAATTTGTCCTTAAGGGCTGCTTAGAGCAGGCATTCTTTTTTTTTTCTTTCTTTTTTTGGCTTTTTTGGAGGGGGGAAGGCAGGGCAATTGGAGTTAAGTGACTTGCCCAAGGTCACACAGCCAGTAAATGTGTCAAGTGTATGAGGCTGGATTTGAACTCAGGTCCTCCTGAATCCAGGGCCAGTGCTCTAATTCACTGTGCCACCTAGCCACCCCAAGAGCAGTTATTCTTATCCTGAGTATCTTCAACTTGGTTGTTGTTGTTGTTGTTGTTGTTGTTGTTTTGAATAACTATTTCAGTATAATTTCTTTTATGATCCTATGCATTTTGTTTTATACATTTAAAAATATTCTGAGAATGGCTCCACAGGTTTCCCCAGACTCCCAAAGGGATCTATGAGACAAAAAAAAAAGATCCAAAATCCATGCCATAAACTAAAATGCTGAGAAGTCAATCTAGGAGGGACAAAAAACTCTCAAGGATTAATTTGGATGAGAAATAAAAAGGGAGTTATCTAACGAGTTCAATGATGGAATACAAAATGTATCAACCAACTTAGGGTTTGTGGTTTGGAGGGGTTTTTTTCTGCTTTTTCTCTTTTAATGGCATGTAAAGAAGATAGAATCAAGGGAATATATTGGAGAAATACAAAAGCATCTACTAGTCCTTTAAAAACAGTATCAAGAACACTAAACTTCAGCATGAACTAAGGCTTCTGAGGAAAGTCAAGAACAACTAAAAAGGTTTTTCGTGCATTTGAAGTTTTGAAGGTCTGTTTGTTTTGGGTTTCTTTTTTAAATTTGGTTGTTTGTTTTTTTGCTATACTGGGCAAAATAAGAGAATCACAAAAGAGACAGAAGTACTTCTTGGAATGAATGATAACCAACACAGAAGAAGCCTAAGCTATGCAAACTCTTACGTTGATTTTGTTTCTTCTTCAGAAGAGAATGAACTTTGACCTTAAAGAGGCAGCCAGATGGCACAGTGGTTAGGAACTCAGGAAATGAGTTTGTTCAGATCTGGCCTCAGACACTTACTAGCTATGTGATCTTGAGCAAGTCACTTAATGTCTCTCTGTCTCAGTTTCTTCATCAGTATAATGGGGATAGCCCCATCTCCTAGGATTGTTGTGAGGATCACAAGATAAGATTTATAAAATACTACTGTAGGGTTAAGGGAATATAAGATCTTCCCCATCTATTAAAGGCCTATATAACCCCATGTGTTCCCCTTTTTCCTTGGAACAGGGGCCCATGTTCCCAGGTCTAAAGGTACACAGGTATTTCCATCATGGATGTCTTGCTGCTTTGAACTCCAGCCCAGTTCACAGCTATGACACATCCTGAGTCACATTGAGTTCATATTTAGGGAGATTTATGTTGCCTTGGGGGAGGAGCTTGCTTAGGGGGAAGCTTGCTTATAGGGAGACTTGCTTACAGGAAGGCTTTCACACCTTTTGGTACTGAGCCAAATAGGCACTGAATCACATTGGTTGTGATGCCTTCTGGCTCTGAGCTTATTAGTTGAAAACTATATATACTGGGAGATTGGCATTTTACTTTGGGGCTCACTCATGGGAAGAATGTTTCTTTATGATTTGGCCAGACAAGACTCTGGGTAGCCGCTGTTAAGTCCCATCCCTACCCCTCTGTGAACCCAGATGGTGGTGCTCCCTGGTTTGGTGATTATGTATCTATTACTTTGTTTAGACAGTCAGAGCCCAGTCTATTGGATTCTTTCTTGGATATTCACTTCTTTCTACTTATCTGTCTGCATTGTTTAGTTAAAGTAAGATTGTCGACCCTTTGAAGTTGTCTGTCCTTTAGAAAAGCAGATCAAAGAACCTGTGTTAGCAGCCCTTCTGTGTGCTGGTATTATTTGTCTTACATATCCACAGTAGCTGCAAGAAGCATTAACATTACAGCTACACAACGTTTGGTACACAGTAGGCAAGTGATAAATATTTGTTCCCTTCCTTCCAAGAAAAGTGGACATTGAGCCCAAATGAACTCTCTCCTACAATGCTGAAAGAGCTGTCAGTGACTCTGAGTCACTGATGGTAATCTCTGAGAAATCATGGAGAGCAAGGGAAGTATCAGGAAAAAAACAAATATCCTCCCAATTTAAAATTTAAAAAAAAAAAGGAGAAGAATGTAGTATCCAAACTATAGCCCAAAGAGCTTGGCCCTGATTATTGGCAAAATTCTAGAGCATATTAAAGGATGGTTAGTGAACCATTCTCTCAATAAGAAAAAGAAGTAATGACCATTAAAAAAATATTATGATTTCATCAAGGGTAAATGTTACAAGACTAGTCTCATTTCCTTTTTAGAGAAAAGGTTATTTAGACTGGTAGATCAGGGGAATGCTGTAGATAGTACAGATTTTACCTAGATTTTGGCAAAGCATTTAACTTGGTTCCAATCTTGTCTCTGTTATATACTATCTATATGACCTTAAGTGAGTAACTTAAATTCTCTATACCTCAGTTCCCTTATTTGTAAATTGAAGGGTTTGAACTAGGCGACCTCCAAGGTCATTTTCCACTCTCTCTATATCATTATATTTAGGGCAGAAAAGCTCTCCCCTCCCCCCCCAATAATCCCTCCCAGGGTTATTGTGAGGATCAAATGAGATGATCTTTGTAAAATCGCTATATATCTATAGAGATTCTGGATACTGTTACTGTGACTTTAAGATGGTAGATGCTCTTGGGGAAGAAACACTTTAACTGTCATAACCAGCATGGTTGAAAGGGACTGCATGACACATAGAGAAATGACTAAGATAATATATAGTAGGATTTATTAAATGACTGCCCTCAAAATTGGAATACTAATGCATTGTTGGTGGAGTTGTCAACTGATCCAACCATTCTGGAGAACAGTTTGGAATTATACACCAAAGAACTATAAAACTGTTCATATCCTTTCATCTAGTAATAGCACTACTTGGTCTGTATCCCAAAGAGATTACAAAAAAGGGAGAAGGATCCACACATACAGAAATATTTATAGCAGCCCTTATAAAAATTGAGTGGCTGTCCATCATTGGAGAATGACTGAACGAATTGTGGTATATGAATGTAAGGGAATACTATTGTTCTCTAAGAAATGATGAGCAGGCAGATTTCAGAAAAACCTGGAAAGATTTTCATGAACTGATGCTGAGTGAAGTGAGCAGAATCAGGAGATCATTGTACAGAGCAACAGCAACATTGTGCAATAATTAACTATGATAAACTTAGTTCTAGGCAATACAATGATCCAAGACAATCCAAAAGACTCATGATGGAAAATGCTGACCACATCTTGAGGAAGAGCTATGGAGTCTTAATGCAGATTGAAACATATTCTCTCTCTTTTTTCTTTCTTATGATTTTTGCCTTTTGTTCTGATTCTTCTTTCACAACATGACTATTGCAGAAATATGTTTAATATGATTGTACATTTATAGTCTATATAAGATTGCATACCATCTTGGGGAGGGGGTGTGGAGGGAGGGAGAAAAATTTGGAACTTAAAACCTTATAAAAATGAATGCTGAAAACTAAAAATAAATAATTTTTTAAAAAGAAATGATTACCCCCAGTGTAGCTCAGGTGGGGTTGGTTGAGCTGTCAGTGGGAGCATTAGGTGATGACCCTGCCAACACTCACCCCTCTGTTAAGTGCTACTGGCTCATTTCCTTATTCAGTAAATAAGGAGTAACAGTAAATAAGTAAGTAAAATGGAGAACCATGCCTCAGGCACTTAATGTCCACTTTACTACTTTAGGTTCAGCATTAGATCTCTCTTCTCTCTCTGGTTCTATACCTTTAAAACCTTCAACATCATTTCCCATTTTCTCCTCTACTCCAGGCTCTGCTTCAAAGATGAACTTTGTCCTTAACGGTGGTAAATCCTTCTACTTGTGCTCTTCATCCTGTTCCATCATTCATTAGAAGCAGCTATGTGGCATAGTGGACAGAACACTGGGCCTGGAGTCAGGAAGGCCTGACTTCAAATCCTGCCTCAGACACTAGTTGTATTACCCTGGGCAAGTCATTTGCCCTCCGTTTCCTCATCTGCAAAATGGTGGTGATAATAATAGCACCCACCTCTCGTGGTTGTCTTGAGGACCATATAGTAAGTGCCATATAAACATTAGCGATTTTTATTATCTGTGTGACCCTGTGCAAGTCACTTACCAGCTATCTGCCTCAATTTCTTCAACTGTAAAAGAGGGGTAACAGTAGCACCTGTCTCCCATGGTTGTTGTAGGGATCAAATAAGATCATCTTTGTAAAAACACTTTGCAAACCTTAAAATCCTGTATAAATGGCTGCTATTCATATTTATAATGTCTTTGTTAAGTGCCCATTATATGGACATAGGGGTATAAAAACAAAAATGAGACAGTTCCTACTTTCAAGGAATGTACGTCCTGAACACAGATGTGTCAGCTCTTATAGCTTCTCCCCATCCTTGAAACAGTGGTGGGAGAAGACAGTGGAAGAAAGGGGAAAGCTCTGGATGAACATACATTTCTCCAAATAACATAGTTTCCTCTTCTCTTAACCCTGAGAAATTTTCCAGTGCACCATTTTAGGTCATTTTTTTTTAATACTACCAGTGGAGTGAGTGACCACTGCTGGTTGCTTTGTTTATTGCAGCTGTCCACTGTGACTGCAACTTGAATTGGGTGAAGGAACAGAGGAGCTGGGATCCTGAAGTGCTTGGTGGCTTGCAGTGGAAATACAGAGAACTGATGATGCCAATGCATTGGGCAAAACAGAGACAAAGCCAAGTCAGACTGAATTGTAAGATAAGGCTAGCTGTGGTGAAACCTCAGACCCAGCCCAGGGACCAATCCCAATATTTGGTTCTTCCCCTTTAGTTTTTTCAATTGTTTGCAAAGTCTATCCTGTGCTTTCTTCAGCAAAACTCCTTCCAATAATTCATTTTCCCATGCCCTAGGGGCAATACAAGTGGCTGGTATGATTGGACTGAGGTGACAGGACAACCTTCGTTCCTCCATACTTTGGTTATATGATAGGTTCTTTACCTTTATTAACTTGACTATGTGACTTTTTAAAAAACAAGTCATGTCACCACTGAAAAAAATCAATCTGAGTCTTATGAATAAGGGTGATGGATTGAGAACAGAGGATTTTCCAAATGCAGGTGGAAATGGAGCCGAATTCATATTTTCATAATTCTCATATTTCAGAGCAATATTTCATTTCTTTCCCCTTAGGTTAAATTTTGAATCTAGCCAGTGCTGTGGTTTTCCAATGAGTAGCCCCTGAGCCTCTTAGAAGGCCTCCAGTAATGAAGAATCTCCTTGCTCCTGGCAATCCATTTTCCTTTTGGATAGCTTTTATCATGAGGAAATTTTTCCTGACATCAAAAGCCTAAATCTGACTCTGGGCAACTTCCACTGATTGCTCCATGTTTTGTCCTCTGGGGCCAAACATAACAAATCTGCTCCTTGGTAGCCCTTCAGCTACTTGAAGATTCTTATCATGTTCCACATAAATCTCATCTTCAGGCTAAACATCTTTCAATTGATCTTTATATAGTATGATCTCAAGGCCCTTCAAAATCTTTGCTACCTTTCTTTGAACTCCCTCTAGCTTAACAAGATCCTTCCTAAAATGTAGCACCAGAAATTAACATAATACTCTAAGGGAAGCTAGGTGGCACAGTGGATAGAATGCTGGGCCTGAAGTCAGAAAGACCTGAGTTCAAATAAAACTTACTAACTGGATGATCTGGACAAATCACTTAACTATTGTCTGCCTCAATTTCCTCAAATGTAACATAGGGTTGATAATTATAATACCTACCTCCCAGGATTGTTGGGGGAATCAAACAAGATAAGGTTTTTTTTAAGTACTTAACACAGGGCTCCAGCACATGGTAGGTGCTTAATAAATTCTTTCTTATTTCTTTTCCATCCTAGATGTAGCATAGCTGGAGTATAATACAACAGGACTATTACCTCCCAGACACTATTACTCCCTCAACAAAGCCTAATATCGAATTAACTTTCTTGGCTGCCATAGTATTACACTGTTGTCTTCTATTAAGTAAGTTTCAAGTTTCCTAAAACCCTCTTCTCTACCCATGAAGTTGATTTTTTTTAATCCAAGCATATTCCTTTAAAATTTTATCTTTATAGAATCAGTCTAATACTGTAGCCAATCAAGATCTTATTTTTGCATCCTGACTCTGTCATCCATTTTTTAGTCATCTCTATCATCTTTGTGTTGTCTGCAAATTTTATAAACAGGCCCTCTGTCCAAGTCATCAAAAAAAACCCAACAGTACAGGATAGCAATACCACTACCAGCTCTATGCTCTAGAAAGATCAAAAAAGAAGAACAGGAGGTATGTGAATAAAAATATTTATAGCAGTTCTTGAAGTAGCAAAGCACTGGAAACTAAGGGGGTGCCTATTGACTGGGGAATGGCTGAACAAATTATGGTATATGAATGTAATAGAATAATATTGGACTGTAAGAAATGCTGAAAGGAATGGTTTCAGAGAAGCCTGGGAAGATTTGTATGAACTGATTCAAAGTGAGGTGAGTAGAACCAAAAGAGTAATGAATATAATGACAGCATCACAAAGAAAAAAAAACTTTGAAAGACTTAAAAACTCTAATCAATGCAATGACCAACCACAACTCCAGAGTATTAATGAAGAAACATATTGCCCCACCTCCTGACAGAAAAGTGAGGAACTCAAGGTGCATAAATTTTTAAACATGACCAAAATGGGAATTTTTTTTCTTGGCTATGCATATTTCTTTAAAAGGTTGTGGATTTTGGGGGGGAAGGTACAAGGGAGAGATAAGATGGGGAAAGGATTCTCTCCCTACCCCAAAACAGAAGAGAAAATATGGAAGGCCAGAAGGAATATAAATTAAGTGGGAAAGCTTTGAAAAATACATGTTAAATTATATAAAAAGAAAAGAAGGAATTCAATTTCATGTATAATCCTCTCTGTACTACAATGTGTATGGAAAATGGAAACAATCATTTTATTTGGTGTTTGTTAAGTTCAGAATAAAAAATTTAAAAACCCATAAAACTTAAAAAGCATAAGGTTAAGCACAAATAAATCACTAGGACATTCCACTGGAGACTTACTTCCAAATTGATACCTAGACACTAACTATTCATCCTTTCACTCTGGCCTTTCAAACATTTTTTAATTCACCTAATTATACTATTATGTATCTTTCCATTTTTCCCACAGAATACCATGAGAAATTTTGTGAGTATATTTATACCATGTATGAATGTATGTATGTACATAATATATCTTCAGTATCTTTCTGAGAGGGCACAGAGAAGGAAACTTCTCTGCCTGGTTCTCAGTGACTGAGGCTGCTTCCAAGATAACTGCTGAGAGTTAGAATAGTTATACTTTCACCATGGTCTACAAAAGTGATCTGTGAAACTGTTCAGCCTCTTCCTTTTCCTATGCTCTCTTCCTTGATCTTCCAGTCTAAAATGCAAGCAATAGAGGAAAGAGGATTTTTATCTCTCTATTTCGCAGAAGGGGAACCTATAAGAGAAGCACATGACAAGCCTGAAATTGAAGATTCCTTAGTTTGAAATTTGGGCATAAGAGGGAGATTTCCTCAATAGTGTCCTGGAAGGCAGAAGACCAACAACACCATTGGCTCACCCTGCATATGAAGTATTGAGGTCATTTGAGGAGGGTGGAAAGAGGTCTCAACCTCTTCAGCTCTACTCTTATGAACTATGTGTTCAGCACAGGTCCAATGTGAAGGGGGGTTGTTTGTTCAATAGAACCCCTAAAGTGTGTTGATGAGTCTAATAGGTTATTTGCATGATTTATGTTTCTATATTTGTTCATAAACCTCTGTGAGTCCTTTGCATTGTATGTATTTTCTGTGGTAAGGGAAATAAAGTCTGTTTCACACCTGGTATTCACATTGTACAATGGGTATCTGAGTGGGAGTTGGGGACCTTATTGTCAGGTAATCAGCATTTATTAAGCACCTGCTGTATGCCAGACATTGTGCTAAGTGCTGGGGAAACAAAGAAAGGGGAAAAAACAGTGCCTATTCCCAAGAAGCTCACAACCTAATGAGGGATACAATGTACAAATATGTACAAATGAGACATTTAGGGAAACTAAGAGAGAGAACTATACCTAAGCTTTATTTTAGAGATTTTCCTGGAGAACTCCAAGTAAAGGTATACCAAGGCAAAGAGAGAAATTGACTATGTAGAATCAGTTCCATAGGATCAAATCTACTTGTGTGAGCCCAGAACTCTTGGCCCCAGGTCATATCTGTAACCTCAGTGTTTATCACTGCCTCGCTTATAAGATACACTTAGCAAATGTTTGATGAATTAAACATGAAGACTGTGAAGAAAATGGGGCCATCAAAGGCCTGAAGTGCAAAGGAGGAGAGTTGGACTAGGGGAGGACAAAGCAGAGGATTGGGAAGAGATTCAACCAGATGAATGCTAGGTGTGGTCTGGGCAAGGTGCACGCAAAAGGCTGACCAAGGATTGGGCACAAACCGGGCAAAGGATAAGGACCAGCAGGTACAGGACAAGAACTGGGCAGAGGGCCTGATAAGGACCGGAGAACTGGATAGAGGACAGGATAAGGACCCTGAAGAAGGCTGGTTAAAGTCCAGTAAAGGGCTGAATGACGATCGAGCAGAGAACTGGGCAGAGTGCTGTGCCCCCCAGTTCTCCAACTGGAACTGAGCCCAGGATGCGGGTGCTGAGCCTGAGCAAAACCATGGCAACGAGGTAACATAGCAACGACGCCCATAGCATCAGGCCTCCAGCTCCTCTTGAGCTCCAATTTCCCCGCCCTTCTGATACTGCTTCCTTACCCGAAGGCCCAGAGAACAGTTGAGGAGGGAATTATAGGTTCAGTAGCCAATGAGTGAGCTGAATTCTTCCCGGGGAGGAGGGATTGCCTTGAAGCTAGAGGCGGAAGTTAAGGGGTGGTCTTTCTATTTTTCACCAATGGCCATAAAGGGGAGCGGCCTCTGTTCCTCATTCCACCACTTAAGAAGCTGGGCTTGAAGAGGGGTGGAGTTAGGGAATAGAATGTCTATGGGCGGAGCCTGAGTGACAAGAGGCAACGCCCCCGCGCCTTTCTGGTAGCAAGTGAGGAGGCCAGGGGTGGGTCCTTACCATGGGAACAGCCAATCAATGATACAGCTAGGGCCCGGTGCAGGAGGCGTTAAGCCAATCAGTGGGGGCGGCGGAGCGGAGGCGGAGCGGGTGCTGCGGCAGGAGGGAAGATGGCGGACGAAGAGAAGCTGCCGTCAGGATGGGAGAAGCGCATGAGCCGCAGCTCAGGTGCCACAGGGTGGAGGGAGGGTGCTCTGGGGTCCGGGAGGAGAAGAATGAGTGCGGACACCCCAGATTCGGGCCCTGCACCCCTTTCCCATCATCCCGCGGCCTGCGGCCCTGTAAAGATAGCCCCGCGCGACTAGTTCCCCCCCACCCCCAGCCCCGCCCCGGGTAACGAGGAGGCCAGGTAACGGGCCGGCCTTGGGCCACTGGTATGGGAATGGGGCTGGCCTCCCCGGGCCCCTTTGTGTCCCTCGCCTTTGCCCTTCCCAGGAGCCCCAGAACCCGTAAAGGCTCAGGGGGGATCAGCACTCCCTTCCCCCACATAAGGACCAGGGGGATCAGTACTCCCCACGTAAGGGGGATTGATTCTCTCCTCTCCAGGACCTGGAGTGATGACAGCTTTCCCCTACCGCCTCCACATAAGGCTTAAGTGATCTGTACTTCTCTTCTCCCTGCCCCACATAAGGCCCATGGGGATCAGTACTTCCCTTCTCTCACGTTAGGAGGATCGGTGTTCCCCTCCCCAAGACCCAGTGATGAGTGCTCTGCCCCCAGATAAGGCCCACCCCATCAGTGCTCTTCTGTCTCCCTCCTACTCCCCTCTCCCACCCATAAAATGCCCAGGGGAATCAGTGCTCTCCTCCCCAAGACCCAGAGTGATGAGTGTTCCCTCCCTCCTAAGTCTGAGGACAGGTGATCAATACTCCTCATCCTCCTACCCCACATAAAGCCCAGGATTATCATCATTTCCACACCCGTAGGGCCCTGGGTGATCGATGCTGACCCACATAAAACCCAGGGTGATTATTCCCCACCCCAGTAAGTCCCATGGTGATCAGTGTTCCCTCTTCCCCCCACCCCCACATAAGGCCCAGTGATCACTGCTCCCCATATAAAGCCCAGAGGGACTAGTGCTCCTCATCCCCCTACCTCCACACATACACACACACACAGACCAGGGTGATTAGTACTCCCCACATAAATCCCAGGGGAAACACTGCCTCATCTGCCACATATGGCCCAGGATGATCACTGTTTTCCTTTGCCATAAAGCCTAAGGTGTTTGGTATTCCCCTTCCCCACATAAAGCCCAGGGTGATCAGTACCCCTCCTCCCACTCCACAAAAAAACCAAAATGACCCTGTGCTCTCATCTCATTCTCTTCAAGGCCCAGGGTGACTAATGCTTTCTCCCTCCTCCCCCACCCCACTCAAGGCCCAGGGTGACTGGTGCTCTCTCCACCCCTCTCCCCCTAGTATCTAGAGTGACCTAGCCTCATCTATGGCTCAGAATGACGGGTGCTCACCCTGTTCTGCCTTGGCCCTTTTATGGTTCAGGGTCATCCCACCCTGTGCTTCATAAGGCCTGGGATGACCAGTGGCTTCTGTCACTTCTATGGCCCAGAGTGACTAGTACTTTTCTGCCTTCCTGTTCTATATGACTAAGGTGACCTGTGTGCCCTCTGTCTCACCTCAGCCTCAGTGTGTACCCATGTCCTCCCCCTCTTCCCAAGTGTGTAAAGCCCAGTGTAACTTGTGTGCTACACATTCTTATTCTGTCTCTGTAGGACGAGTCTATTACTTCAACCACATCACCAATGCCAGCCAATGGGAGCGTCCAAGTAGTGTGGGCAAGAATGGTCAAGGTGAACCTACTAAGGTCCGATGCTCACATCTGCTGGTGAAACACAGCCAGTCTCGAAGGCCCTCATCCTGGCGGCAGGAGAAGATCACCCGGAGCAAAGAGGAGGCACTGGAGCTGATCAATGGCAAGTACTGGGTGGGAGGAGCCTGGGGGGGCAGTGTTTGGAGCTGGTGGGACAGAAAGGGGAGTTGGGTCCAGAGCCCAAGCCAGCCTTGGATATGGAATGGGTTGCAGTACCTGGAAAGGAATGCATGTGCCCAGGGCCTTGGTTTGGATTTACTGGATGTGGCTTAAGGACAGAACTCTTCCTTTTCCTCTGTTCCCTGACCTCTGTAATACCAAGATGGTCTTTTTGTAACTTTTGTTGTAAATGTGTATTAATACCATTTGTTAAAAATAAAACTGATCCAAAAAGTGTCAACCCATGGTCCGTAACTCATCCTCCTTCATACTGTCGTTTAACTGTTAGCATCTTTATAGCAGATAGCCTGATACCAGTCCCTCCCTCCCTCTCTCCCTCTTTCCAAAGGACCCTGCCCAGATGCTGATTCCTTTGTGCTTAGCCTACCCTGGGGAAGGAGCTCTTTATCTCCAGGTGGAGGCCAGTGTCCTTTTCTTTCTTCCTGCAACAAACATTTACTAGGTATCTGTTGTGCCCAGCATCAGTGCTGTCCTCCTGTCCTGCCCCAGGTTAGGGAGGAGGAAAAGGGGGGTGGAGTACAGTCCTGGCCTCACAGAACTTAAAGGAAGTTAGTGAGAAGAACAAAAGTAAAGCACAGAAAGTGCTTTAACACCATGAGGCCACCATTGCCTAAAGTGTCGGGCAGACACTGAGTTTCACTGTCCATCTTCAGAAGAAGAGAGCTTCGTGAACTTGGGGTGGGGTTCATGGAGGAAGGTGAGTAGGATTTGGATAAATTAATGGAGGAGGGCAGTCAGGTAAGAGGAATGACTTGAGCTAAGGTATAGAGGAGGGAATGCAGAAGAAATGTTTGGAAGACATCAAGGGTACAGTTATGTGTGGGGGAGATTCTAGGCAAGAGACTAGACAGAATTAGGACCAGTTATTGGGAGGCATTGGTCACCAAACTATAGAGTCATGATTTTATTGTTTAAACAGTGGGAACCATTGAATGTTTGGGAGTAAAGGAGGAATGACTACCATATTGATGCATTCAGATTATTACCCTGGCAACATGTGCAAGTTGAATCAGAGGTAGGGAGTCTGGAGCCTATTAGAATACTCCATTATTCCACCAAGTGTTTAGTAAGTGCTTACTTCCTGTGGGTAGGCCTTCTGGGGAACTGAGAGATGTATAAGATCCAATCTTTGTTGTCCCAGAGCTTTCAGGCTAATTGAGGGAGAAAGGGGATGATGGACAGTTCACTATAATCTAAGATAAAACACAAGTGGATGATAGGGAACAAACCATGTGATGTGGGGAGCTCATCACCTCAGTTTTCAGGCAGAAGCTGGGTGGTCATTTGGGGATGTTGTGAAGGAACCCTGTCAAGGAATGGTTTAGCCTAGGGAGCCTCTGACTTTGGGACCCTGGGGTGCCATGATTCTGAGGAGTGATAGAAGGATTTGCTTCATGAAACCAAGGGAGAAGAAAATCTCAAAGGTGGATAGATCATTCAACTTAACAAATGGTTTTTGAGAGCAGAAACATAACAGAGGATGAAGACAGAAAAAGATGCTGCATTTGATGACTGAGAAGTCGTTAGTGGGTCTGGAGTACAGAGTCAGGTCAGGAGTACAGAGATAAGTTGGATCTTGTCCAGAATAGGGCAGCCAGGGTGCTGAGAAGCCTGGAGAACATGCCAGGTGAGGATGAGATGAAAGAACTGGTGATGTTTAGCCTGGCAAAGACCTAGAGCAGATATCCTAGCTGTTTTCAAATGTTTGAAAGGCTGCCATGTAGAAGATGAGTTGGTTCTGCTCAGCTTTAGTGGGCAGAATTAAAGCAATGGGTCAAAATTAGAAAGAAGCACATTTAGCCTCGATATAAGGGAAAACTTGTCATAACTGAAGCTGTCTAAAATGGTAATGGGATATCTCAGATGAGTTTCCTGTCACTAGAAACTTCTAAGCCAGTGGACGACCACTTGTGAGAAATAGTTCACTGGGGATTCTTGGTCAGGTATGGGTTGGACTGGATGATTTATGAGGTCTCTTCATACTCTTTAAATTCTACATTGCTTAGTGGTGGTTACAGCAGCTGGTTTGCAGGGGGTTGGATGAATAGAATAAATCTTATGTGATTTTTGTGCTGCAGGTTATGGCCTCCCATTCTCACTTCCCCTCATCTCTTATAACCAAGTGACATGGATATCAAGTTTTATCAATTCCATCTCTGCAGCACCTCTTTTATCTATTCCCTTCTGTCTGTCCCCAGGGCTTGGCCCATGGTACAGGCTGTCATCACCAGACATCTGGATTATTGCAGAAATCTGAAAACAGGCCTTCTTTTGCCTCCATTTCTTTCTACTTTCTGATCTACTGCCAGAATATTTCTTATGTAAAGATTCCAGGGTGGTATCTCCCCCTCACCTCCTCCAGTGGATTAGGAGCCCTGACTTTAAAAGAGGCCGTGTCAAGTAGCCAGTAGAGTGCAGGCCCGTTTTCAGAAAGCCCTGGATTCAAGTCCTGTCTTTGACATATATTGGCTCTGTGACTATGAGCAAATCCCTTGACCTCTTAGAATCCCAGAAACTTTCTGATAAGCTTCTAAGTTGCAGAGCAGGTGCGTAACAGCCTTGGTAGAAGAAATTTTCAGAGAAGTGAGTAAATCTGGTCTTAGGACTCAGAAGTCTGAGGTGGGTCTTTATTGTTCATCCAGCCAAGTTCAAACTTTTGCTTGACATTTAGTGCTCTTTATTTGACAGCTTTGCACTACTGCCTTTCCAGGCTTATCCTCAAAGCACAGTAGCTCACTCTGAGGGGTTGAAAAATAGCATCAACTGGGTGTTTGCCCTCAGGCACTAAAATTTAGAGAGTTCTGAAATTTTAAAATAGTGATTCTGAAAGGTTGTGAAATTAGAAATTTTACATTTCTTAATTGATTGCACGTAGTAATCCTTCAGTAGCATAGAGACAGTTTAATTTAATGCCCAGGTCTGAGGATCCACACCTCACCTGATCTGCACAACCATCATGTCAGATAGGTACTAGAGCTGTTATTATGCCTATTTTGCAAATGAAGAAACTGAGGCTTAGAGACATAAAGTAACTTGTTCAGTGCCATAACTAAAAAGTGTCCGAGGTAAAATTTGAACCTGTATCTTCTGTCTCCAAGTCCAGCATTGCATCCACTAGGCCATACTGCCTCCTGTGGTTACCAAGAATAATTATTTTAAAAGAGGAAGCTACCAGATGGTGTATGTTATTAATAGCAGCTATCTGTGTGCTACTATAGTAACTAATTCTTGCTCCCACTCAACGGAATGTGTCTTAATTACTTCTTGTCTTTTTTTATATCACAAATTACAAAGTTGATTTGAGGGCACATTTTGTGCTGCTTGTTCCAGGCACCAAGATGGCTAGTTTTGTCTCTGCTGCTCACTCACTCAGTATTCCTCCCCCCATCCCCACTTTCACCACACTGAGCTCAAACTCATGGAGTGCTCTGCCCATGCCCTTGCTCATGTTCTCTTTGCTTGAGATAGTTTCTGTTTCTCTGTGCCCATCCACCTAGTGTTTTTTTTAAATGAATGGTATTTTATTTTTTCTAATTACATATAAAGATAGTTTTCAGCATTCATATTTTATGATTCTGAGTTTCTTCTCCCTCCCTTACATCCTCTTTCCCTTACAAAGATGACAGTCTTAAATAGATTATACATGTGCAGTCATATCCACTGTCTTTAAAGCCCAATTCACATGTTATTTTTTCCACGTAGCTTTCCTTGTATCCTACCTTTGCTTCCAATATTAACAAACTTACCCCCAGACCTCACTTGTTTTGTATCATGGTCATACAGGTCACAGATTCTCAGAATTAAAAGGGCCCTCCACAGCTCTCCGTTCCAACCAGTACTTGAACAAGAATCTCCTTTATGACATTTATGACAGGTGGTCATTATGCTTTGCTTAGAGACATCTGGTAAGGAGGGGGAACCTGTTACCTCCTACAGTAGCCCATTCCAGTTTTAGAGAGCTCTGATTATTCAAGTTTTTCTTTAAATCAAGCCTAAATATGTTATTTTGAACTCCCATCTATTGGTCTTAGGTCTATACTCTGGGACCAAGCAAAATAAATTTAATCCTTCTATGTGACTGCTTTCCAAATTCTTGAAAATGGCTATCATATACCCTCAGAATCTTATCCTCTCCAGTCTGAACATCATTTTCACTTTGGATCTGGTCATATCTACTGTCTCCACCTGACTGTTGCATGATTTGGGGCAGGGGATGCCCTTCACCATTCTGGCTGGCTTTCTTTTCATACTCTCAAACTTCTCAATGTCTTTACAAAAAAAACATTCCAACTAGATCTTAACACAAGGCTCCAGTGTAGGCTATCTAGATCTGAGGAGAGCAGCAGCGCCCTTACCCTTCTAGTCCCATACACTCTCTCACTGCAAGCAAAGATTCTATTTTTAAAATAAATTTTATTGACAACTTTTTTTACATTGCCTACATTTCCTGATGTTTCCCTCTTATAACAAAGCATGAAAAGGAACAAAGGGGCAGCTAAATGGCACAGTGGACAGAGCAGCAGCTCTAGAGTGGTAGGACCTGAATTTACGTGCTCAGACGCTTTCTAGCTGTGTGACCCTGTGCAAGTCACTTAATCATGACTGCTTCCCACCAAATAAATACATAAAAAATAAAAAGGGACAAAACTATTGGACACATTGGGGAAGTCTGATATCCATAGTATTCTACTCCCATTGTCCCTCTGCAGAGAAAGGAGAAATCTTGTATCTCCTGCATGTGACTGAGCTTGGTTATAGTTTTACTTTTGATTGTTTTGTTCTTTCCATTTACAGTGTTGTGGTAATTGTATACATTGTTTTCCTGACTCTGCTTACTTTACATTAGTCTGTGTAAATCTTCTTCTGCATCTCTCCATTCATCCTATTCATTGTTTCATACAGCACAGTAATATTGTTACATTCATATACTCTAACTTGTTTAACCATCTCCCAGTCTGTAGGTATCTACTTTGTGTCAGTTCTTTCCTACTACAAAAAGTGTTGCTACAAATATTTTGGGGGAGAGAGAGAGAGAGAGAGAGAGAGAGAGAGAGAGAGAGAGTGTGTGTGAGAGACCTTTCTTTTTATCACTGCTTGCTGTCCTGGGATTACATATCTAACGCTGGAACCTGTGGGTCAAAGGTATGGACATTTTAATGACTTCACTTAATTCCAAATTGCTTTCCAGAATGGCAGGACTAGTTCACAACTCCACCAACAGTATGACCTGTTCTTGGTAAAGCCTTTGTGATCATAACTTTCTTTTTTATATGCTCACTAACCATCTTTTTTATGAATTTTAACAAGAATCAGTCAGTCTTACTGATCTACAGTTTGCAAGCTCCGTTTTCTTCTCATTTTTGACAGTATGAACAATTGTCCTCATCCTACAGTACTCTTGTTTTTGGTTTTTTTTGGAGGGGCAGTTAGGGTTAAATGACTTGCCTAAGGTCACATAGCCAGTAAGAGTTAAGTGTCTGAGTCTGGATTTGAACTCAGGTACTCATGACTCCAGGTTCAGTGCTCTGTTCACTGTGCCATCTAGCCACCCCTCTCCTGTCCTTTACAGTCTTTCAAAAATGACTCAGCAATTATTTCTGTCAGTTATCTAGATCATTGATGTAGCCATCTAGGCTTGTAACAGATTCATCAGGGTCACCTAGCCAATCAACAAATATCAGAGAACATTATCTTTTATGTATCAGGCACTGTGCTAGGTCCTAGGGATACAAAGACAAACAATCCATGCCTTCAAGGAGCTTATAGCCAGAGAGGGAAGGAAGAAAGGAAGGAAGGAATCATAGAAGGGAGGGAGAGAGGGAAGGAAGAAAGGGAAGAAAGGAAGGAATGAATCACAGAAGGAAGGGAGAGAAGAAGCAAGAGAGAAAGGAAGGAAGCAAGGGAAGAGGGAAGGAATAAAGGAGGGAGGAAAGGAAGGAAATAATCACACAAGGGAGGGAGGGAAGAAGCAAGAGAAAGGAAGGAAGCAAGGGAAGAGGGAAGGAAGAGAGGAAGGAAGGAAGGAATCACAGAAGGGAGGAAGGAAGCAAGGGAAGAGGGAAGGAATAAAGAAAGGAAGAAGAGAAGAAGGAAGGAACCACAGAAGGGAGGGAAGGACAGAAGTAAGAAGGCACAAAGTAATTCTGTGGGGAATTTCTAGCAGCAGGGAGAATTAGGAAAGGTTTAATTTAGAAAGATAACTCTTTAGCTGAACCTCAAAGAAATTCTAAGAGGCAGGGATGAATAGGGAATATATTCCAGACATGGGGGACAACCATTGCAAAGGCATGGAGGCAATAATTTTCTTCATATATATGAAGAAAAGTAAGGAAGACAGTTTATATGAACTGCAGTGCATGAAGGGAAGTAAAGTATAATAAGACTGGAAAGGTAGGCTAAAGGGAATCCCTGGAGTGTATTGAGTAGAGGAGTGATATGGTTAAAGTCTAGGGGTGGGGAACCTACGGCCTTGAGGCCACATGTGGCTCTCTAGGTCCTCAAGTGAAGCCCTTTGAGGGATTTACTCTTGAAGTTTGGGTTCAATCAAAGGGCTGTACTTGAGGACGTAGAGGGACACATGTGGCCTCTAGACCACAGGTTCTCCACACCTGTTAGACCTGGCAATGTAAAGGTAGCAGTGTAAAGTATGGATTAGAGGGGGAAAGTCTCAGTTAAAAGTCTATGGCAATAACCTAGACAGAAGCGATGAAGCTTTAATCTAGGGTTGTTGGTGTGAGTAGAGAGATAGAGGAGATGTTGTGGAGAAATAAACAAGATTTGACAGCTGGCCATGTAGGATAAAGTAAGGAATGAAGGATGACAAAAAAGAATGACACAGAATTCTACAACTGGAAGGATAATGGTTCCTTGAGCAGAAATAGGAAAGTTCAGAAGAAGGGTGAATTTTGGAAGGAAAGATAATGGAGTACTGTTTTGAACATGTTGGATTTGAAATACCTAGCGGACGTGCAGTTGAAAATATTTCATAGGCAGCTGGTATATGGGACTGGAGCTTAGAGGAGCGAAAGGGAGGGAGAGTACAAGGTGACCCCAAAGTCTCAGTTCGATATGAAACTCTTTAAAAGCTGTATGAAGACTTATAGAACACCCTGTATATAGATCTAGGAGTCCTCAGCATAGAGCTGATAATTAAACCATGAAAGCTAATGAGGCCATCAAGAGAGGGAAAAAGTAGAGAGAAGAGAATATCCAGAACAGAGCACCCACAGTTAAGAGGTATGTATGGATAATGATCCAGCAGAAGAGCCTGAGAAGGAGCAGTCATATCAGCCAGCCAGTAACCATTTTATTAAGCACTTTATACTGTGCCAGGAGCTAGTCTAATGCAAATAACTGTATTCAGACAAGTTGTGTGAATAGGGAATAATTTATAGAGGGATGACACCAGAGTTAAAAGGGGTCAGAAAAGGCTTCCTTTAGAGGGTGGGATTCTAGTTGGGTTTGAAGGAACTTGGGGAAGCCAGGAGGAGGAGATGAGGAAAGAAGGCATTCCAGGCATGGGGGACAGCCAGTGAAAATACCTTGAGTAAAGAAAGAACTGATGGAATCTAAATGCAGATAAAAGTTTCTCATTTTTCACTTTATTTTTTTCATGTATTTTTTTGGGGGGGTCTGTGTTTTCTTTTATAACGTGACTAATATGGAAATAGTATTTTGCCTGATTGCACATGTATAACCTATATCAAGTTGCTTAACATCTCAGGGAGGGGAGAGGGGAGAGGTGAAAGAGGGACAGAGAAAACTTGGAACTCAATAATTTTTTTAAAAAAATGAATGTTTGGGGCAGCTAGGTGGTGCAGTAAATAGAGCACCTGCCCCAGAGTTAGGAGGACCTGAGTTCAAATGCGGCCTTAAACACTTAACGCTAGCCGTGTGACCTTGGGCAAGTTACTTAACTCCAATTGCCCTGCCATCCACCCTCTAAAAAGAAAAAAAAAAAGTTAAAAGTTGTCTTTACATGTAATTGGAAAAAAATAAAATACTATTTAAAATTATTTTTAAATCCTGGAGTGGAGAGATAGAGTATCTTGTGTAAGGGACAGCAAGGACACTGGTATCATTGGACTGAAGGATACGTAGGAGAAGGTATGAAGGTGTAAGAAGACTGGAGGGTCGTGGGGGAGTTGCAGCAGGTTATGAAGGGCATTGAACACCAAATAGACATTTTTTATGGTGATGATAGGGAGCCATTAGAGTTTATTGGGAGTGGGGAGAGGTGACATGGTCAGATGTACACTTTAGGAAGATCACTGGCAGTTAAGTGGAGGATAGACAAGAGTGGGTAGAGTCTTAAGGCAGGCGTACCAACTAATAGATTATTTCTGTAGTCCAGACATAAGGTGATGAGGGTCTGCTTTAGAAAGGTGGCAATATCAGGAGAGAAGGAGGTGTATGCCAAAGTCCTAACGAAGGTCATATCTACAGCCCTTGGCAACAGATTGGATATGGGGAGTAAGGAGTCTAGGAGAACGTCTGAGTTGCAAACTTAGGTGACTGGGAGAATGGTCTTGCCATCAACAGTACAGAGAAGTTTGGGAGGGGTAAGGCTTTACGGTAAAGATAATGAAATAGTTTGGGATGTGTTGAGTTGGCGACGTCTACAGGACATCTAGTTCAATATTTCTAGTAGGGAGTTGGAGATTAGAGACTCTATGGATTGGAGGTCAATAGAGAGTTTAGGGAAATGTAAATAAATTTGAGAATCCTCAGCATATAATGTGATAATTGAATCTATGGGAGCTGAAGAGACCACCAAGTGAAATAATATAAAGGAAGAAGAGAAGAGGGCCAAGAACAGAGCCTGGTGGAAAATCAACTTAGCAGTTGTGATTCCAACAATCAGATAGGTAGGAGGAGAACCAGGAGAATGGTGTCCCAAAAACCTAGAGAAAAGAGTATCCAGGAGAAAAGGGTGATCGACAGTGTCAGAGGCTACAGAAAGATCAGGAAGGGTAAAGATGAAGAAAAAGCCATGAGCTTTGGTTAATAACTTTGGAGAGAGTAGTTTCAGTCAAATGATGAGACTGGAAGTCAGATTATAAGGTTTAAACTTATGACTGAGAAGAGAGGAAGTGGAGGTGATTATTTGTAGATGGCTTTTTCTAGGACTTTGGGTGAAAAAGGGAAGAGAGAGATAAAGAACGCTAGCTCTTACTATAAATTTAACAACAGCATCAACTCCCTACTAGCTATTTCTGTTTCTTCCTTTCCGGTTATTATAATATTATATTTTATAGCTGTCTGTATTCATCTCCTAGTGGACTGTAAGTTCCAGGAGGGCAGGTACCATTACTTAAGTAAAGTTTGTAGTTTGCCAAGCACCATGCTTTGAACATAGTAGGTTCCTAATGAATGTTTGTTGAATGGATGGTAAGGAACTAGAGCAGTGATCATACAAGTTGGATATGAGTCCAGTCTTTTCATTGGGGCATCAGGGCAGAGGGACAATTATATTGTAATAGAGGAGACTTCAACCCATTTTTAGATGGAGTGGAGAAAGGAAGTGACTGGAAATGCAAGAGAGGTAATGATTGATGGAATGAGTTTCTGGAAGAGATGGGAGGAGATAGGACCAAGGACATAGGATTAGCTTTGGTTAGGAGGATGACATGCAAATTCTTAAGTGTTCCCTATTTTTTCTGCCAGTGTTCTATCTTTTCAGAATCATTTCACATTACTTCCTTTTATATATTCCACATTCCTGCTAAACTGGACTCTAACTTGCTTTCCAAACTCCATATACTATCTACCAACTTCATGCATTTTTGCAGAGCATCCCCTATGCCTAGAATGGATTCCTTCCTCATCTTAGCCTCTCTGAATCCTTCTTGCTATTCAAGAGCTGACTCAGTTGCTCTCTCCATGAAATCTTCTCCTATCCGCCCCCTCCCCCCAGCTGAAATTGTTCTTTCTCATCTTCAGTTTCTCTGGAAACCTTTGCCTCTCCTTTGCTCCCATCACATCCCACTTTGAATTATGCCCATTTGTGTACATGTGCTTTACACTTGTGCTACCCTGGTGGATACCATCCTGTGATGTTACCATTTTTATATTCATATTCCAGCATCTAACACAATGCTTTGTACATAGTAGGCACCCAATCAATGTTTGTGAATTTGAATTGATTGAAGAAGGGTTCCTTTATCCTCTCAGTTGGTAAGGAAGGAAGGAGAAGATGGGTGCAGATGGAGCAGTTGCAAGGTAGAGGAGAGAATTGAAGGGCATCCAGCTGTGTTACTCTAGTATTTTTGGTAAAAGAAGAAAGGTAAGAGTCAAGATTTAAGGTGGAAGCTTAATAATCAAAGAGATTTGGAACAGTCAGTAAGGTGAGTATGATAATGAGTTATTAAATAAGAAATAAAAGGATTGCCTAGGGGCATTGAGCTGAATTTGTGGTTTGCTTGGCATAATTTGTGGCTTGCTTTAGCAGCACATTGCAGCCCTGGAAGAGCAGAGAAGGATGGTGGGGTTTATCCAGGAGTGAGAATCAACAAAGCAGGTATGGTGGATGGACAAGGCAGGGAAAAAGATCCCAGGATTCCTGGGTGGGCACATTGTTGCAGTGACTGACTGTTGGGTCCAGTCTTCATGGGGAGGCAAATGAAATAACTTGTTTCCCTACTTCCCTACTTCTAGTTCTTTCCCCCTCCAATCCATTCTGCATATCAGTGCCAGAGGACTGAGAGAGAAAAAAGAGATTTGACTCGACACTGGAGGTCAATCAAGATAAGAACAAAGGGAAGAAGATAAATAAAGGGATAACAGAAGTTTTCTTCAGAGAATGAAGTTTCAGAAATCTTAGAAGAAAAGCAATTCCAAGCCTTGATGAGGTCTTTGATTGTGAGTGAAGTGTAGTAGAGCCAAAGAACACTGGAAAAGAAAAGCTAGAAGATGTTTTGCTTTCTCTTTTTTCTCAGTTATCATCCCATCCACGGCAGACACTGAATTAGTGACTGAGTATTTGTAGGGTCAAGAGGAAGTCAAAGAAGTGTTTCAAGCTTGGGTGACATTGGAAGAAAAAGTAGAGTGAGGAGGAAGGAAGCTGATAAGTTGCTTTCAGATATACTGAGTTTATGGTGCTTGGGGTCATCTAAATAGAAACATGCAGCACACAGCTGGAAATGAGGGCCTGGAATAGAGGAGATTAGTTAAGGCTTAGAAGTAAATATTTGACTCTCCATTGATTTGAGATGATAGTTGAAATTGTGGAAGTGAATGAGGATATCAAAGAGCAGGCGTGTAAACAGGAAGATCAAAGGTCTATGAATTGAGCCTTTTGGCTACTTGAGTTCATAGTAGGCACTTAATAAATGTTTGTTGATTGACTTGACCGGTTCTTGGAATAAGTTTATGTTAGATGTGGAAAAGTCCTTAGAGAATATCTGGCCCAATCTCAGTTACATTTCAACAAATAAATATTAACTAAGTGGTAATAAGCAAGGCATTTGAGGGAGAACAAGAGTCTGGAAGTAACATTGGGGAGCATGGAGTAAACTTATTCTACCTCCAAACTCTGTGAGGTAGGGGAGTGAGCGAGAGGAGAGCAGAGAGGGAACAAAGAGTGGCCAACATTGGAAAGATCAGCCAGACGTTTGTAGCTCTCAGGACACAAAGCCAGACTTCAGTTAATGTAGGGAGGTAGAAGATCATAAAAGGAAGAGCTAAAAGATGGAGAGAAGTTAGACAAAGGAACAGATTTCATAGGGGCAGTAGTAAGGGAAAGGTCATTGGAACTAGAGGAGGGAGTCAGGGTAGACTGAAGGGATGAGAGTGTGGGGGAGATGAGGCTCATAGGTTGAGCACTGCCTCTGGATAACCTGGATTAGGGGAACAAAATGGCGGCAGGTGAGCTGGAAGGCTGGGTTAGTCTTTAGAGAAGGGAAACCCTGAGCAAGCAGTGATGTTTAAAGGAGAAGCTTCTAGGGTTACAGAGGCCTAAAGTTCTCTGTAGCATGTTGGGCAGCATGTGCTTCCATATAGTCTTTGACTTCACAGGTGACATTTTCCTAATTTTACAGATGAGCAAACTTATTTGTCCAAAGACCTTTGGTTAATAATGGGCAAAGCAAAGTCTAATCTGTCTTTTAGTCCAGTGCCTCCTTCTCATTGGCTTCCAGGGTTGGGCGGCTTATGTTTTGACTCTTTTCCTTGGGCAGAGTCATGAGGGGCCACAGCACTGTTTTCTTTAAAGGATAAAGGACAAAAGAATGTCTTGTCATAGGAGGCCCCCTAGAGTGGAGCCCCAAGCACCACCATCCCTCATTGCCCTCCCATGGGAAGTAGGACCAAAAGCTTCCTGTTAGGACTATAAGGACACATGGCCAGAGTTTCAAGCATGGAATATGTGCAATTATTAAGAAAGAAAAATGACATGAAAATGATAAACCCATGGTCTATCTCATCCTCTTTCATTCTGTAGCTAAGTGCTTCCCATCTAGAAGATTCTAGTCAAGCAGACAAAGTACATTTAAGAATCATCTGCTGTGTGCACCATCCAAAGTACTGGGGCTGCAAAACCAAACTTGAAACAGCCCCTATCTTCAAGGAGCTTATGTTCTATTTGAAGAGACAACTCCTACTTATTTATACAAAACAGATGCAATGTAACTTGGGGATCTGAAGGCTCCATGTAGAAGAGAGTACGTTGCTTGCTGAGGTGATGGACTTAATGTTTAGAATGAGACATACATTTTTGGATATGCTCAGTGGAGGAATTTGTTTTACTTTAATATGCATATTTGTTACAGAAGTTTTTTTTTTCTTTTTCCTGGGTAGGAGAAGGAGGTAGGTGAAGAGTGAAAAGGAGAGAAAAATAGTTGCTTGTTAATTTTTTTTTTAATAGAAGTAAACTAAAAACCATGCAGAATGTAGTGCTTGAACTGAGTCTTGAAGAGGTATGGCATCTAAGTGGTCAGGATGAGGAGGGAGTACATTCCAGGCATGGTGGATAGCCAGGGCAAAGGCATGGAGGAAGAAATGGAATACAGACTATGAGGGGCAGGAAGGCCAGTTTGATTGAATTATAGAGGTTGTAAAAGGAGTCATTGGGATCCTCGGAGACCATCTGGGCCAACCCATTGCTAACTAAGAGTCCCTTCTACAACCTTCCCAGTATTATCCAACCTCTACATGAAGACTTCCAGTAAGGAGGAACCTACCTCTCCTGATTAGGCCCATTCTACTTTGGAACAACTCCCATTGTTTGGAAGTTTTTAATTACATGAACCTTAAATCTGCCTCTCTACAAACTTTCCCCTATTATTCCTAGTTGTGTCCATTGGAGTTAAGTAATCTCTCTTCCAGAAGGCAGCCTTTCAGATTCTTGAAGACCCCTATCAGGCCCCCTCTAACTCTCCTTTTCTCCAGTTCCTTCTAGTGATCCTGGTATGGCATGTTATCTAATCTTCTTTTGATCCTGGCTATCCTCTTCTGGACATGTTGCAGCTTGTTTGTCTTTCCTAAAACATGGTAACCAGAATTGAACTTGGTACCCAAAACAAAGTTGGACCAAGGCAAAGTCACATCCCAGATTAAATGCTAATTACTCCTGTTTTAGTAAGCTAGCTCTTCAGCTGTACCTGTCCTGGAGAAAAGAGCCATTTTTCTTCCTTCCTACTGGTATGTCCTACCTGTGACTAGTCTGTCAGCCCTTTGGGGTCACTTTAGGGTTCTTCCCCCTGGCTTCTTCTAAATAGGAGAGGCCCAATAATAATGGAACTTGGGCTATGAGATTAGGTCCCCTGAAGAAGGTTCTTCGGGTTGGTTTAGGTCAGGAGTGGGGGACCTGTGACTTTGAGGCCATATGTGGTCCTCTAGGTCCTCAGGTGTGGCCGTTTAACTGAATCCAACCTTCATAGAACAAATCCCCTTAAAAGAATTTGTTCTGATTCAGTCAAAAGGCCACACCCAAGGACCTAGAAGGCCCCTTCTAGCCTTGAGGCTCCAGGTTCTCCACCTCTGGTTTAGGAGATCTCCCAGGAAAGATCCACAAAGAACTGTGGATTCTGAGCCCTGTGTTAGGAATCAGGAGAGCTGAGTTATAATCTTATGCTTATGGTTCAACCTAGATGTGTAACTGGAACAAGTCACTGAATGTCTCTATCCCTTAGTCCCCTAATCCAGGAAATAGAGGTAATACTCCATTACTTTGTACTTTGATCTCATTCAATTGTCCTAGAGATAAGATGACAATGGAAGAGTTAAAAGCACTGGAGAATGTTGGATATGGATATCATTTGATCCTAGTTGGCTCCTGGATTTATCCTCATTTCTTGTACAATTGGTGTGCCTTGATTAGACTTGGGGTTAGAGTTCTTGATGTTATTAATTTATCCCTGTCCTCCTTTCTCAAGGGGAACAGCCTAGGCCTGGAAAATTGATGCTACCATTTTCTTTGTGGTTGCCTCTTTGACCTCCCAACTGTGCTTTCCTGGACTAAAGCCATTGGTGATTCATGTCGTGGTTTGAGGCTGCTTTTTATTAGCGATGTTGTCTAAGAATCAGCTGCCATATTTAGAATGCCCTTTCCCTTTGGGTAGCTGCGATATGTATTTTCTTGGTTCTAGGAATTGAACAGAGTTGGCTCTAGTTTAGGGCTTCCAAAGTTTCCAAACTCTCCCTTTCCTATCTCAAAGTGGTTCCATTCTTCTCCTAGCCTAAGGACAACCTTACCCTCTTTGCTTTAATTTTATTGTTGCTTATAAGTCAAGCCCCAGGGTGTAGTATTACCCAGTGTCAGGTACTAAGCTACTGCCCATTTGGTAAAGGTTTCTGCTGCCCATCCCTCCCCAGGAGGGGCTGTAGTTCACCTAGGAGTTCAGCAGCAGCATCCAGCACCACTGCATTCTGTAGCACGTGCTCTTTGACATTCCCCTTCCCAAGCCATCATTTCCCATTCTCTCCATTAATCTTTGCTGGTGAAGTAGTAGGGGTGCTCTGCCAGAGGGGTCAGGTTCAATGGACAAGTTCAGAATATCATTACCACAATGTGGAGGGTAAAGAGAAAGTGCCCAATATGAACAAATGGGGCAGAAAACAGGATTTCTGGGTCCTCTAGGCATACTCATAATGTGAGAGGGAAAGATTATTTCCATTGAATATAGTTAGGAACTCCTTGCCAGGGCAATGAAAAGGGAGGGTTTCCTGGGGGGCAAGATTAGCCTCAAGGTATATACTCGTGGAGTTCTGTATTTTACGAAGGCCTCAGGTATTGTTTTGGCCTCCCAGGGACCAGTGGGGTTGACTAGGCAGAGATTTTTCCCCTCATTTTGCAAATAAAGAAATTAATCCAGCAATTCAGCACTTAGTATGTGCAAGCACTGTGCTCCTGAAGATAGACAAAACCAAAACACTTCCTTCCCTCAAGGAACATATCTTCTACTAGATCAAGCCTCTGTAAGGTTTTCTCTGCCAATTGCCTAATTGTTGTGTGACCTTGCAAATTACTAACCCTCTCAGAGCTTCAGTTTCCTTTAAAAGGCAGCTAGGGTTCATAGTGGATAGAGTGTTGGAGTTAAAAACTAAATTAAAACTCTCACCTCAAATACTTACTAGCTTTGTGACCCTGGGCTGGTTACTTTGCTGACTTTTAGCCTCAGTTTCCTCATCTGTAAAATGAGGATAATAATAGCACCTACCTTGTAGAGTTCTTGTGAGGATCGGTTGAGTTAATACATGTAAAAATATTTTGTAAACCCCAAAGCAGAGAGGTAGCCCACAGAATTCCCCAAGTGAGGCCCAAATCAGATGAAAATATAATTGGGAAACAATTAACAAAATAAATAAAAATACAATTCAACATAGATAATGTTACTCTGTGGTTTTCTAAATCAATATGTGGCTGCAGGGATCTGTTCCATTGACAGCAGTGCCTTAAAAGCATTTTGTAAATATTAGTTATAATTATCTTTGTAAAATGAGGAGGTTGGGCCAGACAGATTCTAAGCCCCTATTCAGGTCTAACATTGTATCATTATTAGAATTCCTCGAGGTCACATAGTGAGTTAGTGATAAGAGTTAGAACTATGCCCAAGACTCCTGACACCCTTCCCAGACCTTTATCTCACTGTCACTCTTTGGCCTGTTTAGTATCAACCGTCCTCCACCTAAGACTTGGAGGAACTGGTTTCACTTCTTATCCAGCTTTGTCTTCCCAGTCCCCAGCTGGCCATTTCTGGACTAACAGAGCACCTGTTATTTTCCCAAAAATCTTCCCCCCAAATGCCCTCTTAAAGAACAGCTATTGTCAGTTAGCCTTCTCTCCTGTCAAAGCATGCTTTACCCTGCCCCCACTCACTCTGTTCCTGTTTTTTTTTTTTGGCTCTTAACTGATTTGCCCCTGTGTCCACAGGATACATCCAGAAGATTAAATCAGGGGAAGAAGATTTTGAGACTCTGGCATCGCAGTTCAGTGACTGCAGTTCAGCCAAAGCCAGGGGGGACCTGGGCACCTTTGGAAGAGGTATGTCAGAATCACTTATAGGAACACCCCAGTCTCTTTACCAGGTTAGGTGTCCAGGATCCAGTAGGAGGCAGGGATAAGGTAACACAAAGTCCAGAACTGGCTATAGGTCCAAGAGATCTCAGGTATCAAAAGCAACTCAGATCAAGGTCCAGATTGAGGTATATAGGATAGCCTTCCTTATCGAAGGAGCAATTTACTGGGTTAATTTTGGTTGACTCTGGAGAAGTGGCGTCTGGCCCAACCTTCCAGAAGAATCTAGGCCTGTGAGCCTGGAATTAAATTGAATTGGGGTAAGGCAGGTGAGAATGATCAACCCTAGCTCCAGGAAGAAGAATCAGTACAAGGACTGCAGCATGGCTGAGCAGAGCCGGAGAAATGTACGCATTCTGGGGCTATCCCTGCCATGTGAGGCCCAAGAACAAAGAGGGAAATTGGACAGGACAGGACTCAGAAAAAGAAGTGTGGTAGAGGGGAAAGAATGCTGTGTGCAATCAGAGAAGTTGGCTTCCAGCCCTAGCTCTGCTACTCACTACCTAATGGTCTAGAACAGTGGTTCTCAACCTGTGGATTATGTTCAGTTTGTAACAATGAAAATACATCCTGTATATCAGATATTTACATTACGATTCATAACAGTAGCAAAATTACAGTTATGAAGCAGCAACCAAAATAATTTTATGGTTGGGGGTCACTACAACATGAGGAGCTGTATTAAAGGGCTGTGGCATTAGGAAGGTTGAGAACCACTGGTCTAGAACAAGGCATTTGACTGAACTCTCTAGGCCTCAGTCTCCTCATCTGTTAAAGGGTTGACATCCCTTCTAGATCTCATGATTTTAACAGCTCTTTTCTTTTATTTCCCCTCTCTCAGTGCTATATTTCTCTTTTATCCAAAGGCTTTAGTCAGCCTTTGGGAAAAGGGCTTCACAAAGATGGGGCCTACTAGTTGGCAACATACTCAGCCCTGGCCCATTTTCCAATAGCATAGTGGTGGGTGAATGGGTAGATGTACATTCAGGAAACAAGGTCTCCTTCCCTTAACATAGGTGAGCATGCCTTTCTTGAAAGACAAAAGGATAGCCCCTGGTGCCAAGATCCTGGAGACCTGTCTTTTCTGGCCATTTCCATCTGTCTCTGAGAGACAGGGGAGTCTCTAGTGCATTTTCCCTAGTTTTATAAAAATGTAATGCTGCATCTATCATAATGCGTTTCTGTGTGGCCTGAAACAATCACCTTCAGGAGGAATTCTCCTCCTTGGCCTAGGCCTGGAGTGATTTAAGCTCTGTGAGTCAGGGGCTGGACTAGAAGGGGCTAATGAAATTGTGGGATGAAGAATGCCGTTGGCCTTGGCTGTGAGGATCCAGAGAAGGAAGAATGATAAATGACCCAGCAGATGCTGAGAAGTGAGTCCAGAGATGAGTTCTGAAATGTGTCTTCAAAATACCCTGCTGCTAGCTCCTGGAGCCGTCCCTCATTCTGTCTCCTGGCTTTTCAGACTCTCCTTAATGACACTGCCAGCCCAGGTCAGAGTCCCCATCTGCCTGCTTTCTGAGCTCTGTGACAAGGACCATAAACTCTGGCAGTTAGATGGGGCATTTAGAGTTGGGGGAAGGAGAAATCAATATCTTCTTTAGGATCTAATTGCTGTGGTTAATAGTAGTTGGTTCTTCAAATAACTATATAATAGCAGTATTCAAGCAATACCTATCTCTCCCCTCACCCATCACCCCCTCACCTTTTAAAGCCTGTTACCCAAGGTAGAGCCAGAGTAATAAAAATACCTGTAAAGGCACAGTCATTTCTCCTCCCATCCCACCCTCCCTTCTTCCTAGGCTGTTTACTGTGTATCAAGGCTTCATCTGACTTCCCTCCTAGACACTGTTCATGTGACCTAGGTCCTCCATATTCCTTGTCTCCCTCCAGGTCAGATGCAGAAGCCATTTGAAGATGCCTCCTTCGCACTGAGGACGGGTGAGATGAGCGGCCCAGTCTTCACAGACTCAGGGATCCACATCATCCTTCGCACAGAGTAGGAGTGCCTTGGATTGGGGATCAAGGGCAGGGGAAGATTGACCTCTGTTCTACCTGCCCCCATACTCTCTCCATCCAGTCTACAGCTGCCTCTAAAAGAGCTGAGGTGGCCCCAAGGTATGGGGTGGGGGACAGGCCAGGGTTGGGGAACCCTTTATTTCCTATTTGGGGGCATCTTTTCCATTTTGTTTCAGCCTTTATGGTTCCTCCCTCTGAAAGGTCAGTGCTGGGACCCGTAGGTGTTGCTGGTGTCCCTGCCCCAGCTGAAAATACATGGTATTTATTGTCCCTATACTCTCAGAGATCGGGGTGAGGATGACCCCTGATTTAGGTCTCCTCACCCCCTTCTCTTCCCCACTACCTGAAGGCCTCTGTTAAATCACTGTGCTGTGGTCAACAATGGCCTCCATCCAGTTCCACCTAACAGCCACTCTGGCTTCCATTCAGTCTGATCCTACCTTCTACATCTTAAGGAATTATGGGTCAGTAGCTGGAAGAAAACCACTTGGAAACAAGAGGGGGCTTCAGTTGGGAGGGGAAAGGGCCTGGGTTATCCAAACTCCTGTTGCAGCCAGAGCATCTTGGAGGGAGACTAAATTGCTGTTTCTGCTGAACTGCTTTGTTTAGTTAAAAGAAAATCAAAATTCTCAGCTTTAAGGCCATTGCAAGGCAGTTGTATAGTTCCTGTTCTTATCCCCTGGCTGTCCAGATGTCCCCTATTAAACCTTGTAAACAAAATTCTACTGTGTCTCATTACTTCCTCCCCATCCTAGCTTCACAATAGAGTTCATGACCAAAACACACAGCAGCACCAGCACTGAAGTTATTTTATTAGATTTTTTAAAAGGGAAGAGAGATGCAGATTTGGGGGCTAGGGTGTTGCTACCCCTATTGGTAATAAAGCTCCAGGTTCATTCCGTCATGGATCTCATCTGAGAGTATAAGTCAGAGAATCTGAACAGCTGGACTTGGCCTCACCAACCCCATCCCCAAGAGTGCCCAGGCTCTCTCCTAAGCAATCCTAATTCCCCCTAGAGTTAAGCCCTTTGTGTTCTTCAAGGGATAGATCGGCAGTGATGGAGAGGTAGGGATAGGATCTGCACAGATAACCCCTCAAAAGCTAGAGTCCCTTCACAGTTGTCAAATAAAGGATACAGTCTCCCAGAGTCACATGGTCCTTGAAGATTGTGTACCTAGGATGGAGAAAAGGTTAGTTCAACAAGAGGCTGCCCACTCCCAAGCCTTCTTTGCCAGGGCTACACCATCATCTTCCACTTACCACGGATGGGAAATCATGGCATGGCCTGGCCCTAGAGCCCATGCTGCCCATCCGGAGGCCCCCTCGGATCTAGCACACCTGAGTCAGTACTGCCCCCACTCACCATTTCTTCAGAACAATCTTGTTCCAACGGGTCCCTGTCTGAGCTGCAATCAGTTTCTTCAGGTCTCCTATTGAGTCATCAGTGCTGGGGCATATGTTAAGGCAAAAAGAAAGAGGGGAGCAGGCAAACCCTGCCCCCGCCCGGCCCTCCACCCCAGCCCGGTTCCACCTTCCCACCAATAGGATACTTGCACTTCACACGGACCTTCTTGCCCAGCCGGTCGTTACACACAACCTCGATCATGGCTCTGGGGACCACAAAGGATCTGATCAGTCTGGGTTCGGGTCCTTTCTTCCGGTTCACCCCAGTCCCTGCCCCTCTTCTGTGTCCCGTCACCCGCAGCCTCCTGGTCAGCCTCTGCCCCTAAATCTGACCATCCCCAACCTCTTCAGGCAGCCCCTGAGCTCGGACATCGCCA
This sequence comes from Pseudocheirus occidentalis, assembly GCA_028646575.1. Lineage (NCBI taxonomy): Eukaryota > Metazoa > Chordata > Mammalia > Diprotodontia > Pseudocheiridae > Pseudocheirus > Pseudocheirus occidentalis. The sequence goes on from CM053594.1 coordinate 63,339,731, forward strand.
ACATCCTCGGTCAGCCCCGACCTCTCATCACCCAGCCCCGGCACCAGATAGCCGCGGTCTCTCCGGACATTCCCAGCATCATCCGGCAGACCCGGTCTCCCCATCACTCAGGCCCGGGCACCAGACACCCGTGGCCTCCCCGGACATCCCCGGCATCCTCGGTCACCGCCGGCCTCCCCATCACCCAGGCCCTGACACCAGACACCCGCGGCCTCCCCGGACATCCCCAGGTCCTCACTCTAGACACCCGCGGCCCCACTCGCAAGCCCCGCAAGCCCCCAAGCCCCGGCCCTCACCCAGGACGCCCCTAGCCCCAAGCTGCACCAGCTCTTGCCTCACTGCGCAGCCCCTAGGACAAGACTTGTTTGTGTCTTACGGCCGCCGGAAATCGGAAACGGAAGCGTCTGTACAGGTTGCGATGGTGACGACTTAGTGACTGCCGGATTAGCGGCTGTGAGGATTACTGAGGAGCACCTGCAGTCCTGTGAGGTCTCCCAGGACTGGTTTCCCCCAGGGCATGGCCCCTTGATCTTGCTCTGCCTCGAGCACTTGGTGTTGGACCGGATCCCGGCTTTCTCAGACCTGCAGCGACGGGCCCTGCCCGGGCAAGAGACGCTGTGCTCCCTGGTGCTCAGGGTCACCTAGAGTGACCCCCCCACCCCAGGGCCTTCGAGATGCCCTGCCCTCTGATGGGGTTCTGCAGGCCATAGGAGACTTCCTGCCCAGACTTCGGGAGCTTAGGGTGACTGTGTCGGGGCTCACAGCCAGGGGGCTGGCCAGCTTGGTGGAGATGCAGGCCCTAGAGATCCTGGGCCTCCTGGGACCACCCCCTACCCCTGATAAGCTTTCAGCCAAGGATATCCTCACTTTCTGCCTCTCCTTGCCTAACCTCCGAGTCCTTAGCCTTCAGGGCATGGGATCAGGGTCAGCAGATGAGGCTGTTCTTAGGGAAGGACTGGCCCACTGTAGGATCACTGTTGGGGAGCTCCCCTTGGAAAGCTGGGGACTGGGAAGCCTAAGATGACAGCCCCTAGTACCTTCAGATCAGAATTCAGGGTTCACTCAAACACTTGAGTTAGTCAAAAGAAAGCTAGATTTGGAGTCGGAGGACTAGGATTCAAGTATTGACTGTGATCTTGAGTTTCCTTCTCAAACCCCAAGATTTTTCATCTTTAAATTAAAGAGGTCCCTTCTAGCTCTAAATCCCATTTTTCTTGATCCCATATCTGGCTGAATTCTAGGTCTCTTTAACATTTGTATCTCTGGGTAAAAAGGATGAAAGAAAGGGGCCTTGGAGGTCACCTCAGGGAACAGTGTATTACCTCAAATCATTTCTTTTTTTTCAGAGGGGTAAGGCAAGGCAATTGGGGTTAAGTGACTTGCCTGTGTCAGGTTCTGAGGTTGGATTTGAACTCGGATCCTCCTGACTCAAAGGCCAGTGTTCTATTCACTTCAGTCACCTAGCTGCCCCAAAGTGGTCTTGGTTTTTTTGGGGGGTGAGGGGCAATCAGGGTTAAGTGACTTGCCCAGGGTCACTCTGCTAGTACGTATCTGAGGCTAGATTTGAACTCAGGTCCTTCTGACTCAAAGGCCAGTGCTTTGTCCACTGCACCACCCAGCTGCCCATATTACCTAAATCTTCACCCCACAGAAACTCTCCTACCCTTTCTCCCAAGGAGACCACATCATCCTTTGAGACAGCATAGGACACTTAAGGGTAAGGTTTGTCTTCTCCCTGGATCTTTGACCCATTTGTTGAGCAAATCTTGTACCCCCAACTGCTGATTTGTTCTACTTTCTTTGCTCTCCACACTGTCTGTGTCTACCATAGTGAATCGATGGAAATTTTTAAGTCAAATTAAGTCAAGAAGCATTTATTAAGATTTTACTCTGTACCAGGAACTATGGTAAATATTGAGGATACAAAGATTTTTTTTTAATTTAAAAAAAGATCTTCCCTAAAGGAGCTCACAGTCTAAGGGGGGAAACAGCATGCAAACAGCTATGTACAAATGTATGCAGGATAAATTGTCCATAAGCTCAGAGAGAGGCACTAGCATTCAGGGGGATCAGAAATGTTTCCTGCAGAAGGTGTGATTTTTGGTGGTACATGAAGGAAGCCAAGAGGTGCAGGTGAGGGGTGAGAGAATTCCAAGTATGGGGAAATGCATGGAATTGAGATGGAGTATGTGTTGTGCAAGGAGACCAGTATCACTGTTCATGGAGGAGAGTATTCTTCAAGATAATGATAATATATGTAAAGGTTTTCAAAACTTGAAGCCCCATTATTACATGCTAGGCACTGTGCTATATGTTTAAGATTTACTAACAAAGAATGAAACAATCCCTAATCTTAAGGAATTTATATTCTAGAGAGGAAAGCAACAAATGTATGTATATAGAAAGATAGAGAATAAAAATAAACATAAAGTAAGTACAAAGGGAAGGAGGGCAGTAGCATTTGGTGAGATTAGGAAAGGCTTTATGTAGAAGATGGTACCCGAATTTCATCTCAAATAAAGGGACTCTATGAGTAGGCAGTGCAAAGACAAGCGAGAAGAGGAGAAGGCCAGTTTGACTGGATTTCAGAGTGCAGGAGAAGTGATAAACAATGAGGCTGGAAAGATAGGTTGAAGACAGGCTGTGAAGGGCTTTAAAAGCCGAAGAAAGGAGTTTGTTTTAGAGTAGGGAGTCACTGGAATTTACTGAGCAGAGGCATAACATCATCAGATTTGGGAGTAAGGAAAATTACTTCAGCTGCTGTGTGGAAGATGGATTGGAGTAGGGAGAGACAAAGTGGGGAGATGAATTAGGAGGGTATGGTCCTGAACTAAGGTAGTGGCTAGTTGAGAAGAGAGGAGATAGGATTCTAGATGCATGGTAGAAATGGCAAGATTTGACAACTGATTGTATGTGTGAGTTGAGCAATAATGGGAAGTCCCAAACAATGCTGAGTTTACCTATCTCAGAGTTTGGGAAAACAGTGATATCCTTAGACAGAAACAGGAAGTTTGGATGAGGACAGGGTTGGTTTTTGTTTGTTTCTTTTGGGTTTTTTTTGCTTTTTGGAGGGCAGTTGGGGTTGTGACTTGCCCAAGGTCACTTGAATAGTTTTTGTGTTAAGTGTCTGAGGCTGGATTTGAACCCGGGTGCTCCTGACTCCAGGGCCAGTGTTCTATTCACTGTGCCACCTAGCTGCCCCTCCAAAACTCTCTTTTTAACAGAAAAATAAATAAATTCCAGAGTTTAACATGCATTTGTACATAGATTAATTAATTTTACTTCTCTAATGGTCCACCAAAAATGTAATTTCATTGGTTATAAATCTGGAAAATTCTAGAATATTTCAATAGGATAATAAATATTTACCAAATATTGCCTTTTCCCTCTAAATAATTATTTGGTATTCTCTTGTATAACAAGAAGAAAAGAGGGTCTGAGGACCCTAGGGGATATTCCTAGTTAGGAGGCATGATAAATCAGTAGGAGACAGAAAGAGAACCAGGAGAGGGCGTGTCATACAAAACACAGAGAAAGTATCCAGGAAGGAAGAGTAGTCAACAATGTCAAATGCAGTAGGAAAAGATGTTGATTGAGAAAAGACCATCAGATTTGGTCATTAACAGTGATAACTTTTGAGAGAGCAGTTTCGGTTGAGTAATTAGAAGATGGATTGCAAAGGACTTTCAAGTGAGAGGAGAAGGAATGGAGGTAATAGCACAGACAGCTTTTTCCAGGAGTTTAGCTGAGAAGGGAAAGAGAAATTTAGGTCAATAGCTTGAGATGGTTGGGTCCGATAGCTCTTTTTAAAACACCTTCTAGGCAATAACTGCTTGTTGGTTGAATAGGCAGATTAAGGGAGGAGAAGCTGTGACAAACATTGTAATTGATGAGTTCCCAATGAAGTAGTCAGTTAAAAGAATATTTACTAGACAACTAGGTGGACAGTAGATAGATCCCTGGACCCAGAGTTAGCAAGACTTGTGCTCATATCCAGTCAGGAAGACTTGAGTTCAAATGCTGCATCAAATACTTACCGTGTGACCCTGGGCTGTTACTGTGACCTGCCTCAGTTTCCTCATCTGTAAAGTGGTGCTAATAACAGCACTTACCTCCTGGGGTTATTGTGAGGGTCAAATGAAATGATAATTAGGAAGCACATTGCAAGCCTTAAAATACCATGCAGATGCTAGCTATCATTATAATTATTATGTGTCAGGTATTGTGCTGGGCACTGGAATACAAAGAAAGAAAATCTCCCTTTTTGGAGGCAACAATATCCAATACAAGTTTATACAAGACAAAAACAAGATAATTTGTGGGAAAGGCAGAGCAGCCAGTGGATTATGCAAGGACCTCAGACTATGTGCATAGTGAAATGCGAGGCTTTTCTGTCAACACCAAAGAAGGCCCTCAAAGGATAGAGAATAAACATGGAATAGCTTGTTTCTTCCAAAAATAGGGCCCAAGGTGACCCCCAGAGCTTAAAGCTGAAGGGGTCAGGGGCAGATATGTCAGTAGGCATGGGCTAAGAGGCAAGCCCCTCTGTCCTTTTCAGTGTTTATGTCTGCCTGAAAGATAAATAGGATTGGGAGAAAGAGGAATTGAACACTTTGATGTCTAACTCCCTTCTAAATTGATGTTCTGCTTTTGGGGCAGGAACACAGGATGGTACACTGAGACTGTTCTTAGAACTGTGCTTTCAGTCTTACATTAATGTATCTCTTTGGGAATATCCTAATACCCTGGGTATATTAGTGTAAGACAGGTAACACACAGGAGGGCTGCTAGCACAGGCTCGCTCTTGATCTGGTCAGAGAGCAAGGACAGAAAGCTTTGGAGGGGTTAGTAATCTTACTTTATTCTAGTCTTTTCTTCTCCAAGGGAGTTGCTGATGATGGGAGCACCAACTTCTACAACATTCCCTAATCACCCTTCTTTCAGTGGCCGACAAGAAGGGGCAACTGCCTTTACGTCTGTATGGGTCAATTGGGACAGGCACAGCTTATGCACTCCCCTAAATCCCCACAAGCCTCAATGGGGGCTGGTTGAGGCAAACACAGATTCCTCCCCAAGCCTTGATGGAGGGCAGATCAAGGCATATACAGCATTCTAGCTTGTGCATTCAACCCTAAAGGGTCCCCACTCACTGGCCAGTGCCCACCTGCTTTATAGGGTAGACAAAGCAGGCATATTCCAGCAATAGCCTCACAAGTTTACATTATCTCACCATTATGTCTTATTGTGCAGTCACAGTGGATATATTTAAGCACAAATGTTCATATTATTTATCATTATATAAGACTGTGCAAGCATGGTGGAAATGTTTACAAGTCATGAGCCTAGGAAATAGAGATTATTATGGCTATTGATCCTAGGAAACTAGACTCTAAGAAAGAATAACAAAATCCGCCTTACAACTAGGTATACCCTAGTCAAACATCTAGAGCACTCTTAAATTCAGTTACCCCATTAGTCCTTTATTCTGCTCTTGTCCTGAGGCATTCCCATCAAAAACAGGTCTTTAAAAAAAGACCTTAGAGCTAGGAGAACTTTGGTTCAGTCCACAGAGGTAGAAAACTTAAAGTCCAAAGAGGAAAAGATAATTGAACATTCACAGAGTTTGTACAACATTCTAATTAGTACTTTCCCTTTCCTTTAAAGAAGAGGTGGAGGGAGGGAAAGGTTTGCCTTTTGATACTTAATTTTCTACACCTGCTCCACCCCAAGCCAGGTCATCTAGCTAGTATCTAACAGCCATGGGATATTTATCTACTTATTATCTAAGATATTCCTAAGATATAAAGAGTTGTAAACTCAGGGATCCAGGCTCACTCCCCATAAAATAGGTGATCCTGTCAAGAATGCGCAGTCCCTTGGGCCAGAGTCCTGGAGACCTGACTGTCCCCTATCAGTAAGAAAGCCAAATGATCCGGCTTGGAGTATCTCAAACCACTTTCCTTGGTGGAGCCCATCCATTTGGACTGGAGGGACAGCTTTTTACTTGTCTTTATTAGAGAAGTAGCACCCAAGACTTTAATACTCTTCTGATTTGGAGGAGTCTAAGGGCACATTCCTAGATAGGTAATGTTTCCTGTGTGATCTGGGAACCCCTGGGAGTCCTCAAGATTCTTTCAGGGGGTCTGAGAGGTCAGTACTAAATACTAATTTATAACAATACTAAGATATTTCAATTTCTAATGTGGTAATTACATATGCTAGATGTAATTCACATAAATAAAAGCTCTTGGGGGGAGGGTTCTCAGTAATTTTTAAGCATAAATAGGTCCTGAGACCAAAAAGTTTGAGAATCACTGGCTTAGACTATTTTCTATGCTTTGTAAATAGATAGTACTAGGTCTGAGTCAAAGGTCCTAGGATAGAACAAAGTGGGGGTGGGAGTGGTATTAGGGTGGTATTAGGCCAGGTTTAGGGGCAGAACTGGATAGGGCTAATGAATTATGGGGAAGAGGAGTCCTGCTGGCCTGGGCAGTGGAAAACCAGAGGAGGTGAGAATGACAAATGACCCAGCAGGTGTTGAAGAGTACAGGGAGATGAGTTTATAACTCAAATGGGTCTTCAAAAATGCCCTGCTGCTAGTTCCTGGAGCCATTCCTCATTCTGTCTCTTGGCTTTCATACCCTTCTTAATGACACTGCCAACCCATGCCAGAGTTCCCATCTGCTTACTGTGACAAGGAGCATACACTATGGCAGATGGATGAGACATTTATAGAGGAAGGACAGGAGGGACAGGTATTCCCATTGGTTTATGGTTGTGGTTGGCAGTGGCTGGATCTAATAACATCTACATCATATCTGCTAATTATGGGGGTCCTTCAAGACTTTGTCCTGGGCTCTCTTCTTCTCCTAGACTATCTCATTTGGTAATCTCATCAGCCCTCATAAGTTTATCATCTCTATGCAGATGACTTATCAGATCTGAATAGCTCTAATCTCTTAATTTTGTACAACTTGACCTATAATGTACTACAGCCTTCTGAAACTCAACATGTCTAAAATAGAACTCATTACCTTCCCCCCTCTTTAACTCCTATTACTATCAAGAATACCTACTATTTTCCCTCACCTGGATGTCATCCTAGATTCTCATCCCCACATATCCAGTCTCTTGCCAAATCTTGTTCCTACCTTCACATCTCAGAGTCCATTCACATAACTGTCACCCTAGTCCAGGTCCTCATGAGCTCTCACCTGGACCATTTCCATAGCCTATTAACAGGTCTCCCTGACTCAAATCTCACCTCACTCTAGTCCATTTTCCACTACGTTGCCAATATGATTTTTCTCAAGTGTGGATCTGCCCACTTTGCAGCCCTGCTTGATGAAGTCCAGTGGCTCCCTATCACTGCCAGGGATAAACTATAAACTCCATTGCTGGGCACTTTCCTACTCTCCATCTTCTCATACATGATGCTGCTCTACTTATCATTCTTGCAACATTAACCTTGTAGCTACTCCAGCATTACAGCCCCATCCCCTTATTCCCTTTGTACAAGCAGTTTCCCAGGCCTGGAACGCAGGCTCAAATTCTACTTACCTCAGGAGGCCTTTGCTGGTCCCTTCAACTGCTAATGCCTTTACCTCTCCAAGTGCTTTCTACCTACCTCTCTATCTTGTGTATAGCTACTAATTTATATTTTGTCTACCTCATTAAAAAGCAAGCAAAATCTTTCTAGGCAGGGACTTTTTTTGCCAGCATTTAGCAAATATTTAATAAATGTTCACTGTTGTCTCTATTGGTGATTTAATAAACACCCCATCCCATCATCCCACTGCCAAAAACGTCAGGGCCCTAGTAAGGGCTCAGTCCTCCCTCAGTCCATACTATTTTTCTTTCCTCTTAAACTGTGCACTGTGTCTCAGTACTTGTCTCCTAGACATTGCATGTATGACCTTTTAGGTCTTCCACACTTCCTAATATACCAGGTCAGATGCAGAAGCCACTTTGACTTGTTGAGGCCTTCTTTCCTCTGACAAAGGAGGGGCCTAGTCTTCACAGACTCAGGGATCCTTCCAAAAAAGTAGACATATCTTGGTTTGAAAATCAAAGGTAGAGACTGACTCTGAACAGGAGTCAGTTTACCCCTAGATCCTCTCCATACAGCTTTCAGTAGCTTCAAGACAAAAGGTGAGGGGTAAGTCAAGACCTTAATGGTTTTTTTTTCTGGGATGGGGTGTGTGTTCAATTTTTTGCCTTTTGTTTTAGCCTTGATATTTCTTCCTCCTAAAAGGTCAGGGATGGGATCCGTAGTGCTGCAGGTGTCCCTCTCCCACTCTACATAGCAGGCACTCTGGCACCCATTAACTTTGACTCTACTTTTTTTTTTTTTGCTTTTTGGTGGGCAATTGGGATTAAGTGACTTGTCCAAGGTCACATGGCTAGTAAATGTTAAATGTCTGAGGTCAAATTTGAACTCAGGTCCTCAGGACTCCAGGGCTGGTGCTCTATTTACTGAGCCACCTAGCGGCTCCAGTCTACTTTTCTGTTTTAAAGAAATGTGGGTCAGTAGGGAAGGATGTGCTTACATGAACTACTGCAGCCAATAACAACTTAGAAGAACAAGTTGCTCTTTCTAGTTTTGCTGCATTGGTTTTGGGTAAAAATATTTCCTCTCCCCATGCCCATCCCCATCCTTTAAGGGCAATGTAAATCAACTGTATAGTTCCTCTTTTTGACTATTGGCTGACCAGGTGTCCCTCATTAAAACTTGGTTTCTAACAAGTGTCTCCCAGTCTCCAGCTTTATAATATTCAGAACACAAAAAGAAAAAGAAAAACACACACACACACACACACACACCCGTAGAAGCAGCAGCAGCATTTAAATTACTTTTATTGGTGAGACTTTAAAAATGAGGAGTGGGTTGCAGAATTGGCAGGCCCGCTGCCCCTACTGATAATAAAGCTCCAGGTTCATTCCATCATGGATCTCATCTGACAGTAGAAGTCAAGGGATATGAAGAATTGCATTCTTAACCTCCTCAATCCTTCCCCTCTCTCTACTCCCCACACTCCCCCAAGGCTATGGTCTGTACTAGCAGCTGGGAAATTTACTCCCCAAGGGTTAAGTCCTTTCTGGTCCTCAGTTGATAGACCAGGACTGAGGGAGGGAAGATAGGAAGAAAAAAACCCCTAGGTCCCATAGTCTCTTGAGAGATATCACATAACCATAAAGGATACAGTCACCCAGAGAAACGTGGTCCTTGAAGATTGTGTACCTGGGATGGAAAGGATAAGTTAGCAATATCTGGGTCATCACACCACCTTCCTTTTAAAAAAGAAGGGGCCTTAATAGAATACAGAATCCAGGCCTACCCACCCCGGAG
>CM053594.1:63349179-63371358 GCA_028646575.1 Pseudocheirus occidentalis
CCCCCCCCCCCCCCCGCCCCGGTTCTCCTAACCCTCCCCTTCCCCCATCCGACCTCTCTGCCTTCCTACCAATAGGATACTTGCACTTCACACGGACCTTCTTGCCCAGCCGGTCGTTACACACAACCTCGATCATGGCTCTGGGGACCACAAAGGATCTGATCAGTCTGGGATCGGGTTCTTTCCTCTAATCCACCCGGCCTCTGTGCCAGCTCTCATCCCTGTTCTTGTCCCTGCTTGTGACCCCGGACACCCTCGATCCCCCGCCCCAACACTCTAGTAACCTCGCTCAACCCCTGTCCCAGGGGCTCACCCCGAATACCCCTGACCTCCCTGGTCGGCCCGAGGCCCTGGCTGTGATTTGGTACCCCTCGGCCTCCTCGCTCAGCCCTTGCCCCTAGCTGTGACTTCGAACAGCCCCGACCCTAGACCCCGGGCCAGTCTCAGATTCTCACCCCTCCGCCTGCAGACACAGCCCCTTCCTCACTTCGCACGACGGCACCGCCCGCACTTTACGGCCACCGGAAATCGGAAGCGGAAGCCTGGCCCTGGTTGCGATGGCGACGGCTTCAGAGTTGCCGGACTGGCTACTTGTGGAGATTCTGTCTTTCCTGCCTCTTCGGGATCGACTCCGGAGCTCCAGGTGCGACTCTGCCCGGCTCCGACCTCCAGGGATGCCTCCTCTCTTGAGTCCTCCGGGGCTGGGCTGGAGGGGCGAGTTCAGTGTCCCGGGGGCTGGAACTAGGCGGGGGGGGGGGGGGCGGCGGGGTGTCCGGGCGGGGCTGGCTTTGACTGCCCGGCCCACCCTCCTTCCCAGGGTTTGTAAGCGCTGGCGGAGGCTGATTCTGGACAAGACCCTCTGGAAACGCTTGGATCTGAGTCCTTACAAGGTAAGACCTAGACGGGGTGCGTGGGTCCTATCCATCCCTGGGCTGACCGGAACCGGGGAGCTGGTTTTGGGTCTCCCTGGGACAGGGTTCGGCCATCCCCCACTTCTCCCCCACAGGTCGGGCCCAAGGTGCTGTGGCAGCTGCTGCGGCAGTACTTGGGTTCGGGGCTGAGAACGTTCAAGGTGCGAGGCCGCCTGCTCTCCGGGCCCCGGGCCCCGCTGCTGTCCCCAGCCTTGCTGCAGGAGCTGGGGAAGCGCTGCCCGAATGTGGCCTGCCTCAGCCTCCTGGAAGAGGACCTCCGCAAGATCCCCTTCTCCTGCCTGCCACGTTCGCTTCGGCGCCTGGAACTGCAGTCGTGTGAGGTCCCCCAAGCCTGGTTTCCCCCGGGGCATGGCCCCTCGATCCTGCCCCACCTCGAGCACCTGGTGCTGGACAGGATCCCGGCCTTCTCAGACCTGCAGCTGCGGGCCCTGCCTCGGCAAGGGGCGCTGTGCTCCCTGGTGCTCAGGGTCACCTACAGAGTGACCCCCCAGGGCCTTCGAGATGCCCTGCCTGGCCTCAGTAACCTCCGACAGCTGGAGCTGTGTGGATGCTCCTTGCCTGCTGATGGGGCCCTGCAGGCCATAGGAGACTTCCTACCCAGACTTCGGGAGCTTAGGGTGACTGTGTCGGGGCTCACAGCCAGGGGGCTGGCCAGCTTGGTGGAGATGCAGGCCCTAGAGATCCTGGGCCTCCTGGGACCACCCCCTACCCCTGATAAGCTTTCAGCCAAGGATATCCTCACTTTCTGCCTCTCCTTGCCTAATCTCCGAGTCCTCAGTCTTCAGGGCATGGGACTGGGGTCAGCAGATGAGGCTGTTCTTAGGGAAGGACTGGCCCACTGTAGGATCACTGTTGGGGAGCTCCCCTTGGAAGGCTGGAGACTGGGAAGCCCAAAATGACAGCCCCTCGTACCTTCAGATCAGAAGAATTCAGGGTCCACTTGAACACTTGAGGTAGTAGAGTCAGGGCACTCTAATGCTATGTGACTTTGGCAAACTTTTCCCCTCACTGCACCAAAGTTTCTTAATTTGCAAGATAACAGGTTTCTACTTCCACTGTCATCCTTTCTTCTCAGGTTGCACCCTCATCCCTTGGGACAAAGGGCAGAGGGCATTTATGGTCAAGCATTGCCCAAGAATGAGTTTGATAGGGTAGGTTTGGAACATTTTGGCCTCTCTGAAATCTTTTAATGGCACTTAAGATTCCCAACTAAATGTGGCATGAGGGTGTAGTAGGAGAGCTAATGTAGTAGGATCTTCTCGGTCTTCCTGGAGTGGGTTGCTGCTTTTGTCCCTCTTGGCCATCCTGTTCTCACTTCTTGGTTTGACCTTGAGCAAAGCAGCCCAGTCACAACCTGGACAGAAGGTACCAGTACTCTTCTTTCTCATCATCCTATTCTTGGGGGGGGGGGAAGAAGAAGGGGACATGCCTCAGCTGTGCTCCACTTCACCCCCTAGTCCTCAGCTACTTGAATTGAAAAGTAATGCCTTAGAAACTTTCACCCTTTCAGAAATGTCTGCCCTGCCCTGTTAAGGTAAATGTACACACACACCTACCCCCCCCCCCACACACCCATCGTCCTGTGGCCATCTTTTGGATAGGCTTACTTGTAGCCTTGCAGCTCTGCCTCATGCTTTTCCCTTCTGAAGCCATAAAATCATCCCTGCCATAGTTCTTAGGAGTGTCCTACTCTTTTATGCTTCCTTTCACCATCTCTGCATTAGAACATCAGCTTATGGTAGACTTCTGTTTTTGTATCCTCAGTGCTTAGTGGTGATACTGTAACAAAGGCTTTTGAACACAATCATTCCTTCAAAAAAGATTGGATCTTTGGTCCAGCTCTTTATACAAAAAATGCCACATGCCTCCAGTTCCTGCATTATTCACCAATTGGATTTTTGTTTGTTTGACCTCAGATTGGTATCTTGGTATCCTGGGCTTTGTTTTGGGGAGGTGAAGTAGGCTGGACCTGCTGGTTTGGGGCCAGAGGTTTTCCTGAGCCACTTGAATTAGGCCAGAATCTCTGAGAGTTCCTCAAGAGGGCAGCTAGGTAGTGCAGTGAATAGAGCACCAGCCCTAGAGTCAGGAGGACCTGAGTTCAAATGAAGCCTCAGACATTTAACACAAAAACTAGCCATGTGACCTTGGGCAAGTCACTTAACCCCAATTGCCCTACCTTCCCCCCTCCAAAAAAAAAAAAAGTTCTTCAATCTGTCCACCAACAATCACTTATTAAATGTCTACTATATGCCAGCACTAGGGATAGAAGAAAATACTGGACTGATTTCAAAGCCAAAAGTAAGACCCTGTTCTTAAAGAGCTTATATCCTGTATAAAGAATACAACACATACACATATAAGTAAACTAGGTCATCGTCAGAACTGGAAGAAACCCTGAAATTATCTTACCTTTAAATAGATGAGGTATTCAGTCAGCAAACTGACTTCATAGGCTTACTGACTTATGGAGAAGGGGGGCAGGATAAGAGGGGATAGGAGATTGTAAAAACCCATTTCCAGTGATTTAAATCACATTGATCTGCAGAGTAAAAGGGTGCCAGAAGTCTCATGTGGCTGTATAGGGAACTCCTCAGTTCAGGCACCTCAAATGGTGGAGGTCAGAGCACCTGGCTGAAGATAAAAAGATGGAATAACTTATTCTCCCCTAGGGGGATTCCACCACCACCACCACCACCACCCCCAGCCTGAAGCTGATGGGGCCACTGGTAGATGTCAATCGGTATTAGGAGAGCAGTAATGAGCTGGAAATCAGATCTCTGCACCCCTTTCTGGTTTTTTTGTTTGTCTGCCTGAAAGACAAGAAGGAAAGGAGATTGAGAGAAATAGGAATTAGAACAGTTTGCTGTCCTGGAATGGTTTGTTTGGGTAGGGACATAGGGTGGCTCATTGGTTAGACCCTTACACAGGTAGGGGAATCATACTTATGAGACTGCTTTTACATTTGCAGGATGGAAGGTGAGGAACTGTAAGGTTTGAGTAGCAATCATGGACTTTGAAGCAAAACAGACTTTAGTGTCTAAGACAGGAATTATTGGGAGCTCACATGCAGGAGTCCTATAGAATTGTCATCCTGTCATCCTTTCTCTCAAAAAAGTGTGAAGAGAAGGGGGGGGTAAGGGGGAAATTGAGGAGGAGAGTTGTTATAATTGGTATGATGGCTAGGCTTTCTCTGCTGTTGCCCCAAGGTTTTCCTCTTAAGTTAATCTTAAAAAAAAAAAACAACTTCTAAATTAGGACTTTGGTCTGTTTCAGAGAACAGGAAACAAGCCAAAAGGCAAAACAGGGTTTGCCCAAAGTCACAGTATTTCAAGACTGTAGTGACCTTTGCCCACATACTGTGGCCAGAGTATGGGGGAGAGAGCAGTACAGAGGGGAAGTTTGCTTTATCTCTTTGCTAAGACTACAATATTTGTCCTAAGACCCTCAAAACCCATATTCTGAGGGGTAGGGATGTAATTAACTTCAAAACAGTCACAAAAATCCCTATTAGACTTGAAGCTGGATGGGACCCTAGAATAATTTCTGAGAATTTAACTTATTTATCCAAGGTTACGCAGCAAGTTAATAGAAGAGTTGGGGCTAGAAGTCAGGTATCTCATGAACTAGCCTATTTCTCTTCTATATCATGCTGCCTCTAATTTCCTTCAGTGACCCTGTAGGTTTGTTATCCCAAGGGTTTTCTTAAATCATCCAAAACCAGTACAACTTCCAAAGACCCAATTCCTTGAGATCCTCAGTGGGAAGATGATCCAGGTGCCATATGCATACTAGGAAATTTCTATGTATACCCTTTTTCACATTGTGAATATGTTAAAATTTTAAGACAATTCTTGCACCAGTCTTCATCTTACTCTAGTCACTTCACCTATAGAAATTACAATGACTCACCTCAGAGCATTTCTATGCCTGAGCCTTAAGACAAGGAAATAAAAACAACTGTTCATAGGCAGGGAAAGGGGGAAAATGATATTGAGCAGAATTGGACGAGTTTAGCTTAGGAGAACTTTCTGAATCAGGGAAAATGTTAGATTTAGGCAGGAGAGGGAAAGTGGGGGCAAAGACAGGTCCTATGGCAGAATGGATGGAGTAAAGCTGTTTGTTGAAGTGATGGAGAATAACTAGTGGGAAGCCTGGGGGAACTAAAGGAATGGCTTTGTAGTGTGGTGTGAAGTGACATTTGAAAAGTTGGCTTACATTTGGGCTGTCACATGACTTGTGTGACTTTAAGCCTAACAATTAGAGGTACAGAAAAGTAAAATGGGCTGCTCTGAGAGGTGAGTTTGTCTTCCTGGTAGAACTTCAAGCAGTTAGCAGTATGACCACTTGCTGGGTATGAGAAAGTAATGCTTCTTTAGCATGAATGTGTTAGTAGACTATGGCAACAAAGATCCCTTCCTACTCAAATTCTGTGAAACTGATTAATCTCAGGCTTTTGAGTTGGACTAACTAGGTTTCAAGTTTTCTTCCAGACCTAAGTCAATGTCTTCATTCTCTTTCTTTCCCTAGCATGCATTTTAATTTAGATACTGATTCCCAATAACATAGTACTTCTGAGGTATGAAATGTAGTTATAACTTTTTAGAAAGTCTCACTTTATTCCTGATACAGTATTATGTAGCAGAGAAAAGAATGAACACAATTCCTCTATCTCCAAATCCAACTTCTGTGTTGTATTGTTCTAACTCTGAACTTTGCTTTACTTTCTCATTACCTCATCTGAGCTGTTCTGTTTGTCCTTTGTTCTTGAAAGGGACAGTTTCAGGGAAATGATGTCGTGACTTGCAGGGGACTTGGATTTGAGTGAGGGAGGGCAGTGCAAGGTCACCAGCCTGACTTTCTCCTCCAGAGCCATTTGGGTCCAGTGGTCAGATATTCATTAGGATGACTGGAGATGGGTCTCTTCAACGAAAAATCTAGCCAGTCAAACCAAAGGAAAAAAGGCAGCTTTTGACCATAAACCCAATTCACTCTGGAGCTCACAGACTGGACAGTAAGTCCCTATCCTCTTAACAAAGAGTGAATTACTAGATAGTAACAGTTTTCTTTTTTTAGCCAGGAAGCCTGAGGGTCTTCCCCTCCCAGTTTGATTTTCCTTTTTAAATGAAAGGGGCCACCCTCTTGATTAACTACTCCAAGAGGCCTGTTTACTGAATGGGCAGTACCTCACTCAAAGCGAGATCCTGAAAAGACCTTAGCCTACCAGGACCAGGGTCTCCCATAGCATCCTGGGCCATCTCCAGTCATGTGGATGAATATCTGGCCACTGTACCCAAAACGCTCTGGAGGAAAAAGTGGGGCTGGTGACCTTGTACAGCCCTCCCTCACTCAAATCCAAGTCAACTGCAAGGCATGTCATCATTTCCCTGATGTCATGGTCGTCCTCTGAGAACAAAGGAGAAACACAACCTGTGAGCAGCTGTTAGATTTCTTGCTGAGGGAGAGGATACAAAAGATCATAAAAATATTCCCAATCTAACTCAAGTATCCAGTATTAGGAATATGAGGTTGTGGGTCAGAAGTAACCCTGACACTCAGGCTCTTGATCTAAGTGTCCTCTGTCCCAGGTGGTTCCAGGCCAGGTCCAGTAATTCTCTTCATGGTGAGGAATCTTTCCATTTCTATTTAGACTTTTCCAAAGAAAACAATTCATAAATAAAAATCAGTTTGTCCTTTCTTATGCATTTACCCTATAGAAGTTCACTACAGGCCAAGGTAGAGAAGCTTTTGAACCTAAGGATCAGTACAAATGTGTCTTTATTTGGGTTGGTGGGGTGTGGGTTCAACACAGCTTTCAGGGTCAGCCATCAGTGACGAAGTCCAGTCCACCAGCTCTCCAGGGAAAACCTCATGTTCACACATGCTCAATTCTTACATGGCCCAAGAAAAATAAGCGCTCACTGCGCCTGGAGAGGGTTTGGCTGTGGAAGAAAATGATGCTGGTCACTTATCTGTCCTGCCCCCCCAAGATGTATCTCAAAGCTTGCTGGAAGGCCCCGGACCTCAGTCCTATGCCTCCCGGAGATCCCGCTGCCCACCTCGTTGGGCGGCTGCACCCGTTCGGCACACTGCAGGAATCGCCGCACATGCTCCGAGCAGTTGCCCACCGCGGCTTCATTCTGTCGGAGACATAGCTCAAAGGCTTCAAAAGGTTCGGCACAGTCCTGACGGATCTGACGAATGATAGGGCTGCACAACGAGCGGGGGAGGAGAGAAAGGGCTACAAGTCAAGAATCCCAGTACTGGCCCCTTTCTCTGGGCAGCCGGCTCCGCTTCCCTCCCGTCCTCCCCGCTCAGACTCACTGAGAGGAGGTGCACTGGGCGATGCTCATCTTGAGGTGGTAGCAGTCCCGCTGCCACGACTGCGGCTTCGCAGCCACACACTGCCCATACTGCTCCAGCTCCCGGCTGCAGTAGCGCGCTGTCACTTCCAGGGCCGCCTGCCTACAGGAGGGAAAAGAAGTGGAAACGGCTCCGCCCGCCGGCAGACGAAGTCGTCCAGAGGGCGGGGTCTGGGGAAGGGTAGGCGGGGCCGGGAGGTGGTTGGGGGGAGAAGGTAAGGTCCGGGGTGGTTCCAAGAGGCCAAGGTAGGGGCAGGCTCATCCCTCGATCCCCTGATGTAGAGAAAAGGAGGGGCAGAAGGGCCTCGGCGAAGTCCAGCCGGCCGGGACTCCCGCTACTCACATCTCGCTGCCGCCGCAGGTGCTCCGTGTGCCTGGGAAGGCCCTGGGTTCCTCCCCTTCCGGTCACGGACTGTGATGGCAGCGTCCAGGAGTCGCGGAAGGGGGATACCGGAAGTGAGCCGGCACCAATCCCCGGAAGCGAGTGCCGAGCTGAGGAAGATGGCGGCGGCGGCGGGCTCGGATGGTGGTAGTGGCCCGTGTCGGGGGCCGCCAGCTACGCAGCTCCTCCTGCTGCCAGCGGGGCCTGCACTGGTAGCGGGCGGGGACGAGCTGGTGGCCGCAGTGTGGCCGTACCGGCGCCTGGCCCGCCTGCGCCGCCTCACGGTGTTGCCCTTCGTGGGGCTCCTCTACCCGGTCTGGCTGGGTGCCGCGGCCGCCGGCTGCTGGGGCTGGACGGGTGGCTGGACAGAGGTCCCGGAGGCGGCTCTGCTCACCCTGGCAGCTATCGGACTCGCGCACGCGCTCACCGTCCTCTCCGGTCACTGGTCCGTGCACGCGCACTGCGCGCTCACATGTGCTCCGGTAAATGCGCGCGTCCGGGCGGGGGAAGGGGGAGAAGGGGCAGTGTAGGGTGGACTTTGACGAGGAGGGTGGGGGGTAGAAAGGTGAAGCGCCTCCCCCAAGGCCACGTCCTTCTCCGCCTCCCCCTGGGCCACGTCCTTCCCCTCCCGCTTTGCCTCCTGTGCTGCGGTAACTCCGCTCACCCTGGCAGTCCCGGTCTCCCTGGAACCTCCACGTGTTGTGTGTAGCCTCCCTCAGCCCGCATTCCCAGGCCCACCTGGCTGGGCCTCTTGGGGATCTCAACACGGCCTGTCACCTTCCTCTGACTGCCCTGCCTGCGGGTCAGGTCTCCTCTGTGCATTTCACATATGTGACCGGGGTTGTAGCACCGGGAGAGCTGGGTGAGGGAGACCTTTCTGACCCAGGAGCAGGGTTCTAGCAATGCTGCCGCTTCTAATCCTAGTTTAATTAGGCTTCATCCCCGTGGCAAGTCTATTGTGAGCCACGTGTGTGTTTGCAGCTGGACTCGAGTAACTTTACTTTTGGCATCCACACACTTGTTCTGCCTCTTAGCAGTCTCAGGTGTCTTGGAGCAGGCGGGTGTGACTGGTCATGAATACTCGCTGGCCTCTTGGGAGACTTTATCTCTACCCCATCAGGCACTTGGAATAGAAGAACAAATGCTCACTCAGAAACCAGTATTAAGTCATTTGATATTCCTTGTTCTCTAGCCAAGGGAGTGTGTCCCTTAAAGGGGGAAGTCCTAGAACTGAGAAACAAGGTAAAGTACAAGGGTTGCTGCCTGAAACAACAAGAGACAAGATCTCCTTTCAGTCCCCTAGAGTTGCATGGGACTAAGTCAGAAGAATGTGGAGCAGGGGTAGAATTAAAAAGCACAGGACTTTTATCTTTTTCATTTGGTTTTAAATCAGTATGTTTGTTTTCCCCACACTGGACAAGATAGGACTCAACTTTATGCCTCAGATTTCTTTTACCTGGGGCTTAAGTTTTAACTGTTACTTACAGGAATATGATCCCAGTAAAGCAACCGTGGTGAAGGTGGTCCCAACTCCCAACAATGGATCAGCTGAGCTTGTAGCCTTATATCGGGATGAGGTAAGGAGGCATCATAGACTCAGTAGGGTTTCTGGAGTGTATCCTGGTTGCCTGACAGCATTCCTGTATAGGACCTTTAGTCTTCAGGTCCCCAGGGAGATTTTCCTCTACCATACACAGAGTAACCCAGGCCTGTTCTTCCAGGGAGAAGGCGGGCAAGAGGTGCTGTCCTTTGAGTTTCAGAAGATCAAATATTCCTATGACAGAGGGGAGAAAAAGAAGTTCCTTCCAGTGGCATTTCCTGTGGGAAATCCCTTTTCCTGCTACCAGAATGCCCGGGGCTTTCAGGAAGATGCAGAAATCCGAGCAGCTGAAAAGAGATATGGTACCAACAAGTGAGTTTTGTCTGTTCACCTCAGAAGAGTCATCATTCCTGTCAGAGATTTCTTCCTTTCCTTACATACTGTCAACCCCAAATTCCTTGGTACCAGGTTTATCCTTGCCCTTGCTTTGGGTTAATATTCTTCTCTTTAGAAGTCCATCAAGTCTCTGCCTTCAACTCCTCCAAATTGATTGTTGGCAGGTGTCCTTTATTCCTGATGGTTCCCTTTCCAGTTCACCCTGTGCACTGTCAGCCTAATCTTTCCAAAGCACAGAAAGTTAAGGGAACATGTTTGAAGTCATACCATCTGCTGTACTCATCACTGCCACCATAGCCTCTGGGTTTCTTATATGCTACAGTGCCTTCCTCCTTCCTACTCAGAAACTTTTGATGGCCCTTCATAGCCTATGAGATATCTGAACTCCTTGGCCCTGGGTATGAAGCTCCTATAGTTTGACCTTTACCTACTGCTGCTCCCCTATACAAACCTTCATCTTTAGCCAGACTGGTTTCCTGTGTCTCCCTCCACTCACCCTAAATACTGTGAGCATTGCTCGTTTTTCCTGCCCTTGCTTATAACTATCCCCCATAATTGGAATGTTTTATTTCCTCAGTGTTTCTCTAAATCTTTTCATCCATAAGAACCCAGCTCAAAAACCACCTTATTCATAGAAATTTTCTGATGACCCTGTCATTTCTTGCTCCCTTTCTCATTCTGAAACCCCCAGCATTCTGTATTCTTGGTGCATGGTGCCCTCTATTTATCTCTTCACCTTTGAAACTCATCTCAGTGACCTAACTGAACTCCTTGAGGGCAGGGCCCCTGTCTTCTGCCTCTATCCCCAGTGCCCAGCATGGTGCTCTGCAAGAGAGAGGCTTCAATAAGTGTGTGTTGGGAATAATAATAACATGAACAGCAGGATCAGCCCAGGGAGAGACAGCAGTGTTGCCATGTCTGTTCTACCTTAGTGACTCTAGGGGCAGATTGCTACTTGCTTTTCCTAACCCTCAGTCTGGGCTAGAAGCTGAAGAGACACGTCCCACAAGATTGTCAGCAGGTGGGGCAGTTGTTGAAGTGGGGATTTCGTCTGATTTTGGGGGGCTGTCCTGCGACCCTTCAGAAGCCTGATGTCTCCTGGTGGGGTGGGGGGGGCTGGTCTCCTTTTCAGGGCGGAGATGGTGGTGCCTGAGTTCTCGGAGCTGTTTAAAGAGAGAGCCACAGCCCCCTTCTTTGTGTTTCAGGTAAAGGTACCTCTGTTGTCTCTGAGGTTCAGCCCCTGGTGCTAGGGCTGCTGTGCATGCCCACTCCAACAAGCGTTTATTAAGCACCTACTATGTCCAGGGCACCGTGGTAAGCACTGGGGATCTAAAGACAAAATGAAAAATAGTTTCTGCCCTCAAGGACCTTACATTCTACTGAAGCTTACATTTTCCCCATTGTTTCACTTGGGGGAAGAAGTGAAACCTTGTTAGTTCACTCCTGGAATGTTTAGTGACAGGTACCTCATCTTGAGGAATAAGCAGGCCAGCTATTCTCCCCATTTACCCACCTCCTGAAACCCTTGCCCTACCCTCCCAGGGGTGAAGTTCCCTCTTCCTGCCATAGGCAGAATAGGCCTGATTCATCCTGTGTCTCCTGGTCCTCCTTAGGTGTTTTGTGTGGGGCTATGGTGCCTAGATGAGTACTGGTACTACAGTGTCTTCACCCTCTCCATGTTGGTTGCCTTTGAGGCATCCCTGGTACAGCAGCAGATGAGGAATATGTCAGAGATTCGAAAGATGGGCAATAAGCCATACATGATCCAGGTACGGTGTAAGATGGGCTGGATTAATTTAGCTTTAAGGACAGCTAGCTCGCCCAGGAATTCCTCTGGGCAAAGAAAGCTAAGGGGGAAGGGTTGGCAATCTGTTGTTGGCTATGACTAGACTTGGGCCAATAATGGAACTATTGGTTGCTGCTTATACCATCCCACCTCATTCTGGCAGGTTTATCGGAGCCGAAAGTGGAGACCAATTTCCAGTGATGAGATCATACCTGGAGACATCGTCTCCATTGGTAACATTCTGGGTGCAAAGGGATCCAAGTTTCTAGGCATAGCTTCTTCCCCCTTCCCTCCCTATTCTTGACAATCATAGATATTTAAAGCTAGAAGGGACCTGAGAAATGGTCTAGTCCAGTCACCTTTTCTAGATTGGGGAAGAGAAGAACGGACTTTTAGATGATGGTTTGTCGATTTGGTAGTAGGCTTAGAAATAGAACCCAGATGTTCTAACTGCCCTTGACAACTCTGAGATATATTGCCCGTAGTCCTATCCTAGGGAAAGCTGGGCCCTCTTCATGCTTCTTCCATATGTGTGGTGGTAAGGGAGTCATGAATCAGATGGGCTCTGTCTCCTAGTGATATCGCTCTTCTCCAATAGGTCGTTCCCCACATGAGAACCTAGTCCCCTGTGATGTGTTGCTGCTGCGAGGCCGCTGCATTGTGGATGAGGCAATGCTCACTGGAGAGTCAGTACCCCAGATGAAGGTCAGACAAGAAGAATGAAAGTTCAGGTGGGATGTGGGGTCCTGGGGGACAAATAAATCCTGAAGGTCGCTGGTGATCTCATTGCAGGAACCAATTGAAGACCTGGACCCAGACCATGTCCTAGATATACAAGCTGATTCACGGCTTCATGTTATCTTTGGAGGCACCAAGGTTGTGCAGCATATTGCTCCCCAGAAAGCCACCACAGGGTTGAAACGTAGGTTTCTTTCCACCTCCCACATTGGATGACCTACCTGTCAGGCATCTCTTTCCCCACCCCATGCTCCCCAATGAAAATGGTTCTTGACTGATGTGGTTTCCCCCTGCACCCAGCCTGGGTCTGACTCTCACCAGTTTAGGTCTGTGACTCAAAGTCTGTGAATGAAGCGTGGATTTAGGTGTGTATACATGAATAATAATGAAGCGATCTCTGTGGATAATGAATTATCCACGCTTCTGTTCTTCCACGGGCTACGTTGGTTTTTTTATACTCCTCATTGTAGCTCATGTTTTTCTCACCCTCTTAAGTGATAATGGAATGTGTAGAAAATGACAGTTGGTAAAGGTACTGGGTAAATACAGACTGTGCAGATCAGAGGGTGTTCCTTCTTCCTCCAAGGATCATACAGCCTTTTAATTACCTGGTTATCTCCTGCAGCGGTCGATAATGGTTGTGTGGCCTATGTGCTGAGGACTGGCTTCAATACTTCCCAGGTAACAGCCATTTGGTGGAATGGATAGAAAGGGGAGGGGAGAGTCCATTGTGTTTTCCAGTCATGGTGTCAGGTTGATTGACATATTTTCTCTGCTACTGTTATGAAGCATCTTTACCTCTGAGATTCTGTCCTTGGTTTAGTGTTTGGCATCTGATTGGTCCTTGAGACCCCACCCCCACCCCCAGCACAGAAAAATGACTGCCCCACCCTGTATCTGAAAATCAAGAATCTGTATTTCTACTACTTCAATTGAAGACTCTTTATTCTGCCTCCCCCAGGGCAAACTGCTTCGCACTATTCTTTTTGGAGTGAAGAGGGTGACTGCTAACAACCTGGAGACTTTTATCTTCATCCTTTTCCTACTTGTTTTTGCAGTTGCAGCAGCAGCATATGTTTGGATTGAAGGTAAACTGTCCTGTTCCCTGCGCTTTGAGGCTTGGGCAGGCCTTGCTCACGTTCTTTGCTTTGGCCTTGACCCTGATGGTGCAGACTGTGTTGTTTATCTCCTCCCCAGGCACTAAGGACCCCAGCAGGAATAGATACAAGCTGTTTCTGGAATGCACTCTGATTCTGACCTCGGTTGTGCCCCCAGAGCTTCCCATTGAGCTGTCTCTGGCTGTCAACACCTCTCTCATTGCCTTGGCCAAACTCTGTGAGTGGCCCAGGGGAGGTGGGAGTGGGGAAGTGGGAGGAGTTTGGCCAGCCATAGAGGCAGCCCCAGAAGCCTTCACCCCAGCTTGTTTCCTGCAGACATGTATTGCACAGAGCCGTTTCGGATCCCCTTTGCTGGGAAAGTCCAAGTGTGCTGCTTTGACAAGACAGGCACCCTGACCAGTGACAGCCTTGTGGTGCGGGGCGTGGCTGGGCTCAAGTGAGTGACATGGGGAGGCTCATATGTGCCCTGGGGAGGATGGAAAGCATTCTTTAAGTTTCCTCAGGAAGTCAAGGTTATAGCTAGGGTGATCTAAGGCAGATTCTAGTCCTTGTGGTGGAGGTTTATTGCAGATAGTCCAGCCTCTAGAATGACATTTCAGCTTCAGTAGGTAGCTTATTCAATTCCACCTTCCTCAGATCCCTCATTTTTCTCTTGTTCAAGGCTTTCCTCAGGACTGAGGAGCCAGATTAGGATATTGAATGCTTAGCCATCCCTTTTACACTTTGGGTAGGAGGGTGGGAGAGGCACTTGCAGCCCTGTCTCCACACTGTAACCTGGCTGGCTGTTTCCCATCATTGCAGAGATGGGAAGGAGGTGACGCCAGTGTCCAATATTCCTGTAGAAACACACCGGGCCCTGGCCACATGCCACTCCCTAGTGCTACTGGATGATGGCTCCTTGGTAGGAGATCCTCTAGAGAAAGCCATGCTGACAGCCGTGGAGTGGACTCTTACCAAAGGTGAGTAGTCACTCGAGCTGTCTGGGAGTAAGCTCAAGAGAACAAGTTCTCCTGTTTGGGTTAGAACTTATGTCCAGGCCATGGGTAAGGGGGTGGAGAGCTGCCTCATTGGACACCAGAGTAACATTGCTGGGAGGCAGTGGGACATGAGCAGAGTGGATTTGGGGTGGAGGGATGGTATCCTTGCTGCCTAATGAGTGAAACCCCTCAGGACTCCTGCTTATTTGTTTCCAGATGAGAAAGTTTTCCCCAGAAGTATTAAAACTCAGGGATTGAAAATTCACCAGCGCTTTCATTTTGCCAGTGCCCTGAAGCGAATGTCCGTGCTGGCCTCCTACGAGAAGATGGGGTCCACCGACCTGTGTTACATCGCTGCAGTGAAGGGGGCCCCTGAGACCCTGCATCCCATGGTGAGCACCACCCTGGTGCTTTCCCACAAGGCTGACCATGTACCTGAGACAAAAGAAGCTCAGACATTACATGGGTTCTTATTGCCCTGGTGCACACCTTGGGGACTACTGACCACTGGGGTGGCCAGAGACCTTTGTGGCTGGGTTGGTCGGTTTATAATGCAGTTTTTCTTTCTTTCCTAGTTTTCTCAGTGCCCAAGTGACTATCAAAGCATTCATACTGAGATCTCCAGGGAAGGGGCTCGTATCCTTGCCCTGGGATACAAGGAACTGGGCCATCTCACTCATCAGCAGGTATCTGACCTTCCCATTTTTCTTGTGGCACAGAGTAGCAGCTCTTGTCAGTGGCCTTGGTGTGTAGTTCAGTCTTCTCTCCAGCATTTCAGCTAACCTGACCTCTGTGACTCCTTCCTAGGTACGAGAGGTTAAACGTGAAACTCTTGAATGCCACCTGAAGTTTGTGGGTTTCATTGTAGTCTCCTGCCCACTCAAAGCTGACTCCAAAGCTGTAATTCGGGAGATCCAGAATGCATCGCACAGGGTATAGCTGCTTCCTCCTCTGTTGAGAACCTTCCTCCTGCTCCCTGTCTTTCCCTACTCATCCTTCATAGAATCAGAGTTGGAAAAGATACTAGAGGCTGTAGAATCCAACCTTCTGGCTTTGCAAAGCCAGAGGTGAAGGAACTGGCGCAGGGTTACCTAGCCAGTAAGTGTCTGAGGCTGGATTTGATCTCAGGTCCTTCTGACTCTAGGCCCTATACCCATTGTGCTATGAGTTGTTCCTCCTAGCTCATCCTGGACACTTCCCTCATAAACCATGACCTGTCCCTCCAGGTAGTCATGATCACAGGTGATAACCCACTTACAGCCTGTCATGTGGCCCAGGAACTGCACTTCATTGAAAAGGAGCACACATTAATCCTGCAGGCCCCCACCCAGAAAGGTAAGCTTTGGATTCTGCGCATGTGATAAGGATGTCCCCTTTTGATCCCTGGGGGCAGGCAGCAGTATGGTCAGGGAGGTGGAGCAAGGGCCATGGCAGGCTTCCATGTCCACAGGGGTGTGAGTTTATGAGAGCCCCCTGCAGGGTCACACAAACTGAGTAGGCCATGCTTGTTTTCCAGATATTGACGGACAATCGACAGGCCAAACTCATCAGTGCTTTTAGTTTGGCACATGGTTATTGAGTCTCTTTTGGTTCATCTGAGTTGTGGGAGAGCCAAGATCTCTGTGGCTAGAGAAATGAGACTCACACATGATTCAGTTAGAGTCAGTATAGGTGTAATTTGTGCTGAGATAAAGTGTACAGTTTTGGAGCAGCTCAGAAAAGGGAGATACCACTGGCCTGAGTTGATTTCAGAATAATCACAAGCATTTATTTTCACCTTAGTAAATGACCTTTTTCATTTTTAAAATTTTTTATAAATTATTTATTTTTAGTTTTCAACATACACTTCTATAAGTTTTTAAATTTTCTCTGCCCCCTTCCTTTCCCCCTTCCCAAAGATGGTGTGCAATCCAATATAGTCTCTACATGTACTTTCTTATTAAACATATTTTCACATTAGTCACATTGTATAGAAGAACTAGAATGAAGAGGGAATCATGAGACAAAAAAAATATACTAAACAAAAAGAGAGCAAATAGTCTGCTTTGATCTGCATTCAGACTCCATATTTCTTTTTGTGAATGTGGATGGCATTTTCCATCATGAGTTGTTTGGAGCTGTTTTAGGTTCTTGCATTGCTGAGAAGAGCTAAGTCTATCAAAGTCAGTCATTGCACAGTGTGACTTACTGTGTACACTGTTCTCTCCTGGCTCTGCTCCCCTCACTCAGCATCAGTTCGTATAAGTCTTTCCAGGTTTTTCTGAAGTCTGCCCGCTCCTCATTTCTTACAGCACAATACTATTCCATTACATTCAGATATCACAGATTTTTATTAAACCCTTGCTGTTTGCTGAGAAGATATGTTGAAGCTTGCAGTCTAGGAGGAGGGAAAGATACCAACACAACTCAGACAGGATTTCTACTTTTAAAGGGTTTTTAAAAAAGTGAACTGTGAAGTACAAAGAGGAAGGTTGTTACAGCCAGGCACACATCAGGAAAATTTTTTTTTTTTTAGAGGTGGTTTTGAGTGGGTCTGCAAAGGAGAAGTCAGAATTAAACATGCAAAGAGAAAGAAGATATTTCAGATTGAGGGAAGAAACTCACTAAGATTGGAGCGTGGCATGTTTCAGGAAAAACAGATGCCCTGGTTTGGTTTGAAATGTCCTGTGTGAAGAAAATTAATAAAAATCACAGATTGATTTGAAAGGGACCTCAGAAACTACCGAGTCCAATTGCACCTGAATGAAGATCCTCTAAGTTCTGTCTTTATCCTCTGCTTGAAGATTCCTTGGGAGGGAAAAGCTTACCTTTCCTCTGTTCCACTTGGGGACAACTCTTAATTTTGAGGAATTTTTTTCCTGTTATGGAACTGAAATCTGTCACTGTAGGTTACATTCTTGTTCCTGGCTTTGCCATCTATGGCCATACTGAACAAGTGGTAATACTTCCCCCTGGTAGCTCTTCAAATACTTGAACCCAGCTTCTCCCCACCCCCACAGTTTTTTTCTTCTCCATGCTTAACCCTCCCCATTTCCCTGTAGTCTTTTCATGGGGTGACTTCTAGTCCCCCCCACTCTCCTTGTTGCCTTCTCCTTGAGGTGTGCCAGCATGTGAGTGTCCTTCCTAAATTATGGTGCCCAGAATTGAACAGTACTCCGTGTTTGACCATGGCACATTGAAACCAGATTATTAGCTCCCTCATTTTAGATCTGTCCTACTAGATGAAGCCCAAGGTCACATCAGCTTCTGCCTTTTTGGACTGCCAAGTAACATTGCTTCATTGTGCTTGTGATTCTCTAAGACTCCCAAGTTGTTTGCACATGCCTAGACATTCTCCCTTATCTCATACTTATGAAATTAATTTTTGTAATCCATGTGAAATGTTACATTTATAAATCCTTACTGAATTTAGCTAGTCACCAAGCTATTTCTATCCTGTCAGTCAGAGCTGTGTTAGCTACCTTTCCTGGTTTCATGGTCAATTCATTGATAGAATCTGAAATTTCCCAGGGCCAAGGCCTGGGATATTTCACCAGAGACTTCTTTCCAGGTTGACATTGGCCCATTAATGGGCAATTTTTTTATTTCAGCTATTTAGCCAGTTCTGCATCTCCCTGACTTCATCTCTCCCAAACATCTTGACTCTCACCTAATGGACAGGACTGAAAGAGTCAGGAAGAGGCAGGTGGTAGAAAACTTAGAATAACCTTACTTGGGAGACATTAGGAAGCCACTGTAGGTGTTTTAGCCAAGGAGTTACCTGGCCAGGTCTGTGCCTAAGAAAGGTTATTGTGGAAGTTGTACCAAGACCTGGTTTGGAGAAGAGACTGAATGGAGTTGGGAAGAGCTATGAAGGTATAGCAGCAGTGCAGGAAGATGGAAGTGAGGGTCAGGACTCAGTGAAGGGTGGTAGTGCTAGAGAGAGATAAAGGGAAGGAAAAGGATTCAGGAAAATGCTGCAGAAGCAGACTCAGTGGAACCTGGTCCTTGACTTGATATCTGATAAGAAAGAGACATGAATAGCCCAAAGGTTATAAACATGTAAGACTGACTGAGCTATGATGCCAATGAGAGAAAAGTTGGAAGTGAGAAGGGTCTTCTAGGAGAAAAGACAATTAACTTGGTTTTAGATGGGTTGAGTTTAAAGTGTCAGTGCAGAATCCAAGTATAAATATCTCAAGACAATTGAAGAAGACAGTTTTATCCATAAGTAAAAGAGTCCTGAAAGTAAGTCATGGTGTGGCACTCAGAAACAAAGTCAGAAAGGTCTTTTATCTTGATGATCTCATGAGTTCCCATTGGTTAAATTATCATCTCTTTTTGGATGACGCAGATCTGTATATCCAATGCTGATCTTTCTCTTTAATGCCAAACCTGTATTAAGTATCTATTTGCTGGACCTCTCCACTGGAATGTCTCATAGATATTTCAAACTCTACGTGTTTTAAAGCAGAACTCATTTTATTCTAGCCTTTCCTGTTTCTTTTCTGGCTACTGTCCTGCCAATCACTTAGGTTTACAACCCTGAAGCCCTCCTCATCTCTTTTATGTGGTTAAGCCTACCTTCCCCAATATCTTAACAGTTTCCAGGTCTTGTCAAGTCTCCCTCTACATACATCTGTTCCCTTCTCTGCCTGTTTAAACCTTCATCACACCTCCTAATTAGCCATCCCGTTTCCATTCTTTCCTGTGCTCCAGTCTATCCCCCACACAATTTTTAAACTTCTCCCTAAAACAGAAATCTGACCGTGTCATTCCCCTCCTCACAGATATACAGTGGTTCCTTGCATTGCCTCTGGGATTAAATACAAATTGCTCAGCCTGACACTAGAAGATTTCCACAGCACAGTGCCTCCATTTGCCAGGTGTCCTGTTGCAGTTCAGGGCACACTGCCCATCCAAGCCTTTTCCTGATTCCACCTTGCCATCACTGCTCTCTTCTCGAAGTTACTTGATGTAACTTTGTAATGTTTTGTATCTATTTCTGTACCTTCTGTATCCTCTTCCTGTAGACCCAAGCTCTTTGAGATCTGGGCATTGTATCTTTGTCTTTGAATACATGGTCTTTGAATACCTTGCACAAAATTGGTGCTTTAGTAAATGTTACAATGTCAAGTAGGCTGAATGGATGTTAGCAACTGAGTAGTTCACCTTTTTGGGAATCAGTTTGCTCAGCTGTAAAATGAAGTTAAACTAGGTGGTCACTATGGTAGGACAGTCTGAGATTTTGTTTGTTCTGGCAGCCTGTGTCGATATATGAGGAGGAGAGAGACTAGAGGCAGGGGGACAGGATAGTGTAGTAGTCCGGTCACAGTGATGGAAGACCTGCACTGGCGGGGAGCATCAGAAGGAATTTTTGATTGAATATATGAAGGAAGAAGGAAAGAGAGAGCAGGGAGGACAGTGGTGGCACTGGTAGAACTAGGAAAGTCTAAATAGATGAGTTGGGTGGCTTTGGAGAAAAAGGGGGAGATTATCGTCCTAAATTTAGATGTACAATTTTTGAGATGTCTCTGGGATATATGATCCAAAAAACATTTATTAGATTCCTTCTCTCTGCTAGTCACTGGCATTCAGAAACATCCCTGCACTCAAAGAACTTAAATTCCACACATAAGCAAACACCCAAGAATCCGAGGGGGGAGAAAACCTTCACCTAGTGATGATTAGAAAAGGCCTCATGCTGGGCTTCAAAGGAAGCCAAAGATTCCTGGAGGAGAAGAAAGGAAGACCATTCTAGGCTGGGGAAACAGCCTGGACAGTGGCAGAGATGCAGGAGGGGAAGGGCTGAGTTGAGGGAATAGGAAATAGGCCAGTTTGACTGTAATAGAACTTTTATGATAAGATAAAGTGAAATAAATTCGGAGGCAGATTGTAAAAGAATTTTTTTTATTCTGCATTTAACCAACACCAAATAAAACAAGCATTCCTGTATACAAAGTAGCTTTTTTTTTGCTTTTTGGAGGGGGAAAGGCAGGGCAATTCGGGTTAAGTGACTTGCCCAAGGTCACACAGTAAGTGTTAAGTGTCTGAGGCTGTATTTAAACTCAGGTCTTCCTGACTCTAGGGCTGGTGCTCTATTCACTGTGCCTCCTAGCCATCCCCAAAGTAACATTTTTTAAAAAGATAATTAATTGTACATGAAACTGTGAATCTCTGTTCTATGTAGCTTGCTTTTCCTTGTAGTATGTGATTATTTCAACATGTAATCTTCAAAGCTGTCCTGCTTCTCTGTGTTTTCTTCCAGTCTTCTCTAGGTGCACTTTAAAAAATCTGCTCCTCTTTCATTTTTATATTTTTTCAATCCTCAGTTCTTTCAAAATCTTTTTTCTCCTCTTCGGAATGTTATTGTATAAACTGTTCTCTTGCTTCTTCTTACCTTATTCTTCTTCAATTCATATAACTCTTTACAGTTTTCCCTGAAAGTATCCCTGTAAAAGACTTTAAATGCTAGTGTGAGATGTGTCTTTTAGCTGGGAGGTCATAACCACTGACAGTGTTTTAGCTGGGGGATAATGTCCAATCTGTGATTTAGGAAAAGGGTTTTGATGACTGTCAAAAATGGGTTGAAGAGATGAGAAAATGAAAGTAACATAGAGACCATTGAGAGAGATTGCAGGAGCTCAGACCACTAGATTCTGGTGTCTTGTGCATAAAGAGGATTCCTTGAAGTCCTGGAAGCTGATGAGGCGGCCAGGAGAGCACAGAAGAGCGTGCAGGACCAGGCTTTGGAGCACCCCTGCTGTTGGCCATCAGGCCACCAAGACGATCCAGAAGAGGAGGCTGGGGAGGGTGTGGTCAGGCAGGGAGGAGGAAAACCAGAAGTGAAGGGTCCCAGAAGTTGAGGCAGAAGAGAGTGGTCCTGAGGAAGGATAGTCTAAAGCTACAGAAGATAAGAGCTAAGAAAGGGCCAGATAGCATAGAGTAAAGCCTTGTAGAGAAGAAGTTTTAGGTTCAGGGATGGAGTTAAAAGCCAGATTAAAGGCTGAATTCAGAATAAAAAATTCAAGATAAAGATGGGGGTTAAGCAGAGGCAGTAAGCACGTTTAGCTTTTTTTAGGCATTTGGCTTTGTATATGAGGAAGAGGTATGATGTGATAGCTTGAGATGTAGTCAGGTGAGTGAAGCCTTTTTTCTAAGAATAAGGAGACCTGTTAATATTGGTAGTCCCATAAATGAGAAAAAAGAGATGAGTGAAAGGGTGAGCTTCAGAAGGAAATTGGATAGTTGGAGTTGGGATCCAGAGCACAAGTAAATGGCTTGCAGGACTTTAGCTGAAATGGGGGAATAGGGAGAAGAATGAGCTCACAACAGGCAGTTTTACTTTTCTCAGGAAAGTGAAAGGATGTAGAGGTGGTGATAGTAAAGGACTTGAAGGAGAGGTTTCAGTAGTCACTGTCGATAGTATAATAGTAAAGCAATAAGGGAGATTTAAGGATCCTTATGAAGTAGTGAAGACTAGTTGAGATTAGTCAACATAAATGTGTAGTAGACAAAGTTCATACAGTTGTGTGACTTTGTCCAAAGGTGTTGGTTGGAAATATGAGAACTTGCCATTTGTAGCAAAAAACTTGAAACTGAGGAGATGCCCATGAATTGAGAATGGCCAAACAAAACACAGTATGTGAATTGCAACAGAAGAAATGATGAAAGAGCTGGTTTCAGAGAAACCTACAAAACTTATGTGCACTTAGGCAGCAGTGTGAGTAAAACTAGGAGAGCATCTATGATGACCACATTGTAAAGAAAAGCACCTTTGGCAGACCTAAGAACTCTGGTCAAGACACTGGCCAGCTACAATTCCAGAACCCTAATACATCACTTGTAGAATGAGAGGGATTTTTTTGGAGGGGAGTATGCAGGGCAATTGGTATTAAGTGACCTTGTCCAAGGTCACACAGCTAGTAAATGTTAAGTGTCTGAGGCTGGATTTGAACTCTGCTCCTCCTGC
>CM053594.1:63371858-63423407 GCA_028646575.1 Pseudocheirus occidentalis
TTTTTTTTTTCTTTCTTTGTGAAGTACTCATTTCATTTAGTATTGGTTGAATTCAGAATAAAAAATCAAAATAAAGGAAATGTGGAAGCTTGGATCAAAGAAGGTGATAAAGATTTGGCAATCATTTGCATAGTGGTAGAAGTTGAAGACAGGGAGATTATCTGATCAGTGAGGGAGGGTACAAAGAGAGCTGCCTTGTGGGATTCCCATAGTTTGAAGTCAAAAGTGAAGGAAGCCAGTAAAGAAGGTAGAGAAGAAATGCTAAAGTAAGACAGTCACTATAATATCGTAGCATCCCAACAGCCAAGGAGAGAGAGAATTCACCTCAGTTTACCATATGGCTCCTGGTGTGTTACAGGCTCTGAATGGCAATGGCAGTCCATTGATGGCACCATCGTCTTCCCACTCATCCAGAGTTCCACAAAGGAACTGACTTCAAATCACGCGTTGTGCCTCACAGGGGATGGTCTTGCCCACCTCCAGGCTTGTGACCATCACTACCTGCTCAAGCTCATTCCCCATGTACAGGTGTTTGCCCGAGTCTCCCCCAAACAGAAGGTGATCTTGGAGCCTGGCCAGGGGTGGGGGAGAAGGGACCATTATAGGCTTCCCTCTTGCTGACCACTCCCCCTCCTGTCCTAGGAGTTTGTCATCACTAGCCTAAAGGAGCTTGGCTACGTAACCCTGATGTGTGGGGATGGCACCAATGATGTTGGGGCATTGAAGCATGCGGATGTGGGTAAGGGAAAGGGTGGTGGGTGAGACTCCCCCCCAATCTGAAGGAAGTCATACATCTGTCCACCTATACAGCTTTTAGTGTTAGGGTGTGGGAGAAAGTGGAATATTCATTGAGACAGGCAGAAATTTGTTCAGCTGTCATGGTGGATTCCTAGGGAGTATATAGTAGTGATTGTAAGCTGTGTGGCTATTCTTATGACCAGAATACTTCACACTCTTCCCCAGAGTCCCCCAGTGTCTTCTGTAAAGGAAGGAGGGTACGCATATCCTTCCTTCCCAACCCTGATTGTACTTTTCAGGGGTTGCTCTATTGGCCAATGCCCCAGAACGAATATTTGAGAGGCGTCGAAGACCCAGGGATGGCCCCAGTGATGGGAGACTGTCTCTGAGCAGCAGCAGTGTGAGGATGCCCTCAAGGCTGGTTAGGCATCGGCCTGCACGAGAGGAGCAATTGAATCTCCAGCGGGTGTGTGAGATTGCCAAGGAACTCTTAAGATAAGGGGGTGGGGGATGGGAAATGAGCCCTTCCAAGCTATAACTTGGGCATGTTTGTTTCCCTTTCTACCTGCAGGAGCGTCTCAACCAGGTGCTAAGAGACCTAGAGGAGGACCATGCCCCAGTTGTGAAGCTGGGAGATGCTAGCATAGCAGCCCCCTTCACCTCTAAACTTTCATCCATTCAGTGCAGTGAGTACCCAAGCCCCGGGGGAACAGAGCACTAAAAGATACTGACCCTTCCTGAACCTCCCCTTACTAATAGAGACCAGCTCCTCATCCTGTGTCCATTCATTCTCCCTAACCCATTCTGATGCCCAACTGCATTCCTGCCTACTCCTGGTGATTGACCCCTAATTCGTAACAACCCCCAAGGGACCTGCTGAAACCCTGTGCTAGTCATCACCCTAATCTCACTCCTTTAGGGACAGGATGTTTTTTTAGTGTTGGCTCCTTTCTAGTTCCCAAACCTTGATTGACTATGAGCTATCCTCTTCTTTCTTGCAGTCTGCCATGTCATCAAACAAGGCCGGTGCACTCTGGTGACCACACTACAGATGTTCAAAATCCTTGCGCTGAATGCACTCATCCTTGCCTACAGTCAGAGCGTCCTCTACCTGGAAGGGGTCAAGTTCAGTGACTTCCAGGCCACACTGCAAGGCCTGCTGCTGGCTGGCTGCTTCCTCTTCATCTCCCGCTCCAAGGTTTGTAGAGGCAGTGCAGGCAAGCAGACCGCCATTGTGGGAGACAGACAACAGGAAGACATCATCACCTGATCTGCAGGGACTAGAGGCACTGCAGTCAGTACAGAGGGGTGGGGGCCAAAGACAATCACAAAGGGGTTTGTTTTGGTTTTGTTTTAATTCTGTGAACTCTGATGCATTATGAGGACTGGGGAGCAAGGGTTAATGAGGGAAGACTTCTGAAAGACCTAAGTTTAGGGTTTTTTTTGGGGGGGGAGGGCAATTGGGGTTAAGTGACTTGCCTAAGGTCACACAGCTAGTAAGTGTTAAGTTGTTCTATTCACTGCACTATCTAGCCTTCCCAAAACATAAGTTTTAACTGAAGGAAATGGGTGCCTCCCCTTTTTTCCTTTGGGAGTCTGGGCTCTCTCCTGCTTCATCTGCTCCAGAGCAAGGATGAAGAAACCTTTCTAACCCCCAGCCCTTGAAGACACTGTCACCAGAGCGGCCATTGCCCAACATCTTCAACCTGTACACTGTTCTCACTGTGCTCCTACAATTTCTGGTGCACTTTCTGAGTCTCATCTACCTGTACCAGGGGGCTCAGGCCCGAAGCCCTGGCAGGTGAGTAATTCCTGTGCCTTCCCCTTTCTTTTCCCTTCAGTAACTGATAGGTAGAGTTCATTCAGGGTTTAGAGGGTAATGACATCTGTCCTAATACATGCCTATGGAGTTCTAATCCTCCCTTCTTCTCTAGGAAGGAGGAGTTTGTGGATTTGTACAAAGAGTTTGAGCCGAGCCTGGTCAACAGCACTGTGTATATCATGGCCATGGCCATGCAGATGGCCACTTTTGCCATCAACTATAAGGTGAGGCCTCTCCTACTGAACTAACCCCATAGGATCCCTCATTCTTGACTGACACTTCAGCCCCACAGGGCCCCCAATTTCTACCAATGCATCCAGCCCCATAATACTGGTTCTGGGAAGACCCTAATTCCTACCAGTTACCGCACTGACTATACTGAGCCCCAGGAGGAGGTTAGGGCAAGGGGTTTGAGTGACCCTGGCCTCCCCCAGGGTCCCCCATTCATGGAGAGCCTTCGGGAGAACAAGCCCCTTCTGTGGAGCCTCGGTATATCCACTGCTGCTGTTGCTGGTCTCCTGTTGGGTTCTTCCCCTGACTTCAATAGCCAGTTTGGGCTTGTGGACATCCCTGTGGAGGTAAGGAGGACCTCCATTCAAAGTGCTACTGACTCTGGTACCCCACTTCTGTCCTTTGGAGTTTCCCCCAGTGAACATTGACCTTGGAAGACCTTCTAGTCCAGACCCTTGGAGTTTTCTCCATCCCACTCCATCCCTCCAGAGGTCCTAGGGAAGTTTCTAGTAGAGTTAGCTGGGTTCTCTCCCCCTTCTAATGATCCCTCTGTGTCCTCCAGTTCAAGCTGGTGATTGCTCAGGTTCTGCTGTTCGACTTCTGCGTGGCCCTTCTGGTAGACCGTCTCCTTCAGTTCTTCTTGGGGAGTCCGAAGATGAAAGTGCCTTCATGAGCCTGAACCTAGGGCCCTCCTTCCCAGGACCATGGACAGGCGACCATGTCAGCCCAGGGTGGGGGCCTTGATGAGCCCAGACTGTGTAGGAAGGAGCAGTGATCACCCCCTTCCTCATCGATGTTCTAAGTGATGTTCTAGGACATACTTAAGTGGGAACCTTTTGTACTGTGGCCCCCTGCTCTATTCCCTTCCCCCTTTGGTAAATAAAGCAGCATCAGCGTATTTTAAAATTAACCTAAGCCTCAACTGTCTGTTGTTATCATAGGATGAGAGATTTGGAACTGAGAAGGGCCCCTCTTTTGAGAGGAGTTTCCAGGTTGGGAAGGGGGAAGGTGGGCAGTGCAGGCAAGTGAAGCTACCTCAGCCTGCTTGGCTGGTTTTTTTTAAGGCTTCCTTCTTCACCCAGAGTCCCACCCCCTGTCCATTCCCAACAACTGGTCTAGCTGGTACCTCCTGGGCTGTTATTGAACCCTTTGGGCCTCCATTAGCTCTCTACTCATTTGATTTTTTTTTTTAAATGGAGAGAGTTGTTTTTCCTGTGATCCTATACGCCAACAATAGGTGGTCCAGATCCTTCCCCTCGTCATGTCAGCCTTCTCCCTACTCCCTAATGGCCAGAAACACCATGGAGTGGCAGTAACAGAACCAGATGAGTAGGCTTCATCTGGGGCTGTTGTGACTCCGTCCCAGATTTCAGGCCCCAGGAGTAGTGCCTTCCCTCCTTTTTATAAGGTTCCTCCCCTGCTTGGCTAGTTCCCAGTCTACCCAGACTTGTCAACCAGGAGCTGGAATGTGGCTGAGCCACCCTAATCACAATCTGGCTGGGGCAGCCCCCTGCATCTGTCCTGACCTGTGAAGGCCACCCAGGAACAGGATCACTGGGCTCCCCTGACCTCCTGGGGTTCTCACAAGGAGGCCCTAAGCTGGCCGGGGCCAGTACCATTGGGTCTCCAAACTCTCGGGCAGCCTATGGTCCACATCTGCCAGAAAGCTATGAGCCGGGCTGGGGCTGTGGGAGTGCCCCCTGAGCAAGCCGGATGCCTGGGCCCCCCAGGGGTGTCTGCCCAGCAGTTACCTGGCCTCGACCCTGGCTGGAACTCACCAGGCCAGCTCTGCCGCGTCTCTGCTCACCTCCGCCTCATCAACGGGAAATTTCTCAACTTTCGGGCGCTGTGTCGGGAGGGCTGTGAGTGGTGGGGGCAGGGTCACCCTTGGTCGGAGAGGGAGAGCAGCCAGCAGAGTGAGGGTCAGACCCACGGAGCGTGGACGCCAGCAGGACTCTCTGGGTTGAACCTTCTTACCGTCTCCCCCGCAGGCGGAGCTGGATCTGATCCCCTAGAGGCTCGCCTCAGTGACCTGCTTCAAGCAGTGGCAGAACTGCAGACCCGGTACCCGGTGCTGGCGGGACCATGCGTCCGGGGGGCTGCCGCAGCCTTAGTCAAAGCAGTGCAAGGTGAGGGGGCGGGGACCCAGGTGAGGGGGCGGGGTCTAGAAAAGGCGGGTCTCGGAAAAGCCCTGTGTGTAAGAGTGTGTGTCTCAGTGTGTCTGTGCCGAGGAGCCAGGTTGCAGGTCCCTGTCCAGGTTCTGAGCTTGAATAGTGACCAGGGCTGGCGATGCCAGTCTGCGAACAGAAATTCACAACTCCAGGCCTGCTCAGCTTGAAGCCCCAGCACATGGGGGCGGGGGCGAGAAACTGGGGGCACCGTGAACTTCCCGCCCGGCGTGTCCCCGCCCTGTGGAGGGGGGGCGGGTCCCTGTACGGAAGCAGGAAGCCTGGGGGGGGGTGGGGGGAGGGGAGGGGTTGGCCCCTAACTTTGCTGCATCCGGTCACCTCCACCTAGCAGCCCCCTGGGCCTGCACCTGGAACCATGGAAGAAGCCCAGCTAGGTATGAGGGGAATATAAGGGTGCAAGACCCCCCCCCTTTCCCTACAACCGCCCCTCTTCACCCACATGCCCGGCCCTCCCCCATCCGGTTGCCAAGGTGGGGGAAGTGGCTGCTTCTGCTTCTGCCGAATATGAAATGGGGTGGGGGAAAGGCCCAGTGACATTCACAGAGCACCTTTCTCCCTCTATGAGCTAGTCTGTGTGCAGGTATGTGTCCCTGTGTATTTATCTGTATATGTATATGCATACTTGGAGTCCAGTGTACACACATGTGTAAATGTCTCTGCATCTGTGAGTTCCTGGAGCCTTAACTGTGATTAAAAAAAACCCAGACCCGGAAGGCAGAGATAGACCTGGGGTGTGAGTCTTCCTAGGATTGAAATTTCGTGCAGTCTCAGAAACTCCTGCCTCTATCTGGGCTGGTCATTGTGCATGAGGCAAGTGTAGCTGGGATGTGTACAACCTTTTTACACCCGTACCCCACCTCCAGGTTTCCCCCAGACTCAGGGCACTGAGAACAGAAATCGTTACAGTGAAATCTTCAGGAGCCTGGACAACCTGGAGATTTCTTTGGGAAATTCGTGAGTGGGGGGAAGGAGGGAGAGGGGAGGGAGAAAGATAAGCCTAAATCCCAGAGGCCTCCAAGATAACCCCCCAAACCTCAGAAATCCAAAACCCATTGACACCCACCCCAGACAGATTCAACCATGGGGACACCCTAACCTAGCATCACCACTACTCCCCCTCCAGGGCTGTGGAAATGTTGGTTGGAGACTCAGAGCCATTGGATGACCCTGAGCCAGGAGTAGAGGTAAGAGGAGAGGGAGAGGGAAGGATTAGATCTGCTGATACCTCTAAGAATTCCTACCTAGATCCTAGGGAAGGGATCAGGGGTCAGTAACCACCAGCCAAACACTGAGCTTTTCCTCTAGATTAATGAGACCCAAAACTGGAGCAGCCCCTTCCCTGGAGACCCTGTTCCCCTCACAGGTATAGGCTGGGGTCAAGGGCTGGGGCCTGGGTCAGGTTAAGGACTGACTTGGTCCCTTCAGTTGACCCTTTTTCCTAAGGGGAAGAACTGGACACCCGACTTGTGCGCAGTGAAGGAGGAGTTGAGGCTGCGCTGGATTATGCCAAGATGTGGAGCAGACATCTAAAAGACATTCTGAATTGGACTGAAAAGAGAGCAAGCTATGGTGATTCCTGGCCAAAGCCCAGCTGTGTCCCTTGACCTCTGGCCTCAGCTTTTGTCTGGACACTAGCTGGACACTTTGGACACTAGCCCTAACCTCTGGGCCTCCACCTCTGACCCTTTATAATCATCTCTCAGCCATGACCCCTAACCTCACCCGGCTTCATTTTTCTCTTTCCAGAGCTAGAATTTTCCAAAAACATCATGAAGCTCGCTGAGGCAGCAAAGGCATCCATCCAGCAACAGGTATAGCCCTATTTACCCGACTCTGACTCATTCCCCTCTCCCCCATCCTTATCCTCCCTCAGCCCCAGTCCCCTGTCTCTCTTTCTATGGAGGAAAGAGCCCAGACCTAGGAGTCAGAAGAGTTAGATTCAATCTTGGCTTCGATGCTGGTCTCCAGTGACCTTGGGGACAGTGTGTCAGTTGACCTAGGTCTGTGAGGTCATATCTAGCTCGATCAGGCTGTGGTCCTTTAACTCTTTATCTTCCTTTCTTGATTTCTGCCCTTTCCCCAGCATCCTCCAGGACCACTCCGAGATGTCTATGGCCTCTTCCTAGAGCAGGATTTCATCCTCGGAGACCTGACAATGCAGATACTGGCACAGCAGAAACATAATTATTACCAGGTAGGTATGTATGTGTGTGTGTGTGTGCGCACGCAAGAGAGAGAAATATGTATGTATGTGGGCATGCACATGTGCAGGGAGTCCCAGAGCTATAATAGACCTTTCTTAAAGAGGTTCTGCTCAACCCTGGTCTCTGTCCCTACAGCCACTGGTGGCCCAGAGGAATGAAATAGAGAAAAGACGGAAAGAGATGAAGGCCCAGTGGGCTCGTGAGCAGAAGAGGATGGTGAGAGGGAAATCAGGGGAGAGGGAGGTACCTGCTCATTCCTGACCCCTACTGCCACTGACCCTGACCTCTGCTCCCAGAATGAAGCAGTGCTAGCCTTACGGCGAGCTCGGGTCCAGTACCTGCAGAGGAGTGAGGATGCACAGGCTCGAATCTTGGGCCTTCCTGAGGTCCCCAGCAAGCAGCAAGAGCGAAGGCGTCGTTCACGGGAGGATGCCCAGGCCAAGGTAGGGGCTCAGCCTCTGATCTTGCTCAGTGTGAGCATCTCCCCCTATGCCTCTGTTTCCTGTCTCTGTGCCTCAGTTTCCCTTCCCTCTCCATACCTTGGTTTCCCCAGGCACAGGAGGCTGAAGCTCACTATCAGGCCTGCATCCAGGAGGCCAACCTTCGGCAACGGGATCTGGAAGCTACAAAACAGAGAATTGTATCCCGTGTCCGGAAGATGTTGCTTCAGGGGGATGTGGAACTCAAGAAGGTGAGTGTTGGGATGGGGGTGTCTCTTAGATGACTGATCCCTTAAGGAGGATTTGGGGGCCTCTGAAAGTTTGAGAATATAGGGGAGGGGAAATTTCTGGGGTTCTGAGTGGTCGATAAGTCATCTTTGTGTTTCCCTAGGTGTCCCTGTACCTCTTCAGCCTTCGAGGGGACCTGGCTCAACGAGGACCCCAGGGTTTCTCAGCACTTAGTGAATGCTGTACACCCTTTGAGCCTGGCCAGCGATACCTTGAGTTTGTACAGACAATGTGGCCAGAGCCCCCTCCTCCAGCCCCACCATATTTCGCCTTCCAAGAGTTTGTGGCCTCAGCACACAGGTGGGGAATGTCTATGGGTCAGTACTCAGGGGATAGTCAGTACCTGGTGGATTAATACTGGGACAGGGCAAGGGGGTTTGGATGTGAGAAGATTCTGTGCCTAACCTGGCTTAGCACTCATCTCTAACTCCCTTCAGCTCCCCTCTGGATACTCGAAAGAAGGTCCCATCACAGCAATCCTTACAGTCCAATGAATCCTTATTGGAGCTCAACCTCTGGGAAGATCCTGGGGACCAGGGTGAGAGAATGAGGAATAATGTATGGGGAAATGTTTGGGGGAGATGGGAGTGAAGTGATAGGGCTCTCAGAAGTATTTATACTTCCTCTCCATCCAGGGAGCCTGGGCATCTCTCTAGGCAGCGATGTGGACAGTGTAGGTGGAAGCAGTGAGTCTCGGTCTCTGGACTCTCCTACATCCAGCCCTGGTGAGGTTTTAATTTTGGACATCATCCCTTCAGCCCCATAGGTTTGGAAAAAGGGAGAGCTTCTTTCTTCATCTTATGACTCATCCCCCAAATGAGCTCTAGACCCTGAATTATCAGATAACCTCAAAAAAGAGGGGAGTCAGGGGCCAGACCTGGGATAACCCTAAGCCAAATGTCCCTTTCTTCCTGACCCCCAGAACTTGGGGATGGAGCAGACAATGAGACATTGAAGAAGTGGTCACTGTCCAGTGCAGCCCAGACCCACCGTTTTCGAAGGCTTCGAGGACCAGCCAAGTGCCGTGAATGTGAGACCTTCATGGTCAGTGGGATCGAGTGTGAGGAGGTATTGTGACCCCGACTCCTCTCTGACCTCTTGCCTCTTGATGATTCTCAGCCTTCCATGATTCCCAGTCACACTCAAACCCCTTTATGATCGATCCTCCAGTGCTCTCTGACCTGCCACAAGCGTTGCCAGCAGTCTTTATTGATCCTGTGTGGGCACAGGAAGCTCCCAGCCCGAACTCAGCTCTTTGGAGTTGACTTTCTACAGCTGCCACGGGACTTCCCAGAGGAGGTGCCCTTTTTGGTCATCAAATGCACGGCTGAAATTGAGCACCGTGCCCTCGGTGTACAGGTGCCAAGTTAATACTATTTAATAAGCATTTAAGTGCCTACTGTGTGTCATGCATTGTGCTAGGATACTCTGGATACAATGACAAAAATTACAGTCCCCAGTGGCCTGCCAATGTGTAGATTAAAAAATTAAACAAAATATATAAAGTAATTGGGGGGAGGGATTAGCAATTAAAGAGATCTTCATAGGTTTCCTTTAAGATATGCCACTTGAGTTAAACTTTGAAGAAAGCCAGTGATCTTGTTAAGGAAGAGTTGGAGAGGGAGTGTATTCTAGGTATGAGGTAAGGGAAAAACCAATCCTGATCCCAACCCTGGGTCAGGCTCTGACTCCTAGTGACCCCTAGCCAGATCTTCATCCCTGAATCAGCCATCTGACCCTTGACTTCCCAGTATCTCCTGATGGACCCATGAGCTTTGAATGATTCAGGCCTTTAAGTGACACTTTGGCTTCATGGCTTACAACTCTAATCCTTAGGGTATTTACCGAATCAGCGGATCCAGGGTTCGAGTGGAGCGGTTATGTCAGGCCTTTGAAAACGGCTGGGCCTTGGTGGAGTTGTCGGGTAACTCTCCCCATGATGTCACTGGAGTACTCAAGCACTTCCTTAAGGAGGTGGGGCTCAGGCCAGATGGGAAGGGGGAATCAGGGAGCCAAGGAGGATGGCGGAGGGCTACACTTGGGTACTAGGCTTGGGAGACTAAAGGAGGGAAGCCAGGTGGGGAAGATGGGAGCCCGTGAGGGATAGGAGGGTGGAACAGCAAATTAAGATCTGTTCTGGGAGTAAAGCCAGAATACTCCTTGTTCTCCCAGCTCACAGATTCTATCATCCCCTCCCAACTCTATGGTGCCTTCATCTCTCTGGCTAAGACCCTGCAACCAGGAGTATCATCAAATGCCTTAGGGAGCTCTGAACTTGAACTCAATCTCAACCCCAGCCCCAATGCTGACTCTTCAGCTGAAGCTGTTGGTGCCCTGAGAACTCTTCTGAGACAGTTGCCTGGCTCCAACTACAATACTCTCCGGCACCTGGTAGCCCATTTGTTCAGGTAGGGTTGGGGCTAGGGTCTAGGGGCTAGGAGACATCTCTAGGTAGCAGCCTCTAAACCCAGGTCTTCCCCCAGGGTAGCTTCAAGGTTTGAGGAAAACAAGATGTCAGCCAACAACTTGGGCATCGTGTTTGGGCCAACACTGCTTCGGCCACCAAAGGGCCAGGGTGGGATCAACACCGGCCCAGTGGCCTGCCTTCTGGACTCAGGATACCAGGCCCAGATGGTTGAGTTCCTCATTATGCACTATGAGCATGTGTTTGGGATGGAAGAACTCCCTCCAGCCACTGCAGAAACATCTAACTCTGGAACTCCTGATCCTGTCACACAGTCCTCTGCTGAAGAGGGGTCTGGGACTCCAGGGGTCCAAGCATCATCTGATGAGGTAGGGTCTATTTCTATTCCGTTTCCAGCCCTCTCTACTGCGCAACCACTCTGGATGTTCTGTACACTGTCAGCGAGCCAGGCCTGAGTCAAGGGAAGTGGTGAAGTAACAGGTTAAGGGGAATGGGGGAGGGGAATGGGAACAGTAGGGTAACAGAAAAGAAGGAATCATGTGCTACAGTTGGGGTGTGTGTGTGTGAGACTGTGTCTATATAGTGGCTATTGAAGCTATAGTGTCAAAGATGATGGGGATACTATAAATAAATTGTAAAGAGGAAATGACATTCAGAGTCCCACAGGGAATGGTAGGGGTGGGGAATGATGATGCATGTAGAAGTACGAACTTGCCCAAATTCCAGCACACCTGAGGGATTATTTTATATTATCAGAGAGATTTCCTCTAATAGTTAAGGTTCTGTGTAAATTCTGCTGACTGAGGAGAGAAATCCTTGGCTTGTCAAGAAACTCACAAAGGATTTCCAAGGAATAGGGAAAGAGTGAGATTTGTGAGGGGTCCTGAATGTTTCTGATTCTAGCCCTGTGCTGGAGTCTGTCCTGGGCCAGGCTCACTGAGTAGGAATCCATCTCTGTGTGCCTGTCCATGGCCAAGGTAAGACTGTATGGGTCTGTCTTGGGTAAACTCTCAGGATTTCTCTCTCTCTGTCCCAGTGTAGATGCTTTTGGTCTTGGGTTTGATTTGGGGGTTTCTTTGTCTCCAGGCCAAGTTACAATCTCTGGGTTGATCCCAGGTGAGACTCTCTGAATGTCTTTGGGTTAGACAGCTATCTTGGGCTAAACCTTTTGAGCCAGTCAGAACCTTTGGGTCTCTGTTTCTGTCTCAGGTCTGTGGTTCTATCCTGGATCAGAATCTCTAGGTCTATTCTGGAACAGACTCTTTGGGTCTCAGAGTTGGGACCTCTTGGGTCTCTCTCTTGGGTCATACTGATGATTCTCTTCACAGACTTCACAGTCCAAAGGTGACCTCATTGAATGGGTCGTTGGGAACCCCTCAGAAGAGGGAGAAGGTGAGTGTAATAGAAAATGGCGGGGAGTATTTGGAACTTGAGTCTGGGGGGGTCTTCAGTGAACATGACTCTCAGTTATTCTAGGAGGTAACTGAGGAAGGGCTGACAGCATTGACATCTGGAACATCCCTGAGAAGTATGGCATACTGTTGCCCTAAATGAATGTAATTATTACTAGTAATAATAACTAGCATTTACATAGGTTTGCAAGGCATTTTAGAGATATTGTCTTATTTTATCCTTACAAAAACCCTGGGAGATAGATGCTATTATCCCCATTTTACAGATAAGGCATAGAGAGATTAAGTGACTTGTTCAGAGTCACATAGCTAGTTATGTATCTGTTTGAACTCAGATGCTGCTGATTCCAGAGGTAGCTAGATAGCTCAGTGAATAAAACACTGAGCCTAGAGTCAAGAAGACCTGAATTCAAATCCAACCTCAGAAACTTAACTAGCTGTGTGACCATGGGCAAATTATTTAACGTCTGTTTGCCTTAATCTGCTGGAGAAGGAAATGGCAGACCACTCCAGTTATCTTTGCCAAGAAAACCCCATGGACAGTATAGTCCGCAGAGTCACAGAGTCTGACATGACTAAACAACTGAACAATTCCTGACTCCATATCCAGTACTCTATCCACTGAGCCACCTAGCTGCCTATAGAACTTGGGCTACTGGAAACCTGGGGATAACTGGGGGGGGGGGGGGAGGCTAGAGATACAATATTCCAGGGAATTATTCTCTGAGGAAAGTGTATGTAGGAGGAAGATTTAGGGAGGCTAGAACTAATCAGCCCACTTTCCTCTCAGATTCCAATCAAGTTCGTGAGGAAACCCCTCTGGGGACACAATCCCGGGGACACTTTAGTCGCCAGCCTGTGAAATATCCCCGGGCAGGGGGAGTCAAGCCAGTCATCCATCAGTTGTCCAGCCTGGCCCTGGTGGCCTCTAAACTCTGTGAGGAAACCCCTGTCAAGGACCGATGTGGAAGCCTTCGGGGTCAGGGGCCTTGGGCCAGTGCCTCCCCAGAAGGCAGCCCCTTTCGCCGAGCCAAACTGCCAAAGCACTTTGAGATTACCCAGGAGACAGCCAGACTCCTCTCCAAACTCCAGAGAGATAGGTCTCAGGATGGCAGGGAATCTCCCTGCTGGCCTGAACCAGAGCCTCAATCCCGACCCTTGCCCTGTCAGTCCCAGTCCCAGCCCCAACCCCAGCCTGAGCTCCAGCCCCAATCCCAACCCCAGCCTGAGCTGCAGCCCCACTTTGAGGAGGCTGAGGACCATTTGTGACTTATACTCCTTCCTCCCCATCCTGAGAGCCTCAGAGCCAAAGCAGGTCATTTTCGAGTCACTCAGAGCAGTTGGAGTGACCATATTCCCTTTGCTCTCACTGACCATTGCTGTCACTAACTAGCAGTCAATAAATTTATCTGCCTTCCTTGTTTCTGGCTGTCTGACTTGGGTTATATATGGGGCAGAGGTGACCATCTAATGAGGGAGGGATCCAGGAGGGCACTGACTGGTGACCCTACCTAGCAGCCCTGGCCAAGCTACGAGGTGCAGTGGCTGATGAAGGTGAGAGTGGGTGGCATGGTGAAGGAGGGTCAA
The DNA here is from genome assembly GCA_028646575.1 of Pseudocheirus occidentalis. NCBI lineage: Eukaryota > Metazoa > Chordata > Mammalia > Diprotodontia > Pseudocheiridae > Pseudocheirus > Pseudocheirus occidentalis. The sequence goes on from CM053594.1 coordinate 63,385,195, forward strand.
ACCAGAGCTGCCAACCTAAGAGGAAATACCTGCTCCACCCCACCCCACCCATAGCTCAGAGGGAGGCCATGGAACAAATTTTCCAGCCCTTAATTCAATAAGCATTTATTAAGCTTCGGAAGTAACAGGCTTTGAGGTTACAAAGACAGAAAGAAAGAAATGATTTCTGCCTTCAAAGAGCTTACATTCTACATAAAAATAAAGTACAAGAGAGGCCTTCTAGGAGCCTGTTCCGCAGGTAGGCAGTCTGGCTTGCCCCGGACTCGAGCCCGAGAAGTTGGGCAGGGCGGAGATTCTGCAGAAATCTCAGGGAACCGCCCCCTGCCTCCAGACCCTCCCGCCCACCCTGGCACCGCCCACCGGGCCGCACGCGGAGAAACCGGCTCCAGGTGGTCTCAGGTCTCTGGCTCTGTGGAGGAGGGGGTTCCGGGAGAAGCGGGTGGGGGGACTGGATGGCTGAGTAGGGGTTGTGGGTGGGATACTTAGGTAACTGGGGCTCCGCGGCGGGCCCGGGACAGAGGAGAGTGCTGTAGGTGACTTCTGGCGGGCCGGCGATTGGGTGGGGAGGGGGCTCGGTGGCGGGCCGGGGATCGGGGAGAGGGCCGGAAGGGCTTTGTGGCGGGCTGACCTGGGGAGAGTGCGCGGAGGCGGCTCGGCCCTGAGTCGGTACTGCGCCTGGGAACCGGAGCTTTACTTACAAACGGGGCTTGGACGGGAAGGGGCGGGGGTGGGGGGGGCTTTTTGCCATCCTAGGGGAGGGAACTGATGGAAGGAGGGACCAAAAAACTTCTAGAGTTGGAGGAGGGGGAAGGGGCCGGGAGGAGTGTGGGAAGAGTTAGGGGTTAGGAGGCGGGCTCCTCTTTTGGGGCTGCTAGGCGGGAGCCGCATAGGTGAGAGAGGCTGGGAGATTTGCTGGGTTCTACATAGAAGAGGGGAGGGCAGCAGCCCATGGAGTTGTTAGTGTTGGGGAAAAGGGGAGTGAAGCCTTTGATAGGGGGCTCTAAAACTGCCTGCTGACCAAAGTGTAGGGGAGGGCAAAACCCCTGACTGATAAGACTGCTATGCCCAAAGATAGACCCCAAGTGCCAGAGCTGCCACCAAACCTTTTCGATGAAGGAGGGGGGGTCCTGTTGTTTCAGCTCTGCTTATTGCTTCTAGGAGTCTTTGGGGAGGCCCCCCCCTCTCAGTGTGCATGAGAGCTTCTCACTAGTATCGGCCTCATTCCAAAGAAGCAGCTGGACATCTGTTTTCCCTCTCCCCCGCCCCTTCCCTCTCCTCTTCTCCTCACCTCCCCTTTCTACGTATCTACGTATCTCCCTGTTCCCAGCAGACGCTAGTCACCTGCTCCTTTGGGAAACTCCTTTCTTTCAGTTTTCATGATGCTACTCTCTCTTATTTCTCCTACCTCTCTGACTACTAATTCTCTGTCTCCTTTGCTGGATCTTCATCCTTGTTCTGCCTTATAACTGTAGGTGTACCCTTTGGCTCTGTCCTGGGTTCTCTCTTTTTTCCACGTACCCTCTTCTTTGGTGATCTCAGGAGCTCTCCTGGGTTCAGTTCTTTCTATGAAGGTGTTTCCCACATCTAATATATCCAGCTCTAGTTTTTCTTCTGAGCTCTGGTCTTACATCACCGCCTACCTCTTTGGACATCTCTAACTGCACGTCCTGGACCCTTCTCAAACTCAATGTGTCTAAAATAGCTCATTACTACCCTCCTCCCCACCCCACCTTCTCAGTTTTCTTGTTATTGTTAAGAGCATTGACATCCTCCAAGTCATCCTCACTCCCTTACTGTCATTCTAGACTCCTCTCATTCCACTTTTAACCAATCTGCTGCCAAGGCCTGCCACTTCTGCTTTTACCAAATCCCCTTTAAATGTCCCCTTGTCTCCCCTGACACAGCCACCACCCCAGACGCATGCCCTCATCACTTCTCACCTGGACTATTGCAATAGCCTGCTGGTCAGTTGGAATTCCTGCCTCAAGTTTCTCCCCATTCTGATTCACCTTCCACACAACTATGAGTGATTTTCATAAAGCATGTCACTCCCACACACACTCAAAGTCCAATTGATCCATTTTACCTCCAAGATCAAATAAGAAATCTTTTGTTTGGCAATTAAGATTCATAACAATCTGGCCCCCTTCCTTTTCTTCCAGTCCTCACACTTTACTCTCCTCTCTGGATGTCAACCTATTTGCGCGCAGTTGAAACTCCTTTTCTCACCTCTGTATTTGTACTGGATGTCCCCCATGCTTGGAAAGTTTTTTCCTCACCTCTCGCCATCCCAGGGTTCTTTAATGACTCAACTTGACTGCCACCTTCTGCAAAAAGCCTTTCCCAGTTTCCCACCTGCCTCCCACCCCTGCCCACCCCAGCCTTTCCTTCTAAGGTTCTCTGTATTTAACTTGTATATTGTTCAGTCAGTTGTGTCCAGCTCTTTCTGACCCCATGGACCATAGCACACCAGTGCTGTCTATGGTTATTTTCTTGGCAAAAATACTGGAATAGTTGGCCATTTCCTTCTCTAGTGGATGAAGGCAAACAGAAGTTAAATGACTTGTCCAGGGTCACACACTAGTATCTGAGGTCGAATTTGAACTCAAGTCTTCCTGATTCCAAGTCCAGCAGTCTATCCACTGAGCCACCTAGTTGCCTCCAATTTGCATATGTCTGTTTATTTATATGTTATCTCCTACATTAGTATATTAAGCTCTTTGAGTACTGGGGTTGTTTTTGCCTTTCTTCGTGTAATCCCAGAGATGATTAGTGTACCTGGCACATAGTAAGTGCTGAGTCTATATTATATTGATTGATTACCTTCTAAATGCAAAGGCACTATGCTGACCTTTGAGCAGTAGTGGTCTTTTCTCATAGAAGTGACCACTGACTGATCTTTTACTTTTCAAATGCCAACTATCACATTTTGTGCTCCCACATCGTTTCTTTAGCTGGTTCTCCTTACTGATTGCCCCTCACCTGTGTCTCCTCAATAATTTTTCCCTTCCTTGGTTATCTAATCTCTTATCCTGTGTCTCCATAGTGACCACTGCTGCCTCTTCCATGTCCTTTCACTGAATGAACCACTATTTCTTCATACTGACTTCTCCCACGTAGGCTGGCCTCTTGCATTGGTCACCCTCCATTTATGTACTTTTATTTATGTACTTTTACTAGCTAACCCCCTTGTCTCCTTCCTGCCTTCTCACTGACTGATCTCTGCCTCCCCAGTGTCCTGACACCGTTAGCCTCTTGTATCCTCACATGATTATGTTCTCTTCCTTTGTCTTCACTGACCACTAGCTTCTTATGTCCCCAGGTTTTGGCTGCAGTCATGGATCACTGTTACGAGAATGAATCTGTGAGTTTCTTCTACAACCACAGTGGGAAGCAGCTGAGTCTGTACTGGCAGCCCAAGGATGTGGTAATGGTGGTCCTGGGGCTTACTGTCAGTGTAGTGGTTCTACTGACCAACCTGCTGGTCATCGTGGCCATAATTTCCAACCGGCGGCTACACCTACCCATTTACTATCTGCTGGGGAACCTGGCTGCAGCCGATCTGTTTGCAGGACTGGCCTACCTGTTCCTCATGCTGCACACAGGCCCCCGCACAGCCCAGCTGTCAGTGAGGGTCTGGTTTTTGCGGCAGGGACTGTTGGACGCTAGCCTCAGTGCTTCTGTTGTCAACCTGCTGGCCATCGCAGTGGAGCGGCACCGCAGTGTCATGGCAGTCCAGCCATTGAGTCTCCTACCCCGGGGCCGTGTGCTGCTGCTCATGGCTGGCAGTTGGGTTGTTGCACTGGGCCTGGCGCTTTTGCCCTCCTACTGGAACTGCTTGTGTAACCTGGACCACTGTGCCCGCCTGGCCCCACTCTACAGCCGTACCTTCCTGACTGCCTGGGCCCTTGGCAACCTGCTGGCCTTCCTGCTTATGGCAGCTGTCTATGCACGCATCTTCCTCTATGTGCGAAGGCGCATGAATCGCATGTCACAACATGCTGGCTTCCACCCACGCTACCGTGAGACCACAATTGCTCTAGTCAAGACAGTGGTCATCATTTTGGGTGAGGGAACTTTGTCTACAATGTGGACGTCTTCCCTTCAGTGACTTACTCCCTCCCAATGACTGACCCACTCATTGACTCCTTCACTGGTTACCATTGATTGCTCTTCCCCACCCCACAAAGTGACTGACGTACCTGTAATGATCTTGGCTCTTAGAGAAACCAGCTTCCTTAGAGGAACTATCCCAGTCCTATCTAACTGATCTGATACTAGCTATGAAAACATCCTTTAAAATGATTGGACTGCCCTCTACCCTTCTAGTGACCCACCTTCTCAGACAGTGATTGTAGCTGTGATTGATTTCCCTCCTCTCCCTGCAAGTGACTGGTTTCTTTGAAAATAACTAATTCTCCTCCCTGGAGTGTCTTGGTACTGTTCCATGAGTGACTTATCTACCACAATTGACCAAATCCCTCAGAGTCAGCAACATCTTGACTGAGCCCACACTGATACTAATTATTCTATTATCTATCCCTAGGAGCATTTGTGGTCTGCTGGACACCTGGCCAGGTGGTATTGCTTCTGGATGGACTGGGCTGTGACTCATGCAATGTCTTAGTTGTGGAGAAGTACTTCTTGCTCTTGGCTGAGGCTAACTCACTGGTCAACCCAGTTGTATATTCATGCCGGGATGCGGAGATGCGCAGCACCTTCCGCCGTCTACTCTGTGGCTGCTTTAGGAGTTCTTCCCACCACATGCCAAAAAATGGGCCAAGACCTGGAATGAGGGTCAATCTTCCTGAAAGTGGCCATCCCCTGGTGGATTCTTCCCTTTAGCTGTCTCCACGCCATTGGGAGAGGACTGATAACTGTGACTGGGATGGGGACTGACTGCTGTGAACTGGGGTGATGAATAATGAACTGCCTCTAAGGCAGGCTGACACTTAACCCCTTCAAATGAAATGAAACTGACCACTGTGGCTATAGACTGGCAAGATGAGGACCAGTATTCCCCATTGATTTGCTTTGATGTAATCCTAGGGTTAACTGTCTGTAGTCTACTACTCCCACCCCCACCTAGTGGGGAGAGGGGAAATGCTTTTTTTTGACAATTTTACAAACACTTGACAAATTATTTAACTCTTGGGGGCTGGGAAAGGGCTCCCTTCAGTTCTTGGATTGGACATTGTGGATCTGCTTCTCACAACAAAGAGATTAATAAGGACCATGGATTCATAATCTGGTTGGATCTGATTCTGTGGGGAAAATGGGTGGCTGAAGTTTCTGCCTATCCTCCCCCAACCCTTCCCCATAGAGCTGGGAATCTGCCTCCCTTGCCCCCTTCTCCACTGACTGAAGCCTTCCCTGTGTTGACCTAAGCTAGGCATTTCTGGCCCTTCAACAGACACAGGAGTGGGATTTTGCCTGGCCAGTCCTATCTCCCTTCTGTTCCTGTGGGTGGTCTGTCTCCTGATCCACAATTAAGAGCTATATCCCTTCATCCAACTGGTCCCCTTGGAAACCTGGGGCCTCCAGTTTCCAAAGGGTGTGACACTTCAAAGCACTCAGCCCAGCAGAGACAAAGATTCTCCATCTTGCTTTGTCTAAAAGCAGTCCCTATCAGTGATAGTCTGGGAAGGGAGGGTGCTTTGTGTGCAGATGGAGAAGGGGGAGTGGCTTGCAACTTCACTGTCCCTTTCTCTGCCCCCAAGTCAACCCTGTCCATCCGTTTGAGGCCTGAGTCTCCTGGAATTGGCAAGAAATGATGGGCTAAGTCTATAAAGGATACCTCAGGAGCCCTGGGACAAGATGAGGAAATAAGAATTTCCCATGGCACCAGGTCTGATTCGTCTTTAGAAGAGCCATTCCCTGGAGGGAGCCTGGATTGGGGTTCAGGTAGACCCCCCCCCCAAAGGAGTCTCAGATTGGGGCTCAGCCTCCTCTAGTTTAGCCCCCGATTGCGGGGCTCAGCTTCCCCCAACCCTGCCTCAGATTAGGATTCAGCCTTTTCCAGTCCAGCCTCAGTTTGGGGCTCAGTCTCCCCCAACCTAAAAATGTGGCCTCTACTGTGGAGGGGGCGGGTAGAGACATCCGTAGGAGGGACGTGGGGCGGGCATCCCTGAAACCGAGGCTTGGACCCTCCTAGTGGAGAGCGGGGGCGGAGGCTGTTGCCCCGGTAACGGAGCCAGCGGCCTGCCTACGGCGCGGGGCGTGGCTGGGGGCGGACTCGCGCTGGCGCGCGCCGCGGAGGCGAAAAGCGGTCGGCCGACAGGGGGCGGGGCCAGGCGCGCGCCCCCGCGGCGGGGCCTGTCGGAGCGCGCGAGGCGGTCGCGAGGCGCGGGGCTGTTAGTCGCCGACGACGCCGCCGGAGGCCCCGCGGGCGCCCCCTCCCTCAGTGCCTCCGGGCCATGGACGACCCGTCCCGGCTGCTGGCAGCGGCGGCAGCTGCTGCGGCCACGCACCCCGTGGGGGCGCTCTCCGGGATCCCGCCCCTGCCCCTGCCTCCGCCCGACGCCGAGGAGCTGGAGCCCGCGGCCCCGCACCGCCTCCCGCCGCCGCCGGGGCCCCCGCCGCCCGCCCCGGGACCTGGCCCGCACCAGGACACTGGCGACATCCTGCAGCAGATCATGGCCATCACCGACCAGAGCCTGGACGAGGCTCAGGCCCGGTACGCGGGAAGGGGAGGTGTCTGCATAGAGGGGGAGGGTGGGGGAGGGTGGGGGAGGGGGAACCCACCTCCGCGCGGAGGTCGGAAAGGGTCCGGCCAGGGTGGGGGAGGGGGAAGGGGAGGGTCCGTAGCCTGGGAGCCGGACACCTCTTGGGTACTGCGGTAGCCGGAGGGGAAGGAGTCCCGAATAAATGAGTAGGAACTGCGTTCCTAGGCCGGGTTCACCTCTGCCCTCCGAGGTGGAAGGTGGACAAGGAATGAGTTTTCCCAAACTTTATTTCCCCCGGTGCCCAGGTGGAAGGTCTGACACCACGAGTGTTCTCTCCCTAAAAGAGAGTTGGAAAAGCACAGTGCCTGCCTAGCCCATCATGATAGGTGCTTAATAAATGCTTCCTAATGTGAGCTCGCTCCTTGAGAGCAGAGGCTACCTTTTGCCTTTGTATTCCCGTTGTTTAACGCGGCATCTGGTCCGTAATAGGCGCTTAATAACTGCGCCTTGATAAATGACTAAGCGCCCAGAATTGGGAGCCTGAGTTGTCCATCGCAAGTAACAGGACAACATGTTGAACGTGGACATACCACAGTCAGTGCTAACGTGACTTATCTTTTAGGTAGTCATTGGGTAGGTACCATATGATAGCCTTCGGAAAAACAAGAGAGAATCTACACAGAAGAATGGAAGGGGCTAATAACGTATTTTTCCAAATATGCTGAACATGAACATGTAACAGTTCCCTTCAGTACTTCAGTGGATCCGTGATTTCATCCCATAAACAGTAAAGATCAAAACCCAGCCATACTTTCTCATTCTTGATTTCAAATGGGCTCACAAATGTTCTACTCAGTATTGCTAGGGCTTTCATCTGGGTGTTTTGACACGTAACTGCTAACTCTATGACCTTGGACTAGCCTGAGGGCTCCTGGTGTCATTACTATGCATCAAAGTCTGAGAATGTGGGAGGGGAATGTCCTCTATTTTTAAAGTTTAAAATGAGGAGGTGAGAGAAAGATTCCTCCTTCCTCTTTCCTCTGGATTGACAATTAGGTTTTATAACCTATGGAATTGTTAAAGTATTGCTCTCGAATGCTTATGAAACAGTTCCTTTTGGCATGGGACGTAAATAGTTTCCAAACGGATTATGCTTATTTCAGGTAATGGATGACCTCTCAGAGCTCTAAACGTGCTCTTCAATTGTGACCCAGGATTAATTGTTCTATTTTAGATTCAGTCCACATTAAAGCTAATGTTTCCCCAGTAGGTTAAAGAATTCTGCTAAAGAAATATCATATAAGGGGAGTGACTAGGGAGCTAGTTTTAATAGTTTAGTTAAATCTTGGTGTCCTGGAGGCATTCTTTTTCATAATTTTTTTTTCTGGCTTGGAGTCTTGCTAACAGATAATAGTAATAATTTCTTTAAGGTTTCCAAAGTACCTTTCTGTTATAAGATTTTCCCCTTTTTCCCAGTTCTTTTCAGAACGGGAGACCATTTTTATCAGCAAATCAGATAAAACTCATTTTAAATATTTTTTTCTCCTGAAAATATTTTTTGCCAAATATGTATAGTCGTATTTATAGGAGTAAATTTAAAATAAATTAGCTTAATCAACAGTGTTCTAGAGCTGTTCAGACTATATTTAAATCAGACTGATACCAGTGATTTAAACTGACAAATGACTTCAACTAGGCACTAGTTTGCTGAAGTAGCCTTTTAGAGCTAGAGACTAGAGTAGTGTTGGCATACTTAAAGAGCAGGGATCCCTAGCAGTGGTGTATAAAATCTCTACCTGAAGAGTGAGGTCTGTAAATGAGAATTGAAGAATACTGGAGAAGCCTAATGGAAAAGAAGTAGGGAGCAGTAGCATCATTTTGGAGTTCAAGGACTGCATTAGGGACTTCTGGAAGCTCCAAATCCTGTCATCTCAGCAATGTAGTTTTACAAATCACTGTGCTTACCCTGAAGTGCCTGCCCACGTAGAAGAATCTGGCTCAGGAGCCTTCTGTCAGTTCTAAATTGCCTCTGTTCCCATATGTGTGGGTGCTTAATTAATAACTATTCTAGAGTGCTGTCAGATTTGGGGTTCATTCATTCATTTAGACTTTCATTCAGAAAACAGAATTGTAATGAAAAGACTGATGTAGAACAGGGAGATCTGAGTTTGGATCCCACCTCTTATACTTATTGACTGTGAGATTATGGACAAGTCATTTATAGCCTCTAACCAGTGATTTCTTCATCTGTAAAGTGCAGATCATAATACCTGTAGTAGCTGTCTTAAAAGGATGTTGGAAAGCCCAAATAGGAGAATATGTTAAGTATTTTGGAAACCTTAATGCTCTGAGGCAGCTGTGTTGAAGTAGGTCTAATGCCAGGCCTGGCATAAGGAAGAACCGAGTTCAAATTCGGTCTCAGATACTTCTTACTGTGTAATCCTGGGCAAGTCACTTTACCTCTGTCTACTTCAGTTTCTTCAACTGTAAAAAGGGCTATAATAACAACACATACCTCCCAGGTTGTCGTGAGGATCAAAGGCAGTAATATTTGTAAAGTGCTTAACACTTAAATATCAAGGATTGGGCTGATCAAAATGCTATGAAAAATTTTAAAAGAGATTACTTTCACCTAGGGTGGGGATAGACATCAGGAAAAGATTCAGGTAAGAAGTGGCACTTGAGTGGAGCATTGTAGAAAAAGAGATGTTTGTACAGACAAGGATGGGGTGGGGCCAAAGAATGCATTCCTGGCATTTTAGGCAATATGAGCCAAGGTACAGAGATGGGAAACTATAGGTCAGAGATGGGGATGGAAAGTCAGCCAATGTTTATCCAGTTGAAAAGCTTTAAGTAATAATACTCAATAGTATTACTGTTTGCATAGAAAGAGTTGCTTAGTTCTTTAATGTGAAAAATGAAAGACTTTTTGAGAATGTGATGTTCTTATAGATTTAATGAACATTAAATTAACTACAAGGGTCCATATCAATATTAATTTGCATAATTTGATAAAGTATTATGGCTTTCTTTGCTGGTGAATGACAGAATCATTGAATGCAAATAATAAAACAATTTTGGATTTACCAAATTTATGGTGACTCGGACATTGAATTTGTGACCTGTTTAATTTTTTTAGTTGATTTTAAATTCAGGCTTCTGTGGGTCTAAGATAGCTTCTCATACTCCTAGTCACACAGCTAGTAAGTGTGTCAAGTGTCTGAGGCTGGATTTGAACTCAGGTCCTCCTGACTCCAAGGCCAGTGCTCTATTCACTGTGCTACCTAGCCACCCCCTCATACTGATATTTTTAACTCTAAGTCTATACAATATCATTACAATGGCTAGTATGACCTCACAGTAATAGAAAATGACTACTGAGCAAATTTCTTTTTTTTGCAGGGAAGAAGGCAGGGCAATTGGGGTTAAGTGACTTGCTCAAGGTCACACGGCTATTAAATGTTAAGTGTCTGAGATCAAATTTGAACTCAGGTCCTTCTGACTCCAGGGACAGTGCTCTATTCACTGCACCACCCAGCCACCCCTACTGAGCAATTTTAAAGAGAGTTATAGGGTAAAAAAAGCTTTATGAAATACATTTATGTATATGCACATATATGTGTATGTGTGTTAATGTATGCACATACACATATATAAATAGATGTGAATATATATAAAATGATATCTTTTCTGATGTTATATGTCTTTTTGTATGTATTATATGTATTTGGAATACAAAATTTGATGGATTTTGTGTTCCTGAAAATGAAAAATATTTAGTATTCATATATTTTTTAAAAGCGAATTAATGAAACTTGCTGATGTCTCTTTGAAGACTTTCACTTTTTTATTCATGAGTTTGAAGGTAAAATTTCCCTGAATTTTTTTTCCTTTTTGATTTGTTCCTTGTCATATGGAGTACTATTGTACTTTGTTGTAAAGTTGTAAAGATTTTAATTTAACTAATAATCATTTACTGGGTTCACCACATTTTAGGAAGGACATTAATAAACTGGTGTGTATCAAAAGAAGGGTGATAAGTATGACCACGGACATACAAGGACTTGGGGACAACACTGTCACTTTCTTCAAATATCTAAAAGTTGTCCTGAAGCAAAATTTTATTTAATTATGCCTATCCCAAGAGGACAGAAGTAGGACAAATGAATAGAAGTTACAAGGAGGCAAATTTTGATTCAGTATTAGAAGATATTTCCAGACACTTAGAACTGTGCCAAAATAATGTACTTGCATTGGGAAACAGAAAATTCCCTGTTTGTGAAGTTCTTCAGGGATTTTAGTTTCATGTGGGAGTTTACTAGATGACTACCAAGACTCTGGTTCTGCTCTTTTGTTCTACTTGTCCGTGGATTAATTGCTAATCTTTTAAAGTCTGGATTCAATTTTAATTTGGAAATTGGAAATATCATATAAATATAAAGATATGTTTTTTATATTCTTAGAGCCAGTACCCAAATTATTTGTGTGCATATTTGTATTTCTTTGTAGAAGATCATAGGATTTAGAGCTGAAGTGGGCCATAAAAGTTTGTAGAAGAGTGAAATTTTAAAAATATTAATAGTAATTTATAGTAACTAAGAAAAGAATGCAGGACTTAGTACCCAAGTTTAAATCCCAGCTCTGCTACTTATTATCTGTTTGACCTTGGGCACATCACTTAATCTCCCTTCTAGGCCTCAGCTTTCTCATTTTTGAAATGAGGAGGTTGGAACTGATAACTTCTGATGCCGTTTCTGGTTCTAAATCTATGATCCTGTGATAGACTTCTGTATTGGGTTATTTAGATGGATTTTTCTGTTCAAGCACTGAATTTAGAGGTAGGGATAGAGAACCTGATTAGGTGTGGACTGCTCTGGCTTTTAAAATTTTTTTGTCTACCCTGGCCAAAGGATGGTGCCTTGTTCCTAGGTAGGAACATAATAAATATTTGTTGAATTTATCAATTGCCTTACTAAGGACTCCTTAGGTCCATCTAGTCAGTTAAAGACTTGAGGGAGGACAATAGCAGCCACTAAGCTTTAGCTGTCAGCTGTCTTTGTTCTCTGGCTGTTTGCTGGGTTTAGATATTGATCTTCCATGATGTTTCTGATAACCCTTACTGGCCCCAGCACAGTTTGGACTATCCTCAGAAGAAATGTGGCCTGCAGGGATCCTGGTAATTCTCTTCAATTAAAAACATTTCTTTTTGCATTTTTACATGTTTTGAGTTATTGTTTTAAGTCTAGAATCTTAGCAGATTTTTAAAGTAGTGTTGAATTAATTAGGAATAGAAGTAAATTCAGTTTGCTTCTGAAAAGATGTGTAGATGAACAGGTTCATTTATGTATTTACAGTCCATATATCCATATATATATATACACATACATACACAAACAAATGTATACATATACACACATAAATAATACTTTAAAGAAAATGTTCAAATACAAACCTGCAAATTATTGTACTTTTTGTCTTCTCTAAAGACTATGCCCAGTATTGGAACAGTGCCAGATGATAAGGGCCAAAACAACTTTTTCTTTTTTACTTTCTTGATATGGAGGGGATTTTATTAAGCATATAGCACAGTGACTCTTCTAACTCACCTCTCCTTATGTTTCTTTGTGGAATGCTCCCTCAGCAATTACATTTTCTGTACAATCTGTAATTTGGAACCTGTTAGCTTTGCCTGTAAATGAAATTTTCTGTATCTCTATGAATATCCTTCCTTCCCAGATTTAAGCTTCTTGAGTTTAGAGGTCATGTTTTCTACTTTCTTTGGTCTCTTCTCCAGTTTAGTGCTTTGTCTACCATAGGTACTTGTTGAAAGTTGTCAGGTACCTCCAGTAAAGGGTCATACATGTCTAGAAATGAGGGTGGAACATTTCAGTGAGATATTTTATAAGATTACCTATCTTCTTCGGAGTTGTTGCCCATATTGTACAACTGTATATGGAGATGTTTGTCTTCACTAAATAAATTCCCAGAACCTTTTTTATTTGTGCTGGAGTGGGAGGGGGGGGTGAGGGGGTGCAGGGACATAGAATCCAAGCTAAAAATTAAAACATAAAACTTGTGGAAGCCAGAATTTTATCTTAATTTTTACATTTGGAGAATAAAACATGTACTTTTGTTTTTGGCAGTTTTTCTATACTACAGATTCTGTTAGTGTGTATTTAAAGTGAAATGTGCTGATTGTTTTGCCCACTTAGAAGGGCATTGGGGAGGAGTCTGTAATTAGTTGGAACTTTGCCATAAAGGTCTATAGAATATTATTCTAGTTCATGGTTCTTTGTTAAAGAAATAAAAAGCTATGAGTGAAAAAAAAAAGGCTATGAGTGAGCTAAGAGATTTTGATTTTTCTGACTGCTCTTTATTTTAGGAAGGAGGAAACTAAAGAATGCCCAGAGGAATTAAGTGTCTTATCCAACATTACAATTAGCGGCATGCTACTGGAGTAGATCCCAGGTGTCCTGACTTCCATTTCAACTGTTTTCTATTTCACCAAGTTCTTGACACCAGTGGCAAAATTATTTTCTTTTCGTAGTCTTTGATTTCAGGAGTATAGGGAAAGCCCAGTAAGGAACTTCCATCTACCTCTGCAAATGGGTGCCCACTTTGTAACTTATAGATGGTCTTAAAGAGTTGTTTGGGAGCACTGAAAGTTTTAGCTTGTATATATTAAGAGATTAGGACTTTTAACTCAGGTCTTCCAGAATTCAAGGCTAGTTCTCCATCTACTGCATCACATTGCCTCTCATACAAGATTTTTAAAGAGGGAAATTTATAATATACTAATGGACATTTCACATCCTTGTAGTCTCCCTCCTCTTCTCACAACTTCTCTGGTAGTAAGGAGCAGTTTTTTGTTTTGTTTTGTTTTAAACCAATGATAACTTACCTTTCCTCCACTGGAAATGAACATTGTAGGTTTATGGTCATATTGGGTTCCATAAGGCAGTGCAGCCCAGTGCTTTATGGTTCTGAAAGGATAGAAAGACTCCAGTAGAAGCCCTGTTGACCCGCCTGGCCAAGTTTGGAGAAGACTGACGCCAGAAAGTTGGCCACTGGGATTAAGAAGTTTTTTGACCACAGCAAATCATGAAATCATCTACTGTGACAGGAGGTTGCAGTCTGGATTGCTGAAAGGCATAACCATATCAATGAAATCATGGAAGATTCTTCAAGTATTGGAATTAACTTGCCTTCAGGTGGGCTGCTGAGGTTGTTAAAAGCAGCAGAAACTAATCTGAAGAGAACTGAAGAACTGTTTTCTTTCTTCCATGTTAAAGAGAATAGATTGGGGCGGCTAGTTGGCACAGTGTAGAGCACCAGCCCTGGAGTCAGGAGGACCTGAGTTCAAGTTCGGCCTCAAACACTTAACACTTAATAGCCATGTGACCTTGGGCAAGTCACTTAACCCCAATTGCCCCGCCCTCCCCCTCCAAAAAAGAAAGCAAAAAAATAAAGAGAATAGATAATAACTGTTTATGCTACTTCAATAACAATTGGTAACAATTTACCCAGTTTCTTCTACTCTGTTCCTATTTTAGCTGTAAAATATTTAGCTACCAAAAAGATTAAATTTGTGAGTAAGTACATAGTAAATACTAGCAAAGCTTGAAATAAACCATTAGGGTTTCACCTTATAAGAAAACATTTTAACATTAGAAATGTAAAATAGATTAAAGGTTGACATTGTTTCCATTTCAGTATTTGTTGAGCATTACTTGCTATCATTGTATAGCAGTAAAGAACACTAGGCTCAGAGCCTTCTGTTGCAGTGACTGCTTGTCAGTGGACTTCTCTGGCTTTCCTTTTTTGCAAAATGATGATAAAAATGGTGATAATATTTTGGGTTCCTTCTCAGAGGCATTCAGGTAAAGACTGCATTCCACCTGTTACACTTGTCCAGTTGTTCTCAGGTGGGATGATGCTAGATGACCTCTCAGGTTCCCTTCTACTTGTACTGTGTACTTCACAGGATTGTTGTGAAAAAAGTCAGTTGTAAACTTTAAAACATGATAGGAAACTTCAAAAGTGCTTAAAATATAGTTGAATACTTCTGGCCATGTTGTAGTACTGGACCAAAACAGTGTTCAGAATGGAACTCTAACAACAGTGCTCCAGGAAAAGCAGGGAAGAAGGACCCTCAGCTTCCTGAGTAGTGGTAAGAAGGGTGGAATCATCCTGACTAACCTCAGCAGTGGTCCAGGAAAGGAAAACCTGGCCTCTGCATGGATGGGACTTCCATCAGTCTGGGCTAGGAAAGGCGATTAAGGCCATTTATATTTAAAGAGCATCCTTAAGCAAAGTCTGGACTATAGGAGAATGTAAAGTAAGTGAACCAGTTTAGGCTGGTTTTGTGGTTCTTTCCACCCCTCCCCCCAGTGCTGTTTGTTATCTTCCTATGCAGAGCCCAACATGTATTTAGTTTGAATATATTTTGTATATACTCATCATATCCCTCAGTAGATGTAAGCTTGAAGAGACTTTTATTTTTGTGTTTGTATCCCCAATACCTAGCCATAGTAGATACTTGATAAATATTTGATTTTGAATCTGATGTCCATCTTTTCTATTTCTCAACTTTCTTTTCAGAAAACATGCCTTGAATTGTCATCGAATGAAGCCTGCTCTCTTCAGTGTGCTCTGTGAGATCAAGGAAAAGACAGGTAAGTTATTCTTTGGGGGAAAAACTGTCTGGTGTGCTCCTGTTGGGCTTGAAGGACATGACTTTTACTGATCTCTAGCATCTGGCCAAGACTAAAAACTTATTTCTTAGCCTATCATACCTTTGGTGGTGAATTATTTTTTATGGCTTATCTGTAATAGGTTTTATATATGTGTGTGTGTGTGTGTGTATACATATATATGTACATATGTATGTATATATACATATATATGTGTGTGTGTACATATATATATATATATATATATATATGTGCAACCTAGATATAATGTTGATTAGTACAACTTTGTTCTGAGGCAAAACATTACTTGAGAAAGAAGTGTTGTTCCGGTTATATTCCATAGACCAGCTTCAGGTCTATGATAGTAGCAGGAAATATTAGGCAGTCGGTTAACAAGCATTTATTAAGTGCTTGCTGTGTGCCAGGGCCCTTTGCTAAGTGCTGATTTATACAAGAAAAGGCCAGAACACACCCTGATCTTAGGGAGAGACAACGTATAAAGAGCTGAGTACATCCAAGCTAGGTATAAAGTGTATACACAATGCAGATGGAGTGGAGGGAGGACCCTGGAAGAGCCTGGAGAGGAGGTGGAACTTGAACCAAGTCTTGAAGAAAGTTAAGGAAACCAAGAAGCCGAGGGGCCAGTGGCAGAGGTGTGTTCTTAATAAATTGCAAGGTGGCTGTGGTGTTTTGGAAGGGAAATTATTATGGAACGAAAAACAAGAAACAGCTCTGGTATAATGGAAAGAACCGTGGAGATAGAATGCTCTTGACCGCATCACTTACTATGGATGTAACTTTGTCACCACTTCTTATTTTTCAGTTTCCACATCTGTAAAATAGGAATAATAGTGCTTAATTGCAATATCTACTGAAGGGGATTGTCATGAGGATGAAGGTGAAGCACTGTTTAAATTATAAAGCCAGCTCTAAAAGTTAGCTACTGGGTTTATAATTAGATTATATATCACTGAAGCAAACATTATGATTTTAATTAGAAAAATAAATCAGAGGGGGGAGTAAGGGAGAGAACTGGAACTCGAAATTTAAAAAACTAAATGTTAAAAATTGTTTTTACATGTAATTGGGGAAAAAACAAAATGCTAAATATTTTCTTTAAAAGCTGAAAAAAATAGAATAGCAACAGTCTAGAAGAGAAAACACAAAATCAAATTAGGATACAATGAAAATTGACAGTAAAGATTGTTACTTGATTTCTTAAAGAGTATTAGTCTTTCTGGTATGAATTAGCTTGAAAGTAGGATATAGCTTGTGATTGGATTATATACTTTGAATAAAATTGTTTTGCTTTTGGAAAGTAGTTAAATTACATAATCTCACTATTAAAAAGAACACAACTTGGAGCTTGCATTTGAGTTTCACATAGTAATTGAGAAAGTGTATTTTGATACTTTTTTCATTAAAAAATAAATTGCTGCTTTTTTATTTGTTCCCAAAATAAAATCTTTATCTTCCTCAGGCTGCCATCAGTGGGTTGAAAATTAGCTTACTCTAGTAAGCAGATTGCACAAATTATCTTATTATGTGAGGCTTCATATGGTCATATTTCAGTATATTGGCCATTTAAGATGACCAGATGAATGAAGAGAGTGTAACATTCACTTTCACCTTTCTTTACTTTCAAAACATGTATGTATGTATGTATGTATGTATGTGTATGTATGTATGTATATGGATACGTAAATGGATATGGCTATGGATGTGTGTGACCCACACTTTACTTATCATTAATGTGCTTCTACCCAATCAACATACTTGATTTTTAAAGCCTTTGCAGCTTGGTTACACTACATTTCTTTTGGTCTTATAGATTTGTGAATGTCTGATGACCTGTCTATTCCTTATTTAAATTATGGGGAGCAGATGTTATAGCTTCCAGCAAACAAAAGCCTGGACATATTGTAGCAGAAGGGTTAGATTCTCTTTGTGAACTAGTCACACAAGCTTCTTTTACTACCAGTGAATTGGTTTAAGAAATGATTATCCCCCAAATCCCTCCCTTATACTTCCTTTGTTGTCCCTTCAGCATTCCACATAATAGATTGGCTAAGCAATGTTCCTACTTTGAATGGTTAGTTTGGAAAAAAAAAAAGTGTATGAAATTTCTGTTGCCTGAAAATCTGAAAAAGAAATTTTATCTAAAGTTGCACACACACACCTCTTTGATTTAATATTTATAATCCTAAAGCAATTGCCAAGATTTATTCCCTTTTTTATCACTTGATTATTTTTTAACCATTATAATATAAAATAATGCAGTTATCCTACAGCTTCCTTTTCTTCAGAATCTAATCTAGGAAATGTAGCTTTTGGGCATAGTACTGTCTCTGACATTATGTGGATTTATTAATGTTTAAAGTATCTTGTCCATTCAACTTTATTTCTTTGGTTCCTTTATCTGGATCCTTGTTTCTCTTAGTTTCCAGATTGTTGGTTCCTGGAGGGCAGTGACTATTATATGTCTTTTTAATTTGTTTTGTTTAACTCTAAATGTAGTGCGTAAACTTGTGGCTACTTAAATGCTTTTGAGGGTAACTCTTTCTATAGTGTATTCATTGTAGAGTTCTGTATTGTTGTTAAACTTAGGAGATTTAGCAGCAGGAGGTTATTTGATAGAGTATATTATATAATGCATAGTAGAGATTAGGTTACACCAAATAAAATGATCCTTGACCTTACATAGCTTGTTATATGAAGAAGCATTTTAATAATTATTACATTTACAAAAACAGCATATGCAGTATAACTAGAACTTTTTATGAATTCTAAAAACTGGTTTCTAATTTCTTACTTTGTTGATTCATTTATTGGAGTAAGTCAGGTTAAGAATAACTTAATCCAACATATTTCTTTTTTTAATTTTTATTTTTAAAAATTATTAATTAATTAATTTTTAGTTTTCAGCATTCACTTCCATAAGATTTTGAGTTCCAAATTTTCTCTCCCTCCCTCCCCTCACTCCTTCCTGAAGAAAACATGCAGTCTGATATAGGCTCTACATATACATTCATATTAAACATTTTCATATTAGTCATGTTGTAAAGAAGTATTAGAACCAATGGGAGGACCACGAGAAAGAAGAAACTAAAAAAAAGAAAGCAAATAGTATGCTTCAGTTTGCATCAGACTCTCTACTTCTTCCTCTGGATGTGGTTAGCATTTTCCATCATGAATCTTTTGGACTTGTCTTAGATACTTGCATTGCTGGGAAGAGCTAAGTCTATCAAAATTAGTCATCACGCTTGTTGCTGTTACTGTGTACAGTGGTCTCTTGGTTCTGTTCACTTCACTCAGCATCAGTTCATGTAAGCCTTTCCAGGCTTTTCTGAAGTCTGCCCACTCCTCTTTTCTTATGGAACAATAGTATTCCATTACATTCATATACTGCAGCTTGTTTAGTCATTCCTCAGTTGATGGGCATCTCCTCAATTTCCAGTTCTTTGCCACCACAAAAAGAACTGCTACAATATTTTTGTACATTTTATTTTCTATTTTTATTTTATTTTATGTTTTGGGTCCTTTTCCCATTTTTATGATCTCCTTGGGATACAGACTAGAAATGGTATTGCTGGGTCAAAGGGTATGCACATTTTCATAACCCTTTGGGCATAGTTCCAAATTGCTCTCCAGAATGGTTGGATCAGTTCCTAACTCCACCAACAATGCATTAGTGTTCCAGTTTGCCCATATCTCCAGCATTTATCATTTTCCTGTATCGTCATGTTAGCCAGTCAGATAAGTATGATGTGATACCTCAGAGTTGTTTTGATTTGAATTTCTCTAATCAATAGTTAATTCAAAACATTTTGTTATAGTCTTGTACAGGTAATCAGATATTACAGTATTTTTTGCTTGTATGTGTGTGTGTGTGTGTGTGTGAGAGAGAGAGAGAAAGAAAGAAAGGGAGAGGAGAGCAGTAACTTGTTAAGTGTTCTGAGGACCAAAGAGAACACTCTAAGCTTAGATGTGCCCTTGGTATGGTAGCAGCCTTTCTTGCTGATATTCATCTACTTCCAGGCCAAACTCTTTCTTCCTTTCTGGCTGATACCTCACTTTTTTCTTTTACACAGTAAGTGCTTATTAAATGACAGATCCTTTTGAAGTAAAGAAGTAGAGGGGGGTGGCTAGGTGGTGCAGTCCTCCACCAACCCTGGAGTCAGGAGGACCTGAGTTCAAATATGGCCTCAAACACTTAACACTTAATAGCCGAGTGACCTTGGGCAAGTCACTTAACCCCAATTGCCCTGCCCTCCCCCTCCAAAAAAGTCCAAAAAAAAAAAAAGAAGTAGAGGGTCTTGTGTATTCCTACAGGAATTTGTGGGGTTTACTTTCTGTTGGAAAGAAATAACATGCACACCTCTGATTAAATGCAAACTAGTTACAAAGTAAATACAAAGTAATGAAGTGGGGGAGGCCCTGATAGTTTGGGATATTGGGAAAGTTCCTCATATAGAAGGTAGCCCTTGAGCTGAGCTTTGAAGAAAGCTAGGAACTAATGGGCAGAGGTGAAGAGGGAGTATATTTCAGGTATGGGGGGAAAGCTGTACAAAGAGTTCTGGGAACAGGAAATAGGCTATTTTAGCTAGAATGTAAATTCAGGAAGAGGAGTAATGTGTAATAAGTCTAGACAGGTAGGACTGTGAACATATGAACCTCTTCCAAGAAACCTTTACTGACTCGTTCCAGTTCATGCTCTTCTACTTTGTGTTGCTTTAGGCTTAGCTATCTTGCTTGAAATACATTTCAAGTAGTTGCTTTTGTCTTCTGGTACAGTGCTGGGTTTGCTGTACATTTAATCAATCAGAAGTCATTTTAAGGTCTATCCAGCAAGACTTTGCTTTGCCAGGATTGTGCTTGTGCCAAGCAAATCCTTGATTGTGCTGTGGTAGCACAAAACAAAACAAAAAAGTTTCAAAGGAATTACTATAAATAATTTATAACATAATGGAACACTTCATTTCTCACTGACCACAATTCACTGTTGTTTTATGACTAGTGTACTAGCTTAAGTAGGTTGATCTAGATTTGATTTTTATTTTATTACAGTACTTTGGAATATAAAATCAATGATCTCCCCCCCCCCCTCAACTGTGTCATGTTGTTTCAGATGCAAAATTGTGGTCTCCAGTGCCATAGCACTAAACAAGCTGAACTGTCTGGTTTGATTGCATTTTGAGATGCAAATGGATCCCTTTTCCTAGCTTTTTCTCAGTCCTTATCTTTCTTGACCTCTCTGCAGCTTTGATGATCTTTTTCTCCCTCTAGGTTTTCATGATGCAGTTTTCTTTTGGTTCTCTTCCTGTCTGATGGATCACTCCTCATTTTCTTTTGATGTATCTTTATCCAGGACACACCTGCTAGGTATTCTCCAAGGCTCTGTGTTGGGCCTTTTTCTTTTTTCCCTCTATATTTTTGGTGATCTCATAAGCTTTCATTTAAATTATTCATTTGATTCAAGTGATTCCGTTATCATTTCTATACAGATAATTCTCAGATCTATTTGTTCAGCCCTTCTCTCCTAACTTGCAGTATCCCATCTCCATCTGCCTTTTGGACATCTCAAACTGTATATCATGTAGATATCTTAAACTCAACATGATCAAAACAGAACTTATCTTTTCTTCTAAACTCTCCCCATTCTGAACTTCTCTATTATTATTTTTCCTTAGTAGTATTTTTATTTTTCCAATTACATGTAAAGATAGTTCTCAACGTGCATTTTTATAAAATTTTGAATTCCAAATTTTTCTCCCTCCTTCCCTTCTCTCCCCCTTCCCCAAGAGAGCAAGCAATCAGATACAGGTTATATATACACAATCATGTTAATTATATTTCCACATTAGTCATGTTGTGAAAGAAGAATCGGAACAAAAGGGAAAAACCATGAGAAAGGGGGGGGAAAGTGAAAATAGTAAGCTTTGATTTGCATTTAGACTCCATAATTCTTTCTCTGGATGTGGTTAGCATTTTCCATTACAAGTCTTTTGGAATTGTATTGGATCATTGTATTGCTGAGAAGAGCTAAGTCTATCATAGTTAATCATTGCACAGTGTTGCTGTTGCTGTGAACAGTGTTCTGCTGGTTCTGTTCCCTTCATTCAGCATCAATTTATGTGTTTCCAGGTGTTTATGAAATCTGCCTACTTATCATTTCTTATAGAACAGTAGTATTCCATTATATTTATATACCACAACTTTTTCAGCCATTCCCCAATTGATGGGCATCCACACAATTTCCAATTCTTTGCTACCACAAAAAAGAACTGCTATAAATATTTCTATAAATGTGTGTCCTTTTCCCTTTTTTAAGATCTCTTTGCTTCCATATTATTTTTGAGGGCATCATCATCTTCTCAAACACACAAGTTCACAATATGTATCATCCTTCACTGCCCCAATCTCACACTCTCTATCCACTCTGTTACCAGTTGATTGATTTTATTTTTGAAATATCTCTTGTATATGTCCCCTTCTCTTCTGACACTGCTACCACTCTGGTGTAGGTCTTTATCATCTCAGCCCTTTTGGTTGTCTGCCTGCTTCAAAATTTTCCCTACTCCAGTTCATCTTCCACTCAACAATGAGTGATCTTTCTTTAAAAACATTTTTTTTTAAATTTTCAATTCTGAAGTAAGTTGGGGGAAGGGCAGGTAATGCTAGAACCTTACTCTTATTCTAAGTGGGTTAAAGTGTGTCAGACTTTATATTATAAGGTGAGAACATTGTTGAAGTGTAAAATGGATAATTTCAGTTATTTTAAATTAAAATTCTCTTGTATAAATAAAAGCATTATATCTAAGAATAGAAGGAATGCAGAAAATTGGGGAAAACTTAGTCTTTCAGACAGACCGTGATTGTGTTGGATTACTACTGTAGTGTAGGAAATAATGAACTGGTTGATTGGGAAAAACATGGAAAGACTTCAACCTATGAAGATGCTGCACACATCCAGAGAAAGAGATGTCAAGTGGAAATATACATAGTACAGTCTTACATATATGTGTATGTATATATGTATATATATACACACATGTACATAATATACATGTATGTATATATATCCTCATTTAATTGTAGCCTTCTCTGGGATAAGGGGGAAGGAGAAAAAAAATTGTGTGCAGTAGAGAACAAAAAAGCTAGAAGGAAGCAAAAAAAACCCAACCTGGATGGCTTTGAAAACTATGTAATATTTATTGTATAGGTTTTCTTGAAATGGAAATTTATCATTTTATATTGAGTCCTCTTTTATGTTTTGTTGTGTACATGGAAAAGTTCTTTTTTTCTTTTCCCATTTTGAATTTAAGTTTGAAATGAATGAAATTGTTTTTTAAAAAATAATAAATTTTCAGTTCTACAATATCTTCCTTTCCCCTCCTTCTCCCCCGTTGTGAAGGCAAGGAAAACAACCCTCCTTACAAATAAATATATAAAGGCAAGCAGAGCAAATTCCCACATTAGCCGTGTTCAAAAATAGAAAAAGAAATATTGAAAATATGCTTCGTTCTGCACTCAGGGTCTAGCCAACTCTGTCTGAAGATGGGTGGCATATTTCATCATGAGTCCTTTGAGATTGTGGTTGGTTATTGTGTTGGTCAAAGTTACTAAGTCTTTCAAAGTTGATAATCTTTTTTTTTTTTTTTTTTTTTTTTTTGCTTTTTGGAGGACAGTTGGGGTTAAGTGACTTGCCCAAGGTCACACGGCTAGTTTTTTTTTGTGTTAAGTGTCTGAGGCCGGATTTGAACTCAGGTACTCCTGACTCCAGGGCCGGTGCTCTATTCACTGCGCCACCTAGCCTCCCCTAAAGTTGATAATCTTTATAATATTGTTGTCCAAGGATGTTGTATGTTCCATAAAATGTGACTTTCTCCTGTCAGCCTCCAGCTTTACCCTAGCCTTGCCTATATTTAAAAACTACTTTTATGGCTCTAGAAACATCTTAAACAGCAAGTAGGTCCATTGTCCAAGCCCAGCTCTGACCTTGTGCTCCTCGCCCAACTTGCTACGGTCTCTGCAGTGATTTCCTATGCTGTACATTGTGTCTACAGTTAGCCACAGAAGATGCTGAGCTTAATCAGAGCGCTACATTGCTTCAGGTCTAAAGTCACTTCAGTGCTACAACGGGAATAGGTTGCAGACTCATACCTACAAAGAGCAAGGACTCTAGAATGTGCTACTTTCCAAGGTGGAGTTCTCTGTTGCTAACTTCTGATTTTTTAGTTAATTTTAATTGACCTTTTCTACTTTGATCTTATACAGAGTATTTGATTAAATCAAGTCTTAATTTTAACTAACTAATTTCTTTAAAAAGATAGACTGGGTACTCTCAATATAACAGAGACTAAAGTTTATTATCCTCGACCCTCTCTCCTTCATGCCAATTTCATCATCGGTTTAAAACATGTAAAGTTAAGAGTTTGTGTATTGCCTTCTAAACAATTCAAAAGGAAATATATTTGTAAGAAATATGAATAAAATTTTAAATGTAATTGTATTCTTTTATTCTGCACTATTCTTGTTCATGTTCTTCAATTTCTTTTTTCTAAAGGGTCCTTCCAGCTATATATTACCATCCCATAATCTTGTCCACATGTCGTTGATAATATCTTTATGCATTTGTTGAGTATGAATTGTGAAAAATGAGCAGAAAATTGAATCTGACACACATACCATAATAATAAATACTCATACAGCATTTTAAAGTTTAAAAGATACTTAAATATAAATGCCTTAGATCCTTACAACAATCCTTTAAGGGAAACATTACAAGTAAAGTTTTCCCCATTTTACAGGTTGATGTTAAATCAGTCAGTAAACATTTATTAAGCACGTACTATGTGCCAAACACTATGATAAATGCTGAGGATGGATACAAAAAGAAGCTAAAGATAGTTACTGCCTTCAAGGAGACAACATGCAAGCATATGTATACGAAGCAGTCTATATACAGGATAAATAGGAAATAAGAATTAGCAGAGAGAAATACTGGGATTAAGAAGGGTTAGGGAAGGCTTCCTGTAGGAGGTGGATTTTAGTTGGTACTTAAAGGAAGCCAGGAAGTCACAAGTTGGAGTAGAGGAGGGATAGCATTCCAGGCGTGGAAGACAGCCAGAGAGAGTGTCCAGAGCCAAGAGACAGAGTGGCTTTGTAGAGTACATGTCAGGAAGTAAGATATAAGGCTGGAAAGTCAGGAGGGGGTTAGGTTATGAAGGCCTTTGAATGCCAGACAGAACGTTTTGTATTTGTTCTTGAAAGCAAAAGGAAGACACTGGAGTTTATTGGGTGGGGTATGAGATGGGGTGACTTGATCTAACCTGTGCTTTAGGAAAGTCACTTTTGTGGATAGTGAATTAGAGTAAGGAGAGACTTGAAGCAGGCACATTCCCCCCCCCCCAATTTTCCCCAACCCCTAAGCAGGTTATTGCAGTAATCAAGGCATGAGATGATGAGCACCTGCACCAGAGGAATGGCAGTGTCAGAGGAGAGGAGGGGGCCTATTTGAGAGATGTTACAGAGGTGAAATCAGCAGGTCATGGCAACGGTTTGGATATGGGGAGTGAGACAGTGAGAAATCTAGGGTGATTCCTGTGTTGTGAGCCTGAGGCAGAGAGAATGGTGTTTCCTTTAGAGTAATAGGAAAGGTAGGAGGTGGAGAGGGTGAAGGGAGATGATAATGAGTTCAGTTTTGCATATGTTGAGTTGAAGATGTCTGAAAGGCATTTAGAAATGTGAGAAGAATGACTGTCAGAGAGATTGAAACAGGAAAGGTAGATTTGAGAATCATCAGCATAGAGATGGTAATTAAATTCACGTAAGCTAACTTGAGATCTAGTGAAATAGTATGGAGGGGAAGAGATCACCCAAGTCAAAACCCCAAAGCACACCTATGGTTAGAGGTTGTGATCTGGAAGAAGGACCAGCAAGGAAGACAGAGAAGGAACAGTCAGGCAGGAGAACCAGGAGAGAGTAGTGTTCCAGAAACTTCAAGAGAAGAGAGTATCAAGGAGGAGAAAATGATCAAGTGTCAAAGGTTGCAGATAGGTCAAGGAGAATGAGAACTGAAAAAAGGCCATTGAATTTGACAACTAAGAGATCAAAATAACTTTGGAGAAAGAAGTTTCAGTGGAATGATATGGTTGGAAGCCAGATCACTGGTTATACAACTAATAAATACCAGAAAGAGGCAGGATTTGAACTGAGTTTTTCTTGAATCCAAATCCTTCTCTCTCTCAGCTATCAGATTTCAAAAAATATCTGCTGTGAGATACTGAGGTCCTCCTGGCCTCCAATTCAAAATGAAATGAGCAGAACCAAAAAAAACATTGTATACAATATCAGCAACATTGTGTGATCATTGACTATCATTGACTCAGCTTTTCTCAGCAACTCAGTGATCCAAGACAAATACAAAGAGGAAGGAAAATGCTGTCTATATCCAGATGAAGAATTGATGGATTCTGAATGTAGATTGAAGCAAAATTTTTCACTTACTTTATTCTCTCTCATGATTTTTCCCCCCTTTTATTGTTTCTTCTTTCACAACTGTGACTAATGTGGAAATATTTTTACATGACATCATGCGTATAAAGTATATCAAACTGCCTACCATTTTCAGAAGAGGGGAGAGGAGGGAGGAAGGGAGAAAAATTTGTGACTCAAAATCTTGTAAAAATGAATGCTAAAAATTTACCTGACATGTAACTGGGGGAAAAAAATAAAATACTATTTAAAAGACAAAAAGAAGAACAGGTCATGCCAGACTAACCTCATTTCCTTTTTTGATAGGTTACTAAAGTTTGGTAAATTACTAGACTGGTATTAGAATAGAGGAATACCATAGAGGTAGTCTACCTGAATTTCCTATAGTCCCTTATGTTATTTATATAGACAGTATGGTGGGATGTGGACTGGATTAGATGGAAATAACTGGGTGGATTGTGAACTATTTAAATGATTAGAACCAGAGTCATCCCTAACATTTGGATGTCAGCTTAGAGGGATGTCTGTAGTAGAAATAACAATCTTTCCTTGGTCTTCAGCCACTCAGCCTTTTTTTATTAATTCCTTGTATAAAGACATGAGGGGACAGCATGACACAGTGGAAAGAGATCTGGCCTTGAAGTTAAGATCTAGGTCTAAGTCCTTCTGAAATATTTGGGCAGGTCACTTAACCTCTCAGTTCCTCAAGGAATTCTTTAAGACTCTGTAGTAGACAAGGTAGAAGTTAGTCATTATGAGCTAAAACTTCCATACTGATGAAATCACTGGTCTAGTAAACAAACAAAAAAATGAAGCATACTTACCAAATTTACTGAAGTCACAAAACTGTGTATGCAGAGCTAAACAATCATTTGTATGAGAGAGGGCTGTTGGGGAGTCTGAGTGTTCCAGAAATTGGGAAATATAAGTATCCTGTAGCAGACCAATAAACTCATGTGTTTTAAGAGAAAGATAGTGTTCAGAAGAAAGTATATGATTACTGACTTCAAGCATTTGTATTTTAAAGTCTTTGATATGGAAGGAAGGATTAAAGCTGTTCTTGGCTCTACAAAGCAAGATTAAAAACTTTGAGTGGAATAAGCAGAGTGGTTTTAGGCTTAATACAAAGAAGGGGAGAGGCAAAAGATTGAAAGGTAGGGGATAGTGAGTGAGAAGTCCTCAGTCTCGGTCCTCAGTCCTTCTAGAACTAGAAGTGATCTCAGAAGCCATCTAATCTAACCCTCTCATTTTACAAATGGAGAAACTGAAGCCAAGCCAAGATTAAGTGACCTTGCTTGCAATCACACACCTAGTAAGCATCAGAGGCTTACTTTTAATTCAGGTCCACTCACTCTTTCCAGGTTACCGCATTGTGAAGTAGACAAATTATTTGCAGAACAAAAGTCAGGAAAATGCTGTAATTTTGACATTAGGCTACTTCAATTTGGGCATCATTGACAATAGTATTAGAAAACAGAGTTCTGGGGCAAGGTTCTGATTCTTCTGACAGTGAACTTATTTCCTCACAGTTTTCCTATATTGCCTTTTAGATAAAATTATAATATTCCTAAACTAATCTATAAATTTAGCTGTTCATATATTAACAAATTCTTATTTTGAAAAGTAAGGGTAGTACTTCCTGAAGCTTTGACATGGCCATTTCTACAAATTTTGAGACATTTTTCTTTAGCACTGTTGCCGTGTGCAAAAATATCTGGAGAGGAAAACAAGCCTAAACAAAATGACATATCATTTTTATTTTGGCATCAGCAGTCTCATACAGTTCATTACAGAATTGCAGATTTTTAATTAATGATATGTAAATATATTGTAATGGATTTAATTTGCATATTGAGTGAGGTTTCAGCACCTTGGGTGGTTATGTATTTTAATTACCGATTAATTAGAAATGATGGGAATTTCATTTGGCTTAGTATAATTATTCTACATTTTGATGAACATTTAGTGAGTGTTATGCTGGAGAATGCACAATACCATGTGTTACGGCAGTGATTTTACAGACTGATGAGTGTTTGTTAAAAGAATGCAAAAAAATGTGGATTAAGGAGTGAGAAATTTCAACAAACTTCAAGCAGACAGACATCTACAGCTTTAAGGAACTAATTTTTTACATCTTGGTCTCTAAAAATATAGGCAGCACTAAAAGCTTATATTTCAAAAGCTTCATTGTGAGTTGGGGCTTTGTAACTCAGATTTACTTTCCCATAAAGACAGTGTTAGGTGGTGGCTTGGTTTTGAAGCTACCCAACAAAGGCATGTTTAACCAAACCTTGGTGGGAAAGCTCTGAGGAGAAAATCATGGTAGAGGGCTTTTGTTTTTACCACTTCCTAAAAGTCCCTCCTCACCCCTAACCCCGAGTTTTCTCACCTCTCTAGAAGTTTAGAAGACTTCTAAACCTCTTCAGATGCATATGTTGTTTCATCTTCAACCCAGATGAGAGTAACCTTCCAATATTACCAGGTCTCCACCCCTACCTGCTTCCTCTATATTAGTCCTTTCTTTCACACCCTGTTTTTATGAGATAAAATTGTTCCTTTTATCTTTTCCTACCCAGTTTTGTTTTTTAGAATCACTTCATCATACAAAACTCAGCCCCAACCTTTCTTTCAAATCATCTTAGTAATGATAGGTGACAGTTCACTAGTGGTTTTGCTCTGGGAATTATTCAGTACCAAAGAGGGCTAGCTGGGCACTCCAGTGCCTCCCTCAGCTAAAACAAGGATGAGCTTGGAAGATGTCATTGGGAACATGAAAGGGATTACAGTAAACATGGCTCTTATATGTATTGGATTTTGCTAAAGACTTCTAACTTGGGGACTGTCTCTTGTTAAGGTCTACTAAGTCACTTTCACAGAATCACAGACTTGTAGAATTAGAAAGGACTTCAGAGCCATCCATTTCAACCTATACTTTGGTTTTAACCTAACATTTCTTCAACCACAGATCTCATGTTTGTAGACTGGATTTTTATAGAAAAAGCATAGAACAGGGATTCTAGCTCTTGAAGACCTTAAAGTTTAATTGGAGAGATAAAAATTTAACATGTGGAACAAGTGGCCCCCTTAAAAAATAAAAGGAAGTCTGTAATTGGGTGCTAAATTACATGGATGGACTTTGAATACTTAATCTAAGAGATCGTTTCCTCATTTGTAAAATGAGTGACCTGGGCTCTAGAGACTCTAGGACTGATCTTAATTAGTAGTTCAGAAAAGGTAGGTAGATGAGTGAAGAATGGAAAAGTCAAAGAAGGCTTCAGGGAGAAGATAGTTCTTGAGCTAGACCTTGATATACTCAGCTCAACTGTCCTGTCTTCAGTGAAGCCTTTCCTGATTCGTTCTCATTAAAAGTAACCAATCTCTTTCTATCACACATACACACCCCTCTTATTTCTCATCTCTCATCCCTCTTGTCTTCTTCTGATTTGGCCTTGAACTTCAAACATTTCAGTGTACTAGGATCACTTGTATACTTGTCTTATCACTCTCCTGGAGTCTGTCTTTCTTGAGAGCATGAACTGTCTTGTTTCATTTTTGTCTTCTCAGTACCCTACAAAACCTACTATATCATAGCGTATGCTTAATAAGTAGTTATTAAATTGTGGTGCTAAATTCTAGGCAAGGAAAAACAATATTAAAAAAAAACCTGAACTCTTGAATAAGCATGTTGAGGTAAGCATGTTTTAGGTTTTTTGATAGAGGAGTGTCAGAATGAAAGTGAAACTTTAAGGAAAATTGGAATGGATTGAAAGGGAAAAGAATAGAATTACGGAGAGAAGCAATCCAGATTTGTGGTGATCAGACTAAAACAAGAATGGTGGTAGTGAGAATGAGAAAGTAGGAATGATTAGAAGAGATTATTTCCCGCTTGTCTCAATGTCATTTTGAGAGTTAGGAAAATATGCATACCTTAATACTTCAAGGATCTGTGATTTCACCAGTGTAGGTATTCTATCCACTGAAGACAGATCATAGTTTTTCTATTCTTAGGAGATTGTCTTAGTGAGCTATAGCCAAGACTCATCAGCTGGTGACTGGTCTGTGATGGACTGATCCTTGGATGATAAACACTTTGTTTAGTTTGTCTACAGGTTTGTACCCCAGTCTTTGAAAACATGTCTCATTCTCTACCTCTAATCATACTTTGTCAACCTTTTGAAGTCTTTGAAAGTTTTTCTTTCATATTATTGTGATCATTTTGTAAATTATTCTCTTGGTTCTGCATATTTCACTTTGTATCAGTTGATATATGTCTTCCCAATTTTCTTTGAATTTTTTTGGTCATTCTTTTGGCACAGTCATCCATTACTTTCATATACCACAATTTGCATACCAACAATTCCCTATTTGGTGGGTGCCCATTTTGTTTCTATTTCTTCACTATAACAAAAAGTGCTGTTCTACAATAGTTTTATATGAATCCTTTTCTTCTGCCACTGACTTTTTTGGGGTATAGTAAGTAAAATATTTCTTACTCTGAAGACACAAACTGGTAGTGAGTGGACGTGTTTAAGTAGAAAGAGTACAAGATTTAGAGTTAGAGGACCTAGGTTCAAAATGACTCTATTACTTCCTTCCTGTGTGACCTTATGCAACATACTTTTTATTCACCTCTCTGGGCCTCAGTTTCCTGAACTGTTAGATAAGGGGATTGGGCTAAATAAACTGTTAAATCCCTTTCAATTAGAAAAATCTGTAATACTAATTTAGGCAAGTTGGTCCTTCAGCAAACTCATTTAATCTGGTGTAAAGCTGATTTTAATGAAAAAATAATAGTAACTCACATTTATATAGTAGTTTAAAGTTTAAAAAGCACAGCAATCTTGTGACAAGTGTTATTACTGTTTTTATTTTAAATTTTATATTCCAGGATCTTTGAAATTATTGCCAGTATGGAAATAAGGAACATAATTTCAATCCCAAACTCTTTTTTTGGATAGTTTCAACTTTGAGCTTTTTTGTTATAATACCACTGCATTGTTTTGAAGATGGACTGACATAACAAAGGATATTTCTAGTTATTTGAAGTAGAAGATCACAACTCCACTAATGTTTTAAGAAATGAACTTTTCTGTATACCTAAGTACATTGATAGTGATCATATATATATATATATATATATATATATATATATATATATTTTTTTGGTCTTTTTGGAGGGGGAAGGCAGGGCAGTTGGAATTAAGTGACTTGCCCAAGGTCACACAGCTAGTGTGTCAAGTGTCTGAGACTGGATTTGAAGTCATGTTCTCTTGACTCCAGGGTCAGTGCTCTGTTCATTGTGCCACCTAGCTGCCTCAGTAGTTATGGTATTTTTTTTTTTTAATTTTTTGGAGGGCAGTTGGGGTTAAGTGAATTGCCCAAGTTCACATGGCTAGTTTTTTGTGTGTGTGTGTTAAGTGTCTGAGGCCGAATTTGAACTCAGGTACTCCTGACTCCAGGGCTGGTGCTCTATTCACTGCGCCACCTAGCTGCCCCTTAGTGATGGTATTTTCATAAAAGGCATTTTCAGTTTGAATTCTCTTCCTCCCGCCTCACTCTCACTCATCCATTGAGAAAGCACCAAAAATAAAACTGTTACATATACATATGCAAATATATATAGTCATCATCAGGCAGGCTGTATAGGGAATTCTTACTGAGGTTCAAGTTGAATTAGAACATCTTGTCCCTTTCTGATGTTGAGAGTATTTTTAATAATATGTTTCAATAATGTGAAAAGAGTCTCAGATTGAATTGTATTGGATTTCACTTTATATTTGACATTCAAATATAAATTTTTTTTTTACCCATTAAAAAATTACAGGCTATGTTTGGGGAGGGGATTTTCAGTGGGATCACTGCTTTGGGGTTGGGGGTAGGGGAAAGACAGGGAGAAAATTTGCAACTCAAAATCTCGTGGCGATGAATGATGTAAACAAGAAAAGAAATTTTAAAAAATTTTTTAAATTACAGGCTGTGCACCAAATGAAGGTTCTAGAAAAAAAAATTTTCTTTCCATAATCTTTGCAGGCTGCCTTTTTGTCAGTATGGAATTCCTTCTCACTACAAGAGAAAATTGGGGATAATACAGTGTTTTATGTTCAACAGAACATGTTTTTTCAACTAGTATATTTTGCTTATGGGAATAACTTGAAAAGGAGAAGGAATGAATACCTTATATTTTAAAAAGGCATGCCTGAAATTAAGTATAAATTGTATGTGGAATTGACAGTGATGTAGTGGGGAAAAAAATACTGAATTTTAAGTCAGAAAACCTGTATTTGAATCCCGGTTCTCTTATTTGTCACCTTAGTGATAGTGGGCAAATCACTTACTCTCTGTGTTCCAGTTTGCTAATCTCTAAAATTAAGGGCGTGGGCTGATCTTGAAGTAATTTTCAGTTCTAGATCCTATATGCAATTCTCACCTCCGTGCATATGCATATGACTTCCAGATTTCTGTCTCCAATCCTGATCTCATTCCCAAGTTATGGACCTGCATTTCCAATATACTGTTACCATCCTCTTTCATATGTCTCACCTCAAACCCAGAATGTCCTAAATGGACATGCTTTTTTATCTGAATTCCTTATAAATCAGTAGTAACCTGTATCCCAAACATGGGTATTATTTTTGGAAGGAAAAGTAAGTTGCCATATCCCATTATATGTATATATTCAGAATCTCAATAGCAGAAAGGGTCTCAGATCTTCTGATTCAACTTTAATTTCACTGAGAATTCCCTCTGATGATGACTGTGTATATATAATGGATTCTGGTCTTGGTGCTTTCTCAGTGGGTATGTGACAATGAGGTGGGAGGGAGAGAATTCAAAATTAAAAATAAATCTCTTGTGAGAGGGATTTCTCCCAAGTCAGTTACTCGACTTTTGGATAACTCTGTTAGGAAGGCTTTTCTTATATCAAACCCAAATCTGCCTCTGTAGCTTCTAGATGTACTCTCTTGGGACACGTGAAACAAATTTAATACCTCTTAAACATTATAGCCCTTCAGATAGTTGAAGACAGATCCCTAAGTCTTCTCTTCTTCAGGCTAAATATCCCCAGGTCTTTCTATCCTCATATGACATGAAACCAAGACCTTCCATCTTGATTGCCCTCCTTTGAACATGCTTCAGTTTTTCAGTGACTCAGGATGTAATACTCTAAATGCGGTATGATCAGGGCATAGTACTGTGGGCCTAGCAACTTCCTCATCATGGGCACCTGATGCATATTACCTAAGATGGCATTAGCTTTCTTTGACTGCTGTCTCACTGGTTGAATCACACTGTTGGCTCATTTTGGACTTAGCAGTCTGTTAAAACCTTCTCATCTTTTTCATGTGAACTGCTAATATTTAGTTATGCTTCCAGCATCTTGCAAAACTAATTTTTGAAGAATTGCTCAAAGTGTAATACTTTATATTTATCCATATTAAATTTCATCATATTAGATGTGACATCTGTGTCTTCATCTAAATCATTGATTAAAGATATTTTTAAAATATCAACAACATAGAGCCAAATACAACTCTGACATTCTCTTACTTTCCAAGATAATCTAACCATTAATAGTGCTCCAGCCATTCAACAAGTTTCAAATTCCCTTAACTGTACTATCATCTAATCTACATCTCTCCAAATTACATATAAAAGTACCTTGAGGGACTTTGTGAAATGCTTTGTTAAAATCCTGTGAAAACTATATCTAAAACGTTCCCCCATCCACCAAGCTAGTAATTGTCAAAAAAGAAAATTAGGTTAGTCTGACATGACGTATTTTTTTGGGGGGGAGGGCAGTTGGGATTAAGTGACTTGCCCAAGGTCACATGTCTAGTTTTTGTGTTAAGTATCTGATGTCGGATTTGAACTCGAGTCCTCCTGATTCCAGGGCCAGTGCTATATTCACTGTGCCACCTTAACCGTGCCCTCCCCCCTGCCCCCCAGTTTCTTGATGAAACTTATGACTCTTAGTGATCACTACTTCCTTTTCTAGGTGCTCACTAAACATACTATATGTTCCAGAGTTTTGCCTTCAAGGCAAATTCCTTGACTTATAGTTTGCAAACCCTGCTCTTCCCTATTTTGAAACTTGAGACAGTATTTTCCCTTCTCCATTTCTGTGTTCTATTTTTCCCATCTCATTTTCCATGATTTTTCAGAGATTTCCTCATGGTAGCTCAGCAGTCATATCATTCAGTTCTGAAAAGAGTGAGATGTAATTTATCTGGGCCTAGTAGCTTGACCTTATCAAGTGCAGTTAAATACTTTCTTAATATCTCCCTATTGGTCTAGTTTCTTGCTGGGAACCAAGCCTCTATGTTTTTGGACCATTTCCAAACCAGGGTGCCACTCTTAGGCTTACCCTAACTTTCTTCTAGCTTGTGTAATCTTTTTTCCTTTAGAATGTGAGTTCTTTGAAGGTATATCCCCAATGCTTAGGTGCACACTGGCACATAGGGAATTCTTAATAAATGCTTTATATCATCATTCATGTACTCCCTGTTTTTTCAGTCTTTTCTAGGCCAGAAAGTTTTCTTCTTAGCAGAAAAAACAAGTGTTAGTTTTGCTAACACTCTCCCATCCGCTGTAGTCAGCAGTCCCACCGCTTACATCTTCCTTTTTTCCTTATAACTAAAAACAAAAGAAACAAGCCAAAAAACTTGGTTTTTGGCATTCTTTGCCAGCTTCTTTCTGAGCCTTAGTATTCCTGACACTGTTCTTTCAGGACCTGGTATATTTTGGTTCTTTGTCCTTAGCTACTTGTCCTTCCTTCAGTCTTCTTAAATATGCCTTTTAAAAGATCCCTATATGCTTGTAATAAAACATGCTATCCACCTCCAGATAAAGAAATGATATTTTTTCCTTGTGTGTGTACACATGACTAATGTGGAAACTTGTTTTGCATAACTAGATACTGGTTATTCATTTTGTTTATCTTGTCTTCTCTTTGGATGAGGAAGACCAGAAGGAAAAGGATTTGGAGAATTAAGAAATCCTCCATGCTTTAAGAATGAATGAATGAATGAATGAATGTTGCCTACATCAGGCTCCTTTGTTAATTACGACTTCCCCCATCATAATTGTTTCCTTTTGTATCATCAGACTTCACTTATCAGCATTCTTGAGTTCCCCCCCCCTCCTCCTCCTAGCCTAACTTCTATAGAATTTTAGATTTTGTTAGGTCATCCTACTTGTCCCACCTCTTCTTCTTAGTGTACTTGACTGGATTATCATCCACAGCATGCCCTCAAACTGTGGGTAGTTCCCCTACCCCATCCACACCCTCCTCACCCCCTCTTCTTATCTCTATATAATATCTCACTTAGTAACCTCATCAACCCCACTATACAAATGGAGCCTAAATTTCTCTATATATTCAGCCTTAATCTCTTTTCTTTGTTTCTGTCCTGTATCACTAACTACTTATTAGACATTTTGAACTGGATGTCTTCATCTTAATGTTCAAAACAGAACTTATTATCATATTCCTTTCTTCTGATCTTTCCTGTTTCTGTACCACTCTTCTTCCAGTCAGCTAGGTTCATAGTCTTGGAGTCAGCTTTGGCTTCTCACTCTCATGATACATATCTAGTCTATTGCAAAAATCTCATTGTTTCTATCTCCACAAAATCTATCTACTTCTCTTCCCTCACACACCTACCACCATAATTCACTTCTCATCTGGATTGCCATTAATTGCTCATAACTGGTCTTCCTGACGTCGGTCTCTCCATTTCAAACTGCCCTCCATGCAGTTGCCAAAATATTTTTCCTATAGCATAGATTTGACCATAGTAGCTCTTCCCTCTTAAGATAACTTTTTTTTTTTAACTTTTAGAATCAGCTATAACCTCTTCTATTAAACATCTAAAGCTCTTCACCTCTTGGCCCAATCCTGTCTTTTCCAGCACATTTTTCTTCTCTTTTTTTCTTTTCTTTTCTTTTTTTTTTTTTTTTTTGGTTAAATGTTCATTTATTAGTTGTCTCCTTTGTGACTCTTAAATAGCAGAGCATTCCACAGCACTATGATGTTGTAGTCTACAGACGAAGCAGTCCCTGTGGTCTCCTTAATGACTCTAGAGAAGTTTAGTGCCAAGGATCAATGCCTCATCTGTTGAGCAGTGTTGATAATCTCATCAAGGTTGATGTTTTCACTGTGTTTAATATTTTTCTGCTTCTTTCTGTCCTGGAGAAATTCTTTTAAAGCTTTGATGATCAAAGCTGAGGCAGAAGGTACAACCTCAATCTGAGCCTGTCTGCTCTGAATGATGAGTTCCACTGTGATCCTTAGCCCTTTCTAGTCACAGGTTGCCATGGCAATATCATGAGCCTTTCTGACTTGTATGATTGTCAGTCATCATAAACCCAGGGGACCATTTTAAGGGGCCAGAGCAGATGTTGCACCAACTTCATCCCCATGTACTCAGAGACATAACTTTAATTTCATTAGGATTGAACGCGGGTGGAAGGGTGGTAACAAGAATAGAAGTACTCTTTAGGTTTTGTGGGGTGGCTGCCAGCGTCTGATGAACTTGGATTCAGGACAACTCAAAGAAATTACACCTTGACTACTCAAAAACAGAACAAAAAGCTTTTCCCTCTTTCTTGCTGTTCTTCACACATGATACTTCCTTTCTGTTCCCTCCTCATTCCTTGTAGTATGTGTGTGCATGCATATGTGTGAATGTTGCCTCTTGTAAGCTCCTTGAAGGCAGTCAGTCCGCAAACACATTTAAAGAGCTGAGGATACAAAGAAAAGCAAAAAACAGACCCTATTGTCAAGGAACTCACAGTCTAATAAGGAAGATAACATAAAAACAGCTATGTGCAAACAAAATATGTATAGGATAAATTGGAAATAATCAATAGAGGGAGCAGGCACCAGCATTAAGGGGAATCAGGAAAGACTTTCTATAGAATATGGAGTTTTAGCTGACTAGAAGGATGTCAGGGAAGCCAGGAGATAGACATGGGAAGCAGAGCGTTCTAGGCACAGGGGATGGCCAGAGAAAATGTTCAAATTTGGGAAATGAATGTCTTCTTCAAGGAAAAGCAAGACCAGTATCACGGGATCCCAGAGTTAGTGGAGTGGGGAGTAAGGATAAAAAGATTGGAAAGGTGTGGCCATTAGAGGCAGATTACGAAAGGTGTTAAAAGCTAAATGGATAATTTCATATTTGATCCTGGTTATAACGGGAGCCGTTGAATAGAGGAGTAACATGGTCAGACCTGACTTTTAGGAAAATCACTTTTATAGCTAAGTGGAGAATGGACGGAGTAGGGAGAGACTTGAGGCAGGGAGACCAACTTGAAGGCAGTAGTCTAGGTGTTTAATGACAATGTGAGAGGAGAGAAGGGAGTATACATGAGAAATGATAAAAAGATAGAATCAACAGGACTCGACAACTCACTGACATGGGAGATGAGAGAGTGAGGAGTTGACACCTATGTTGCAGATCAGGATAACTGCGAGGATGGTGGTACCCTCAACAATATGGGAGAAATGGGTTCCATTTTGGAGATATCTGTGGAACATATGGTTCAGCATGGCTAATAGGCAATTGGAGATGTGAATCTGGAAATTAGGAGAGATGTTGAGCACTGTTTCACTTTTGTATTTATTTCCCCAACACCCCTTTCAGTGTTTGTCATATAGTAAGCATTTAATAAATGTTTTTTGATTGGTTGCCTTTATTTTCCTTGGATCTTTTGAAATCTGCTCTCCAAAGATCTAGAATCTTTGTCATATCCTAGACCTATATCATACTATTCTTGGCTTTTCTACAAAACAGAAAGTTCTCATTACTTCTACTTTAAAAACCATTTCCTTAATCTTCAGAAGGTTGAAATTATCATTAGAGCAAACTAATAAATTAGTAGTTCTGTTTTGATGAGAGAGAGATTCTAGCAGATGTCTGCATAATTGAAGTCCACATCACTACTAAATCATATACCTCTTCATGCTAGGGTTGTGAATTGTTTCTAGGGCTTATCTGTTTTTTGTCTTTTCAGGTGGTCTGTAGCATACTTTGATAACAAACTACCTAACTTTTTTGCCTCTATTGATGGTTACCCAAATGATTTCTCGACATGAGAATGTCTGATAATATTCAAAGCAATTCTGTCTCTACCTTCTTTTCTATATCTTGTTCCTTTAAATATGATATATCCTTCCAGAATCATATTCCAGTCATGGGTCCCAATCATGAAGTCTCAATATCTGTGAGCTCAAATGTGCGTCCTTTTGTTAGGAGCTCTACTTTACCTTGCCTGTTCACTATACTTTGTGCATTTTAAATAGATATCTAAGGCAGTAAATTTGATTACTGACTTCTTTCTTTTTTTTTTTTTTTTT
>CM053594.1:63423907-63459377 GCA_028646575.1 Pseudocheirus occidentalis
GGTTTTCCCAGCTGCCAGAGCTATTGGGGGGTGTTTTGCAAGTCCCCCCAGCTTTGGCTTGCTGAAAGCGCACCCCAGAACCACCACCCAAGACCACAATCTGGATCCAGGCCGCTCAATGCAAGAGCACTTGGCCCTGATCAATTGATTCAGCCCTGCTGTGGAGTCCGCAGGCCAGAGGCTCTGAAGCAGCCTGGTGGGGCCAGTTCCCTTCCCCCACTACTTCCTTGCCCTGGGGGCAGATTAGCCTAACTGCTTTTTTTCCCCCAAATTAATTTTCAAAGTTTCACTTTCACTAACCCTCTCTGACCCTGGTTTGTATTTGAAGATCCCCTCAGGCAGGTGCTTTAGATCTTCTCTGAAGTAGACTCATGCTGTGCTTTGGAGGCTCAGCTCCTCCTGGCCGCCCTGGGGCCTGGCCTGGCCGCAGTTGCGGTTTTGGGGTGGGCAGGAGATCCGTGCGAGCTGCCCCTCTCCTGTCCCCTCTCCTGTCCCTGTTCCTCATGCCTTGGCAGATGTGGAAGTGCTGGAGGCTGTAGATCCTCTCCTCTGAAGACTGGCTGATGCGCAGCTCAGCTCGGCTCAGCCCGGCTCCTTCCCACCACTCCGGGCCTGGCCACGGTCTCGGCTTCAGGCTGGGCCAGCCTCTACTCCCGGCCACTGCGATGAGCCCCTGCTGCCGAGCTTCCTTCGGCGAGATATGTGTTTTCTGTATTTTTTTGTATTTTTGTGAGTCTGAGAGTCTTAGACTTTGTCTGGGCTCATAATTTTATGAGTGTTTATAGTGGTGGTGTGGGAGCTATGGGACCTTGCTGCTTCTACGCCGCCATCTTGGCTCCGCCCCTCTAAATCACTTTTGATTCTAGAAATGCAAATCAAAACAACTTTGAGGTACTACATCTCACCAGACTGGCTAAGATGACAAATGCTCGAGAGGATGTGGAAAAATTGGAACATTAATGCATTGTTGGTGGAATTGTGAACTGATTCAGCCATTCTGGAAAGCAATCTAGAACTATGCCCAAAGGACTATAAATAATTGCATACCCTTTGACCCAGTAATACCACTTCTGGGGTTGTATCCTAAAGAGATCATAGAAGTGGGAGGAAGACCCATATATACAAAAATATTTATTGCAGCTCTCTTTGTGGGGACAAAAAACTGGAAATAAGGAGATGCCAATCAATTGGGGAATGGCTAAACAAGTTGTGGTATATGAATGTAATGGAATACTATTGTGCTATAAGAAATGGGGAGGAGACGGTCTTCATATTCACCTGGAGAAGCATATACAAACTGATGCTAAGTGAGAAGAGCAGAACCAGGAAAAATTTGTACACAAACAGACACATCGTATGTGTGATGACCAACCCTGATAAACTGGGCCCTTCTCAGCAATGTGAAGCTATAAGACAACTCTAAAAGACTCAGGATGGGAGGAGATGTCCACATTCAGAGAAGGATCTAGAAAGAACAGAGTTTAAAATTAGACTGAAGCAAACTACATGCTCTATTTCTTTTCCATGTTTGGTTTTGTTTCCTCTTTCCCATTGTTCATTCCAATGGTTACAACCCTTCTATACAACCAGACTAAAGTCTAATGTGAAAGTATTTGCAGATCCTGTACTTGATTACATGACACCATGGGGGGGTGGGGAATAGGGGAGGAAATGAGAAACCCAAGGGATTGTGGAACTAAATCTTGTCAACTAAAAGTAAACAAATCAATTTTTAAAAAGAGAGAGAGCTAGGGATTCTGAAAAGCTGAGGAGAAGAGGGAGGACACTCCAGACACATAACCATTTGTGCAAAAACACAGACATCAAAAATGAAATGTGATATGGGACAACTGGCAGTCTTCTTTGATTGGAATTGAGAATATGTGAAGAGAACTAGTATGGCATAGAACTGCAAAGGAAAGTGGGAACCAGTGTTGGTCTTAAAATTTAAAGCTGAAAGTAACCACAGAAACTGTCTTACTCCAACATTTTTGACAATTTAAGCATGGTGAACCATA
Source organism: Pseudocheirus occidentalis (assembly GCA_028646575.1). Classification (NCBI taxonomy): domain Eukaryota; kingdom Metazoa; phylum Chordata; class Mammalia; order Diprotodontia; family Pseudocheiridae; genus Pseudocheirus; species Pseudocheirus occidentalis. The sequence continues at coordinate 63,425,926 of CM053594.1, forward strand.
TCACCGTCCAGAAATTCAGTTAAAGGAACTTTTTAGTAACTTGTAAACAGGAAATACCCTCACAATTTACCTGGAAGTTGCATTTTAGGGCACCTTTATGTTACGCTAAGTTTTCTAAGTTTTCAAGTTGGATTTAATCTATATGGCAACTATGTACATAGTCTTTGTTGAATAGATATGTAAACTGTAAAATTTAGTATTTACAGTGTATATAAATTAGCAAACTGATGGCTTTGTTATATAGAAAACAAAAAACCTTGAGCCAGGTAGGTAACTGAGATGGTAAATTGCAAATTTATTAAATATCTGCTGTACTATGAATGAGGCATTGTACTAGATGTTGGGGATACAGAGAAAATGAGGAACTTTACCTGCTCTCAAGGAGCTCACATTTTACCAGTTTCAACATGTTCAATGCTAAATAAATACACAATTGAGGAGGGAGCAAGCACTACACTGGCAAGGTGGGGGAATAGAAATGAAGAGGTAAAAAGAAAAATCCCTCCATGAAGAACAGCAAGTCACCTTTAAGGAACAAGCAATGCTTGTGCAATAGTGATACCATTTTATAGATGGTGAAATAGAATCATTTTAGTGGAAAATATGGAAGGTATGTAAGTTTTAGAATGCTTTACAGCCTTCTTTGAAGCAGTTGGGAATGTCTATACACATGGCTGTCTACCTTAATTGTCTCTGTTTTATATATCATGAAACAGATGGAATATTTTGGGAGGGAGCTACCCTGAGAAAAAATGAAAGTGATTTTTTAAAGTGGTGTCTTAGTAGAATTCCTCATAGATTCTTGTCTTGGGTGACATATAACTTGGCAATGTGCATAGTAGCTCTTGTGGCTGACCTCTCCTTGAAATTATTATGTCATGTCAGTCCCTCCACAGATGGGGAACCTATAGGTTAATTGAAGTTCCAGAGTTTCCTTAACTAGGGTTTAAGCGTGTGAGTGGAGCAGAGGGAATGAATGGATGAGACATTGTATATATAGACTTTACAGCACTTCAGTTCAGTCCGTTATTAAGCATTTATCAAGTGCCTACTATGCACAAATCACTGGGCTAGATGCCACTTTCCTCAAGGAGTTTATATTCTCCTGAAGGGGATTGGGTGGGGAAAAGAGATACGGTATTTAACTTGGCAACTGTTTCAGTAGGAGAGGTTAGCAAGAAAAGAGACAAATGTGACTCTAGGGTTTCGAATAGTGTACATAGGATTTCTAACAATAATAATAATAATAATAATACCTCATATTTACATAGTATATGCAAAAAATTATTTTGTTTGATTCTCAGTGAGTCTAAGGTAAGTACAGATAAGTAATATTATCCACTATGGATAACCCCATTTTGGGCAACTAGGTGACTGACCCGGTGGATAGAGGATTGGGCTTAAAGTCAGGAAGACTTGATTTGAAATCTGGCCTTAGACATTTAGTAGCGACGTTATCCTGGGCAAGTCACTTAACCTGGCCAGTTTCCTTATCTGTAAAATGAACTGGAAAAAGAAATGGTAAACTGCTACTGTATCTTTGCCAAGAAAACCCCAAATGGGATCAGGAAGAGTCAGGAACAACTCAGACAAGTGAACAGTAACATCCCCACTTAAGAAGTGAGGAAGTTAAAGTACAGGGATGTACCATAACTTGCTTTGTTCAGATTCAGACCCAGCTCTATTGGCTCTGAACCCAGTGGTATAGTATACCTCAGTGACTCTCATTCTAAGGGATCTGCAGTAAACATTGGAAAAGAAAAGTTTTTGGGTTTTGTTTTGGTTTTTTTTTTGGAGGGGGGAAGCCAAGGCAATTGGGGTTAAGTGATTTGCTCATGGTCAAACAGCTAATAAGTGTGTCAAGTATCTGAGGTCAAATTTGAACTCAGGTCCTCCTGACTCCAGGGCTGGTACACTCTATTCCACAGTTCTAACTAGCTACCCCAAGAAAAGGTTTTTGCTGAAGAATTTCTGAGCTAGGTGGAAAGAACTCTAGGTTTTTAATGATAAGACTTCGGTTCAAGTCCAGTCTTGACATTTACTGCCTGTTTGACCTTGGGCAGATCAGTTAAACAGTTCCCTGAACCTCCAGTTCGTTGTTGATAAAATGTGGATACTAATACTTGCACAGCTTGCTTTGTAAATCTTATAGCATTTTACAACTGTGAATATTCAAAATTAAATTTCCTTATTTGAATACCTAATAAAAAGTCCATTTCTCATCTGCCTGTGGATAGATGGAAAGACTGTATTCCTGAATTGAACTCCTCTGTGGTTACTTGTGTCTTGCCAGTGCCAGCTAATCAGAATGTCCCTGTGGGATTTGAAGAGCATGTTTGAGATGCTTTTCAGCAGTCATCTTAAAATGAGCTCCTGTGTAATTGATGATAACTAATGTCTAATTACCATAATTAGACAAGTGACAGAAAATTAGGCTGCAGCTGGGAGACTGGTACTAAGGCAGAATTTGTAGGCAGAGCTGTATATGTGGAATGGCTTTGACAAAATTAATTTTCAAATGGCAAAAGAAAGATGCAAATATGTATGTCTCTCAGCCATATTCATCACAGCACCTATTTCTGACATTTTAGTGTTCAGTTCTTGTGATATATGATTGATGACCTTGAGAGGCCTGAGATTTGAATTGTGCTTGGGAGAGTATGGGCCATAAGCCCCTTTTATACTGTCATTCCATTTTACATAACCATTTCTTCTTTGTGATTCACCCAAGGCTTTGAGCCCTCAGGCAGATCACTTCACTTCAATAAAGCCTCATTTTCTCTGCATCTCTAAAATGAGGGATTTTTATTAGATGATTTTTCTATATCCTACCAGCTCTGATCTATGAGTGGCATTCTTTTTTTGCTTGTTTTGCTTTTGAAGGGGGGAAGGCAGGGCAGTTGGGGTTAGGTGACTTGCCCAAGGTCACACGGCTTGTTAGTATTAAGCATCCGAGGTTGAATTTGAACTCAGTTCCTCCCACTCCAGGGCCAGTGCTCTATTCACTGAGTCACCTTGCCACCACTGTGAGTGGCATTCTTTCTGAATTACTTGGAGGCAAGGTTGTTTAAAGAACAGTTTTCACATATTTTTCTTTTAAAATAAGGGTATTTCTACCAAACCAGAGATCACTATGGCAGGTTCCATCTATGTTTATCATCCAAAAGTAATTGGAAACTAATCTGGCCTTTCCCAGGCCTAATCTTTTTTGACCTCTTTTGACACTGTTGACTGTTCCTCCCCATCCTTGGCTTTTATGATATTCTCTCTTGGTTTACATCCTTCCTACCTGACTGTTTTTTCTCAGTGTCCTTTGCTAGATCAACATCCATTTCCCACCATCTAACTGGGTACCACCAAAATTCTGTCTTATTCCCTTTTTTCTTTATTTTCTCTATCTACCTTATTTTTTTTTAAACCTAATCAGCCTCCATGGGTTTTTAGCATATATATTGACATACTCTCCATATTTTCTAATAATTTCACAGATAATGGGTAGTCAGAGTGTATTTTCAGTTTTCCTATTACGTGTGCTATTTCTTCACTAAAAATCCTTATCTGATGCTTCCTCAGGGCACAGTACCTGAAGGTTATGCCAGGGGAAGCATGTGCTACTAAGGTGGTGAGGATTTGGGTCTAGGCCCAGCAATGGACTGAATACTGACCAACTTAGCTTAGTTTTGAGAGGTTCATTACCAGAGAGCTGGCTAATGAGTGATAATTTTTATTTTTTATTCTTGCCTATAGCAGATCATGAAGACCACCTACTAGGCGTCTCAGTCTGCACTGGCAGAGGGAGTAGTACACCACCAGTCAAAATCATGGATCTTTTGAAGTATTGAAGTTGAACGAGGCAGCCTTTCCAGCCTCAGTGACTAAATCTGAAATGTCACCATTCTTGGCCCCCACTTCCATGGCTATGAAACTTTTTTGACTGTTTGATTGTTTCCAATCAGAAATTAGTATTCCTTTTGTCTTGCAGGATCCTTTTTATTTTTCCTATGTTTTCCCTTGCTTTTTTGGTACTATAGTTATTTGTGTATCTATTTCATTCCCTTTACTGAGTTTAGGGAATTAGACCCTTGTTAGGTCCTAGCATATTGATAACTACCTCAATAGATTTAATTAATAAATGTAATTCTTCTCACAAGCATTTAAATGTTTGCTGAGTAGTTGAATATTTTTGTTTTAAAAATATTTTTAAATAGATGCTTAAATTCACCATAGTTACTGACTTACATTCTGTGTATTGTTGTTCACCATCCCCTAAGAAGGCTGAACATTTCTTTTATATTTTAACATTTCCCTCATCACACCTCTGGAATCGTATATCACTTAACTGTCTGTATGCCTAACCTGTTATCCAGAGAATTTTATAATTACTGGAGGGAGAGTGGTACTTTCTTCTGCTTTTTTGGTTTGAAAGAGTTAGAAAGGACCATAAGTCCAACTTCCTTATTTTAAAGTTCAGGAAATTGAAGATGAGAGGTTAAATGATTCAGTGTCACAGAACAAGTGAATGGCAGAGCTGAAACTAGAACCCAAGTCCTCTGATTTTCTATATTATTTAGCTAATTGTTTGTCCTTAAGGCTAGGGAGAATTCTGTCTTACTCTCAAGTACCTAGCAGAGTACTATGTACAGAATAAGTACTAGATAAATATTTGTGGATTCATTTTATTCTTTAATGATCACAGAGTTAATAGAAGTTTACTGACTTGTCTGAATTTAAGGATTTCCTCAAGTCAGTGATATAAAAACCTTAGGAAACTACCCAAATATAAGTTAATTAAATATTTTTAAATACACAGAAGAAAGCAGAATAAATGAGTCTGTATCAAAGAGTCAGTCAAGAATCAGTAAACATTTATTAACTGCCTGTTATGTGCTAGGTACTGTACTAAGTTCTGTGGATACAAAGAAAGCCAAAAGCTAGTTTTGTGCCCTCAAGGAGATTGCAGTCTTACAGGGGAAGAAAACTTAGGAAAAGAAGCTATAAAAGAGTCATGAGGGGATGGGACATGTAAACTCTGCAACCTGCAAGTAGGAAATGATGTGAGGAGGTGTGAGTTACAGAGTTGATTTCATCTTTTAGAATGATGAGTTTCTAGAGATCATGAAACCTAGGAGAGTACCTTGGATGGGAAATGAGGGAAGGAATATGGATCTGAAAATAAAATTTAATTAAAAAATAAAGATATATTCAATATATTGGGACAGGTAGGTGCTCGGTGAATAGAGCACCAGCCCTGAAGTAAGGAGGACCTGAGTTCAAATATGGCCTCAGACACTTAACTCTTAACTAACTGTGTTTAATTCCAATTGCCCTGCCTTCCCTTCTCCAAAAAAGAAAAAGAGTGGGCCATGAGAGGCACTCACCAACAAAGACACTGACCAATAGGGTAAAAGTTCTTGACATAAAAGAGTTGAGGATCTGTACTAATATGGTAATGGCCCCCTGAATGAAGAGGTATTGGGGAGACATCTTCATAGAAATATTTATTAAACCCATGGAACTGATCAAATCACTGAGAAGAGTGTAGAGAAAGGTGAGGACCCAGGACAAAGCCATAAACTCATAGTTAAGGTTTGGGAGATAGAGGAGCCATCAAACAAATAGGAAGAGAATGTCAACAAAAAGTCAGAAAAGAGAGAGTATCCAGGAGGAGAAGGTGGTCAACAGTGTGAAACGCTACAGAGAAGTCAAGAAAGATGAAGACTGAGTAAAGGTTTACTGATTTGTAGATTTAAGAATTCTGTAACTTTAGAGAACATTTTCAGTTGGGAGATGAAGTCCAAAGCCAGATTGAGAAATGAACGGAAGGAGAAGAAATGGAGGCAGAAGCAATCAGTGCACAACTTTTTCTAAGACTTTGCCCATGAAATGGGTGCTTGAGCAAATGGTGTGGTCACGTAAGGTTTTGGGGTTTTTAACTATGAGGAAGACTTGGGCAATTCGTCGGGTTGGGAGAGATTGAAGATTAATGAGAAAGGTGATAATTATAGGGACAGTCTCTGGGAGGATATAGAATCAAGGGTACAAATAGTATGGTTGGCCAAGGAAAGGAGACATAAATGGGCAGTTACTTAATATTATGTTAAATATTATCTGTCTAAAACAAGATATTATTATCTATAATGGAAAAAACACTAGAGACTGTTGCAATAAGATCTTGGGGAGCCAGGTTTTCCATTGTCATCACTGTCATTTGCTGTGTTTTTAGAAATAAATAACAATAAGACAAGAAAAAGAAAGTGAGGGACTAAACAAAAAAGACAGGGCCGGGGGAGAATCATCAAGTTTACAAATCATATGGTGATTTACTCTATGTATGATATGATGAAAACCTTAAAGACCCATCTAAAGATTACTTGAAATAATAAATTAAGCAAAATAGCAGGATATAAAATAAATCTACAAAAAGGATTGGCCATTCTGTATGTCCACTAAACCCACCAGGAAAACAGTACTACGTAAGTTAGTTTTTTTGTTTTTGTTTTTGTTTTTTTGCCTTTTTTTTTTAGAGGGCAGTTGGGGTTAAGTGACTTGCCCAAGGTCACACGGCTAGTTTTTGTGTTAAGTGTCTGAGGTCGGATTTGAACTCAGGTACTCCTGACTTCAGGGCCGGTGCTCTATTCACTGCGCCACCTAGCTGCCCCATACGTAAGTTAGTTTAAAGGTTCAGTGCCATACCCATCAAACTTCCAAAGGGTTATGTCATAGAGCTTTAAAAAAAAAATCATAAAATGCATCTGGAAGAAAATAAAGAAACTAAGGGATATACTAAAATAAGGAAAGGGAAGATAGAAAGAAGAATTAGCAGAACTAGATCCCAAATTATAGTACAAAACATAAACATAATATATTAATCAAGCATCCAAACAACCTGATTTTTTAAAACAGAAAACTGATAAGTAGAAAATAGATTTGGTACACAATAGCAGAAGCAATTGAACATAGTAGCATAGTATTTAATAAGGCCAAAGACTCCTAACTGTTAGAATAAGAATTCATTATTTAGTTAAAAAAAAAATACTAGGAAAACAGGAAAGCAGTGTGGCAGAGATGAGGTTTTGACCAGCACTTTACACCATATACCACAGTAAGCTGTAAGTGGATATATGACCTAGATATAAAAAGCCATGTTATAAATGAACTAGAGCAGCAGGTAAGAAGATAACCTTTCACAACTATGGAAAGAAAAGAGTTCATGACCAAACAAGAGACAAGATCACAGGAAATAAAATGGACAGTTTTGATTACATAAAACTAAAAAAGTTTTACATCATCATAATAATAAAAATATCCATCTTTTGTATAGCACTTTAAGGTTACTTCATGCTTTTTATATGTATTTCATTTAATCCACATAACAGCCCTGTAAAATAATTGCTATTCCACCCTTCATTATTATCCCCAGTTTGTAGATGAGCAAACCAAGGCTGAGAAAGGTTAAGTGACTTGGCCAGGTCACACAGCTAATAAGTATCTGAGGCAGGATTCAAACTCAGGTTTTTCCTACATCCAAGTCCAAAACTCTCTCCATTTCTACAATGTACTTACACAAAGACAGAAGGGAAACAGGTAGCTGGGGCAGGTTGGAGTGGTGGAAATCTTTGCATCAGATACCACTAATAAAGTTCTGCTATCTAAGCTATATAAAAAATTGATTCAAATATGTAAGAACAGGAATATTTCTCCAGTTGATCAGAATATATGAATAGGTAATTCTCAAAAGGAGGAAGGTAAACTGCTGGATGAAAGCAGCAACTGTAAGAAAACGCCTACAGATCACTCCAGATGAGGAAATGGAGTTCTACCTCATACCTATTAGATTAAAAAATAAAAAGATAACAAATGGAACATGACAGCTGTTGGAGGACAGGCACAATAATATAATGCTGGTGGAGCTGTGAATTGATCCAAAATATTCTGGAAAGTAACCCAGAACTGAACTCAAAATAGTTACGTCTATGCCTGAAGAACTTAAATAAGGAAAGGGCCCATATAGATATAAATAGTTATAGTAGCACTTTATGTTGCAGCAAAAAAAAAAGTGCATGGTTAGGGGACTGTTCTGAAAACGATCTGAGGGTTTTAGTGGAATGCAAGGTCCATATTAATCAACAGTATAATGGTGCAAAATGCCACTGCAACGAGCAGAGCTTCTAGGAATAGAAAGGTGAGAGTCCTGTTTTACTCTGCCCTCATTAGACCCCACTGTGTGCTGTGTTCAGTTGTGAGTGTTTAAAAAGAGAAGCTGGAGACTGTCCAGAGGAGAGCTGCTAGGATAGTGAAAGGCCTTGGGTCCATATATGAAGAGAAATTAAAAGATCTGGGTGGTCATGTTTGGACTAAAGAAGAGAAGATCTCAGGGAGGCCATGATAGCTGTGTGTAGCCATTTGAAGGTTTGCCATGTGGAGGAGAGATTAGTGTGTGAGAGGAAATTTTTAGAGAGACTCTAGGTTTGATGTCAAAGGAAACAACTTAACAATTAGGACTGCCCCAGAGTGGGATAGGCTGGGGAGAGAAGCAGGTGGTGGATCCTGGTGGAGGTTTTCAAGCAGAGATGGGATGCCCACTTATCAGATATGCTGTAGTGAGTAGGCCTTTCTGGTAGGGTTTGAGCTAGGTGGCTGCTGAGATCCCTTCCAACTTAAAAATTATATGAGTGCAGGAAATAGTTAAGTGAATTAGGATATGTCTTAATGTTTATAAAGTTCATAATAAATAAATTTTAAAAAAAGACAAAATAGAGGAAGGAGAGTTGTAGCACCTTCTCTCAACCTCAGTCTCATCAAGACTTCTTCCAGACTTAGCTCAAATTCCACCTTCTGTAGGAGGTCTTTCCCAGTTTTCCCTGCCTGTTAGTTTTTCCCTCTAAGTTTATATTCTGTATTTACATGTTGTCTCAGAAGTTCCTTGAAGGCAAGGAAAACTTAATAAATGCTTGTTGATTGACCCACTTACTGATTGAGTGACCTAGGAGGCTGTCATCTTGCTTTAAGTAGAAGGAGTGGACAGAGATGGAGTTTAGGGAATTTAGGGAATGAAGTTTTTCGAATGTTATTAGTATCCCTTTCCCACAGTCACCCTGGCTCAGGTCCTTATTACTTCATACCTAATGTTTTATAGGAACCTCATCTCTTCCCCTTTCACTCATCCTGCATATCATTATTAAATGGTATTCTTTTAAAATGCCACTATTCCTAAAGAATTACCTTTATGTATCATGTCACTCCCTTGATTAGAATATTGTAGATGAGGAAAGGGGTTATATCCTTTAATTAATTAAAATTTAATTAATGTTTAAAAATTTCTAAGTCCGTTACCCAGGAGAAGGATCATGCCCCTTTAGAAATATAGCAGTCAGGAAAAGGTGCTGCTCTGGGTGGGTAGGATTTAATATAATTTTGGACATGTTGAAATAGCCATACCATTTTGAGTCTAAAACAACTGATAGTTCAAAATGAATTTCTAGAACTTTGGAAGTTTTTATAATTGAATACGAGAGGGCTTGATGTGGTAATACATAGTTCTTCAAACAAATTGATGAAGATACATTGTAACAGGGATTGAAAAAATTTGTGATTGGTCAAGTCCTAGAGTTCTTAAGTTTAATTGAGGTTCATCCAGATTAAAAGTGAAGCTTCCAAAATGGACACAAGATAATTTTGTGTTCTTTGAGAAGGGGATCTCCCGTTTTCTACAGTATTTATAAGACTTCTATATTCACCAAACAAAAGTGTAAGCAATTTTTATTGCCCTGTGCCATTGGAAAAGTGCTACAGAGGTCATGTAGCCTGACTTGCAACAAATGGGGACGAGTGCTCTAAATTTAGGAAGAAGTTTTGTTCAGGTCCAAAGAAGAACCAAGCTGGCAAACTTATCTAATAATTAACAAATGAAAATTTAAAAGTTTTGTGTAATGTAAGGAAAAAGATTACATGCTAGTTAGGCTTTACCCTCATTCCAGAATGGGTCAAGTATTCACATTTATATAGGTTGTTGTGTTTGTTCATTTTCAAATTTTCAGAGAGGACAGTGGCATCAGGGAAATGATGATGTGACTTTCAGTTGACTTTGATTTGAATGAGGGAGGGTTGTACAGAGTCACCAGTCTCACTTTCTGCTTCAGAGCCATCTGGATCCAGTGACCAGATATTCATCTGGCTGGAGATGACTCAGGCTGCAGTAGAAGACCCTGTCCCTTTTAGGCTAAGGCCTTTTCACATACTCACTTAGAGTGAATACATTTACATAGGACAGAAGAGCTAACACAAAAAAACTGAGTGGTATTTGAAGATCCAGCTTTGAAATTACCTCAGAAAGTACATTGAATGTTGCTGAAGTCTTGTAATATTTATTTTTAGTTTTTACAAACTTTTTAAATGTACAAAAATATTAGAAGGTTTATAGTTTTCCTTGAAGTTATGCTTTCTTCACTGGATTAATCTGTATACTATGATCTTCTGTTTCACGGTATCAGGTTTTTGATCAGGCCTAGAAGTATTTAGTCAAACTACTGGGTCAGAAAACTTGTTGCATATTTAGATTATGTGGTAAATTAACTAAAGGATGTTCTTTGGGTTAAGTTTAATTCTCTTAGCCCATTCCCACCCAAGATGGTATCACTAAAATTCAAGGTGTTTATAAAAGGTATCAAATTAAAAACTAACAAAAAAAGATGACAAAATTGAATTTAAAATGTTGCATTATACAACACTCTAAATAATGTTCCTTTCATCATGTTTCTGGTTAGAAACCTGAAACCTCTCAATTATTCTAAGAGAAGATTGATTTATAAGGGAGCAAGGAGAAAATATTGATTAATGACTTTGTATTTTTAAAATGTTTAAACTTTTTTTTTTTTTTGGCATTTAAATCAGTCTATGGAGAATCTTGTACCTGTTTTCTCTCTTCTCCACCAAGTAAGTACCTTTTAGCTTTGCTTCCTGAAAACTTGGCCTTCTTCTACAGAATAATATTAAACCCACCTCAGGTCTCTGGAATTTATGTTAAGGGTTTACAAAGAGCTTTACTGAGAGAACGAAATTTGGTGATTAAATAAAATAATTTTTCCTCTAAATGACTCAGTGAAAAAAATAGAGAACTCTCCTGATGTCAATTTTGTTTTCCCTTCAGAAAATGAATAATAATTTGCTCCACCTTTCTGTTCATCTAGTGTTAAGTATTCGTGGTATTCAGGAAGAGGACCCCCCAGATGCACAGCTAATGAGACTAGATAACATGTTGCTGGCAGAGGGTGTCTCCGGGCCTGAGAAAAGAGGAAGAGGAGGACCATCGGCTGTAGCAGCAACATCAGGTGGCTGTCCAAATGACAATAGCATTGAACACTCTGACTACAGGGCCAAGCTGTCACAGATCCGACAGATATACCACTCTGAGCTAGAGAAATATGAACAGGTGATCTTTCTGCATGGAAGAGTTTTTATCATGTGAATGCGCATTTGTAAAAACCAAAACCAAAACCAGATAACCTTGTTTCTTTTGTGGCACAGAATAGGGAATACACTTAATTGGTACAACTTTACAGAGATGCCGAATTTGATTGAAAACACTTTCATCTGCTGCTCCGAATATAACTATGATAAAAGCACTTGACACTGGTTACATTCAGCAGGCCAGTGTTTGGAAACATTATGGGTCTGGTGGTTGCTATATGGTAGAAGAGGAAGCTGAGACCCGGGGGCATGTCTAGTGTTGTGGAGTCATTCCCATGTGTTGAGATTAGCTTTAGCTGTGAGCCGTTAATCTCTGGGAGTTATATTGTTATTTGTTTGTGTGTTTCCTCCAGGCCTGCAGTGAGTTTACTACTCATGTCATGAACCTTCTTAGGGAACAGAGCAGAACAAGACCAATTTCACCCAAAGAAATTGAACGCATGGTCAGCATCATCCATGGGAAATTCAGCACCATCCAGATGCAGCTGAAGCAAAGCACTTGTGAGGCGGTGATGATCCTGCGCTCCCGATTTTTGGATGCCCGGTACGGAGGAGAGGACCAGAGCAGGCCCTTGGCTCCCGTTTCTGCCAGCTTCTCTCCCAGTCACATGTATAGGCTCTTCTCTGAATGGCTCACATGTTATTGGCTGCATGGTGCATAGAGATGCACGTTTTTGGTGCTAAGCCGTCATCAGACTTCACCAACACTTTCTAGACTGACTACCCAGGCAGTTAGTGAGCATATTCAGCACCTGCTGTGTGCCAGGCATTGTGCTGAATGAAGTACAAGATCTCTTAGGAAAATCAACTTAATTGATATAAAATAAGGATTTTTTAAGAGTCTCAAGTTTTAGTAACAGTAGCTAGTAATAGACTAGACAAATACTGGTCTTTTGAGCCTGGGCAAGTCACTTAACCTCTCCTTGCCTCAGACAGAGGAGGTACGAGCCTGCATTAGTAGACTGATTTTCCTCTTCTGGGAGTTCACTATGTTTTGTTCCCTAAACTCAACAATAACTCAAATGTATATAGTACTTTATATTTTAAGAGCCTTTTCCTTCCATAACAATCATGTAAAGGCTAGAGTAAAAGTGTTATTAATATAGGTGAGTAAATAGTCTCCCCAAAGTTGTGTAACTTGCCTAAGATCACACGACTGATAAGTAGCCAAGCTGAGACTGGAACCCAGGGCTTCTGCATCTCAAGTTCAGTGTTTTCTCTACTACATTGTATTTGATGTATATAGAACACATCCCTTTTCACGTCAGAACACCACTGAACATTGAGAGACTCAGAATTAATTCACTCGAGAGTGCATCCCTTTTGGAAATTGTGGCTATAAGGCACTGATGGGTAAGCAACGTACTATTAATGTGAACCCAGGGGTCAGGGAGTCTGTTTGATCAGTCTGTCTTTCCAGGCGAAAGCGGCGTAATTTCAGCAAGCAGGCAACAGAAGTCCTGAATGAATATTTTTATTCCCACCTGAGCAACCCTTACCCCAGTGAAGAAGCCAAAGAAGAGTTAGCCAAGAAGGGCGGCATCACCGTCTCTCAGGTGACTGGCCTCCCAAGGGCTTGGACGGGTGGGAAATGGGAGGAGACGGACAGGCGGCCCAGCTGTGGCCATTTCCCCACTAACTTGTCAAGTCTGCTCAAAAACATTGTCAAACACATGGGAAGCTTTTAGAATATTAAGAGAATTCAAGAACTGGAAGACACCTCAGAGGTCAGCTAATCCACTCATTTTTACATTTATTGAAAAAACAGATCCAGAAATGTTTCATGAAGATTTAGTGATATTTTTTCTTTTTACAAATTTGTAATAGAATAATCATGATAGCCATGTAGGTGATATTGATGATGATGATGATGATAATTATAACTGACATTTATATAGCACCTTAAATTTTGAGATGTGTGAGATAACCTGTAAAATGTTTCACAACTCTTAAAAGTGTTATCTAAATGCTGGCTGTCATTATTATTACATACATTATCTCATTAGATCATTACAATGTCTCTATAAGGTAGACATTATGGATATTTTTGTTCCCAATTTCCAGAGACTGAAGCTGAGACATTGTATGACTTGCCCACAGTCACACACCCTATTAAATGTCAGAGGTGTGATTGAAGCCTAGGCCTTCCTAACTTCAAGTCAGGTACCTTAGAAACTCTGTCAGTTCATGCCACATGTTCTTTTGCCCTTTTGATGTGTAACAAATGATCCTTATGTATAGGGAAATAGGTAAATGGCATGTGATATTGTCCAGGGCAGGAGAAGTAGCTGACCTGGACACCACACATCTCTCATAAACACTCAAAGGAAGCCTTGCCCTTCAGTCAAATTTGCACAGCACACTTTCTGCATATAAGAGGAACAGATATCCTGGGGATAGCCTTTAACCACCCTCTGTCTGTCCACAGGTGTCTAACTGGTTTGGCAACAAGAGAATCCGGTACAAAAAGAACATGGGAAAATTTCAGGAAGAAGCTAATATTTATGCAGCAAAGACAGCAGTGGATGCAACTACTGTGGTGGCCCAAGGAAACCAGGCAACTTCCCCATCCACACCTTCCTCTGGTAAATAAGGGCCATCCTGCCAGAGGTGGTCTAGCTTGGCTAACAAGTGCCTTCAAGTGTGCTCTGGTACTGCAAGAGAACGTGTTTGGGGTTCTGGTCATTCAATTTGACCTGGAATGAGAGATGCTTATTTGTATAAAGATGAGTGGTCTAATAGTGTAAACACCAAAGCTCTGGTCTGTGTAGGAATGATACTGTTCCTTCTTTTAGAACAAGTCAGTGAAAGAATTGAGATGCTCCTTGTAAAGAGACCCAGAGCACCTCTTATCAACATAGGTCTTCCAGTAACTGTTGACATGTTCCTTATTTGGAAGCCATTATCTGAGCTGGGAGGTGTCTGCTGTGATTTGGTGGTAAAAATAAAACACTTGATTAACTTGGGTCCAGCTCTTCCACCTGACCTGCCCATTTAGAGCTGGCACATTTAAACTAACAGCTCTAAACAGAAGTGAAGGCTGGATTCTAGCCCAGAAATGCCTACTAACTTCCTGCTAAACTATACTGAACAGCTATGCAGATGTATTGTGCCTTTCCTGACTCTTTTCTGCCTTTTTCAGGCTCCTCTGGCTCTTTTAAGATGACAAATTCTGGGGACTCCTTTATTAATCTACAGTCACTGACCTATCAGAGCTCCCCAGTGGGAGCCAGTGTGCAGTCACAGGTGAGTCTGGAGACTACAGTCATCTGCACTTGCCATAATAACCTCAGGAAGAACTTTTCTCTAGAGATTTAAGGCTCCTTGCTCTTTCAACTTTGGGACCTGGAATTGTGGGAAAAGGCCTAGATATCTAAGCTTTTGATTTATTTCAGACATTTTTCTGACAGCTAGAAATCATAGCTTTCTTAATTCCATGACATTTGCCACTCCATGGATTTATGTTTACAAAGCTAATCTTCTAGAAACTGGTTATTTCTTCCTAGGTTAATATACCTGCATTTGGGGTAAGTTACCTCCAGATGGGAAGCAGTGTTTGGATTGTGTCCTTATGGTCTAAGGGTTTAGATCAATGAACCAAAATGTTCTCTTCACCTCAACCTCTTAGAATCCCTCATATCCTTCAAGATATTTGTCACTTTCTGGATGAAGCCTTCCTCATCCCCATAACTGTGAGTTCCTTCCCTGCAAAAAATTACTTTGTACAGCTGGTTCTACTATAATGCCACATTCCTAAATATCCCCAGGCTATGCAAAAATCAAACAATGGGGTCAGGAGCAAAAACTTTGTCAATGACACATTTAAAAAAAAAAGATAGAAACCTAATCAAAATGGTAGCACAGTTTTATATGTGTCAGATGTTTATAAAATACATAAATACTATATTAAATTGTGGTGGTGTCTGTGGCCCACCACTGCTGCTGCACTTATGCCCCTGTTTCTGAGGTGCCCACACTGACAAAGTTTCAAACAATTTGGACAAGCTGAAATGTCTAGTCCTTGGGAGACCGTGTTGGAGATTGGGGATGAGGGGATGTTACAGACCAGCCCTCTTCTACCCACTGCTCCTCCTGAAGAAGATAGACAGTAAATATGGACCTTTACTTTGAAAAAGACCAGCAGTTTGTTCGGGGAAGTGGACATGAGAAAGGTTGCAGCTTGTGAGTGATTGTGAAGTGGTGCAGTTCTCTGCCTTCTCACTGTTTCTCTCCAATAAAATCATGCATAAGTAAGCACAAAATTCACATTCTGCTTATATCAGACACATTGGAACAAATTTGTATTTTCAAAACAAGTTCTTATAACAGAATTGACTATTTTTTTTTTATATTTTGTGTATTGCTTATATTGGTATATTTCATCTACCCCAGAGTTTAGCATAGTGCCTAACATAAATACTTACTAAATGCTTCTCAGTTGATTGGTTGATTAAGGATTATTTTCAAGTCATTTTTTTCCAGCATTTTGAGCTATGAGAATAAATAGGACATAGAACATGGCTTTTCTTCTCAACTCAAGACTTGTTTGAGAAAATGACATCTAGAAAGGTAATACTGATGATACAAGGCAGAAAGTAAAAAGTCAGATGTGGCCCTCTGAATTCAGAGGAGGAAGGTCTCTCTTCAGCTAGGGAAATCAGAAAAATCTTCATCAAGGAAGTAGCCTTTGAAGATGTGCAGAATTCTATTTGGGGTCAGGGTGAGAATGTTTGGGACGGCAGAATTCAAGGTATAGGTAAGAGTAAGTAGACAAGTTTGGTGTGGGCAAAACAAGGGTTCTTGAAGATGGATTAAGTGAAAAGACTAGAGAAAGTGAGCCCCAGCAAAGAATTTACAAAGGTGTTGGAGGTTGCTAAGTAGAGCCAGATATTTTTTAATCCTATGTGTCTCCACATCACTTCTTGTTCATAAATATTTAATGGCCTTCCACAGAAAACTGTACATTCCTTGCCCAGCACTTAGAATATTTCTACACTTGCCCAATTCCAACCAAACTGCACTGCTTACCTCTCCCCAAATCTGAAATTATAAAACCTCTTGATTTCATGACTTTGAACAGGTCATCTGCCATTCTTCCCTTCTGCCTTCCTCAAGGCTCAACTTATCAATGCCCTCTCCCTCCTCCTCCTCATATATTTATTTAGCTATTTGTGCATTGTCTTGCCCAGTAGAATGTTAGCTCCTCAAGGCCAGGGACTGATTTTTGCTTTTCTATCCCTAGTGCAGAGCACAGGACCTGGCACATAGAAGCCCTGAATTTCTGATTATTTTGTGGAATGAAAACATTATGACTAAGAACATCACTATAGCTAGAATATCCCGGAGAACTGGGACAGGTCTAGAGATGGACTGACCAGACAAATACTAGAGAGTCTAAGTATGGTCTAAGCTGGAAGTTGGGGGTAGTGGAGTGAGAAGGGGAGTATCGGTGGAAATAAAAAAGAAGAAATGGCTTTAAAGACAATGTAAAGGACAGCAGTCAGCTGATTAACTACAAAGTGCAGTAGAGCAAGGGGAAAAGCTCAAAATTTAGAGGTAGATGGGCTGCAAGTGACTCAACATATCTTTCGACCATTAAAGCAGTGTTCTGTAGAGTAGGGGTGACTGATGGATCACAGCCCCAGGAGATTCCATGATTGGAGGGAGTGGGGAAGAAGAGAGACCTCTTTCCTCTCAAAAATAAAGAAGGAAGATAAATGTTTATGATATAGATATTTAGAAGGAGGAAAGATAGCAGGAAGTCATGCCAGAAAACAGAGTGTGATGTAGTTCAAGGCAATCGACTCATGCTGAACACAGGGAGAATAAAAGTTAGAAAATGAAACTGTTCTTACTTACACACATCTCCTTGTGTGTAGATAATTAAATACAAAATGTGCAGACCAAAGCAAAGTAATTTCTGGGGCTTGGGGGAGAGTACCAACAACTAGCCTTTGAACTAAACACAGAGTAGAACTGGAGAGTTTAAGAGACAGAAGTAAAGGAAGAGCTTCCTTGGGCATAGGCTCACAGGCCGGGCATGGAAGCTGGGCAGGATGAATAGCAGGTGGCCAGTTTGCCTGAAAAAGAAAGAGAGTTTGGAGCCAGATTATGAAGAGCTTAAATGCCATACAAGGATGTGTATGTTTTGTCCTAGAGACAACTGACAGCAGCTTCTGGATTTGGGGGGCAGGCAGAGGGTTGGGGGGAGGAATGTGACGTGGTCATACCCCTGTAGAAATGTCCCTCTGGTAGCTTTGTGAGGTCAATCAGGAAGCTGTCAGTACTCTAGGCAAGAAGTGATGATGGACCAAATTAGTGTAATGGGAGCATGAATGGAGAAGGGTGTATGAGTGGAGAAGGGTTACGAATGTGTTCGTGGAGGTAGATGAGGTCACTGAAAACGTGTGAAGAAAGAAGGCTCAGGACAAGAGCCCTAGATACCAGTGCAATAGAGAAGATCCAGTAAAGGGCCACTGAAGAAGAATGGTTAGGGGGGGTAAGAGGAGAGATGTTATGGAAAACCAGGGAGGAGTGAATATTCAGAAGGTGGTAGTGATTAGCAGGGTCATGCACTACTGAAAGAAAGGTCAGAGTAAGAATGAGGATTGAGGAAAAGGCATTGGTTTTAGCGGTTAATAGATGTTAATAATCTTGGAGAGCTCTTTCCTTTGGGTGGGTAGGTGGAAGTTAGATTATAAAAGGCTGAGAATGAGTGAGGTGTGAGAAAGTAGAGGAAATTAGTAGAGACAAATTTTTCTAGAAGTTTGGCAGCAAAGGGAGGAGAGAGAAATGAAAGAGACTTTTGAGTGTTTGGTCTATAAAAAGAGGAATTTGAAGAAATCAAGTATTTGAAGGGTTATGGCTTAGAAGGATTAGACCTGTTCTGTTTGTCTCCCAACGGCAGAAAGGGGAGCTGTGGGTAGAAGTTTCAAAAAAGACAAATTTAAGCTTTATGTAATTAATAGCACATCCCGTGGGCTGAGCACTGGGGATACAATCACAAAACTTAGACAATCTCTTCCCTTTAAGGGGCTTACTTTCTACTGGGGAGACAACATGCACATATCTAAATATATACAAAATGAATAAAGGGAGATTTTTTTGAGAGAAGGAGGTTGTAGTGACCAGTGGGGTGAGAAGAGGCCTGATGGAGGAGGTGGTGCTTGAGCTGACCTTTGGAGGAACTCAGAAATCTACGCTGTGAGCAGGAAGTGCAGCCTGAGCAAAGGGAAGACCATTTTGACTGGATTGTAGAGTGCTTGAAAGATACAAATGTAGATCATAGTGGGAAGATCAGTTGGATCCATTTTGGTTCTAGGGGTGATAGAGAGGTTTATTGATTAGAGGAACATGAAAGAAAACCTCTCTGCTTTGCATTTTAAGCCAAAATCTGTCAGGAATAATTTGAATGAGTAAATGAAAAATAAATGAAATGAAAAAATATTAAGTATTCTGGACCAGGTACTGAGCCAAGCACTGGGGATACAAAGTCCCTGCTTACATTCTAATAAGGAAAGACAACACATAAATAAAGGGCAATGTTGACTAGAGTCGGGGGCAGAGAGGTTAGACTGAGAAATCGCAGGGATGGGATGGTGAGTGGAGTCCTACATCTCCAGAAATGACCCTGTTCTGTGTTAACAAATAAGTCCCTTCTCTCTTCTGATATTGCCACAACCTTCCTGCAAACCCTTATCACCTCATGCCTGATGGGTTGGTCTCCTTGTCTTAAGTCTCCCCCTACTACAGTCCATTTTCTATTTACTTGTCAAATTAATCTTCCTAAAACACAGATCTGTTTGTGTCATCATCTCCTCCCTGCCGTTAGTAAACTCCAGGGACTGCTTGTTACCTCAAGGATCAAATATAAAATCCTGTTTGCCATCCAAGCCCTTCACAAACAGGCCCACTCTTACCTTTCCAGGTTTTTTGCACCTTACACCTCCTACCCCCACATACAAAAAAAACAGTGCCCTCCATGCTGTTCCTCTCATAAGACACTCCATCTCTAGTTTCTGGACATTTTTATTAGTGGTTCCCCACACCACACCTGGAATATTCTCATTTCTGCCTCTAGGCTTCCTTCAAGTCTCAGCTAAAGTCTCACTTCCTCCAAAAAGCCTTTCTGGATCACCCTTAATGTTAGTGCCTTTCCTCTGTTGATTGCCTTAAATTTATCCTCTCTACATCGTGTTTGTACATAGTTGTTAGCATGGAGCCTCCCCTATAATTATTGGACTGTGTGCTCCTCAAGAACAGGGATTGTCTTTTGCCTTTTCTTTTGTAACCCCAGTATTTGGCACATAGTAGGCACTTAATAAGTGCTTATCAAGTGACTGAGAGGTCCAGACACATTGAGCTCCCTCTGCTAATTGCTGCTCCCTCCAACCCAAGAAATTTCTGTTTTCATTCTTATAGTATAAAACAAAAGTGCATACTTTAAGTTAAGGTTTTTTGATTTAGTAATACTACCAATTACACCCTCCTAAAATCTTTCAATTTGGTCAAAGATGAACAAAGAAAAACCCCTCCAATGAATTAAACAAAAAGACATTACCATCACTAGTTGGATTACCAAGACCAACAAGATATTCCCATCACCCGGCTTTGGTTATAGACTAACTCTACATTTCAAGGAATCAGGATCCAGAAATTGAAATGTGGAATGGCCTTAGGATAGTGGATAGAAAGCTGCTTTTGGAATCAGGGAGATGTGTGTTCAAAGTCCAGCTTCTGTCCCACCTGCTGTGTGCCGCTGGGCACCTCCCTTAATCTCTCAGCGACTGAGGCAAGGTACAAACCTTCATTGGTAGAGGAATTCCCCAAATCCTAGATCCAGTCCCTATTCCATTCAAATAAAATTATTTAGGTTTTTGATTCAAGTGAGACCAAGGACTTCAGATTAAGACAGTGTCATCTTAGCATTTCTTAATATTTTATGATATAGCTGAGGCCTTACTTGCTACATACTTCCACAGGAATGATATGACCAAACCTGTATTTAGAAATAATCATTGGCACCAGTTTGACTTAAGCCTGGGACAAGAATTAAGAGATTGTTTTGATAGTCCAGGTGAGAGATGATAACCACCTGAACTAGCTGTCCACAAGTAGAATAGTCTATCTCTGAAGAGAATGGATTCCTCCTCATTTGCAGGTCTTCCAAAAGACCACTTATCAGGTATGCTGTGGAGAGCTTAGGTTGAACTAGATAACCATGGAGAGCTCTTCTAACTCTGACATTTTGACCTGAAGTTTGGAGAAGCATTAATTTAATTTAAATTCATTTAAATAGACACCAAGGTACAGTTTCAGAATCTCAGAATCTTGTCATTGAAAAGGAACTCCCATTTCACCTAGTTCAGCCTACCTACACTGGAATCCTCTGTACAATAAGGCTTGAGTGAGAAAAATCTGGTATTTTTCCTAGAGACCTTGAATTGCTTTCTGTTGCCCTGCCCTGCCCTTGGGCCCCAAAAGAAAACACCTTGCTTATTCTAAATCAATAAAGAAATATTTGTACCTTCCCCTTGGAAATAGGGGGAAGCAAAATAAAGGTGGACATAGAAAGCCAGGTCCTCTGCAGCTTTCTTCTGCTTGTGTCGAGGCCCCTGTGGGATGTGGAAGCTGTAGCTATTCTCAGGGCCTTGAAATTGCCCATCCAGCCTTCACCTGGACAAGAATACCTTTTCTACAAAGATTATGTGGCCTCTGAGGGCCCTCCCATTTCAAGGCCTATGATCCTAAGAACTTGTGGTTTTAGGGCGGGCATAGGGGGCTTATCAGTTTTGAGAATAATAGCTAACTGTTGTGTAATGCCTTAAGGTGAGGTAGATTTTGTCTGATCCTCACAACCTATGAAGTAAGTGCTACTCTTATCCCCATTTTATAGATGAGGAAACAGACTAAGAGAGGTTAACCCATAGTTGCACAGCTTAGTAAATGCCTTTGGCAGTACATGTATTCAATTGTTTTCCTGATCCCAAGTCCAGACTGCATCCACTGCGCCACCTAGCCGCCATTCTCCTTTTCACACAGCTACTCCTTACTCTACTGAATCAACATTTTTATGACTAAATATAGAGGGGATTAGAACTTGGTGCCTGGGTTGTAGACATTATTGAGAAATTATCATTTTATTGTGAATTTTTCCCCTTTGAAATCAGACATATTATATGAAGTGATGAGTGGTAATGTTGGATGTTGTTGCAGATGGATTCTTTACATCATGTCATACACCAGACGGGCAGATATGACTCCCTTGTTGGAAACCCTTTGTATACAACGCAGCGAATTGATGTAAGTGACCAAAGTTTCAGAATCACTATTTAAAGTTTACAAACAAGGATTGTACCACCTCTGGTGCAATGTCTGTCTGGGACTGTATGTACAGATCAAAAATCCTTTTTGGCTCCCAAGTGCCCATTCTCAAACATAACCCTGTCCCCTCTCCCTTCCTTTCTGCATGAGAGCAATTGGCATATCTAGCTGGGGAGTTGGTCTTCTCTAGCTTGAGGTGCCTCCAGAATGTGGTTCTGGTTGCTAACCTATTCCCCGACTAGTCATTAAGCAAGGACGACATACTTAGGTTTCCTAAGGATTATTTCTGCTAAAGTACAGACAGAATGAATCATATAGAGAAGACACAGAAATGTAAATTGGAAGTTCAGAAGCTTACAAAGTAAGGTACCTGGTTTTTTAATGGCTTGTGGAGAATTCTGTAATATTTCTTGATGTCTTGCATGGTCTTCTTTCTCTAGGAGAAACTCTAGACTTTTACTTTTCAATGGAATTTTCTCCCTCTTTATTTAGCATTTACTCTCATTTCTTTAGGGAAGACTTGATCCTTTACTCTTCTTTTTGGTTATTGGAGTTTGTGAACCTTTTGTACTTGGTGCCCACATTTTAAAAAGTCAGAGCTGAAGGTGTATCAGTGGCCTAACATCAGGGTTATTGGCATTGCCAAGACAGGCAACTGGCTGAAAAGTCAAGCCTCTCTGTGTGTTATGTTGGTATTCAATCACAAAAAGCTGATTTCAGTTTTCTCTCATTTTCTAAGCCTCACAATTTATAACTGGCCACCAGACCATCAGTCCAGTCACAGGATTGAGGAGCTCAATACTGGAGGTGTTTATCTGAAGGGAAAAGGAGAAAAAGTGTTAACATCCATATAGCAGAATAGTCTTTTGACAAAACTGATCCTGCCCTATCCCAGCTCTGACACCTAGGCAAGAAGGCTCTACATTACTGACCCATGATCAGCCTGCTGTCCAAGACTCTTCTTCTACTTTCATTAATCTGCCTTCATTAATCTTCTGTTTATTTCCAGACAAATGGCAGCTGGCAGGATGCTACCACCCCATCATCTATCACTTCACCTGCTGGGGACCCAGGCAGTGTTAATTCAGATGCATCTAATTAAGTTTGGGACCTATTGATGAGAGGAAAGAGGTCATTAGTGTAATTTGTCATGTTTGCCAATACTCTTATTTTTACAACTTGACACACAGCTAATTACCTCAGAAAACCTGGAACCAATAGAAGATTGTGATTACAGTGATACCTCTCTACCTCTCAACTGATACATTGGAGTTATCTTTTTACTTAGATCCATTGGGATTTAAAATGATTTGAAAACCTGTTTCCTCTTCCTAACCAAATTAATTTTTTAAATAGCAATTTTATGGTAAGAATTTGAAGTGTCTCTTCTAGGACTTGTCACAAATTTTTCAATTAAAAATTTTGACTTATTTTAATTTCCATGTCGTTTTTTACTATGAGATTTTTGTTCTAGGTGGTAGTTATTAACAATTTAAACCTGTATTGTACTTGTACACGTTCTGTGTATTGTAATTTTGTATAGGGAGATAAATTTTTCTGTTAACTCAGATTCATTCTTTGAATTCTGAGCTAATTAACCTGAAACAAACTTAACTTTACTAAAATTTTTATTGGGATTCGCCCTAAGTAGAAAGTTACATCCTGTATTATTTCATGTAGTTCTAATTTCGTGTCTTTGTAAATTCAGACTTCCCTGTGAATAGGTTTGTGCATTTCTGGAAATATTGATACAAAATCTACCATTTTCAGTTGAAAGTTTATCAAAGAGAATAAAGTTCCAAAGCCTTTTTCCTTTTTGCTTTTGCTTCTGCTTTCTTTTCTTAGAACTGATGGGTGTCTCTGACCCCACCTCACTTTGCCTAGATTCCCTGACTTCTCTTGCAAGGAGAGCAGTGGGCAGGCTGGTTGATAGTCGTGTTCTTTGGTATGTTAATACCAGTGGCCAAATTTGAGTGTCAGTACCTGTCTGAATTGCTCTGACCCTGAGTCAAGGTAGTATAGGCTTACATCAAAACTGGAGAGGGGCAGAGATGCAGGACAACAAGTGTGAGTTTATCACTGATTGGAGTGGGTTAGGAACCTTGAGCTGGCCCTTTCCTCTGCCCTCTTCCGTTATACTTGGAGCTGGAGGCATTTGTAGGAAGAAGGCTAGAAAAACTAATTTATTTGGTTGAATCAAACATTTATTAAAATGTGCAAGGTGATATAAATACTGAGACAAAAATGACACAATCCAAGCCCTCAAAGAATTTATAATCTGTGTAACTTACTTATACTGTATTTGGGGGAACACAGTACATAGGAGAGTTCATCTGCATGGTGGGTGAAATGACCCAGAGATGTAGAGGATGTGGGAGGAGAATAAATGATAAGGTCTGATGATCTCGACCTCAGTCAGTCACTGTGTGCCATACACTGGTAAGTGCTAGGGCTACAAAGGCAAAAGTATGGCCCATGCTCTTAAGGAGCTCACATTCTATGGGGGGGCAGCAACATAAAAATAACTGCATACCAGATGTGTATGTAAATGTAAATGGTAGAGAATCCCAGAGGGAAGGCAATAGCAAGGGGAGGACTGGTAAATGCCTCGGTATCTTAAGGAAGCCAGTAGGCAGAGATAAGGAGAGCACCCCAGGTGTGGAGGATGAACAGTGAGAAAGTTGAGAGCTGGGAGAATGGAGTATCATCTTTGAGGAACAGTGAAAAGCCTAGGGTCCCTAAATCACAGAGTTTGTGGAGGGAAGAAAAGTACAAGAAAACTGGAAAGATATGAAGGAGCCAGGTTGTGAAGGGCTTGGAAAGTCAGAGGATTTTATATTTGGGTATAATAGGGAGCCATTGGAGTTTTCTGAGTAGGAGATGTGATGTGGGCAGACCTACATTATATAAGAGTATCATTTTTGACAGCTGGGTGGAAGAAGGACTGGAGTGGAGAAAGACTAGGCAGGGAGACTACCCAGAAGGCTATTGCGGTGGTTAAGATATGAGGCAATGAATCTACCAGAGTGGCAACCACATCAGCAGAGAGAGGTATTTGAGAGATGCAAAGAGATAAATGGCGTGACTTGGTAAGAGATAAGATACATAGAATGAGTGTGCAAAAAAAGTCAAGGATGACACCTAGGTTTTGAGCCTGGGTGACTGGGAGGATGGTGGTGCTCTGAACAGTAATAGAAAAATTCAGATGGAGAGAGAGTTTGGGGAGAAAGAATATTAGATATGTTTAATTTGAGATGCCTAGAAAGAAGCCAGTGAACAGGAAGGTACCAAAGATTGGGTGGGGATGGGGTGGGCACACTCTGCAGAGAACAGGGAGGGATGGGATCAAGGATGCAAGTAGAGGGATTTGCCTTGGCAAGAAGAAAGTCTGCTTCTTCATGAGAGATGGGTGAAGCCAGAGATAGTGGCAGAATATGTCTGCCACATGTAAGGTAAGGGACCTGAAAAGGAGCAGTGGTTGCTCTGGGAAGCTATCAATAAACAATGAGGTATACTCTAAGTACTTACTGTAAGTATATAAATGTACTCATTGTAAGGAGTGGGAGGATGAATCTGTTAGGTGTAAAGGGATTGCCTTGCTATAGTAAAAGGCCAGTTAAGATTACTGTGTGTAACAAATTTGTAGTAGACCCAGTCAACAATTTTTTTACTTTCCCTAGCTCTCGTCAGCATGTGAATAGGAGTGAAGGAGTCAAGTGGTTCAAGTAAGGTAAGACTGAGGTTTGAAAAGGCATGATCAGCAACAGAACAAGGTGGCAGGTGGTTGCAGTGTACAGCTGAAGTGATTCACCAAGATTCAGGATGGTGTAGCCAGTGAATGGGATGATGGCCTGGCAAAGAACTAAGGGGCATAAAAGTTGGAGATGATGGTGAGGAAGAATAGGGTTGGGGGTCATAAGACACGGGGAAATATGGAGTGATAGAAGGTGATGACCAGATAAAGGAAGTTAGAGTTCCTGAATACGAACCCATGAGTGATGGTAGGTTCAAGGGCGTGATCATCTCAGTCTAGAGGTGGTTTGTAGGAGTAGGTCCCATGAATTGAGTAGATTGAGGAACTGAGGAGGTCTTTAAGGGAGTATTAAAATCTAGTATCTGAGCCAGGCCCAGACCTCATTGGAAAAGGAAGAAGAGCATTTATCAATTTATCAACTGAGGGTTGATAAATATTGACTTCCAAGATAAGGATTAGAGGATAACTTTGAATAGTACAAAACTCAAAGGAGAGGTTGCTGAGTAATGGTGATAGGACAGTTTGGAAGTGGCAAGGAACATATCTTGATTTCTTCCACCACAAGCAGTGATTAAGTCAAGGGGTATAAGTGAAAGTACAACCAGTTCTAGAAAAGGTGGCCAGGATACATAGTGTCACCAGGAAGGAGCCCAATCTCGTTAAGTTTCCTTAGAAGTGAGAAAGGGCCTTCAACTCTTCAGCTTTGCCCATCACCCCCTGAGAACGTACCCCTGCCCTTGTGAGAAGCAGCTCTCAGCTGCTGAGTAGACCATTATCTGCCTCGGTGTTAAAATGGCCAGAGGTTTGGACACATAAGAACCTCAGCATTTTGGCAGCATCAGATCCCTTGACTTCTCTTGTCCCCAGATGTGGATTCCAAACTGGTGCTGTCTCAAGGGACTTTGACACAGCAGCCAAGTTTATTGGCGCTGGGGCTGCCACTGTGGGGTGGCCAGCTCTGGAGCTGAGATTGGGACTGTGCTTGGAAGCCTTATCGGTTATGCCAGGAACCCCTCCCTGAAGCAGCAGCATTTTTCCTACACCATCCTGGGCTTTGCCCTGTCTGAGACCATGGGACTCTTTTGCCTAATGGTGGCCTTCCTCATCCTCTTTGCCACGTGATGGAGACATTTCTATCCCCCTATGTTTCTGATTGTTCCTCCTCATCCTCCTGGTCCTTCCATGTCTCTTCCAGCCTGTGTATACCTCCACCTCCATCTTACCAGGCAGCCCTGGAGAAAGCCATGGGCTCAGGGTTTGAAAGAAAGAAGACAAATACTGTATTAATAAGCTGTGAGAAAGGAAACGGAGTAAGATGAACTTACTGAGCAGGGATTTCAGAGAGAACATTGGAAGGCATGGTTAGGTCTGGAATGGGACATTTTGAGGGATAGGGTTGAGAAGAATGGGAATGGAAGACCTGGGAGTTGGGCTTGGGGAATGGAGATGCTGATTCAGAATCACTGAATGGGGGAGAATGAGAAGTCAGAGTCAATAAACATTTATCTAACATCTTCTGTGTGCCAGGAACTGTGCTAAGCACTGGGGAGAAGAAGAAAGACATAAAGATAGTCCCTGCCCTCAGGGAGCTCACAATATAACGGGGGAGACACATAAAAAGCTGAAAAGGGAGGAAATTAGGTATGGTGAGAAGGAGGACACAATGAAGTCATAAAGCCAGGGAATTTCTGGAGATGATGAAGTCCAAGAAAGTAGCTGGATGGAATGAGAATTCCTTGGGTGCCATCCTTAAGTGATGGAGGATCTAGTTGGAGCTCTCCAGTATTTATTCTTCCTTCTCCCCCTCCCCCCATCAGAGGGAGGGGCCCCTTGGCCCACAGCTGCTGAGGTGGTATAAGTTTATGAGCCGATGCTAGAGCAACAGTTCTCAACCGCTTTGGGGGTCGAACGACCCTTTCACAGGGGTCCCCTAAGACCATTGGAAAACATGTATTTCCAGTTGTTTTAGGAACCAAGATACTACTCCTCTATCCATCTCTGGGTGGGTCTGCCCACATGCAGATATGCCCACATATTAAAGGGTCCTTGGCATTAGGAAGGTTGAGAACCACTATGCTAGAGATACAAAAAAAGGGAAAAAGACAGTCTGCCCTCAAGGAGCTTAG
The DNA here is from genome assembly GCA_028646575.1 of Pseudocheirus occidentalis. NCBI lineage: Eukaryota > Metazoa > Chordata > Mammalia > Diprotodontia > Pseudocheiridae > Pseudocheirus > Pseudocheirus occidentalis. Next base: position 63,453,595 of record CM053594.1, read on the forward strand.
GACCCAATGGAGAGATAACATACAAACATATATACAGAGCAAACTAAATAGAAAATAATTAACAGAGGAAAGGCACCAGAATTAAGAAGGGATGGGGATCCCACTCCTGCGTGGAGGTGGGAGGCCCAAACGTGTTACATGTTGCATCAAGGTATGATTGTACTGCCTTTTTCCTTATTGTTCTTTTTTTTCTCTTTACAAAAATAGCATTTACTATATGAGATGGCTCTCTTGGAAGGGAAAGGTAGAAATACTGGGGAAAATCATGATGATTAAAAAAAGGCATCAATAAAACATTTTAAAAATAAAAATATTAAAAGAATAAGGAAAAAATAAAATAGTTTGTTGAATAAAAAAAGGGATAGGGAAGGCTTCTAGTAAAAAAAAAAAAGGATTTTAGTTGGCTTTAAAGGAAGGCCAGGAGCTCAGAAGGGTGAGCAGAGGAGGAAGGGCATTCCAAGCTGAGAGATGAAATGTCCTGTTTCTATGTGGAAAAGTCAGGAGGCCAGCGTCACTGCTAAGAGAGTAACATGGTGAAGGACTGGAAAAGTAGGCAGGGGCAAGATTATGAAGGGCTTTTGAATGACATTTTGTATTTGATCCAGGAGGCAATAAGGAGCTACTGGAGTTTATTGGTAGCTTGAGGGAAGGGTGACACGACTGGACCTGTGCTGTAGAAAAACCACTTTGGTGAATGAATGGTGTGGGTGGCTGGGAGTGGAGGCCGACAGACCTACCAACAGGCTATTGCAGTCATCCAGTTGTAAGGGGATGATGGCCTGCATTAGAGTGGTGGCGGTGTCAGAAAGGAGAAAAGGGCATATTAGAAAAGTGTTGCAAAGCTGAAATCGACATGCCTTGCAACAGATTGGATGGGGGCGGAACATAGTGAGTACTCCAATGAGCCAATCATTAAATGCCTACTGTGTGCACCGTGCTATGCTCTGGAGATGCAGAAAGAAGAAAGAGACATTTTCTGCCCTCAAGGAGCTTACAATCAAATGAGGGAGACAACATGTAAGCAAATAGGTACAAAGCAAGTTGTATGCAAGATAAATAAGAAATAATCAATAGAGGGAAAGCACTAGAATTAAGAGGGGTTAGGAAAGACAAAGGAGCAGCTGAATAAAGTGTGGGGCCTGAAGTCAGAAAGACTATCTTCCTGAGTTCAAATGTGGCCTCAGACAATTACCAGCAGTGTGACCTTGGGCCAGTCACTTAACCCTGTTTACCTCAGTTCCTTATCTATACAAATGGAATGGAGAAGGATATGGCAAACCACTCCAGTATTGCCAAGGAAACCCCAAATGGGGTCATGAGGAGTAGGACACAACTGAAATGACCAAACAGAAACAGGAAATTAGAATTAGGAGCCTGAGGAACTGGATGTTATTGCTCTCTACTAATAATAAAGAAGGCAGGAGAGAGGGAGAGCTTAACGGGGAAAATGAGTCCACTTTGGGTATATTGAGTTTAAGATGTGTACTGGACATCCAGTTTGAGATATCTGAAAGGCAGCTGAAGATGCGAAACTGGAGGACGGCTGAGTTCGGGACAGGATAAGTGGATTTTGGAAACATCAGCACAGAGATGATAATTAAATTCATGGGAGATGATAAGATCAGCAAGTGAAGACTACTTCTTGGAGAAGAGAAAGGGGCCCAGGACAGAACCCTGAGAGACACTATGGTTGGAGGGCACGATTCAAGAGGATTCAGCAAAGGAGCCAGAGAAAGAACAGGCAGGTAGGAGGAGAACAAGGAAAGAGTGGAAAAAACCTGGAGAGAAGAGAGTTATCAAGGAGAAGACAGTGATAAATAATGTGGAAGCCTGCAGAGAGGTTGAGGAGAATGAGGATTGAGAAAAGTCACTAGATTTAGCAACTGAGAGATTATGGCTAGCTTTGGAGAGAGCAGTTTTGATGGAAGGATGAGGTCAGAAGCTGGATTGTGAGGGATTTAAGAAGAGAGGAAAAGGAGAGAAAGTGGAGGTATCTGTTTTAGGCAGCCTTTTCAAGCAGTTTAGTTACAAAGGGCTGAGATATAGGACAATAGTGGTACATGGAAGAATCAAATGGAGAATTCTCTCACACAAAGAGGTCCTATGCTGATGGCTTAGATTCAGGTGGATACAGAGCAAAAGACTAGTGTCTGGAGGTGGGTTACCTGGGTCAGGTCTGATGTGGGGCTCCCTGGAGAGAACGTGAGAAGTGACTTAGTGATTGGGATTTAGAAAGTGATTGGGATTTAGAAAGGGATCCCTGAGATTATAACTGTTGACTCCCAGTTTAATATCCAGTTAGTCTTCACATAGATTATTTGTGCCCAACCTGTGGTAGAACATACTGAGTTCCTATTGGTCTGATCAGCCACAGTCAAAGACACCATGACTTGACTCTTAACATAGTGATGTCATTTTGGTCCTCTTCCAGAAATAAGAACAGCCCACCAACCAACCTACCAACCTGTCATGTCAGCCCAGAGTATAGAAGACTTGAAAGGGCCTTGCCCACGCCCAGTGAACAACAGGGAGTGTGTGCCTGGCCTAAGGGTGTAAGTGAAGCAGAGTTTCTGGGTAATCCCTCATTGGGGTGGAGATGGGGTCGGTGGAAGGGAGGGAAGGGAGCATTAGTAAGGAAGTTGGGAAGGAAAGGTTCCATTGGCGGCTGCTCCTCTGGGGACCCAGTGGTGTCTAAGTGATGAGGAAAGAGCAACATGATTATTTAATCTGTAGGTCATTCCTTTGCAATCAACCTGGAAAAGTAGGCTGAGCTTTAAATGTCAGAGAAGTTTGGATCTTGTCCTACAGGTAACAGGGCGCCACTGAAGCTTCTTGAGCAGAGGAGCATCTTTAGGACTATCTCTTTGGCAGCTGTGTGTACGATTGATGGGAGAAGAGCAGGATTAGAAGTAGAGACCAACTAAGCTGGAGTCGTGCTGCGAGCAAGAGGTGATGAGCAGCTGATATTCAGCTGGAACAAACTCAAAGCCCAAGAAACTTCTTATCCCTCGTGCCAGAACTGCTCTGACTTACACTCCTTACTCCCACAAAGCTACTCCCCACCGGTCCTGAGCCCGGGATGCCAGGGATGGCTGGGAGAGGTATGGTAAAGGAGCCGATCTGGGCTTGACAAAGTATTTCTGGGTAATGTAGTCCTTTTCGCAAACGTCATTAATACGTCCACCCTGCCCAGGAATTTGCCCATGCGCAGGACACCTTCTGAACATGTCTTTCGAGGAGTGACATCAACGGTTTGGCTCGGGTTTTGTGCTATACGTCACAGGCTTTGCACAAAAGACTTATGGGAAGTGTTTGCGCAGGCGCACCTAGTTGGCCGAACTACCTTCTGGTTCCTGTAGTTTCTGTTGACAGCCACCGGCGGGTCCGAAGTCCGGCGAGCTGTGGGCGGCTGCTGGGGACAGGATTCCAGGCTTGGTCACCTCGGTGGCCCGAACCCTTCTCTTCGGCAGCCCTAACACCCCTTAGTTCCGCTTTTTTCGCCTCTATCCGCAACTCCTAGGATGGATCCCGGGCCCGTCCCTGACGGGGCCCCGATAGCCGGTCTGGCCTGGGCTTTGGCTTCGGCCGTCCCGCCCCGGGGTTACAGTGCGGTGAGTGAGCGAGTGGAGCCCGACTTGGCCTAGCCTTCCCCAGATCCCTCCGGCCTCAATTTCCCTATGCCTCCCCTCAGCATCGCTGTAGGCCCCGCCCCATGTCCCTGTACCTGCCTACCCCCCCTTGTCCCTGCCCTTCCCCCTCTGCCCTCAGTGTTCCTATGCCCACCCCCGCCTCACCGTCCCTGAATCTGCCCATCCCCCTTCAGTATCCCTGGGCCCCGCCCCCCTTGTCCCTTCCTCTTCCCCTGCCCCCATCAGTATTCCTGTGCCCCAGTGGTTCCCCTTTTCCCCCCCAGTGCCTCCTCAGTTTTCCTATACTTTCTCATTTCCCCCTCAGTGTCCCTTTACCTCCTGCCCCTCTCCAGCCTTAGTTTCTCTTCCCCTTCACTTCTCCCTGCCCCGTGTGTGCCTCTGAGCCTCCTCCAGGGTCCTCCCAACCCTTTTACCCCCTTTCCCCCACTTTCCAGCCTCAGAATTCTTGTCCTTTCCTGCCCACCCCAGCACCCAACTCCTCTCCCCCCACATACACACCTCCCTTCTATCTTCATCCTCTCCCTGCCCCTCTGCCCCAGTTCTGTCCCAACCCTCTCCTGCCCTCCTCTTCCAGATCCCTCCAGGTGGGGCTATCCCCCACTTCACCTCTTTATCTTCACTTGCCATTCCCTCCTCCCTCCTCCTTGTATTCCCATCTTTGCCTGGACCTCTCCCTCAGGCCCCCTGTTCTCACTCATCCCACCTCCCCCACCCTCAGTGCCTATGCTTGGCTTCTCCCAAGCCCCTGAGTTTCATCCTTCCTCTGCACTCCACCCCTCCCATAGATGATCTCCCACCCCTGGCCCCTCCAGCTTCACTGTCCCCGATCTCACCCAGCCCCTCTGGCCCCAATGTGACTATCCTTGCCCTGTCTCTCTGGTCTCTTGGGCTGGTCCAAGTTTGACTCCAGAGCCTCCAGGTCTCAGTCCAAGGCAAGAAGTGGGGAGATGGTGATATCTGGGGCCTGTCACATTGGAAGGCAAGATTCCTTTGGCTGGGGGTATGGGGGGTGGGGTGGGAGAAGCCAAGAGAAGAATTAGGGCCAGCTCTTGAGCCACTGGTGCCCTTCCACCCCCTGCTCCATGGCAGTGACCTGCTTTCTCTGACCCCTAGATCACAAGCACAGTGGAGGGGACACCTGCCAACTTTGGAAAGGGATTTGCACAAAAGTCTGGCTACTTCCTGTGCCTCAGTCCTGGGGAATCTGGGCCTGGCAGTAGCGACAGCAGTGAGGTAAGGAATAATAATAATGTGAGCTCCTGTTCCCATCACCTTTTGAAGTTTTCAGTCTTCCTTCCCCACAGCAGGGGGGCCCACCTCCTACCACCTACCAATCATAGGGGTAACACAGCTATTGTCTTCATTTTACTTACAGGGAAATTAGAGAGTTAAAGTGACTCGTCCAAGGTGGGGTGGGGAATCTTCAGCCTGAAGGCCACAAGTGGCCTTCTAGGTCCGTGGGTGTGGCCTTTTGATTAAATACAAATTTTTATGGAACAAATCCTTTTATTAAGGGAATTTATTCTATGAAGTTTGAATTCAAAGAGCTGAACTTGAGGACCTGGAGGGCCTCCTGTAGCCTTGAGGCTACAGGTTCCCCATCCCTGGACTAATGTCCTCCAGGGTCCTCCCATCCCTTTTCCCCCCTTTCCTGCCTCCCCCACCCAGCATCCAACTCCTCTCCCTCCACATATACACCTGCCTTGTATCTGTGGACTTTGAACACATATGTCTAGGTATCCTAACTCTCCTATGCCAGCACTCTTGGTGATGAGGTGTAGACTCTGGGAACCCCCTTAACTTCTCCTTGAATCTTCGAGGTGTAGACTCTGGGAACCCCCTTGAATTCTGATTGAATCTTCCCACTAGATGAGGCATTTTCATGAGCCCATAAGCCTTTCATTGTGGCTCTTCCCCAGTCTTTGTTACCAGCTTAGCCCTCTGTTGTCCATCTGCTTCCCACTCTATCAAAATATCTACCCAAATCAACTATTACCTGACCTCATTAATTCCTCCTGAAGACCCTCCCCAAACTCCTCCTCTAGACCACCCCTAGATTCCTCCCAGTGAAGAGGGTGCCCAAAGAGGGTTAGGGCTGCCTGAGACCCCAAAATACCAACATGCCGGGTCCTG
>CM053594.1:63459877-63489252 GCA_028646575.1 Pseudocheirus occidentalis
TTCAAGGGTGGGAAACTATTGGAACAAAGGGGGCTAAAGACTTGGGCAGAGCTGCAACTTAAGGCTCATAACCTCAGGCAAATGTCTTCCCTGGGAAGGTTTACTTTCCCAGAGCCTGTACCTCAAAGAATCAAGGAGAGCTCAAGAAGAGGGGGGGATGTCCCAAAGCCTACACCTCTTCACCAGAAGCCCATCTTGCCTCCATGTAATGAGAGCGCAGTAGAATTTTCTAGCACAGACTTGCTCTATATCCCGTAAGAGCAAACTTTTTTTTGCATGCTTTTCTTTGGCTGAGAGAGAAGACAAGTCGAATTCATATGTGTTGATATTTTGGGGTCTCGCACACTCCTACTCTTACCTCAATATTTTTAGGGTAACCTCTTAATGTTTAACAAAGAGTTATGGGTACTGAAAAGACTGGTGTGGGAAGGGGAGATAAGATTGTCTCCTAGTTGATGCCGAAGTTGGGCAGATGAGGTCAGACTCCAGTAATTGATTAAGGGTGGGAAGTTGCTGGAGGCTACCTGGAGAGGACAGACAATAGTGGGCTAGGCCAGTTCTAGGATGAAACAGATTTGGGTACCGAGGATCTAGGGTGGGAAGTAGATGGACCAGCTAGTAACAAAAGTTTGGGCAGAGCCACAATGAAAGGTTTATGGGCTCATGCAAATGCCTCATCTAAAGGGGGAGATTCAATCAGAATTCAAGGGAGTTCCCAGAGTCTATATCTGAGGATTCAAGGAGAGGGCTAGGGGGGTTCCCAGAGCCTGTACCTCATCATTGGCATAGCTTCAGGGCTATAACTAGGAGGGGGTGATACAAGGAGGTGCCTCCTCATCCCTGTGACTTCTGTCCCTTTGTCTCATCTCGTGCATGGTCTTTTGTAGGTCCAAGTTGCCAGGGTCCCATTGCTGTAGCACCCTTCTCCTGGGATGACCTTCCATTGTTCACACTGCCCTTTGTCCTGTGCCTCGTTTGTCTCCCTCCTCTACCTAAATTTGCCCTGAGTGCCAGTAATTCTGAATTATGGCTCTCCAGAGCACTCTGCTGCCCCCACCAGAAGTGTTCCCCTACAAAGCAGTTATGGGTGCTCCCTGTGCTGGCTGATCTGGCCCCCCTTTCAGAGCTGCAATGACCATTATTCCTTTTCTCTCTGCTTTTCTCATAGGTGCTCCAGGAAAATGTGGTCACAGATATCCAGATCTTAAATGAGAAAACACCTCTTCCCATGGGTTTCACCTATATCAGTGAATTCCTAGATACCAGTAAGGTCATACTGTTTACTAGGTTTTGTGTGTGCGTGTGTGTGCACACGTGCGTGTGTGTGTATGTGTGCGCGCCCGTGCTCACATACTTGTAGCATGTTTAGTGATAGCTTTATTGTGAATCCTGAGTCCTAGTCACGTACATGGATGGGAGGGTAGGGCCCACAACTAGTCAGGGATTCAGTTGACCTAGTTGAATGCGATATGGACCTCTATTCTCCTTCCCCTCCTGCCCAGAGGCATCAGTATCAAAAAAGAAACGGGTCTGCATGAAGCTGGTCCCCCTTGGAGTGGCTGATACGGCTGTGTTTGATGTCCGGCTGAGTGGCAAGAGCAAAGTGGTGCCAGGATACATGCGTGTTGGGTAGAGAGCTGCCCCAAAGCCCCTGTCCACTCCAGCTTCCCCTGGCTAACATCATCCCAAATATACAGCCCACTCACCCCACTAGCCTTCCTCACACATCTAGATTTTCAGTCCTTTAACCATCTCCATATGTGAATGCACACACCCCCTCACCTACATATCCTAGAAGGCAGTGAACCCTTACTCCAGAGTCCCCAAGGAGTGATATTCCGTACAAATGGCAGATTTCCTTCCAAAACATGTCTTGCCATCTAGGGAAATAGGCGGCTTTGCAGTTTGGTGTAAGAAAGGTAAAGTCTCCAAGCCCAAGCCTCTTCCTAAGCCTCGGAACATCAGCTTGGGGATGAGTGGCCTCTCCCTGGATAAGTCCAGGTGAGACTGGCAGGAGGGGAGGGGGGAAGTGGGCAACCAAGACCTGGAGGGGAGGAGGGATCAAGCAACACTTTACATGAGCATTGATTGTGGCCCCCCACAGTGGCAGCTCAGAGAAGCCATCCACATTGACTTCCAGACAAGGGACCATCAGGAGGAGTGACTCCATCTATGAGGCTTCTAATCTGTATGGCATCTCAGGTAAACTGAACTCTGAATTCTTACTCAACTTGAAAGGGGCAGAGGAGGGAGGGGGACATTGAAGCGCTGGAATGAGAAGGGTCTGGATGGTAGCAGAGTTGGCAAGGCACAGAAGGAAAATTCTGAGTTCTAGTCTTGGCTTCGCTGCCTGCCAGCTTTGTAGCCCTCCCCTCCTTCATGGTGCCTTGATTTCTTCTTTAAAATGAGGGCTTTAGACTAGAGGGGACCTTTGTAGCTCTAGCATCCTCTGGTTTGCAGGCCAGCCCTTAGTTTCTTCAGGGGAATGGAAGGGCAGCTCTGGTTTTCATCCCATTACCCTTTGTTCATTGGTAATCTTTCTTCTCAGCCATGGATGGGGTTCCCTTCATCCTTCACCCCAAGTTTGAAGGCAAAGACAATGGTCCCACGGTGAGTGGTCCCCCAGAAGTGAAGCAAGCTATGTGATTGCATTTTTTATTCAGTAATGAGTATTAATGATACCTCACATGAAACAGAGAGCATTTGACAATTTTAAAAATACTTTCCTCACAAAAACGTATACTGATGGGCACTCATGCTGAGATACTTTCCTTGATCCGATTTTACATTAAACTCCATCCCACAAACCAGACACTATGCAAAGCAAGGTCATCCCAGTGTCTCCCTGTGCCATGAGGTGCCTCATCAGACCCACCCCCATGCCATGTGACACCTGTCCCTTCCCTTCACCCCCCCCCATAAAACAGCACTTCCCTTAGACCCTTGGATAGCATTAGGGGTGGGAGAGGGGTAAAGAAGGCTGAAATGAGGTGGGTGCACAGGGTGTCAGGGAGGCTATGAGAGGTGGGGACTCCAGGGATGTTTGGGGGCTTTTTAGGATAGGCCTAAGACTGAGTACTGGGAGATGGTATGAGGGGGGTTGTGGTGGGGTCACTGGAGGCATGGGCAACCAGAATCAGATCTGGGTTTGCTGTGCACTGGCCTTTTTAACTCACATACCAAAGAGCCTGGTGATGGCTTGGGGTTTTTTTGTGTCCTTCAGATTTCCTAAAGGGGGAGTCCTGCCCTGGGGTTGACTCTCCTCTGACCTTTCCTGCAGGGCTTCTCTACTTTTGCAGACCTGACTATCAAATCACTGGCTGACATCGAGGAGGAGGTAGGCCCTTTGGCCCTCTGTCCCATAGTCATGTCTATAGGGTTCCTTCCCTCCTCCCCGAAACCCCCCCAGCCCCTGCATGTGAGGTCTTCTGTGGGAGGTGGGAACTGAGATTAGAGTTCTCATATCCATTGTCCATGAAGCTGCCCCATTTCTCATTCTCTTTGTCATTCCAGTATAACTATGGCTTTGTGGTGGAGAGGACAGCAGCAGCCCGCCTGCCTCCCAGTGTCTGTTAGCTCCCAGTGGAGGAGGGATCAACCTTCAAGATTCTGCATTGCTGACCACAGTGCCTGTCTTCTTCCTCTTGTCCTCTCTGCCCCTTGGGTGACACTACACTCCATGGTCCCTTCTGATGTCTTGAAGCTGCCTACAGCCTGTCACAGCATCTCTGGGACAGGAGCCTGAGAGTTTGCCACTGATGGTGCCTGGTGAAGGTGTGGGGAGAGGTGGGGTCCTGAAGCTATTTTGCCAAATGCCAGAGGTTATGCTCTGGCACAGGCATCTCAGAGGGTTGCCTGCCCCAGAGGCCTTTGATATGGCTCTGGGCAGGCAGGGAACAAAATTGTGTGCCTTGGACTTTTTTTTTCCTGGTGATAAGCCTGCAGGACTGGCTCAATTTGCTCTTAATAATAAAGACTTCTTCTTCATCCCATTGTTTCCTATGTTTAGTAGCCTGCTATGCCCTCCACCCTTACACCCCTCAGAATGGAGAGAGCAGAGCTTCTCCTTCTGGCCCATACTCACAAGAAGATTCAGTGCAGTAAAGAAATGAGAACCTTTCAGGTATATGGAAGGCAATTCATAGATACCTAGTCTGCTTGACCCCAGAGGGCCAAATGAGGAGCAAAGTCAGAAAGAGGCATCAGCTTTAGGCTTGATATAGAGAAAGGCTCTCCCCCAGTGGGATGGGCTGCCTTGGGAGGTGGTGGGCCCCCCTTGGAGGAGGTCCTCAAAGGCTAGAAAGTTACTTAACAGGTACATTGTCCTGGAGATTCTGGTTCAGGTATAGGTTAAATTAGATTGTCACTAAGGTCCCTTGCAACGCTGAGATTCTGTTTCCCACAACGTCATACTCCTTCCTTTCCTAGCTCATCTTGGAATGACTGATTGGAGTGACTGCTAGAAGGAGTGGAATGTAGAGTGGTCTGGGCAACTCTTACAGATGGTGCCATATACAGAGTTGTCAAAGGTTGGTGTTGGAGTGCCAGCCCTTGTACCCTGAGGCTTCTGTGGAATATCCTACGCATCTCCTCAGGAGTAGTCTTGTCTCTCCTGGGGCCAGAGGAAGTTCCCCAATCCTAAGGAGAGCAGGTGGGACCTAAGGTAGGAAGGAATGTGAGGCTGTCCTAGAGGAACAAGGGAACATGGTCTCTGAGATTTCAGGATTCATTCACAAGATGAATCCACTGCTTGGATCTCAGTTCAGCATCTTTGCTGCCTCTTTGCTTTGGTGAGTTTTTGTAGGGACCCAGACCTCTGTAATTCAGTGGGCAACTTCCTATAGGGTTGGCACCTTCTACCCTTTCTGAGACCCCTCTGCAGGCTCAGAACATCACACCGTCTCCAGTTTCCTCCTCTCCCTCACCATCTTGTGAGGTGTGGATTCTTGAAGTCTCCTTCTCAATCTTATATTTGAGTCTTCGGATGGGGTCAGTGAGGCTCCTGGGTGCCAAGTCATCAAAGTCTTCAGCAGCTAGGAAGTTTCGGTCTATGATCTCAGAGGCCTCCTGCCAGTTCCAGAAGCAGGCAGGCCCAAGTCGGCCAATTTCCTCCACAGCGTCCCTGGTGACCACCTCACCACTAGGCTTCAGCACAACTACCATGGGGATGTGGTCTACAGCAAACATCCGCTCAAGGTCCCTGTGAGCAAGTTAGTGTGAGGCCTCAGTGTCCAGGGGTTGAGATAGGTTGGGACTAGAAGACTGGGCTACAACAGAAGGTTACCCCCCCCCCCAGTCCCCTTTCTTAAGTCCTGGGGCTGGGAGGGGTGAGCTTTTCTTAAAGAATAGAGCTGCTACTTTGAAGGGGGGAAGGGCAGGAACTCTGGGTTCTTATTCCTGTTTTTATAAGGGAGGGGGAGTGGGAAGGGAGCATAGCCCCTATGGGATGTCTTAGGAAGTGGTAGGGCAGTGTAGGGAAGAGGCTGGACTGGCCCCAGGTTACTAGACCATAAATACAGAGGCCTCTGCTAAAGTATGGGCCATGGTGGGGATGGCAGGGGAGAGGCCAATACCCCTGGCTTCTAATCCCTTGGCCCAACAGTATAAATTGTTACATTTTGGTTTCTTTTCTGTTCTCCATGCCTCATTCTTCAGCTCACCTTAATAAGAGGTGTAATTCTGACAGTTTCACTTCAGGAAGCTTCTGTCTCCTTGGGCCTTTTGCTGGGGATCTTGGAGCTCTAATATTGGGCCATGAAAGGACAGGGTAGGCAGCACTTTAGGGGAAGGGGCCACTCTGGAAAATCTCTACCACCTGCCCCAGCTTGGAGTCCTTAGCTGGCTCTGCCTCCCCTAGCAAGGGCCCCCAACTAGGCTTACCTTTTCAGCTCATCCTGGAATGGCAAGAACAACCACTTCCTGGGCATATCTCTGAGGAATGTGTCCTGCTGTTCTTCATTCTGGTCCTGGGAGACATATACCAGCGCAATCTGTGAGGACCTGTTCACATAGAACTCATCTGTCAGCTTCACAAAGAAGTCTTTGAGGATGGGGGCAAATGCCTGGCATTGAGGGCACTCCCCAGCCCCAAAATACAGCAGCAGCACCCTGTTGTCCAGCCTGAGGCTCAGCTCCTGATCTGTGTCCACCTCGTCCCCCTCACTGTTGTTCCTTATCAGAACTTTTCCCATGAAGAGAGAGGACATGCCTGTCCTTCCTGGCTCCCACCAGTCAACTCAGTCAAGACAGACCCTATTGAATTTTTGCCAAAGAAGCTTGTGGGTAAAAGCAATGAGTGTCATCTGAGGTGATTTTTTCAAGAGCTTGGTGAGGGCCGTTCTATGAATAGAATGGCTTTGGGAGGTCAAGTCCTTGGTAAGGTTAATCTCCCTAAATCTCTAACCTCTTTCTCACTGTTTCTTGAGCCCTAGCTAGGTGAGGGCAGAAAAGTCTGCCCTCTGGGGGGCTATAAACTAGAGGGAAGAGGGCCTCAAGATATGGAATGATCACCAGCAGTGGACTGAGTACCTGCCCCTGTGCACCATGAGCACCTTAGCTTGGCTCTTCATCTTCTTTCAGTGAACCGTTTTTTCTCAGGTCAGCCTCTGACTGTCTCCTTTTGGGCTCCACAGACCCAGTCAGTTTTGCTAAGCCTCTGTCAAAGTCCATGTCCTTTAAAAAACAGTCTCTGATTCAGTGGTAGAAAAGAGTAGAGTAGCTATCCAACCCCACAGAATCACAAGGCTCTGATCATTAAAATGTTAACCTTTTAATTCAATCCAATGTGATTCATCAAACAATTTACCAGGCCCCTATTACAGGCAAGGCACTGAAGGAACTAGGCATCTAAGAGTGAAAACAACAAGTTCTGTCTTCTAATTGAGGGGATTCTCCTTGGACACAAATAAGTACCGTCCAGCGTAGTACGTAGTGGGGGTAAAGGAAAGTGAGGTAAGGCACTATGGCAGATTGGAGGAGGGAGCAGTGGGGGTGCCAGGCAGCTGGCTCTCAAAGGGGAGAGGAGAGATACTCTACCAGAAGCAGAGGGTGTCTTGTTTCAAGCAGGGGGGATGCCATGAGCAAAGTCATATAGACAGAAACCAGACACAAAGTCAGCTTAGCTACAACAGAGAGAGTGTATGAATTGCATATTTAGGCTGGAGCCAGATTGTGGGAGGCCTTGAATGCCAGGACTGAGAATTTAAACTTTGGAGAGTCCCTGCAGGTCTCTGAGTAGATGTCTCATTATCATGAGGTATACTAGGAAGATTAATGGATATCAGAGTGGAGGATGAGTTGGAGAAAGAAATGAAGCAGGAAGATGAGTTTAATAAGCTATTACACTGGGTTAGGTAAGAAGAAACGAAGGCCTATGGGGCTGGGGGAGGGTGAGCGAGCATAGTAGAAAGGCTTGGATGCCCAAGATAATGATAGAGGCAACAATGTCAACACGTTAGATGTCTAGAGTGTACAAGAAAAGCTTCAGAGATAATTCCAAGGTTAGGAACCTGGGAGACTGAGGAAATGGAGGCGCCGTCAGTATTAATACAGAAGTTAGAAGGAAGCACAAACTTAGGGATGAACAATTCAGAATCACAGGATTTGGGAGTTGGAATGGCCATCACTCACCATCTAGTCTAACCTGTGCACAAAAGGAATCCCTCCTAGAACATACTGGATAAACCTGTGCTTGAAAACCTCCAAGGAGTGGGCACCACCCACTCTCAAAGCAGCCCACTATGCTCAGCTCCAGAACAGTTCTAATGATTAGAAAGTCTTGCCTGTTGTCTCTCTGCAACCTTTTACACCTTTCTCCTTGTTCGGCCCTCTGGCATCAAACAGAATAAATCTAATGACAACCTTCAGTAGCTACCATGTACTCAGAGTCTTCTCTAAGCTAAACGTGCCCAGTTTCTTCAACTTAACTTCAAAATATATGAACTCAAGGCCCTTTGTCCTGTCAGTTTGTCAATGACTTTATTAAACTGTGGTGCCCAGAATGGAACATAATGCTCTGGATGAAGTATTTGGGTGGCACAGTGGGTTGAGCACTGGGCTTGGTGTCAGGAAAGACCTGAGTTCAAATCCAACCTCTGACACTTCCTAGTTCTGTGCAAGTCATTTAATCTGTTTCCTCATCTATAAAATGGGGATTACACAGCACCTACCTCTCAGGGTTGTTGTATTATTACTGTTGTTGTTATCATCATTATTATTAATTGAGGTCTGACAAGTACTACGGGACTCCCTCTTGGAAGCTGTATCTTTCTTAATGCAGCCCAAGGTGCTACCATATCATACTGGTGACTCATTGAGCTTGAAATCCACCAATACCCCTAGATCTTTTTCAGACAAACTGCTGCCTAACCATGCATCCTCATCTCATGGTGGTAAAGTCAATATTTTGTTTCCAAGTGTTGAACTTTATCATTATCCCCACTGAATTTCTTATTAGATTCAACCCAATATTACCTATCTAGATATTTTTGGATCCCGATTCTGTCATCTGGTATTTGCCTCCCTCTAAGCACTGTTTCAGCTGCAAATTTGGTAAACATTCCATCTAAGCTTTTAGCATTGATTAAAATATTAAACAGTGCAGGACCAGTCACAGATCCCTGGAGGATTCTACCAAAACCCTCTAGACACTTTAATGGCTAAACCATTAACAACTACTCTTTGAGTATAGGCATCCAGTCAGCTCTGAATCCATCTAACTATTCTCATCCTGTCCACATCCTTCCATTTTTTTTCATGAGAATAAAGAGAAATATTTATCAAAAACTTTACAAAAATATAGATGAACTATATTCCCAGCATTCCCCAAACCAATCTGTTTAGTAATCCTGTCAAAAAAGGAAATGAGGTTGGTCTGGCATGACCTGCCCTTGATGAAGTTGTATGGGCTGGGTGAATGTAATCATGGCTTCTCTTTGTAGGTATTCATCAATTAACTTCTTATTAATCTCTTCTAGAAATTTCCCACAAATCAAAACCAAGTTTCCTGGCCTATAGTGGGCAGATGGCTCTCCTTGTTTTTTGAAAGCAAGGGCAGTTGCCTTCCCATCATGATGAGCTTCTCCCATTTGCCATAGTCTTTCAAATATTCCTGGCCATAGCATTAGAATTTGAGGGACTCAGGGGCGGCTAGGTGGCGCAGTGAGTAGAGCACCAGCCCTGGAGTCAGGAGTACCTGAGTTCAAATCCGGCCTCAGACACTTAACACAAAAACTAGCCGTGTGACCTTGGGCAAGTCACTTAACCCCAACTGCCCTCCAAAAAAAAAAGCAACAAAAAAAACCAAAAAGAATTTGAGGGACTTGTGGACTCTTCAAGATGGGTAAGTATCTCATGCAGCTGGGAATAGGGGACTGGATGTCTAGAGAGAGGTGAAGATAGAAAAACAATTGGCAGTATATGTGTGATAACTGAAGTTATCAGGTCACCACAGGATGAGAAGAAGGTCTAGGATCTTTGCTACCCTCTAAGCTATGTCCTTGTACTCAGTGAGGGATGCCCAGCCTACCATCTCCTTTGGGTTAAGTGTTGTCTGTCACACTATTAGTGAAAGCAGGGGAGGGGAGTTAGACCAGCAGAACAATTCCTAATGTTGAAGTATGGAACCAAATTCTTTGATTCTTACCCTTTGGGAAATCTGTGCGGAGTCAGCCTGGCTGTGCTGGGAGCATAGAGAGTGGGGAAACAGGAGAGAGTAATAATATCACAGAATTCAAGGTAGAGGGAACCTTAGAGGTTATCCACTCCAACTTCCTTATTTTATGATTGAAGTACCTGAGACTCAGAGAGGTGAATGACTTGTCCAAGGTCACATAGACAGTAAGTACCAGATTTGGGAATCACACAAAACAAAATCTGATTCCAAATCCACTATCCTTTCTACTATTTCTCACTGTCTCTCAAAAAGAACAGGGTCAGTCAATCAACAGGCATCCTTATTAAGCACCTACTACGGGCTGTGAGCTCTGTTAGGTGCAGAGATTACAAAGACAAAAAAAGGGAAACAATCCCTACTCTTAATTATGAAAACCTTTGTTTGATCTTCATCCACATCATGGCCACTAACACAAAATTCTGTCCTGGGCTCTCTTTTCTCCCTACACTCTTACTTGGTGATCTCATTATCTCCCATACATTGTTACTATCTCTATGCTGACGATTCCCAGGTTAATATATTTCCTCCTACTTACTCTCCTGAGTTTTAGCCTCATATCACTTGCTATGAAGCCGTCTACTTTTGAACTGGATGTCCCATAGGACGCCTCAAATTCAACATGTCCAAAACTAAACTCACTGTTCTCCAGAAACCTCCAATGTAATATGTCTAAAACTAAGCCCACTTTCCCCCAAGCCCACCTCTCTCCCAGGCTTCCCTAACACTTTCAGACCCTATTCTCTTAGTCACAACCTTGGTGTGATTTTTTTGTTACTCCTTAGTCTCACTTCATACATCCAATCATTTGCCAAATGTTGTCATTTTTACCTCCACATCTTTTACATATTGTAAGTCTCTCTACTCACATAACCACCATTCACAACCATTATCTCTCATCTAGATTATTATAATAACATTTTAATTCATCTCTCTGACTCAAGTCTCAACCCATTCCAATTTATCCTTCACACTGCTGCCAAAATGATTTCCTAAACTGTAGATCTGATCATGTCACCTCCCTCCTCCCCCCCACCCAAACTTCAGTGTCTCCCTGTTAGAATCAAGTATAAACTCATTTGTTTGGCATTTAAAGCTCTTCATGACCTGGCCCCATATAATCTGTCCAGTCTTCACATCCATTGCTTCCATTCACGCCCTCAGTGGTCTGGCTCTACTGGTTTACTTGTTCTTCCTCACCCATGATATTCCATCTGCTATTGGAGATAGAGTGTTCCATTTGGAGAAAGGAAGACCTGGGCTCAAATCCTATCATATACACTTACTGGGCAAATTAATTTAAGCTCAGAACCTCCCGTTTTCTCATCTATAAATTGAAGGGGTTGTATCTGCTGGCCTCTCAGCCCTCTTCCAACTCTAAATCTGTGCCTTTTCTATATCTGTCTACCATGCCCAGAAGGCTTTCCATGTCTTGGAATCCCTGGTTTCCTTCATGACAGCCTAAACACCTTTTGTAGGATGCCTCTCCTGATCCCCCTAAATGCTAGGTAGCCTTCTGTTTTAAGGCTACTTTCCATCTAGTCCATATCTTGTACATATCCATTAATAGACATGTTGATCTGCCCACTAGAATATGAGCACTTTGAGGTCAGGGACGGTTTTTTTAATTTTTGTTTCTGGTCCTTGTATCACCACCAGTACTTAGCATTACCCCTGGCACATAGGAAATGCTTGTGGATTGGTTGATTGATCTCAAGTCCCTTAAATTCTGCCAGGGGGAAAACATGTATATAGAGACATATATAGAGAAAACAATGCAGGCAGAATAAATAGGAGATAAGTAAAATGGTGTTGAGGGCTGGTGCTATCAGCTGGGGGCATCAGGAAGGGGATACCTGTAGGGATTCTATGAAGGGCATTAAGGATGCTGGATTCCTAGTCCTAAGACCTGAGTTCAAATCCTAACCTGTCACTTACTGCTTGTGTGACCTTGGACACATCACCTGGATATAAATTGTGACTTTTTAAAACTAGGTGATCTTTTAGGACTAGGTTCCTTCTGGCTCTTAATTTATAAGATCAATGAAAGAGCACTACAATTGCCAGCCGGCAGGAGGGGCTGTTGGGCGAGCCATTGGCCAGGCTCAGTTCCACGTTGTGTGCAGGGTGGGGGAGGAGGGGGGCACGCAGTACAACAGTTTCCATCTATTTTCCCCACCCCACCCTCCCTCAAACTGAGCTGCCCACACTCAAGGGACCAATGGGAGGCTATAGAGTGTATGCCTGTCAGCCCCCTTCTCCAAAGGGCACTGGACCAAAGCCAAGGCTGATTCCCCCCCACGGAAGAGAAACTGGGGGAAAGGTCATAGAGCTTGTTTGAAAACAAGCAACCAAAGGATTGGGGTGGGGCGGGGGCGGGGGCGGGGGCAAAGAAAGTGGGGATCTGAACCGAGAACTTGTGGAGTGAGAGCTGGGAAGGAACCTCCCAGGGCTTCTGTGGCACTCCCAGGCCAGGCAGCCCCCAGAGTTGGGGTCAGTGCTACTGCCAGCCATAGGTGTGGCCTCTCTCCCTCCCTACTCCCCTCCCAAACAGAGCGTCAGATTTGCTGCTTGAAGGGGGCTTCATATAGTCAGGCTAGAGAAAGAGCAGCATCTGAGTAGTAACTTGGAGAATACAGCTGCCTTCTGGGGACATCTGCCTGTGATACTATTGAAATCCTGTTTGGAAAAGCTGCAGTAGGAGGAAGCTGTGATTCTGCCCCCTCTTCAGCAGTCTGGACACCCTCAGAAACCAGAGATGAAGCTTTTTATGTGCCCTCCGAGGAAGCCAAGGCTTCCTATATGGAGGCTGTGAGATCCCCAGCTGCTGCTTCTGCCCACATTGCTTATCAACGGAGGCCTTGTGGAGCAATAGAGCCCCAGAGGGCTTAAGCTAGTGCACCTTGGAAGACAGGATCGGAGAGCTCTAGTACTAAGGATTTAGTTGATAATCAGAGCAGAAGCCCTGGCCTTAAAGTTGCTGTGATTGCCTTCTGGACTGAGGGCCTCTGATCACCCGACCTTCCATGAAAGCTGTTGAGGAGTACTCCTAGGAGGTGAGTGATCAAGGACCAGAAACAGCATTAGCCCAGGGCCACTGAACCCTATGGGAGCTGCCTACAACCCCTGGGGAAAAGAATTTGCCTAAGGGTTCCACTGAGACTGGCAGAAGCACTAGAACCTAGACTTTCCCAGGCTAGGGCTCATTTCTCCTTTGAAATCATAAAATACAAGAGCTATGATTGTCATTATCTTGTTATTACACTGTGATTGACGCCAGGGTGGAGATAGCAAATATCCCAAGAGTCAGCGATGCTTCCCTCTTCCTGGGGCTCCACAAGCCAAGTACTGGATGATTATTTGTTGGGTACGTTTTAGAGCATTTAGAGTTTTCTTTACCTTGTGTCATGGACCCCTCTGGCAGTCTGGTGACGACAGGAAATGCTCAGTTTGACTTAGAAATTAGTGAACATAAATATTTTTCTCCCATCCAAGTTCACAAATCCCCTGAAAACTTGTTTTAGAGGCGGGGGGGAGCCTTGTTCCGGCTGGGCTGCGTGGTCTCTGGGCTCCCGCTTTGTGAATCGTTAATCTAGATCGCAGGAGTTTCAGCGATGGCTCGTGTCGGTTCTGGGGCACATTCAGAGGTCAAAGAGGACGAGGATTTGGCATAGACATACGGACTTATCAAACTCCCTGGCGGGGTGCTGAACTTGGAGTGGGAGCCCAATGCCTCTGTGCCTTCCTTGCGGCACGAGCACTGAGGGAAACGCCGAGCTAGATACAGCTCGGCAAACACGGGTTCATTCATTCTACAAGCATTAGGGGGCGGCCGCCCGCGGGGTGCCTGGGACTAACGGCCAGTGCCCAGCACGTCCAGACCCGGAATCGGATCTGGCAGCTTGAGTCCCGGGACGCCGGGCAAGCGGCCATTTCAAGCCTCAGTTTCCATATCTGCCAGGCTGGGGGGGAGGGGAGGAGGCTGGCGAGAGGCCCAGCTCTTGGCTCACGTGGGAGGCAGCCTCCTTTACCCTTCCCCGCTCCGCGCCTGCCTGGCGGCGAGTTGCCATGGAAACGAAGGGTCGCTACGGGGTGGCTGCTCTAGCTGCCGGATCTCGGAACCGGCCTCTCTGGCCCCCCAGGTGCTCTATGGTCCGGACCTCCGGAAGCTGGAGAGGGAGAAGCGAGAGGGTGGGGGGGGGCCGGGGGGCCTGGGGGGCGGACCAGAGAGTGAGGTACGTGCGCGCGCGCGCGTGTACGTGTGTGTGTGTGTGTTTGTATATGTGTATGTGTATGTGTATGAGTGAGACACCGTGTGACAGTTCTACAGCTCTCGTTATTCCCTCATTGACGCCCCTTCCTGTCCTTCCCCTGCTCCCCATCCCCTCACTGATACCCCCCACCGTTGTTCTCCCTCTCTTCTTCCGAAGTACCTCCTGCAGACTCTCCCCAGAGGTCACCTAGTCTAACGTGACCTGACCCACATGCTCCTGTACCTCTTACTGCCTCTCTTACTGTCGCTTTTCAGTGTCCCTCCTCACTGCCTCCCCCCACTGTCCCCTCACTGTCTCCTTACCTGTCCCTTCACAGTTCCTTTTCAGTCTCTTTCCTCACTGCCCCCCTCCTCCCCCTCATTGCCCCTTTAAGGTCCCCCCACGGTGCCTTTTCACTATTCCCCCTTGCTGCCTCTCACTGCCCTCCAACTGTCCCTCTTACTGTCCCCCATGTCTCTTCATTGTCCCTCCTCACTGTCCCCTTTTGCTCTAACTGTTCACTGTTTCTTCCTGTCCCTTCAGAGTCTTCTTTCACTGTCCCCTCTTACTGTCCCCCCTCAATGTCCCTCCTCACTGCCCCTTTAAGGTCCCTTCATGGTCCCTTTTCATTGTTCCCCCTTGCTGCCCCCGCCACTGTCCCTCTCACTGCCCTCCAACTGTCCCTCTTACTGTCCCCCCCAATGTCCCTTTATTTCCCTCTTCAGTGTCTCCTTTTGCTCTTCCTCTTCATTGTCTCTTACTGCCCCTTCATTCCCTTTTCACTGCTCCCATTTTCTGGCCTCCCTCACTTTCCCCCTCACTGCCCCTTCAACAGTCCCTTTTCACTGTTAATCTTGTTGTCCCCCACTGTTCCCCCTCCCACTCTTCACCGCCCCCCCACTGTCCCTTTTACTGCCCCTTTATTATCCCTTTTCACTGTTCCCACTTTCTGTCCTCCCTCATTGTCCCCCTCACTGTCCCCTCACAGTTCTCATTCATGGTCTCCTTCACTGTCCCTTCACAAACCTTTTCATCCCCTTCTCACTAGTCCCTATACTGTCCTCCCATAGTAGTCCCTAAATCAATTAGGAGAGACCAGAGACGCCATCTGTTTCAACCTGTACCAAAATAAGAAACCTTCTTATTAGCCCCAGTTCCCTCTCCCTGGCCCCTGGCCCTTCTGTCCTTTCCCAGAAGGTATAAATCAATTAAGACAGATCTCAGGCCTTTTAGTCCAACCTATCCCTAAACATCAGCCCCTTCTAAATTATCTGTCTTCTCTCCTTGTCCTTCTTTGTCTCCCTTTGTCCTCACTACTCTCACCCCTCCCTGTCCCTCCCTTACTGCCTCTCCTACAGTGCCCCCTTCATTGTTGCCCCAACTCCCCCCTCAATTCTCCACTGACTCCCTCTCTCTCCCCCCATGGTCCAATCTCCACTGGCCTCCATTGCTGTTTTCTCCTCTTCCCTTTTTTCTTGTCATGTTCTCCACTCCCACTGGCTCCTTCCTCATTATCTCTCCCCATTCCTTTTCTCCCCCTTCCAGTAACCCTGTCCTCCCTTCCCTGGCCCCATCTCTTATATTCTCCTTTGGCTCCCTTCTTCCCTCGTACCCCCACTCTCTCCTCACTCAGTCATCATTTTGACTCTCCCTCAGCCCTTCCCTTTTACCCTCCCTGTACTCTTTCCTCAGCTGTCCCCCAAAGTGATTTAGCCCCCTCTTCTAGCCCTGTTCCTCTCCCCTTTCTCCCCTCCAGCTGTCCCCTTACTCTTTCCCTCTCTCCCACTCTTCCTCCTTTCTTTCACACCCTCCCTGCCCTCTCCTCCCCTTTCTCTTTCCCAGCTTCTCTTCCTCACTGCCCCTGTACACTCTAGGACCCTTTGGTCTCTTTGAACTCTCCTCACTTGAGTCCAGTACAGTTCTGTTACTCTTGTTCACTTCTTCCCCCATTTTCTCCTGCCTCAGCCGTCCCACAATTCTTCTACCTCTTTTATTTTTCATTTCACCCTCCTGTCCCTCTACTCTACTGCCCCTCTGGTCTCTTCTAAGTCCTATGACCTAGAGATTCCTATTCCCTTCCCTTACTGTCCTTCTGCCTCTCCCCTCCCCTACTTCCTGCAACTGTGGCCTCAGGGTAAGAATGATTCTTCCTCCTTCTCTCTCCTAGAATGCGTGCTGCCAGCCTTTGCACGGCTTCACTGGCCTCAGTGGGCTTCCTCCGCTTCCTGGGACTGCCCTGGTCTTGGGGTCTGGCAGCTGCTCTGACTATCTATGTGGGCACCGGAGGTTGGCGATTCCTGCGCGTTATTTTCAAGACGGCACTAAGGGACATTTTGTAAGTGAGGGAGATATGGGGTACCAAAGGGCTATGTGAGGTGGAATGGGGACACTGAGGCAGACCTATAAGGGCAGATCATGGTAGCACTGGGTGTTTTGATAGCAATGGGTGCAGGAGGGGATGGAGTTTTGATAGCTTTTGATGTAAACCTGTCTCCATGGCCTTGGCATAGTGGGAACAGTTCGTACAACTTGCCCTGTCAGAGTCTATCCCACTTCTCTTGCCCCCTACATAATATAGGGGCCTAATCTGACTCAGCAAAGACTTGATGGCATTGGGTGAAGTTATGCAGGGTTTGCTTTGTCACTTATATCTTCCTGGGGGCTCTGTGGCTTTTTCAAAATGGAGTCTTCCCTTGGAAGAAGAGATTAGGAGGGTGAAACATGTCTGGGGCTGAGCCAGTGAGCAAGAGAAAGGTCCCTTTATCCACTACAAAGGAGAGCAGGCAGTCCCTGGGAATCTGATGCTAGCAGATGGTTCCCTTCCCATTGGGAGTGAAGTTTGAGGGCTGTTAAGATCTGAAGAGAGTCTTGTACCCTCTGGAGTGAGGTGAAAGGGCAGTCCAAAGTGGGGACCAGAAGGCAGGATAAGTTGGACTCTGAAGCGTAACATGACCTAACTCTGATGCCACATGCATTGTTCACAGTTAGAACTCACTCTAGGCTCCCATTAGCAGTTCTAACCTCTGGTCACTCCCCTGAGTTACAAGGGAAATGTTGGGGAGTGGGAAGAGGAGAGAGACAAAAGGTGTGAGCACTGAAGATGGAGAAGGCAGGAGAAAGAAGTCCTGGGTTAGAGATTCTGTATCTTACTCTAAAGAGCAAGGTACCCCTTTCCATAGGTTATGACTATACCTGTAAGTCACCCCTGATGAATGAGCAATCGCCCTCCTGTGGTCCCTGCTTCCGCTCCCCATTCAGGAATCCTTGGTCTGGGGCTAGAATGTCATAAAGCTGGGAATGAAGGAAGAAAGAGGATCAGGGTAGAGCTCTGGGGAGAGAGGGCAAGTGGTGTCGGGACAGAACTGGGTATAGGGGAGCGGAGAGGTGATGGTAGGGCAGAGCTTGGGAGGGGAAGGTGGTGATAGAGCAGAGGGAAAGGATCAGAAGAGAGTGAAAAGACTGAGAGGGGAGCCAGTGCCAGGGTAGAACTGAGGCTGGGGTTGGGGGAGGCAATGCAGGAGACATTCCTTAGGTCTCTCAAAATAGCTGAGCCCTCTGAGTACTCAGGTTACAGCCCAGAGTAGCTTTATTCTTTCAGGGCCTTTAAAATTTGATTCTCCCTAATCAAATATTTAACCAGTTTTCTTTTTTGGCTCCCCTTGGCTCGCCCCCAGTCCACCCTGTACATGGCTTTTGGCCCTTCTACCCTCTTCTTTTGAGCTCTCATTTTTCCCAGGCCCTCCTTGGCATGATCTCCCAGATTCCCTTCTCAGTCCCTCTTGTAATTAGTTCTCCTTTGCCCTTCCTTCATCCTCACGAGTTACAGTATTACTTAGTTCAATCCCTCAGTAGGAAACTCTAATCTAGTTTATGTTTTCTGCTAACATTGAGGTAGCTGGGAATGTATGTTCTTCATGACTCAAAGAGAGAAAAAGAGAAGGTTATTGTGATGACCATTTAAAATAGGAATTTAACCCAAAGTCTTATAAAAGGGAATGTCAAAAACTGTCTTTACATGTAATTGGAAAAAATAAAATACTATTAAGTGGAAAAAAAATAAAAGGAAAAAATAAAACAGGAATTTACTGACCTACCTTTGCAGATTGTCTTCAGACTACCTCAGAAAACTGAGTGATGATTTGGTGATTGTATTTATTGAAGCACAATAACATGGATTCCCCTGCTAAACAGGTTAATCCTGTATTTGGGGATTCGTCTAACAGGATAGCACATATCCCCAACACAACAGGCATTTATGTTCTTTGGTTTAACTCCATACGTACACCTTTATTCAGTCCTCAGAAATCTGTCACTCCGGTTATCTAGAATATTTGGATCACATAGTTCCTCTTTCCTATTCCTTCTGCTTCCTTCTTGCATTTATCTCTACATTCCTTCTCCTTGGTCTGTTCTACTTCATTCCCTACCATTTAAGTCACGACTTTTTTCTTGAAAGAGTTGAGGACTTGACAATGAATCCATTGCCTTTCATCTTCCTATACTCAAGCTAATAAGCATGTTTTCTCTGGAGATCCAAAGTTTGAGAACCAGAGCTAAGTATCTCTTAGTTTAATTGGATCTTCTGGACTGACTGGGTTCTGATTCTAACAAGAGAAGACATCTTATTTAATCATACTAAGTAAACTATAAAGGAGCCTCTGCGAGTCCCAGTAGGTTAGTCTTCAAGGCCTGGGGTGGCCTCTTTGTAAGACATCTATGAGATTTACATGAGAATGCTACTTTGAGTTGTATGTAATTAGAAATTATATTATGAAGCTTTCTTTGAGCTAAAAGATCTCCTGATGAAATCAGGAATATAATGCTAATTAGATACTATTTAATTGCACAGCTAATTATATATCTTATGCTAAAACAATTTTTGTATTTTTCATATCAAAGCATTTTAATTAAAAAATGAAATGATATAAAAATTTTAACTTTGATTTATTTGCCAAAAACTTACTTAACTGGTCAATCAGTATTTAAAGTGCCTTCTATATGAGTACTGTTTGGTACTGGGGATATCACAACAAAATTGAGATAATCCTTGCCTCCAAGGATTTTGCATTCTACTGGATTATTATTGTTCCTTATTCTTTTTACTTGCCTCATTGCTCCCAGAAGAGCTGCCCACTTCATTACCCAGAGGGAGAAACTGAGGCAGCGGCTGCCCCAAAGTCACATGGTAAATGTATGCTGCAGTGGCCCTGTGACTATTATTCTTCTTTGCCTTGTTCCTCTGAAAAAGTATTTGTGGGTTTCTTTTTGGGTGAAGCGGCGATCTAGGGCTATGCGGCATATAGGAGTAGCTTCTGTCACAGGGTCTGCCTGATCTCTTTTCTTCTCTGCTGCAGTGGCCTCTCTGTGCTATGCAGTGTCCGCTATGAACTCCGACGCCACCAGCAGGCCAGGCACACCATCCCCTACATCTTCCAGGAAGTGGCCAACCGACAACCACAAAAGGTGGCCCTAGTAGATGTGGTCAGCGGAAAGCAGTGGACGTTCCAGCAACTGGATGAGTACTCCAATGCAGTGGCTAACCTGTTCCTACAGCTTGGCTATGGGTCTGGCGATGTAGTTGCCATGTTCCTGGAGGGCCGGCCTGAATTTGTGGGACTGTGGCTTGGCCTTGCCAAGGCAGGAGTGGAGGCTGCCTTGCTCAATGTGAACCTGCGGTTGGAGCCCCTTACGTTCTGCCTCAGCACTTCAGGGGCCAAGGCCCTGATCTTTGGGGGGGAGCTAGCAGCTGGTGAGGCTGGGAGTGGTACAGGGGGTCAAGCCTCACAGTATCAAGGCAAAGGTTACTTTTTTAGTCTGGGGGAGGACTTTTGGAGGTAGGAAGAGGGAGAGCATGGCTCAAAATGGTAAGTGACTGGTAGGATCTGGGAGCCAGTAGAGTCTTAGAGGAGGGAAGCTAGCTAGACTGGACTGATCAACCCTGGCTTTTGAAAAGTATTTCCTGGCTGTTTAGGCAAGGGAAAGGTATGGCCCTGTGCTTAGGAGAAAAGAACATTACATGCATGTCCAGGTATGTCTGTAGCCTGGGGCTGACAATCATGTTGGTAAGCTAGGTCTTGTAAGTATGTCTGTGGGCTGCGTCTGACAGGCATGTCTTTGGGTTGGAGCTGTAACGCGTCTGTTGACTGAGGTTAACAGGCATATTGGTGGACTGAGGAGTCCATGTCTATGAACTAATAATTTCAGGTGCCTGGGGGCCAAGAGGCATGACCATGGACTAGAGGTGGCCGTTTGTCTTTAGGTTGGGGCTAATAGGCACCTTTCATGTGTTCCAGCTATTTCAGAAGTGAGTGTACAGCTGGGGAAAAACCTAGTGAAGTTCTGCTCTGGGGACTTTGGGCCTGAAGGTGTCACCCCTGATACTCACCTTCTTGATCCTATGCTGAGTGAGGCCTCCACAGCGCCCCCTATGCAAGTGCCTCCCAAGGGGATGGATGGTAAGTCTGGTTTTGGGGTTCTCCTTAACGCAGTCCCTGCCAGTACCTTTCATTTTGATCTAGTCATGTTTGCCTTTCCCCTCTCCTTCTTCCATTCCCATAGCCCAGTCTCCACCAACAAATCCCACAGAGCCCTTGGCTCCTCCTACTCCTGATGCTTCCCTTTCCTTCCAGATCGTCTCTTCTACATATACACTTCTGGCACTACTGGGATGCCCAAGGCTGCAATTGTGGTACACAGCAGGTGGGACTGAAAGCTGAGTAAGGGTCTGGACACTGAGGATACTTGCTTCCTCAGCTGCAGTTTACCCCTTGTGCTTTCCACTCTCCTAATTTGTCAGCTCTGCTTCCTTGTCTCTGTCCTTGCCCCAGTCTCAACTTGGCCCCTTCCATGAAATTCTTCTCCTCAATCCTGCCCTAGCTCTGTTTCCACACCATCTCCATCTTGAGTTTAGCCCTGCCACCACCTCATGTGTCTCAAGCACGAGTCTCACCCCCTCCCTGAGTCTCACCTCCTGCCCAAGTCTTTCCCATATACCCCCTCCAGCCTCATTTCTGTCTCATCCAGATACTATCGAATTGCAGCCTTTGGACACCATGCCTACAGAATGAAAACCTCAGATATCATTTACAATTGTCTCCCTCTGTATCACTCTGCAGGTATTGAAGGGAGTGGGATTCAGCCTCTAATGATGTAGAGTGGACCTTGGGAAGGAAGGGGGGAGGAACAGAGTGAGTGGATGTGTCTGATGAGGCTTTTAAGGCTAATCCTAGTCTCTTTGCAGGGAATATCATGGGGGTGGGGCAGTGCCTTCTCTATGGCCTGACAGTTGTCATCAGGAAGAAATTCTCTGCCAGCCGCTTCTGGGAAGACTGCATCAAGTACAACTGCACGGTCAGGGCCCCTTTCCCCCAGAGACACTGGTGTCCTCACTGTATTTATGTCCCCAACCAGCTCTTTCTACCATGTCAGTTCCCCCTGACCCCAGCACCTCATTTAGCTATTTCCTTCCATGTCTCTTCCTTCTCTCTTCTCCCTACTTGGCTACTACCATCTCATCCCTTTCCTGATTTATCTGTGCTTCCTTGTAAGCATTAGGGACTACATACTGGTACCAGCACCTAGGGACACTGTGTGGTCCTGGGTGAGACTTTTTCATTTGGCTCAGGGATTAGTCCGAATGTTCCTTTCCCAGTTGCCACACCTGTTACCGCTGACCAGCCAGAGGTTCTCTCCTGAGTGGCAGTGAGGCTTCTCAGCTTTTCCCTTTTTCTTCCCCAAAGCAAGTAGTCAGCCTTTTGGGGATTTTTAAGGGTTTTCATTTGTAGTGCTTACAGAAAAACAGACAGTGGGTAAAAATAATAAACATAAGGGAAGTCCCTCTACTAAAGCTCTCTAGTGTCTCATAGCATGGAGGTGGCCCTAGGTTTTTGAAGGCTTTGCCAGTGGAGCATAAACTCTGGCTTTTTCTTTCAGTCATTTTTAGTTTTGTCCAACTCTTCATGACCCCATTTGGGGTTTTCCTGGCAAAGATACTGGAGTGGTTCGCTATTTCCTTCTCCAACTCATTTTACAGATGAGGAAACTGAGGTAAACAGGGTTAAGTGACTTGTCCAAGATTACACAGCTAGTAAGTATCTGAGCCCAGACACTCAGGAAGAGGAATCTTCCTGACTCCAGGCCCAGTGTTCTATTCACTGTGCCACTTAGCTGCCTTTTAAGTTCTGGCAGTTCCTACCAAGCTGGAAAGGCATTGAGGTCTGGTAACCTGGTGTTTCTTCTTTCTGGCCAAAAGGCTATGAATGGTTTTAGCCACAGAAAGTGAAAGATTATCTGCTAAGGGTTGTAACCTCTATGGATATTCATATACAATAGTTGTAGACTAGCAACTGAAGACAGAGGAATATTTTAATAAATCTAGAGGTAGTGCTCACAAGAAGGAAGTCACAGACTCTAGAAGTATTGAAGCAGGTGTGGAGAGAGTTAAGAGGAATCTTCGAGATCTCCCAATTTATGTCCCCAGTGTTGGTACTGGCTCCTCTCTTGGCTTTTTCAGCAACTATTCCTTTGTTTCCCCAGGCTAGTGGAGATTTTAGCAGACCATTAACTCAGTGTGATAATTCAGTGGAATAATCTTACCACCAAAAAGGCTAATGTCATAGTAGACTAAGTTAAAAGGACAGTGTACAGGACTGTGGAGGTGGTGATCATAAGTTGGTATTTGTAAAGCTTTTAGCATAGTACCTACCACCCGTAGGCGCTTAATCAATACTTGTTCCTTTCCCTTTCCCCTCCCTGTTCTGCTCTGCCCTGATCAGATTACAGCTAGAAGGCTGAGTTCAGTGCCACATTTTAGGAAGGACATGTGTGAGCAGTGGGACAGCCAGGATGATGAAGGGCTGTGAGCTCATGCCAAATGAGGATAAGTTGCCTGATGAAACTGAAGATGTTTGGCCCAGAAGAGAGGAGATTTAGGCAGAGCCTTGATAGCTGTCTTCAGACATTTGAAAGGCTGTCCTGTGGCAGAGGTATTAGATTAGTTTTGCTTAGCCCCAGAGGGCAGAATTAGGAAAATAGGCAGAGACTGCAGAGGTGAAAAAAGTTCCTAATAATCAGAGATGCCCCAGAGTGGAACAGCCTGCTTCTTGCTCACTAGAGGTCTAGGTAAAGGTTGGGGGAGACCACAGACACAGGTGGACAGCTGGGGCAAGGCCTGACTAACCCATTCTTCAGTCTCACAAGTCATCTCAATATCTAGCTGAAGAGTATAGGACACTCCGTTTGGGGAGTGGGAAGGTTGAGATTCTATTTCTTGAAAGTCGGAGAGTTAAAATGTTCCTTTGTCTTCAGTTGCTAGTCTACAAATATTATGCATGCATACTCATGGCCTTCTCCTAAGTATGTTGTCAAGTATGACTCTGTAAGGAATCACTTCCTAACAAGCAGAAGTCAAAAGGTCCCTCGTAGAGCATGTTATAAACAGGACTCGTGTTTTGGGTAAGGGTTGGGCCTCTGGAGTCCTTGTCAGCTCTGAGATTCTCTAGGCCCCCATTTTGTGTCCTCCTACCTTCTGTTTTGTCACTAACCCTAGAAGCATAAAATAGAAGTGTCAGTGCTGGGCCTTTGCATTCACAGATAACTGAAGTGGGATAGAGCAAATGTTATGCTGTTTGCATCCCCACATCTTCTTACTATGAAAGTCAAGTTACATTAGTTCCCTGATGCCACACCACCGCCATGTGTATCTCCCACATCTTCATGTCATACTGAATTAATGTAATTTGCAGATAGATTTGCTAGGTTGGTAGATAATAGTGTTTCTTTATGTCATTAAAGCATTAAGTGGGATTTCTGTATTAGATGAGAGATTAAATTAGAGGATTTCTGGGGTCTCTTCCAGTTCTGTGAAAAAGTCTCATTCTTGTGGATGTAATCATGATATGCAAGCTGGATAATAAGATAATTAAGCAAATTCACAGCTGGCTGAACAACTGTCCCAGTAGAGGATAGTTGCCTATCATTCCTTGTCAACAATGAGGTATCTAGTGCCATGCCCTGTCCTTTTTGAAATTTTGTATTGTGTCTGTTTCAAAAACTCTTCCTTTTCTATAATTATAGAAACAACTTAGATAAAGACACAGAAGGCATGCTTATCAGATTTATAGAGGACATAAAACTAAGAGGGACAGCTGACTTGATTAAAATCTAAAGTGACCTCAACAATGAGAAAGTGAGGCCAAATCGATAAAGAAGTTTCACAGGGATAAATGTAAAGTCCTGAATTTAGATTAAAAAACCCTATCCATCTGCGTATGTACAGGATTTGGAAGCTGTGATTTGGTAGCAGTTTAGATTTTTGAAAATGTGAGTTTCAGTTTATCACAAACTTATTTTGAGCTAACAGTGTGACCTGACTAGCAAAACAGTAGTTTCGGTCTTGGGCTGAGACAAGGGGCTCTTAATCTGAGATCAGTGAACTTTTTAAATATGTATTTTGATACCGTATTTCAATATAATTGGTTTTCTTTGTAAGTATTTTATGTATTTAAAAATATGATTTTGAGAATGGGTCCATATGCTCCACTAGACTACCAAGACGTGAAGAACGCCTGCTCTAAACTAAGGGAGATGGACATTGTTTTCTTCAAAAGTCACCCCATCCCTAAAGTGTTCAATTCTGGACACCACATTTTAAGAGGAATTTTAACAAATTCTTCCACAAAAGTTTTCTTGAGTTCTCAAAAGCTATATCAACAGAGCCCAAGCTCTGGTATGTTTCACCAGTCGGTTGATCAGTCAGCCGACTGTCCCAGCAAGAGCTTGTATGTGCTGTGCAAGGACCAGGCTGGCCCAAATCTAGTGAGGCTCATCGCCTGAGGGTCGGCTGCCAGATGGGCATTTTTTGGCTATAGCGACTCATGAAAGAAATACGAATACAAAATGTCCTTTAGTCCTAAATAACCCTCTTCTGCTTTGTCTGTCAGTGACAGAAAGGGGGCACAGGATGCCAAGAATCCCAGTTCTTGGATTGTCTGCCAACATTAATTTACTAAGTGGATCATTTCGCTGCAATTCTGTATTCCAGCTGACATATCTCTGTTGACCTAAATGATGGACACATTGATGGATATATGATCTCTTTGTTATGAGTACTTCAGTGATGCAGAGATAAACCCCGTCCAATCTAATAAGCATTTCTTAACCTACTAAATACAACCTTCCTATCCTGTGTATCTCTGTAAGCCCACCACAGGGCATCCATATAGCATGCTGAAGGCCTCTGTCTGTAGTTCTTGACATTGCATAGCTATTTGTGCATCTATCCACCAGTTTTCCCTTGTGTTCGCTCTGACTGAGCCATCTCTTTTTTGTTCGTGTTTTTCTGTGATGACATCCTTTGCTCTCTCAGTTTCAAAGAACCGAAGCCTACTCACATCCACTATGTACCTCTCAGTTGTTCTTTCAGTGAGTTTTAATTTCAAGTCTTTAGACACTGTGGTATTCCATGATTCACAGCCGAAGCATTGGTACATTGGTATTTAAAGAAAATGCTAGAAAATTTTATACCAGAAGACAGAAAGATGATTCACAAGTTCTCCTTCGGGAGGGAAATAAAGGAGTTGGCATAGTTGGATTCGCTGTGCCCCTAAAATCAACAAGGAACACAACTTTCTGGGATAGGTTGGAGTTCTTAACAGTGAATTAAGAAAACATCCCCATGTAGACGATTATAGCTTATGCTCCAGCCTTTATTGCAGATGATAAAGTAATGCAGAACTTCATGAAGAACTTGACAGTATTCTCAAAATTAAGTATACATGTAGTTTGATTTAATATACTGGATGGCTTCAGTGCAAAGGTAGACATGGCAGAGAATGGCAAAAAAAATTGTTGAAAACTGTTTGAGATTGAGAAACGAAATAGGACAAAGGTTTTAGGATACTCAGAAGTCTTATACTTCAGACACATGCATTCTTTTTTTAGATGAGTTGGAAGGCTCTGGACATAATGAGCATTGAAGAACATCATAATAATTAAAGAATGAATGAATTAATGATCTTTTTTTCTTAAAGCGGCTATTTCCTTTTTATTGCTTTAAGTTAAACAATGTGTGGCTCAGGGAGGGTATAAGGAAGGAGAAATGAGAGATAAAAGCAGGCTGAAGGGACTCCTGGGACTGCTGCAGACACCAGCAGCCTCCTGACAGCCAGGAAGGTTGTCTCCAGAAGGTCTCTCCTCCTGAGAGGGCCCCCTACTCTTTTTCATTGTATCCTTCAGGGGACCTGAGAAGCTGCAGACTTCAGAAAATGGTCTGTTTTGTCAAACTGAGGCCTGAGAGCTTGTGGTGAAAAAGAGGACAGATAACAGGGCTATCCCTGACTGAAGAGAAGTCTCTTCTCCCCTAATAAAGCTCTCATCACACATGTATCCACAAACATACCGGGGTATCAGAGATTTGAGGGTCACAGAGCCAGGCAATCAAGCAAAGTCTGGAATGAAGGACCTCCCCTTTCTTGTTTCCTGTCAGGCAGGGTTAATTCTTGCCACCAGATTCCTTTTTCTTGGCCCCCTTCTCTGGAGCCTTCACCCGGGCCATTTTCTTAGGCAAGCTGGTGCTGGCTTTCATCATAACCTTATGTTCAGTCTTCTTTTGGATACCAACTTTCAGGTCCTTCTTTAGTTTTCTTTGCTGGATGACCTGGACCTTTTTGGGGACAAGCCAGCAAGCCGAAGAAGTGGTCATTGCTGATCCCTTCTTGGCTGGCCTCTGGGCTTGAAACTTCTGTTTCCTTTGAGCCATTTCTGGGCCTCCAGACCCCAGAAAAGAAACCTAGAAGGCACCAAATCTTTTTGAAATGGGAGGTGACTGGTTCCTAATGTGGGCATCATTTCAGAAGTGGCTGTCTTTGTTCAGTCAGATCAGCTGATGAGAGCAAAGGTCAAAAATCAATCCTGACTCTGCTACTTACTTGTGTATGATCTGTCAGCTCAGTATGAGGAGGAGCTGCTGCTCAAGTGTAGACAAAGGAACTGGATGCATTCTAGATGATGAACTCTCAGGCATTAGAAATAGTGAAATGGAGGCTTACTGGCCCTCTTTAGTTGGACTGGATGACCTCTAAGGATCCTACCAACCCTGATCTTCTCTGAGGGTATGTTTCCCCTTGTGTTTGTTCCTTCTCCCTCCATATTTAATGCCTCTAACACATTTATTCCTGACATATCTCAAATGTCACCTCATCCATGCCCTCTGTTATGTGTGTCCCCCAGTGACATCTCTCCTGCCACAATTTTATTCATGTCCTTTTTTCCCTCCCTCCTGTCAGGTGGTCCAGTACATTGGTGAAATCTGCCGTTACCTTCTGAAGCAGCCTGTGCGGCCTGCAGAGAACCAGCACCATGTGCGCCTCGCTGTGGGCAATGGACTCAGGCCTGCCATCTGGGAGGAGTTCACCGGCCGTTTTGGGGTCCAGCAGATTGGAGAATTCTATGGTGCAACTGAATGCAACTGCAGTATCGCCAACCTAGATGGAAAGGTGGGGAGGGCAAGTAGGAGCTAAGGGAGGAAGGTGAGAACCAAGGGGGGTAGGGGTGGAGATTGGCATTGCTGGACATGATCATGGAGGATGTGGAGTATCGAAATTAGCTGGAGATGAGAAATTCCAAACTCTACAGCGTGATCAGATCTAACTATGGCAAGAAAGATGAGTGGCAGTGCCCCTGCCCCCAGGTTCCTCACTCAGCTTGAAACCTTACATTTTCTCTCCCCTTCTATCTGGACTAGGTGGGGGCATGTGGTTTCAATAGCCGGATCCTGCCCAACGTGTACCCAATCCGCTTAGTGAAGGTGAATGAGGAAACAATGGAGTTGCTGCGGGATGCCCAGGGGCTCTGCATTTCCTGCCAGCCTGGTGAGGGGGAAGGGGGAGGGAGGAGTATCTACTTTAGCACCCAATTAACCCCCAAGTACTAGATCATCTCCACTTGCCAGAAATCCCAGATCTATCTTGTGGCTGACATATATACTTCTGAATCCTAGGGGAGCCTGGCCTTCTGGTTGGGCAGATCAATCAGCAAGACCCACTTCGTCGGTTTGATGGATATGTCAGTGAGAGTGCAACCAACAAGAAGATAGCATATAATGTGTTCCGGAAAGGGGACAGTGCCTACCTCTCAGGTACTGCTAAACCTCATCACCAAGGTGTCTCCCCAAACCCCATTTGCTTCTCAAGCACTCCCGAAGCCCTACCTTTGTTTTTTTGCTTTTTTTTTTTTTTGAGGGCATTTGGGGTTGTGATTTGCCCAAGGCCACACAGCTAGTAAGTGTTAAGTGTCTGAGGTCAGATTTGAACTCAGGTCCTCCTGACTCCAGGGCCAGTGCTCTATTTACTGCACTGGGTAGCCACCCCAGCCCTACCTATCTTAAAGGAACTGTTTATCTCACCCTACCTCTTCTAATATCTTGCTTCCTTACATACCCTTGAGATATTGCCCCACCTACTTCTTTGATACCTCCTGAAATGGTACCCTGGGTAGAGACTAGTTTTATATAATCTAGGACAGAAGTTTGGGCATAAGGGGCATAAGGTCCACTAGCAGTATTCCACAGTAGCTTACCTTAACATCTCTTTCCCAACAGGAGATGTACTGATGATGGATGAACTTGGCTACATGTATTTCCGGGACCGGAGTGGAGACACATTTCGCTGGCGTGGGGAGAATGTCTCCACAACCGAGGTGGAAGGCGTCCTAAGCCGTGTTCTGGGCCAGACTGATGTGGCAGTTTATGGGGTGGATGTGCCAGGCAAGGAGCTGGGGTGGGATTTGGGAGAATCTGATGGGTTGGGAAGAAGTTTTGGGGAACCTTGGGGACTGAAAGACCTGGAGAAGTCTAGGGCCTGGGAATATTCTCAACATAAAACCCTATTGTAGGAGTGGAGGGCAAGGCTGGAATGGCTGCCATTGCTGACCCCCATGCTACGCTGAACCCCAATGCCCTGTACCAGGAGCTACAGAGAGTACTTCCACCATATGCTCGGCCCATCTTCCTTCGCCTCCTGCCTCAGGTGGACACAACAGGTATATTCATATCTTTTATTTCATTTCATACTATTTTGATTTCTCTAGGGCCTTGCCTTGTCGTGGGGGCCTTATTCCACATCACCCTTTGCTAGCTGGGTAGTTATTTCCTACTTATCCCACAGGGACCTTCAAGATCCAGAAAACACGGCTTCAGCGAGAAGGATTTGACTTGCACCAGACATCAGACCGACTCTTCTTTCTGGACCTAAAGCAAGGGAGATATATTCCCATGGATGAAAATGTCTACACTGGCATTTGCACAGGAGCCTTCTCCCTATAACGGAGCTTGCTGCCCCATTCCCTACCCTCTACTTCTCTGGCAGGGATGGATGGGACTGAGGACAGCAACCATAGCCTTGCCCTGCCCTGCCCTGGACCCATCCAGTCTCCTCCTTCCCAAAGAATGGTTGTGG
>CM053594.1:63489752-63588381 GCA_028646575.1 Pseudocheirus occidentalis
GGGGTGGTGGGATGGGGCAGGGCATAGGGAGCTGCTACAAAGCTCTTGTCTTGTCTGGACTTGGTCAGCCTGGTCAGCGAGGCTCATTTCTCTGCTTTTCTTTGATCCTTAACTACAAACTGTTCCGGAGAGGAGAGCTACAATGTCAATGCCTCTTTTGCACAGACGGGGCCATTCCTGCCTGTTTTATTGGTTGTGCCTTAAGGAACCTTCAGTCATTAAGTCACTTGTGTTTCAGTACTTACTTTTAACTCAGTTTAAGCTTCAGGAGTGCACTTGCCTTCATTCCCTTACTCAGTGTTGTGAGTGGTGGGGACAGTGCTCCTGTGGACAAGTGGACTGGTCTGTGTGCTTAATCCAAGTTAACTGGAAATCTCATTTATTTGATCTCTGACCTCCAGTGGAAGCCCCCACCCCAGTCCTGCTGACAGCTACCATTCAGAAGCCCTTGCTCGTCCCATCTGGTAGTGACTATGCAGATATCCCGGTAACGTCTTGCTGGTAGCGACCAGCTGATGATCCAAGAGCTTCTCAGACTGGTGATAAGTACATGCTATTTCTTGCAGGTGTTTTCAGGCATGGCAATTTTATTTTTTAGTTTGAGTTAAAAAGTAAACTCGAAAACAAGCTCTGATGAACACATTCAAGCGTGGTCTTGTGATTATTTAGAATACTCTTGATTGACGTGCTTTTCGGGCTTTATTCAGGGAGAACCCACAAGGGAGAACCCACGGGGCAGAGAAGGAGCGTGTGGGGGGGGCGCGGGCAGGAAAATGAGGCTCGGCCCAGAGCAGGGGACTTCCGGAACCTTTTCTTGAGCTGCGGAGGCCCGCGCCCGGTCAACGTTTCAGCCTGGGACCTCCGGGCTCGCCCCGAGACAGGCCAAGCCCGGGCCGCCCCAACACAGGAACGAACCCCGCGGCTGCTCCCACGGAGTAGCTGTGCCGCGCCCGACTCCAGGGAGCGGTTACTAGTGCGGAAGCGTTCGTGCGCCCCCTTCCGCCCGGACTGGCGCCACTTCCGCCCGGGCGCCGAGGCCGCGCCCCACGCCGCGCGCCGCCGGCTCCCCTGCCCGCACCCCTGCCGCCGCCGCCGTCGCCGTCACCGCCGCGATGCCGGGGTCAGGCTCCCGCCTCATCTCGGTGTTCCCGAGCCCCCAGGAGCTGGGCGTGTCGCTGGCGCAACTGGTGGTGCAGCGGGCGGCGCAGAGCCGGGCCGGAGCCGGGGGCGCCGGGGTTGGGGCTCGCTTCTCACTTGGGCTCTCAGGCGGGAGCCTGGTCCAGCTGCTGGCCCAAGAGCTACCCACGGCCGCCGCCCCCGCCGGGCCCGCCGCCCCCGCGCACTGGACGCTGGGATTCTGCGACGAGCGCCTCGTGCCCTTCGACCACGCGGACAGCACGTTCGGCCTGTACCGGGTGCGGGGCGGAGGGAGGGCAGCGGGGGGAGGGGCCTGGCCAGAAAGGGAGGGTGACCTCATTACAAAGGGGCGGGGGCCGGGGGTTCGCCCCTCTGGGCTCTGTGGAGGCTAAGGAGGGGGGCGTGGCATGCCACACGCCCGGGAGGTAAAAAGGTAGCTTTGATGGCCACGTGGAGTCTAAGGGGTCCCAGGTTTCATGAACCCATGGTGCCGCTAGGGTAGTCTGGTCTTAAGGCATGAATAAAAAGGCATTTATTAAATGCTTACTGTGTGTCAAGCACCTGCTAAGCGCTGCAATTACAAATACCGGGGTGAGAGAGTCCCTGCCCTCCAGGAGCTTAAGTTCCCATCTGAGCGACTACACACATGGAGGAATGGTGGCTAGGGCTAGGAGTCTCTAGGGCGTCCGTACGCGCTGTTATTAAGCTCGGAATCCCTGGAACGGTGATTTGATCTTTTGGGCAGTCATTGGACACGCCCTTTCCAGGCACTGGGGTAGGGGTGGTGGCATGATTTAATTATTGAAGTCGGGGAGCCAGCCATGGCCATGCACGAAGAGTGATGGCCAGATGCCTGGATGGAGAGTGGAGAGCGCAGCACACATGGTCCTGACCGTCCAGATTTGTTGGACTAATGGCATTTGCCAAGCAAGACAAACTCCACTCGGAGGAAGAATTCCGAAGCTGAGCAGGTTAATTTTATCAGGAACTGGGGGCATCATTTTTCTCTATCTGATGTAGAGGTACTGTTCCCTGCCATAAGGGGCCCTGGTTATAAAAGGGGGGGGGTATGCTCTCTAGTGTGGTCCGGTCATAAGGAACAGGATGTAGGATCTGGGAGTGGCTTTATTAAAATAGGGGTGTGGGATCTGGGTTTGTTCCTGGATTATGAGCAGCTATGGTGGCCTGGTAATAATGAAGAAAATCATTCTTAGAGCATGACCTCCTTATAATGGTGATATTCTCTCTATATAACTAGCCATACCTGAAATTTTTCCAGTACAGTTGAACAGGAGTGGATGCTATCCTGTGACCCTGCACACACTTCAGCAGGAAGGGGATTGCTTGTAATTATTATAAGAAGCCTAAGCTTTTGGGAGCCAGGTTCAATGAAGCAGCTCCCCAGTATTCTCTGTATCTAATCTTATAGTTTGAATCTGTTTTTGCAGTTGGTTTTATGCTTGTGTCTCAGTACCTTGGATTTTACTTTTAATGTTTGTTTACTGTCATCCTGATTCATCGAGAGACCAACACTCTGTGTATCCCAGCTTCTTCTTGTTGAGCATGGCCTGGCAGGATATGATGCTGTTGTCAGGCTCCCAAGATGATCGTCTGCTGCTGACTACAGGAAAATTATCTGACCATATTGCAAAAGGCTCATGGGGCTTTTAGGGAATAGGCTAAGTTGACAGTTTACCCAGACTTGTGCTAGAAGTCATATTTATGATTCTAAAGGCTTCAGCCTTCCCAGTTATGTTATAATCAGTTGGTGACCTTGGCCCCAGATAGTACTTAGAGATTCAGTTCTTTTACTAGGTAAATAGAGCACCTCCTGAGGTTCTTAGTCCAGTGTTAGACTTCTACAATTTAGAATTACACATAGTGGAAGGTAACCTATCTTGTGGGGCAGATTGTCTATTGAGCCAACACTTTCCTCACCAAAAATAGCCTCATATTGGATGTCTAAGACTTCCTTTGGGAGCCCAAGGAGGCTTTTGACACTCCACTTAGCAGAGGTTTTTAACTAGTAGAATTGTTGGCTTCAGAATGAACTGGGAACTGCAGTAGATGTAATTCATGTCAGAGCCTGATATGTAATATCCCTACCCAAGTAAATCACTTTTAGGAGAGTTTGGCTGATTTGCCTGTGATGAATTAGCCTGGATGGGCAAGACTACCAACCTACCTGGGGTTATCTAGGGAGGAAAGGTGTGCACATTAGATCCTGCCTTTGGGTGTATCCAGAATGCTTTTGAACTCTCTAACACTCTTCCACCCTGCTTGTGAGGGTGTGAGAGCATAGAGTTGCTAGAGCATGTTGAGTTTACTAGTGCTGAATCCAGCCTACCCTTACTGCCTGAGCACATAGATCCATCCTGGCAGGAGGTCACCTATGAGTTGAGCTGCCTGTCATCCATGGTAATTGTATTTCTAGACACACCATCCCCTACCCCTCTTCATCCCAGAGTAACTACTTTTCATACCCTGCCTCTTGGTCCACCTATTTCTGACTCTTAATTTTAAAGTGGTTATCTCCCATTTATGGGAGGGCCATTGTGAATTTCATCGACTCCGCTCTGTCTGAGAGTGGCAGTATCCAGAGAACCTGTGTTGTCTTACTGGTAGTCAGAATAATTGATGAGTGCTTACTTTGGTCACCAAACCATATTGTTGTACCGATGTGGAGTAGCTGAGCCGATGTTTGGGGCTTGGTCATCTTCTCTTTCCAGTACTTTGTGATACATTACCTAAGACGGCTGTAAATCGCTTTCAGCCAGATCTCTGCATTTCCTAACATTCCTGAGTTTTGTTCCCAGAATATCTGGAATGTGTTGAGTCAAAATGAGATAGAGCAGTCATTCTTCCTTCTCCTTCCCCCCCAAAGAACTTGTTTGTATGATCAACCTATGCCTAGACCAGCGGTTCTCAACCTGTGGGTTATGTTCAATTTGTAACAATGAAAATACATCCTGTATATCAGATTCATAACAGTAGCAAAATTACAGTTACGAAGTAGCAACAGAAATACTTTTTGGTTGCGGGTCACCACAACTGTATTCAACTGTAATTAATAGGAACTGTATTAAAGCGTCATGGCATTAGGAAGGTTGAGAACCACTGACCTAGACACTCTGATCTTGACATCCTGGGTTTGTCAGGAAGCCCCTATTCTCTCTTTTTCCCCACTGACCCATCTTCAGACATCGTCCCCCTTCATTTTTCCCTTTACTCCAGCCTGATTCCATGGCCCTCACCATTATCTCCTCTGATCTTCAGTTTCTACTGATTCCTTCCCTGCTTTCTGTAAATGTGCCCAAATCTCAACCATCCTTAAAAACACTCCTTACTAAATCTCACCGTTCTCATCATCTGTGTCTCTCCTCTCGTTCTCAGCCAGATTCCTTCAACAAGCCAGCTCTACTCTCTGCCTCCACTTGTAGTTTGGCTGCCTATCTCATCACCTTACTGAAACTGCTTTCATCAGAGCATCCAGCAGTATTTTAATTGTCAAATCTAAGAGCTTTTTTCAGTCTTCCTCCCTCCTCCTGATCTCTCTGCAATATTTGACACTATAGTTGAGTTGTTTTGGTCCTGTCTGATTCCTTGTGACCTCATTTGGGGTTCTCTTGGCAGAGATACTGGAGCGTTTTACTGCAGAGATTCTTTCTGCAGCTCATTTTACAGATAGGAAACTGAGGCAAACAGTAACTTGCTCAGGGTCACACCGTAAGGGTCTGAGGCAAGATTTGAACTCAGGTCGTCCAGATGCTAGGGCCGGTGGTCTATTGTACCACCTCGCTGCACTTTGTTTCTCTTTACTCTTGTTTGTATTCCATTGTGATCATCTCTTAGATCAGAAAAGTCCTTAACTTTTTTTGTGTTGCGTACCTTTTTGGCAGTCCGGTAAAGACACGAATCCCTCTTCAGAATCATGTTTTTAAATAGATAAAATAAAATATGTACAATTACAAAGGAAACAAAAGGTTGTGAAAATAAAGTAAAATAATAAAGTAAATAGTGAAAATAAAGATGCAGTTTGTTTTCCATCTGAATTAATGGAACCCCTGAAATCTATCCATGGAACCCCTCCCTCTAGGCTTTCTTTACCTTGTTTTTTCTTGGCTCTCCTACCCATCCAGATGTTCCCTTCTCAATCTCCTTTGCTGATTTTATCTTACATGTCAAGTCTACTGACTGTGGCTCTCTCTTAGTGAATTCAGCACCTGTGGATTCAGTTACTGTATCATGCAGGAGATTCCCAAATCTATGCATTCAGCCTTAGTCTCTCTCTTGGCCTCTAGTCCCAAGCATCATCAGCTAACTGCCCTTTGGACATTTCCAACTGGATGCCATGTAGGAATCCCAAATTCTGTGAGTCCAAAACAGAACTCATTGTCTTTCCACACTAAACCTGTCCCTCTTCTGACCTTTCCTATGACAGTCAGGGTACTACCTTCCTTGTACTTAGCCAGATTTGAAACCATGACAATATCCCTGACTCCCTAGTTTCATTCATTCTGTAGAGCCAGTCAGCCACCAGATCTTGTCATGTGTACCTATAGTACATGTCTCCTATACATCACCTCTTCTCCACTCACAACTGTCAGTTCAGGTTCAGGCCCTCACTGCTTCTCCCCAGGACTGTTACAATAGCCTCCTTCCTATCAGGTCTCCCCACTCCAATCCACCTTCCACACCAACAGCTGCCAAGGTGATTTTCCTAAAGTATAGGCCTGATCATGTTACCTCCTTGCTCAGGTGAACTCCAGTGGTGCCCTACAGCCTCTAGGATCAAATAGAGACTCCTGATGACATTTAAATTTCTTTTCTCCATAGCTCTCTCTCCAGTTGTCCTGTATGTCACACCTCCCTTCACCCTGTAATCCAGGTATGGTATACTGAACTACTTACTGTGCCACACAGGACACTCTCCTTTCTTTGCGCTGGTATCTCCTGTAGGGACCTGCAGGTGGTCTCCCTTCTCACCTTTGCCTCTTGGAACCCTTGGTTTCCTTCAGGACTCAGTCCACGTGCTAGTGGCCTTCTATTTGAAGTAGCTGCTAGCCTACTCCCTCTCCTTTCCCACACTACTTTGTATTAATTTTTATACCTAATGTAAATACACATATAGATGGTGTGTGTTTATATGATCTCCCCCCAGACTCTGTGGGCAGGGGCCGGCTAAATTTGCACTTTTGCCTTTATGTGTGAGCAGTGCTCATCCCACTTCCTGGAACATTAAGCATATCCGGTGTGTGCTTAATAAAGACTTGTTGATTGGTCTGCTCACTGATCAAGCCTGAAATAGCCCTGTAGGATTTTTTTTTTTTAAGAAAAGAATTGAAAAGAGGGGTTCATCTTCCAGTGAGGGATCCTGGTGCTGCTCATTAAGAAGATGAATGGGGAAATTGTGAACTACCAAAGCTGAGAAGCCTGAACATCATCTAAATTCTATTGACCTTTACTTGATGCACTGATCCAAACAGGTGATGATCATCACTGGATTGGAACTGGAGTCTTTGTGGAGGGGTATGGATTCTGAGGCTCTCTAGTACTTGTTCCAACAACAACCTGTACGAATATTAAGATGTCATATTGTTATCGTCAGGTCTTTTTTGAAGAGGATGTATCTGACCAACACTTGCCTAAATATTCTGATCTGATTTGAGTAATTGAAACTGGTTTTTTAAAAATTAAATTGGTTTATTTACTGAACCTGGGTTTTAATTAACAGTAAGTAGCCTTAATGCTAACTGGTGGTATATACAAACTCATTTTATGATTGTTGATGCCTGTTTTATTTTTATCAGTTATTTTATTGGCTGCATAGTGGCATAGAGCACTGGGCCTACAATCAGAAAGACCTGAGATGAAATCCAGCCTCTCATACCTACCAGCATATGACCCGGGGCAAGTCACTTAACCTCTGTTTGCCTCAGTTTTCTCCACTGTAAAATGGAGATAATTAGAGCACTTCCTTCCCAAGGTTCTTGTGAGGATCAAATGAGAAAATCATTATGAGGTCCTTAGCACAGCCCATGGCACCTCATAGGTGCTACAGAAATGCTTGTTCTCCCCTTCCTTTCCCCCTGCCCAGTGTACCTTTCCTTCATCCAGTTATTTCTTTTTGCTTTTTGGAGGGCAGTTGGGGTTAAGTGACTTGCCCAAGGTCACATGGCTAGTTTTTGTGTTAAGCATCTGAGGCCGGATTTGAACTCAGGTCCTCCTGACTCCAGGGCCGGTGCTCTATTCACTGCGCCACCTAGCTGCCCCTCATCCAGTTATTTCTTATAACAAAGAATAAATCTGAAAAACAAAGTTCAACAAAGCTAGCCAGTGTGGCAGTCAGGTTTGACTTTGTTTTCCATGTTCTACACCCATAGTTCCTCCAATTTTACCAAGAAGGGAGGGATGCCTTTTAAGTCAGCAGTCACTTCCCAGTAATCTCTACCCTACTACCCATAGACCTATCCTCTGTAACAAAGAAAAAAAGTTCAGCAAAACCAGCTGACAGATTGACTGTGCCTGATGCCTTGTGCATGTGCAGTGCTCCAGGCTGGAGCTGGAAGGTACCCTGGAGGCAGTCCGGTTCCACCCCCTGCTTTTACAATCCAGGAGATGAGGCCTGAGGTCACCCTGGCAGGCCCCTGGACTCCAGAGCCAGGATGCTTCCCATTGTGTCTTTTCTCTTACACGTTTGACCTCTGGGGCTACCCCTGAGCTTTCATCCTTTCTATAGATGAGGGTTGATTTCAAATGAGATTCTCTCCGGAAAGCATGTCAAGCACTATCTTAAGTCCACCTGGAAATGCCGCCTGCTTTTATTGTGATATGTTTTCCCTGCATCACTTTGTTATGAGTCTTTCTATGAACTCTTCGCTTGTCAGTTTTTAGTCTTCTTACACCTTCCTTCCTGCCACCTTCTCTTTGATGCAGTGACGCATAAGCCCTCCATTCCTTAGCCCTGGGCCTTCTTTTTTGACTGTCCCCCATGCCTGGAAGGTTCTTCTTTCTTATCCCTGCATCCTGGCTTCCTTCAGATCCCAGCTAAGATCCCAAACTCTACAGGAACCCTTTCCCAGCCCCTTTTCCTTTCAGTGTTCTCCCTCTCAGTTATTTCCTGCTTCTCTTGTATATTGCTTGCTGGCATACATTTCTTTACTTGTCCCTCCTGCTAGATTGTGAGCTCCTTAAGGGCAAGGACTATCCTTCCTCTCTTCATCCTCATTGCTTAGTACATAGTAGGTACTTAATAAATGCTTGTTGACCGACTGAGCCTG
Organism: Pseudocheirus occidentalis; assembly: GCA_028646575.1. Taxonomy (NCBI): domain Eukaryota; kingdom Metazoa; phylum Chordata; class Mammalia; order Diprotodontia; family Pseudocheiridae; genus Pseudocheirus; species Pseudocheirus occidentalis. The sequence goes on from CM053594.1 coordinate 63,498,170, forward strand.
AATATTCTGGTTCTCATCATCAGTAACCACTTGGGGTATTTGTAGACCAACCAGCCTGCCTTTCAGTGTGTCCTAGTTGCAGAGTAGCATACCAACAGGTCTGATTCCCTTCACATGCCCAGGGGCCCGCCCTGGAGCATGAAGTCTGCTGATCTGCCCGGGGTCTCCATACCAGTGAACATCCTGGTACCTGGTGGTAAGGATGATCCATCTTTTTGCCATCACACAGATATCAAAGAATCTACTGCTGGCTGTGATTATCCTTCTCCCTTTGTATCTAAGCATACAATATACATGCCCTGGAATTAGTAAAGTTTTTCCATCAATGGAATCCCACCAAAACTTTGCCTCAAGATTTTTTGCTGGGGGGGGGGGAGGGGTGGAGGGGAAGGGAGATGGGAAGGAGAAGAAGGAATTTTAGAAGAGAATAACTCTAAGTCTGTGATCTTGCCAGCACAACTGAGTTGGAGAGTGAGGGTGGCAAGGAAGGAACAATAAGGAAAGGCCATAGAAGTCATAAAAAGACCAGTGTGAAATAAGCTGAATCTTTTGACTTTTCTTTGCCCTTTTCCTCATATCAGACCCCAGGAAGAGGCCAACCTCTTCTTGGGAGAAGGGGGATTATAACCCTTCTCCCTTGCATTGTCTTTCCCCATCCCCTGACCCTAGGCAACCCAGAACCCACCAACTCGATCCTCTGGATGAGATGGAGGACCTTGAGGCCTTAGTAACTTTCTGCCTCTATGCCCTCTAGATCTGCCCGTCTCTCCTCCCTCTCCAATGTTATCTGGCCTGTTAGTGCATCCTAAGGACCCTGGACCTTGCCTTGCTTTGCCTCTTGTTCCTTGTTCTTTTAGGACTGCCACAACATGCCATGAGATCTGCTGCTGAACTCCCTTTTATCTGTTGCCTTCCCTGTTTAGAGTATGAGCTCCCTGAGAATAGGGATTGTCTCAGTTTTCCTACCTTTATCTCCAGTGTGTGGCACCAAGCACTTAATGAATGTCTTTTAATTTATTCATTTAGTGATGACCAGATTATAGAACCTGTGGAAGTTACCTCCACAGTAAGTTTTTCATCTTAAGGTGAGATGAATATAGCCAAATCTCTGGTGCATCGAGGCTTGGGAAGTAGATTCTTTAGAGATAGCGGCAGTGGAGGAGGGAGACTGTGCCCACCTTAGAGAGGCAGGGAATTAGAGACTGGAGATAAGTGGTTGACTGTTGTGCCCTGGATCTGGGTGTAAGATTGTATTTTCTTCCTTTATCTGCTATAGACTCATCTTCTTTCAAACCTGCCCATCCCAGAGAGCCAGGTAATCACCATTAACCCTGCGCTTCCAGTGGAAGAGGCTGCCTCAGACTACGCAGAGAAGCTTCGAGAAGTGAGTAGTGGGGCTTAGAGCAGGGGGAGCCCAGGGAAGGCCCCTGTACCCACTCTTGGGCTTCCTTTCCCCAGGGGCTCTGCATGGGGACACAGGTAGGAGTAGAGAAGAGACTGCTTGAAGTGTGGAATTCAGTAATAGTGGGGCAGGTAATGAATACAGTCCTGGCTAATAGCTATCAAAAGAAAGAAAATAGTGAACCAAATCTGGAATAATTAGTACAGAATCCACAAAATAATAAGGAAAAAAACATTTTATTACTGTCATGATATAACCCTAGGTGAGTGAAGTACTTAGAGATCTTACTGAGTATTTGCAGGCTGTCTGGCCTAACCTGTGCATGTAGCCTTATAAATTTGTGTTTCGGGATTTGGGGGAAAGAAGTTGAATCAGACAAACAATTGCCTCCCTGGCACTCCCTATACCAATTTCCTTAGAACAGCTCTCCATTCCTGCTTCCACTCTAGCCCTTTGGATTTGGGCCCTTCGGAGAAACCCTAGGACCTCTGTGGTCTGATGTGTTTGTTTAGTGTGACTCAAATCCAGATTGGACCTTGTCCTTTTTCCCCAGTAGGAGACTGACCCATAGAAAATATCATGGTGAATCTCTTAATGATTAAAAAAAATCTAATAATTAAAGGAGAAGTAGACAAAATGGGGAAAAGCGAATCATAGAAATGATAAATTGAACTAAGAGTTAGTCTTAACAGCTTAGCATGGCAGCAGCAGCAGGAGGAGCTCTGCCTGCATGGCACCCATGTCACACACACACACACACACACACACACACACACGTACACACGTGGAAGGAGAGAAGGCTTCACTCCCAAAAGCCCCCACCTTAGGAGGAGGCCCAGCCCACAGTGACCTAGCCCTGAGAGGACAGATGTGGCGATGGATGGGCTTTGCTCTGGCCATCGTGGTGGCTAGAGTGTGGACGTAGGGTCTGGTGGAGGTGAATTCTAATCTTGCCCTCGCCAGGTCTTAACCCTATGATAAGTTGTTTTGCCTCCTTTGAGTCTTAGTTCTCTTCTCTATAAAACAGGCATCATCATAATGCCACAGTCCCAGTTTTGCAGGGTTGTCAGTCTCGTGCGAGAGGTCAGAAAAGTGCTCTGAGGCCCCTTAAACAAAAACTGATTCAGCAGAAGCCTGTGTTCAGTCTCTGAAGTGTCTCAGCCTCTTGTTTTTCCTCCCACTCTGGTCCTGGGACGCCACAGGCCTTTAGTCAGAGTCTCTGGACACAAAAGCAGGGCCTTTCACTTGGCAGAAGCCAGGCTGGGCATCTGACTGGGGCGAGGTGGCCTTTCTTGTCTTCCTCTCCCACAGGCCTTTCAAGGTGATACAATCCCAGTTTTTGACCTTCTGATTTTGGGTATTGGACCTGATGGGCACACATGTTCCCTTTTCCCTGATCACCCACTCCTGCAGGTAAGCCAGCTTTGGTAGTTGGGCTAGGCTGTACCAGCTACTGCTGAGCTAAGCCCAGGGCTGGGTAGTGGTCTCCAGGATGGCAAGGGCATCAGTTTATGGGGTTGGAGCAAATCAGCCCTATTTCAGGCTTTGTGCATGTTGCGGTTTAGGAGGGGGGGGCCAAGAACATTCCAAGCTCAGAGTTAGTTTGAGAGTCATGGATTGCTTCCTTTGGTACCATCTGATTTCTTCTCGCTGTTTGGACTCATTTTTCCTAGGAGAAGGAAAAAATTGTAGCTCCCATCAGTGATTCTCCAAAGCCACCCCCTGAGAGGGTGACCCTCACTCTGCCTGTACTGAATGCAGCACGAATGGTTGTGTTTGTGGCTACTGGAGAAAGCAAAGCGACAGTTTTGAAGGTAACAGTCACAGTTTTGTGTTCTGTGATAGTAATGAGGAATGGGGACTGGGGGGGGATATCTGACTGGGGTGTCCCTAGAAGGGGATGGGAATAGATACTGTACAGGGTCAGTTCCCTTGTGTGAGAAGATTTCAGAATGGCAGTGTTTGAGATCTTCTATGTCTGAATGCCCCGGGTCAAGGGGAAGGACTCCACGGTGCCCTCATGTTCCCTCTCTTGGCTTGGGGAAATGTCTGGGAGTTGGAGGTGGGTTTGGGCCTCATGCACTTTCTCTTGGGATGGAGAAACAGCGGATCCTGGAAAGTGACGAAGAGAATCCACTTCCTGCTGCACTGGTGCAGCCCCACACGGGGCGACTGTGCTGGTTCCTGGATGAGGCTGCGGCGAAAGAGCTGACCATTCCATTTGAGAAGCATTCCATTTTGTAGCCAGATGGGCCCAGATGTGCCAGACCCAGAGTTGACCTCTGCACACTGCTTCCTTATCTTTCTCCTGATATTTTTACAAAGACCAACGGGTATGGGGCAGCAGTCCTCTCTCCTGGGGAGGGAGTGAGTGAGCCTAAGAACAGGCTCATGAACTGCATACGGTCTCTTGTGTGACCACCCAATATTAAAATGTGAATTTAAGCCCCGTAACTGTCTCCTAGACTCTTGACTGTCCATGACAAGGGTTAGGGCATTTGGATGTGTATGTGGGGGGGAGGTGGTACTCTGTAGTAAGTAACCCTCACGACTTGCCAGTGGGGCAGGTTCTGATGGGCACTACTTAGCCCTTTCCCAGGAAAGGTCCTCAAGGAGCTTTTCCATCAGGTGATACCTGACCATTGTGCCTTGTGATGGTTCGTACAGCCACATTGGGATGGTTCTTAGAGTCAAGTCAACAAACCCTAATTAGATGCCTCCTCTGAATCAGGGATTGTTCTAGAAGAGACTGAAATACAAACATGAAAAACCACGTGGTTTTGGCCTTTGCTGAGCTCCCAATCCAATAAGGGGTCTACAGCTTCTAAATAAATATTTAATGGTTCAGGCAAGAGGATGGGGGAAAAGTGAGGCATTCAGACAGGAGAGCAAAAACATGATGAAACCAAGGTCCCTCTCAGCTGTTGGGGAGGATGAGGGAAGCCTCATGGAGGACATGGTACCTCAGCTGGACCTTAAAGATGTGAATAGGTAGAGATGAGGGGGGATATGTAGCTTTGAGAGAAGACAGGTAAGATTGGGGAACATTGAGTAGTTCAGTTTGGCTGAAACTGAGTGTGTGAAAGACCAGTGTGAAATGAGGCCAGGAGGTCAAATTGGAGCCAGTTTGGAGAGCCTTGAATGCCAGGGTAAGAAGTTTATATTTGATGGTAAAGGCAATAAGGAGCTACAGCAAGTCTTGATTAGGGAAGTGGCACATTCAGAGCATTAGGAAGATTATTGTAATAGCTTATGAAGGATGAATTAGAGAGTTTGCCAATGGGAACACTGGTTAAGATGCTTTTCCAGTATTTCAGGAGAAAGGACCAAAATTTCTAGTAGAATAGACTGTCTTCTACTGTGACCTACTCTCTACCTCTTCTCACACCCTTTTCTAATTTTCCTTACAGCTCCGTCTTCTCAGTCACCCTCATAGTTCATTAGTTCTCTCTTTGGAGGTGGGTAGCATTTTTCAAACAGCAGTTTGGAATTGTCTTGGATCATTGTCTTGATTAGGGAGGCAAAGCCTTTCACAGTTGATAATTGTACAGTATTGCTATTATTGTGCACAATGTTCTGGTTCTGCTCACTTCACTTTGTATGAGTTCATAACAAGTCTTCCCAGGTTTCTCTGAAACCATCCTGCTTGTCATTTCTTACAGCACAATAGTATTGTATCACAGCTATCTACCACAACTGTTCAACCATTCCCCAGTTGGTGGGCATCCATCAGGAGACAGTTGTGATGAGGTATTGCTGAAAAGCATAAGTCTGTAGGCCTCCCCAAATGATGGAATATGGGGGGTGACAGAGAGGGAAACATCAGAAAGTTTAGGAGCATGGATGATTGAGAAGATGGTGGAGCTGTCAACCTGTGTGAGAAGAAGGGGGAGGGAAGGTAGGGGCATGTAGAGGCTGGTGTATATATACTGCTGGGACATCCAGATGAACATGGCTAGCTGGCAGTTGGTGTAGAGTTGTAGCTTTTGGAAGAATGGGATGGATGGGAGATAAAGAACTGTTAACTACCTGTGCATACAGGTAGCTGTATGTATTGTGGTCAGGGAGTAGGTGAGAACTCCTTACCTACACTTTCTTCTTTGGTGAAGAGGGCCTAGTACAGAGACTTAAGGGAGGGGATAGAAACACACTTAGGGGTAGGAAAAGAAGCATGAACATTGGTTGGTTCATAGAGGCAGAGACAACAAAGAGCAGTGGGTCATGGAAGCTGAGGGCAGAGATGGAATCTTGAATGAAGAGGGTGAATACGAACAAGGTCAGGTGAAACAGAAAGACGGAGGATGCAAGTGACCTTTGAGAGAGCAGTCTCAATTAATTGAATTGTAAGGGCTTGAGAAATCTCACAAGGGAATTCACACGTGGCAGTCACTTTACTTTGTGTGAGTTCATACAAGTCTTCCCAGGATTTTCCCAAAGTATCCTGCTTGTCATCTCTTATAGCACAATAGCATTCCATCACAATTGTATACCGCAGTGGTCTTTCCAAGTATGAAAGAGGCTTGAAGCAGATAAGCTTAGAAGGACAAGAGGAAGAGGTGCCCTGAGAGTTGAGATTGAAGGTGGGAATCTCTAATTCTGTGATTAAACTGAGTGATAGGCATGGGGTATGTAATGAGGGTAGATCCATTGCAGAGGATGTGAACTGTAAGGTTTGAGACTAGAGTGACTTGATGCTGGAGGAGATTCTTTCAGCATGATGTAAGTAGAACAGTAGACTTGAAGTAGGCCCTAGTTCTGTGACCTTGGAAAAGTCATTTTCCTTCCTCTGGTTTTCTGTTTCCTCTTCTGTAAAAGAAGGGGTTGGCTTAGATCATGTATTCTTTTACATCCAATTTTAATTTTTCTCAACTAAATGTAAACAAAAATATTTAATGTTTATTTAAAAAATATTTTGTATTCTTTCCCTCTCTCCCCACCTCCCTCTTTGAGAAGGGAAGCAATTTTATATAGACTATGTGTGTGCAGCCATGCAAAATGTTTCCATATTAGCCATGTTGCAAAAGAAAAGGTAGACAAAAAAGCCCCCAAGAATAATAAAATGAAAAACGTATGCCTCAGTCTGCATTCAGATTCCACTGGTTCTTTTCTCTGGAGGTGGATAACATTTTTCATCATAAGTCCTTTAGAATTGTGTCGGATCATTGTACTGCTGAGAATAGCTAAGTGTATCTATCATACATAGTTAATCACAATGTTGCTGTTGCTGTGTGCCATGTTCTGTCTGCTCACTTCATTTCAAATCAGTTCATGTAAGTCTTCTCAGGTTTTTCTGAAAGCATCCTGCTCATCCTTTCTTATAGCACAATAGTATTTCATCACAATGACCTTGTTCATCCATTTCCCAATTGAGAGGCGCTCCCCTGCTATAAGTATTTTTGTATATATAGGTCCTTTTCCTTTGATTTCATTAAGATACAGACCTAGTTGTGATATTGATGGATCAAAGGGTGCCCACAGTTTTATAACCCTTTGGGTATAGTACTGAATTGTTCTCCCGAATGGTTGGATCAGTCCAAAACTCCACCAACAATGTATTAGTTTCTCTATTTTTCCACATATTCTCCAGTGTTTCATTTTCCTTTTCTATCACATTAGCCAGTCTGATAGATGTGAGGTGGTACCTCAGAGCTGTTTTATTTTGCATTATCTAATCAATAGTGATTTAGTTTTCAAGTGCCTCTAGATACTTTTGATTTTCTCTTCTGAAAATCGCCTATTCATATGCTTTCACCATTTATCAATTGGAGAATGACTCGTTTTTATAAATTTGACTCACTTCCCTGTATATTTGAAAAATAAGGCCTTTATCAGAGGCTTTCCATGCAACCCTCCCCCGCCCCCACCTCAGCAGTTTCCTGCTTTCCTTATAATCTTGTCTGCATTGGTTTTGTTTGTGCGAAGATTTTCAATTTGATGTAATCAAAATTATGCATATTACATCCCATAATGCTTTATATCTCTTCTTTGTTTATAAATTCTTCCCTTATCCATAAATCTGACATAATATATTCCATATTCCCCAATTTGTATATGATATTTACCCTTTGTGTCTAAATCATACATCCATTTAGATCTTATTTTGGTAAATGGTGTGAGATACTGTAGGCCAGATATTCTTAAGTTTCTTTTTTTTATGTCATGGACACCTTTGACATTTTGGTGGAGCACAAGGACCCCTTCCTAGAATGATGTTTTAAGTGCATAAAATAAAATGCACATCATTACAAAAGAACCCAGAGGTTAATGAAAATAAAGATGTATTTTTTGGTAGACCCCAGGGTAAGAAATTCTGTGTTGCCCATCCCTGAGACTACTTCTAATACTCTATTATTAACTAGGTAAGAGGTCACCAGAGGCCAGACCAAGACTGGCCAGAGGAGTGCATATGAAGGGGGAAGATTTGGTAGATATTATGCAGGCAAGAGTTGGCAAAGGACCAAGGGATGAGGGTTGTGGAGTGAGGAACAGATGGGAAAAATCCAGAGACTGAAGATTACAGTCAAGTCTCTTGCTGCTGTGATGGGGAAGCTGGACCCAGAGAGCTTCTTGGAGAATGGAAGGGTAACGTAGCCTTGGTCAGTGCTGGAACATCCAGCCAACCTCAAACATCCTGATAACAGTACTCAACTACAGGATCCAAGGGGAGAAGCTTAGAGAGAGATACACTAACCTGGTAGGGAGCAGAAGGTCACAAAACAGGGGACATTGGCCTGGTTGTTATCACATGGAGGAGATGGGGAGAGGATTGTTCAGGGAGGGTCACAAAACATGGTAGGGGGGTAGGATGGGTGAGGGTAGGTCACAAAACAGAAGAAATACTGTCCTGGTGGATAAGGTAATAAACGCAGACCTCCTGTGCCACACTAAGCTGCTTGGTCCTGCTGGAATTCTCAGTGCTGTATGCATGTGGCCCACGAGCAGATTCCCTTTGTTCTCTGAAGGTCTGAGTTGGGTGGACATAATGGTACCACTTCAGTTCTGTTCACTTTCCTGGGCATACTCACAGTAAGGGAAGTATTTTGGTTATAGTCCCTGCTTGGGTCCAGGTTTGCCCTCTGAGTAAGGACTAGAGCCAGTGGCCAGGTTGCTGGTTCTGGTACCATACTCTGGTATTTTCATTTCTCCCTTTCTCACATCTCTTTCTCCCACTCGCCCTCTTATTCCCTTTTACCTGTTCCTACTTATCTCTCCATTGTGCATGTGCACACACACACACACACACACACACACACATGCGCACACACTCCCTTTAGTCTTTTCCTTGTAGCCATGGTAGCCTGGACCTGCATTCCATTCCTGTGCTTTGGACTGCCTCCTCCCCAACTCCTAGGCCTATTTGACACCCATCTCTCCTGTTGGCCCAGGACCAACAGGCTACCCAGTGATGGGCTGGTCACTTCGCACCTGGAGGTGGACATGTGGTCACCATCATTTGTGCACATTTGTGCACCTGTGAAAGATCTCTTAACCCTGAAGGAAATACCGGCTTTGGAAAATCTAACCAAAACAGAGAACAGAAAACAGGTGCAGGGTGGGGCTCGAGGCATTTCCCCAAGGAGTTGATGATACAGAAACATATGCTTTGGCTTCACCAAGTGTAGACTAAAAACTGCCCTTTCATCCATCCCACTTTCCCTTTGCTCTGGCCAGTTCATGGACACAACAGCTCCAACAAACAGGTGGTGATGGCCCCAGACACAGAGAAGAGGGTCAGGAAGGTGATCTCTGAACCATAAGAAGGCTTTGCCTCGTTCTCTTTTAAACCTTTAACAAATTATTTTTCTAAGCGGGTGGGTGCTTTCCCCAGGGTTATTGCCCTAGCGCCCCTGTGGTTGGCAGGTGTGGCCATAACATCCCCTGATGAGAGCCAGTTACCCCCCACACACATACCTACGTGGCCCTCTCCCACATGGCTCTAGGGAATTAACGATTTTTGGAGTCCCCCACCCACAACACAAGATTCACTTCTCTCATGGAGTAGCAGGGACCCTTCTTTTTTTGGTGCAGTCGAGGAGGGGTTCCATTTCCCCCCAAGTTTTTTTTGTTGCAGAGTTGGCTCTGTCAGGATGGCATGTCAGGACCTCGTTCTTGGTTTAGAGTCACAGGACTTTAATAAAAGATTGCTAGGATTGAATTAGAGGAAGCCTGCTCTAAGGCCTTTATGTTAATAGAGTTTAGACCAAGGAACTGTTCTATTCCAGAAAAATTACCTAGACATTTAACTTTATCTGAGTTGCCCATCAGGAGGTGTCCTCAAGGCTGAGTGGGATTCTCTAGGTAATTATTCTGTTTAACCAACCAGTGGAGGAAATTTCCTGCAGGACCTTCAGTGGAAAGAGCGAGATGGGGGTACAGAACTCAAGCCACCTGGGGGAAAGACAGTGCCAGTACCTGAGAGGTAAGAACAGGAGATGACACATTTGGAGAAGGTGTTGTCATGTACTGTTTCCAGAGTCTTTCTGAGAACCTGGGTAGGGTGTCTGGCCGCAACTCAAACTAATGGATGTGTGGTCTGCCTCCTCTTCTCTCTTCTCCTGTTCTCCTTCTCTCTCTCTCTCTCTTTCCTCCACCTCCTTCCCTCCCTACCCCCCTCTCTCCCTCTCTCTCTCTCCCTACCCCCCTCTCTCCCTTTCTCTCTCTCTCTCTCTCTCTCTCTCTCTCTCTCTCTCTCTCTCTCTGTCTGTCTCTGTCTTTCCCCGTCCCTCCCTCTTTTTCTCTCTCCCTCTCCCCCCTCTCTCTTTCCTTTTCCTCCCTCTCTGTTACTTTCTTAGTCTCTCCTCCTCTGTTCTTCCTTCTCCCTCTTCTTTCCTCTCTGACATTTGGACTATGACTCAGAGCTGCCACTCAGCACTGTTCTGGGTCCCATTATCTACAAGGAGACAGGGATATGTTCTTGGCTCCAACATGAGAAATTCCTTCAAGTACCAAACCCTGGGTGTGACTACAGTTTATATGCCATCCACATGTGGCCTGTCGGATCCTGTCTAAACTGGTCCCTGCTAGCTTATTATGGGGAAGATGGCTTTTGGAGTTTTGGGGGAGAAAAAGCACTCGGAATCATGACTCTTTGCTGAGTCATTTGAGCAGAAGAAAAGGTGGATTAGGGGGGTAAAGTCATAGAATCTTGGGGCCATAAGGGGTGCCCCCATTGCCCAGTCATTCCGATATTTATTAAATGATTACTACACGCCGGGCATTATGCTAAGTGCTGGAGATGAAGTTACCCACAAAGAGAGAGACCCTGGAAGCCTCCCAGCCAACATCCTTGACGAATCACTCGGCCGAGGCTGCTGAACTGTACAGGGCAGGCATGCATCAGAGGTGGTGGGCTAAAGCAGCACTGACTGATGGATCTTCCCTCAGGTCCATCCTGGTTTTCAGGGATTTGTGACTCTAAGTATACAATCACCCTGTCAGGAATAAACATCCAGCGATGAACACATATGCTGCTGATCATTTGGATTCTTTGTGGTCTCTGACGGTCTGTTCATGTAAGAAAGGGACATGTAGATGGAGAAAGAGGTAGGCATGGCATTGATGGGCCAGAAACCAGCTGAGCCCGACCTCGGAGCCAAAGCTGATTATTCTGTATGTTAAAGAGATACAGCCATAATACAATTAAAATATGCGATTAAAAATAGTACTGATCACTGGAATTTATAAAAGGCTTTGTAGCTTTCCAAGCAAGGCCTTATTTCCATGCTTTATTTGATCCTTGCAACAAACCCTGTGAGGTAGGGAGTGTGCTATTGTCTGTAAGATGGAGATGAGGAAGCAGAGAGAGGATATGACTCGTCCTACAGTGAATCTGCAGTGGAGCTGAGAGTCAGACCCAGGCCCTCTAGCTCTAAATCAACTAGGTGGTGCAGTGGCTAGCGTGCTGGACCTGGAGTCAGGAAGACCTGAGTTCAAATATGGCCTCAGAATCTTACTGTCTGAGTGTTCCTGGGCAAGTCACTTAACCTCTATCTGCCTCAGTTTTCTCAACTGTAAAATGGACATAATACCACCTACCTCGGGAAGGGGGGGGTTGTGAGGATCAAATGAGATGATATTTGTAAAGTGCCTAGTATAGAGCCTGGCACACAGTAGGTACTTAATAAATGCTTGTTCATTTCTCCAGCTCTGCTCTCAGCGAAATTGGTTTCCTGTGATTTTTCCCCTCCTCTTTTCCTACTTTTCTAAACTCTTTATGATTTCAAATAGTTGGATAAGTTAATCAGAAGAAACTTTTGTGCTCTCTCTCTCTTAGTGTTGGGATCCCCAGTCACAAACTCCTTTCCCAGGCTCTCCTTCCTGCATTATTTCAATGTTGGTGGATGGTGCTTCTCAGGGATGCTAAGGAGAAAGACTGGGACTTAAGTTACCTCTGATCTTCATGGAAGTAGGGCAGTCGGGGATGAGAGCCTCATGGGAGCAGTTGTCTCTTACATGCCTCTATTATTACGATTCTAGGTGGAAGGAAGGTGTTCTGCCCATCACAAGCTTCCCTAATTCAGACTTGGTATAAAGAAGATAGTGGGGGGCAGCTGGTGGTGCAGTGGATAGAGCATTGGCTGTGGAATCAGGAGGACCTGAGTTCAAATCCAGCCTCAGACACTTAACACAAAAACTAGCTGTGTGATCTTGGGCAAATCACTTAACCCCAAATGCCTCACCAAAAAAGAAAAAAAGATCATGCCTTGGGTAGGTTTTACAGAACTGTCAAAAGCAAGAGGGTCACAGGGCATAGTCCCTGAGGTCTGGGAGGGGGCTTCCAACTATCTCAAAATAAAGTGAGAACAGCTAGATGGAAAGATCAGTACCTGTTCTTTGTCCCTTCACAGACCGGACAGGTGCTTTCCTGAATTCCTTTATGCCACATTACCAAAGGCAGCTTGCTATGACCTTTCTGAGGCAAATCTCAAGAGAACTGACACCCCAAGAACACACGGGATTCCAGCTATTGAAGAGTGAAGTAGGTACTGGTATTGGGGAGGTTTTAGGTTGGCATGAAGTGGGCATTTATCCTGAGAGCGCTACAGGGTGGGATAAAATGGGTATGGCTCCCTTGGGTGGGGTGGTTTTCCACCAGAGGTTTCTTCTCTGGGTTCAGGGTTCTTCAAGCATACAGAAGATGGGGTTCACATAATATCCTAGCACAACCTCTTCACATAAAGAGAAAGAAAAGGACATTGGGAATAGGAGCTCATCATCCCTCAGATGTCAGAGGCTTGGGAGGATGAGAGAATGTCCTCTTGTTTGCTGAACTGTCTTGTTTCATATCTAGTTGTACTCCTCATTGTTCTATACCCCCCCCTCTATTTTTGCTTTAAAAATGTATTTTTTAACAAGTATTTCTTATCTGTCCCTTTCCACTTCTCCTCACCCAATGAACCATGAAAAATAAAAACAAGATCTTCATAACAAATAGGTAAATCTGGGAAAATAAATTCCCACATTGGCCATGTCCAAAAATGTCTGTCTTGTTCTGCATTTTAAGCCTATTACCTTTCTCTGGCAGGAGGTGAGCAGCATGTTCAGTCCTTCGGAGCCCAGCTTTATCAGTTCCTTGGTCTGATGTTCTCAAGTCTCTCAAAGATGTTTTCCTCAATAACGTTTGTTGTCATGTGAATTGTTCTGTTCTCCTTTTGCTCTGTTCATGGAGGCTTCTCTTGAAACTGTCATCATTTCTTATAGTACAACAATATTCTAATCTTATGACACATTTCTCTTGTCTAGCCATCTCCCTTGGCTTCCAGGTTACCACAGACTTGCTATAAATTGTTTTTGTTCATACGATTCCTTTTCCTATACCTTGGATCTTTTGGGTAGATGCCTAGTAGTAGTATCACTGACACTCTGTTCCTTTCCAGGATTGGGGCAGGGAAGATGTTGTAAATAGTATTTGTGTAGCTTGTTTTGCCACTGGGGTCCCCTGCTGCATCGTTCCTGCTTCCAAATTGAAAGGATAATGCAGGATGGCCCCAAACGGCTGCTCTTTGAGACCCAACGCCTTGGTGGGAGAGGGAACCAGGATATTCCAAAAAAGCATCTAAATCAACCACTACCTCACAAAGGGCTGTCCTTTGGTTGTGGAGATGTATGTTTAAAGCAGCTGGTGAAGAGTATGCAGGTTCATGCTCTGCTACTTCTGCCTCAGATCCCTGGAGAGAAGGCAGATGCACTGTCCTTAGCTCAGTTGTCTTTAAATACAGATATTAATGGTCTCCATGTGTCTGGAAAGCCACTGGTGTGCAGCTGCGGCAGCCCCAGGGAGCCTGGTGAATGTGGGGGAGCAGAATGGAACGCTCTCTCTCTGTTGCTCTGCTTGTTTTTCTTTTTTCAAAGAGATGTCACTTGGTACGATGCCACTTTTGACCAAGTTTCTCCCCTCAGAAACCTTCCCGGGCCGTGATGCATGAGGGGATCCTGACCCACTTGCGAGGAAACTCCCCGAAGTGGAGGGAGAGTTATTGTGTCCTACGTGGAGACTCCTCTCTAGAGTGGTTTGGCAGTAAAGAGGTAAAAGTGTCCACTTTATTCTCAGTCTGGTCTGCCAGCGTCAAAGTTAATGCCAACACCAGTGCCAATACCAAGCTGAACACTTGGTTCTAGACCTCTTCCAGTCAGTTCTTTGCAGGGGCAGTAGTGGGAAGAATATTAGATGTGAAGCTGGTGGTGTCTGCTCCTTGGTACTGGTATGACCTTAGGGAAGCCATGTCAGAGTCAGAGTCAGAGTGAGTATGCATTTATTATGCACCTACGTTGTGCTGGGTACTCTGCTAAACACTGGAGATACAAAGAAAGACATAATATGGTGCCTGCCCTCTGAGAGCTCACAGTCTAATAAGAGGAGAAGCTGGAAGGGGGAGGGGCATGAAGTCATGGTGAAAAATAATCTAAAAAGATTTGAGTTTCCAAGTTGATTTCATCTTGCAGAATGATGAGTTTCTGGAGTTGCTGGCATTCAGGAAAGTATCCTGGTGGGAAATGCTGAAGAGAATTTCCTGTGTGCCCCTCTTAAATAGTGGAGAGTCTGGGATATGCTTTCCAATGTCCATCCTCCACCCTCTCCAGTTAGAGGGAGGGAGGAAGGGAGGGGCTCCTCTCTGGGACCTCTCCGGGTCTCAATGATCTCACCTGCAAAAGGAGGTTGGATTAGATGACCTCTAAGGTCCATTCCAGTTCTGACTTAGGAACCCTGTGCACTGGGTTTGAATTTTGGCTCTTATACTTGCCCAATGTGTGACCCTGAGCAAGTCACTTAACATCTGGGAACATCAGTTTCCTCATCAATAAAATGGGAAAAATAATACTTCTACCATCTATCTCATGCAGTTTGGTGAGACAAACATTTTGTAGACCTTAAAATACTGGGGTTTTCCTCTGTCTCTGTGACTCATTACTCTCATTATTATTACTATTTGTATGAATATCCCCTTTTCCTTGTCTTAGGTACCATGTTCCCAGGCTCCCCTGTTTCAATGGTCATAGGAAGTCAGAATTGGGAGGTCCCTTAGAACTCATTAACCAAACCCCTTGATTTACAGAGGAAGAAATTTGAACAGTTCTTGTCATTGGTTGTATTTTCTACTTTGAAAGGTCACTTTGGTTTTTCTAGAAGCTTCTCTGCCATTTAAAGTCATTTCTGAAGGATTTCAAACTTTGTAGTTCCAATCAATCAATCAATCAATCAATCAATAAACAAACATTTATTAAGTATTTACTATATGCCAGGCACACACAAAGACAAGAGGAAGTTCCTTCAAGGAGTTTATATTCCAGTAGGAGAGGTAATAGTGTATCTATCAGTACATATATTCCATATACAAATCAAATACTGGATAACCTTAGAAAGGAAGGTCCCAGCAGCTGAGAGCACTGAGTGGCCTCGTTCAGAAAGTCAGTGAGTACTGACTAAGCATTCCATGGGACTGTGTTGAGCTAACTCAAACCACCACAGCATTTGGAGCCCACTGACCATGTAACTCCCCTACACTAAGACTGCTAGTAGCTGTCCATTACCTCTAATATAATGTGTATTCCTGAGCCTGGTGGTGAAGACCTTCTAACACTCTATTTTCACCTCACTCTTCTAGCTTCATTTTACCCTTCTCCTTTCAAAAATTCTCTATTCTAGTCAAACTTGAATCCTAGACACTCCCTAAACTGGACACTCTATCTGTTGCATTTGTAAAAATCCATCCCTCATGTCCACAGTGCCTCCCCTCATTTTCCTCCTAGGATCTTTGTCTTCCTTCAAGACTCAATGGAAGGACCACATACTCCACGAAGCCTTCCTTTATCCTCCCTTCCTTCCAGTAGTTTGCATTCCTTCCTTCTTCATATTACCTTGTATTACCTTAATTTATGTACATGGTGTGTCTCTACCACCACATCCAACAGAATGTAAGCTCTTTGAGGGCAGAGATTGTTTCTTTCTCTGTACTATACGCATGATAATTGCTTCAAAGATTTTTCTTGGATTGTATCAAATTGAATTGGAATTTAATAAATTAAGATATAGATGCCTAAAGTCCATCATTAGTCAAAGGCAGAGGTCAAATTCATGCTCTCAGGCTTATGAAGAAGAATTAGTGCCAAATACCTAGGAGATAAGGATAAGAAGCTTTCTTCTCCCACCATCTTCATAGCTGCCATTCTTCCCCAGACATGAGCTGGCTTGCTCATCTCTCCCTCTCCACCCCCCTCCATTCCCAAGTCATCTTGTCTCCACAGAAACTTTAGGTCAACAGAGTGCCAAATCTCATATTTAAATTCAGCAAATGTTTAATCAATAAAAAGTGGATTTGGAGGTAGAGGACCTGAGTTCAAATATTGACTCTTCCACTTACCAACTCTGAGCTTAGGCAGGACATCTACCATCTCTGGTTTTAGACCTACACTCAAGTTCTAGTCCTGGACTAGACTTAACTAACTTGCTAAGTAGCCTTGGGCAAGTCACTCCCCAGTCTGTGGATCTCAGCTTCCTCTTCTGTAAAATGAGAGGGCAGGACCTTTGAGATCCCATTCAGTTCTAACTCTGACTAAGTCTTGGGATCTTGCTAAACAGAGGTGGTGGAACCTTCAATAAGGGATGGTCTCTGCCTTCGTGCTGGCTGGAGTCTAGCAAGAGAATAATTATCATACAAAATAATAAGTGATGAGGGCATTGGAGAGATATATAAACACTGATTTCTTGATGCCAGAGTGCAGTATAAGGATTAGAATCATTTCCAACTGGGAAGAATCCATCAAAGTTTCCTCCAGAAGGTGACATTTGAGTTTTAAAAGGTCGATAGGAGGGGCAGCTAGGTGGCACAGTGAATAGAGCACCGGCCCTGGAGTCAGGAGTACCTGAGTTCAAATCCGGCCTCAGACACTTAACACAAAAACCTAGCTGTGTGACCTTGGGCAAGTCACTTACCCCCAACTGCCCTCCAAAAAGCAAAAAATAAAAAAAATAAAAAAAAATTAAAAAAAAAGGTCGATAGGAATTTGAAGAGGTATTCTGGGAGCAAGAGTTCAGAGGGGGGAGAACTTTAGGGTATGTGCAGAGACAGCTTGGCTGGAATAGCATGCATGGGGTGAAGAATTGTTGTTGTCGTTGTGCTTTGTTTTCAAAAAGAACCGATGACATCAGGAAGGTGATGTCATGAATTGCAAGTGAATTGGTTTTAAGTGAGGCAGAGATATAGAGTCACCAGCCTCACTCTGTCCTCCAGAGCCATCTGGGTCCAGTGGCAAAAGATGCTAGAGCTGGCAGACCTTAGGCCTTTTAATCTAACTCCTTTGTTTTACAGATGAAGAAATCAGAGATTGGAGAGTCACTTGCTTAAAGTTTCACAGAAAAACTATAATCCTGCTGGTCTGAGACTAGAACCTGGGTCTTCTGACTTCCAACATTCTTGCTAAAGCACCAGGCCACCTCGATGATGCTTCATTGAAAGTGTCCCATAAGTGAATATTTGGGGGAGTTCTTGTCTCAATAGCTGCTAATCTTCCTAGGAGAGCAACTTGTAGTTGAGAAAACTGAAAAGTCCCTTTGGATCTCTTTCTAGGAGCAGAAATGCGGCGAAGAGCCACAGGGATCTGTTGCTTTGACTGGTTACACACTAGTGGCCTCGTGGAGGGAATGTCTCTATCAGGGTTCAACAGGTAAGACTGTCACGAGAATAATAACAACTTCCCCCATTCCTATGGTGCCCCTGAGGTTTACAAAGCCCTTTCCAAAAACAGTGCTTTGAGGTGGGCAGGACTAGGATCAGGCAAAGACCGAGTTTCATCATTTGTTTCTAGGATCCTTCTCCAGCCTCAGAAGAGGAGCACTCAGAGGCTTGGAGAACTCTTGTCCTGGAAAAATTGATATGAAGCCAATTTAAAAAGCAAGATGGCCCTCCATTCCCTACACCTTATACATAAAGGCATCCTTGATTTGTCCTGGATTGCCTGTGTGGCTTAAGACATTGAAGCCAAGCTTTCTTCTTGACTCTAAGAGGAGAGTGAAGCCTAGAGTTGTTTTTCTCTTTTCCAGGGAGCCATTCCATTCAAGATCCAGATCCAATCATCGAGCTCCCTCTGGGATTTCCCATCTATCTCCGCCACCCTTTCCGACAGCCCCTTTGCTTGTGCACAGACAGGGTAGAATCCCAGGATAGCTGGAAATCTGTCTTGAGAGATGGGATTCAGCGCCGAGGGACAGGTAGGTCTGGGCCCAGCCCAGATGATGTGCTTCCTTTGTGGGAGTGCAGACAGAATTATGTCTGTGTCCTGTGAACTGGTCCCTATTGTCACAGACAAGGTCTAGACAAATTCCTGAGTCCTCTCCTCCAGCATAGACCTGATAGATGGGTCAGTCTCTCAGGAAAGTCACTATGGAGTAGTCCCTTTTTGACTGGTTTAATCAACAGCAGACAGCATAGTATTAAGCACCTACTTTGTCTAAGTTCAGAGAAACCACAGGATCATGGACTAAATGACTAAAAGGGCCCTTAGAGGCCACCTAGGACAACCATTCTCATTTTACATATGAGGAAACTGAGGCCCAGGCGGGTTAAGTGACATCCAAAGTTATACAGGAAATGACAGATCTGGGAATCCCTACCCTCAAATGCCGGACAAGTGATCAGCCAGTCCTTCCTTGGAAGTCTCCAGTCAGAGGTGGGGAGTCCTTTCAGAAATGGTTCAGATGTGATGGCCATTGAGGTCACCTCCAACTCATATCCTGTAATCTAGACTTTCTGCTTCCCCAGTTCTGCCACTTACTACCTACTTGTGTTTCAGTTTCCTGATCTGTAAAATGGGGGAGGGGTTGGACTCAGTGACCAAATATCTTGATTTTTTAAAAAAAAGGTGTGTGTGTGTAGTATCTTTAAACAACAGGATCTTTAAACAACTGAACTTGGCTTTGCTTGGAAAATTCTAGATTGGGTTATGTACCACTTGAGGCAATCCATTCTATTTTCAACACAGCTTTTATGGTTAGAAAGTTTTCTCTGACATCTGCCCAAAATTGCCTCCTTTCAACTTCTACCTCTGGGGCTAAACAGAGCAAGTCTAACGATCCAAGGAGCAGCCCTTCAAATGCGTAATCTACTAAGTTTAACCCCTGCCCTGAGTCTTCTAACCCTAACCCTAACCCCTAAGTCTAAACCCCTACCCCTGCCCTAAGTCTTCTCTTCTCCAGGCTGAACATTCCCAGTTCCTTCAATTGTTCTTCCTGTGATGATGAAGACTGAAGACCTTCTTTATCTCCTCTGATCAATGCCCTTCACAAGCTGTAGTGGCAAACGTGCTGTCCTCCTGGAGCTTACAGTCTAGGAAGATAAGACACAAGCACAACATTAATGCCGATGCCACATTTCCAGTAGATTAGAGGGAGGCATTCAGTTCTCTTTGAGATCAGAGGAGGTTGGTTGTGACTGGCCAGCAGGATCAGGGAAGGTGTCTGACTACTGAGCAGGATTTCAGGGTTAATCAGAGCCTCCTTGAGCTGACTGCCATGTGGGGGCCAAAGCATGGAGGAATGAAGATAAAACTGACTTCAGTTTTACAGAGAAGAAAATCTCCCGATGTGGAGGCATTTCTGGATGCAGTGAAGTCTTTCAGGCAGGAGAAAGGCATTTATGGAGTCGACAAACTTCTTTTGGGTACAGATGAAGAGGTTCGTAAAATAAGTAGGGGAGGGTGGGGAGATGTCACCCTCCTCTGCCTGCAGGGGCTGTGACCCAGGGAGGGGGTGCTGGAGAGGGAGCCCATCTCCTCCTGTGATAGAGTGGTCACCTCTGCCTTCCTTTGGCCTTAGATCCTCACCAATCTGCTGATGCAGGATCTGTTGCCGAAGCTTCGGGCCCAGAAACCAGCCGTGCTCAGGGGTGTGGAAAGCCGAAGGAAATGGGCCTGGAGGAAGGTAACTTCTCCACTCTAACTTTTCCTATCCACAGGTTTATCTTTGAGCCGCATGGGTTTTTGCCTCTTGCTCAAGTGTCTTAGGGTTGGTGGGCAGAGGGTTTAGAACAGGACTTCTCAACCCTAAAGATCTTAACCATGGACTGACTCCATGGATAGATTCCAAGGGTCCGTGAACTTGTATTGGAAAAAAAAACATTACATCTTCATTTTCACTGTCCTCTAACTGAAATTGAGCATTTCCTTCAATTATTTAAAAACATTATTCTGAGAAGGGATCCATAGGCTTTACCCTCAAAGGGTGCTGGGGACCCTGAAATACAAGGGTACAGGGCACAGGTCTGCCTCAAAAGACCTCAAGCTTTTCAGTTAAAGTAGCAAGTTTATTTGTGAGGCCAATACAAGCTGGCCAGACTCTTAAGGAATCTAAACATTTGATGAGGATAAAATTTTGGTACTTTTAGACAGAAAATCTGTGGGAAGGTCTGGATGGGATTAAGGAGTGGAAGTAACCCAGGGTGGGCCAGGTGCAGACAATGAGGCCTGCAATGAAAGGGCAGCTAAAAGGGTTATTGACTGGGATGGGCTGGGTACCTCAGGCAAGGCCAGGGATCTGGGTTCAGGGGCTGGGTTCCTGAAATTTGTGGGAGAGGTTAAGGAGCTTTTCTTTTTAGGGGTCCAGTGTGAATCACATCCCACATCACATGGCACAAGAAAAGCTAATGACCTCAGGTGTCCTGATGATTCTATCAGTTGTTTGTGGGACACCATACATAGAAACCTCACAGTCCTCAGAGCCCGTCCTGCAGGCACTTGATGTCAGTCAGCACTCAGGATTGTGGGAATGGGTGCTATGACAAGCTGCCCCCCTCCCCCCGCCCTTTGTCTTCCAGAAAAAAAACAAAACAAAACAAGAAGAAATATAACCAGCATTTTTTGCTGCGTATTGGCACTGTTTGTTTGGTCAGCACTTGGGGACTTAGAGGGGCAAGCAAAAAGCCATTCAGAACTTTGACTCCCTTCAAATATTCTGCTGTGACCTATATAAATGTCTTTGATGTAAGGATATATGCTTTCCTAATTCTCTCTCTCTCTCTCTCTCTCTCTCTCTCTCTCTCTCTCTCTCTCTCCCTCTCTCCTTCCCTTCCCCCTTCCCTCCCTCCTTCTTTCTCTCTCTCTCTCTTTGTCTCTGTCTCTCTCATATCTTCCCCCTCCTTTCCTTCTTCTCTCCCTCTCTTCTTTTCTTACTCTCCCTCACCTTCCTTCCTTCCCTCTCTCCCCTTCTCTCTTTTTCCTCCTCTCTTTCTTTTTGGCTTCCCATCCTCTCCCTCTCTGCCCCCTTCTCCTCTCTTTCCCTTCCCCTTTTTCTTTCTGTCTTTATCTGGTTCCTTCTGTTTGTACAGTTTTTGGATGAAGTTTATGTTCTAGTATTAAAGCTGATCTCCTCTGAGCTCCAACATTTTCATCAAGAAAAGGAAGAATTACAGAAAGAGTTAGAGAAGAAAATTCGGCCTGAGGCAGATCAGATGCTTGCATTAAGCAATCAGATTGCTCAAAAACTTCAAAGTGAGTATCGGTTGGGTGAGGAAGACACAGCTTCTGCCAGGAGTGGACTTGCAGAGAGGCCAGATTCAGCTCCAAACTGTCTCTGAGGCACCCCCACCCCCAACGCCCACCTCAACCGCTGCTTCCCATTTCCCCTCTCTCTTTTGTTTGTGCTGCTCACTATGACTGAGCCAGGGTCTTTCTGATGAATCAGAGACCTGGCCTGTGACCCTTGAGTCCCCCCCTAGATCCCAGGTGCCCCCTCCTTCGTGCTGCAGCCCAGGCTTTCTGCCAGGCCTAGGGCCTCATGAAGCACTCTGCTGTTTCTCCAGAAATGGTGTGTGGCCCTGCTGAATCCTCCCTCTGCCAGGAAGTGGAGCCTCAGCTGGCCTGGGTGATGGAGGCGCTTCTGCACCCTGTTCGACAAGGGATTGGTATGATTGGCATGGTCCTTGTCCATCGAATGGACAGTCTGCTCAGAAACGTGCAGAGAAGCTGGGTTGTGACTGTGCTGAAAGAAGAGGTGAGACCTCCCCATATGGTCCCAACTTATATCCTGCTATGGCCCCTTCACCTTTTTAATTAAAATTTTAAAAAATTATTAAAGCATTACTTTTTTTCTCCCCCTTTAAAGAAAAAGGAAAATAAAACTCTTGCAACAATTACTTATCATCAGGGGGGAAAATTCTCACATTAGCTATGTCCAAAAATGTGTTTCTCAGTCTACATATTCTTAGTCTATCACCTTTCTGTCAGGAGGAGGCAGGTAGCATTCTTTATCATGAACCCTCTGGAATCAGAGTGAGTCACTGTATTCATCAGGCTTCCTTAAGGCTTTGAAAATTATTCATTTTTCATGTTTTGTTTTAGTTTAATTTGTGCCCCTGATTCAGTCTGTATCAGTTCATATAAGTCTTTTTAGGTTTCCCTGAACCTGTTTCTGTTCATCTCTTTCAGCACAGTACTGTTCCATTACATTCATTCACTGTCATTTGTTCAACCATTCCCCAATTGATTCATTTGATGGGTACCATTTTATTCCATTTGCTACTATAAAAAAAGTTATATCTTTCTTTGCTCTCTTTAGTTTTAATTATTTATTTTCTAAATTAAATTCCATTTTTCAATCAATGAAAATATGTATTTCCTTCCCCCCAACAAGAGAAAAAAATAAAACCCTCATTACGAATATGCATAGTAGACCAAAACGAATGTCCAAATTGGCCGTGCCCCCTCAAATATATGTCTCAATCTATACTCTGAGTTCATCACCTCTCTGTCAGGAAGTGGGCAGCATGTTTCATCACGAGTCTTCCGGAATGGTGGTTGGTCATCGTGTTGATCAAAGTTCCTAATTCCTTCAAAGTTTTATGTCTTTACAATATTGTTGCCCCTTGAATATTCACGATTTTTTTTTCTGTCAATTTTACCAATTTGATAGATGTGAGGCATTACCTCAGAGCTGCTTTAATTCATGTCTTTCTAATTATTTGTGATTTGGTTTTCATTTCATTGTAGATAGCTTGGATTTCTTCCCTTGAGAACTGCCTATTCATGTAATTTTACTTTATTAGTCAATTTGATTTTATGAATATCAGCGCTGGGCCTGGAGCCAGGAAAACCCGAGTTCAAATACGGCCTCAGAGTTTGGGAACTATGTAATCTCTCTCTGCCTCAGTTTCCTCAGCTGTAAAATGGGGATAATAATATTACCTCCCTTGCAGGGTTGTTGTTGAGATACTTTAAAAAGACGCAGGACAATGCCTTGGCACATAGTGCCTATTTTATCATTGTTTATACCCTCCCTCCCTCCGTCCTGCAAGTCCCTTTTCCAGGAAGCAGATGTCTTTACACTGGAAATTTTCCCTCTGGATGCCAAAGGAGTTATAGAGTCTTAGCATCAACAGCCTTTGATTCCTGTGACTAAATCAGGCAAGAGTTCAGGCTCCAGTTACTCTGTCTGGTTCTCCCTTAGTGTATCCTTGGCTTGATCCCCACTTCCTTCAGCTGTTCCATAGGTCACAGACACACATCTTGTGCTTGTCTTAGGGGGGAGCTCATATTTCCTAGAGCCTAATTAGACACCAGAAAGAGTGCTGACCACGAAGGCTGTTTGGGGGCACTTCCTTGGTACAGAGGGGAAGTGAGTTATAATAGGAAACATGTGGAAATCTTCCTCCAAGGGCCATGATGTGAAGAATCATAGACACTGGGGGCTGGAAGGGAGCTCAGAGAGTATTTGTTGCTTAAGCAACAATCTCCTGTGTCCCCTATGATTGACATTCAGTCTTCACTGAAGACCTTTAGTGATTGAGGACTAAGCACTTCTAGGGGCAACCAGGTCACTTAGAAAGTTTGTCTTCACCTCAAGCCCAGAGTTGCCCCTTTGTAACTGATGAGTTCAGTGTCCACCCCAAGAATGTTGAAGAATCAATGGAATATAGATGTGTGGGTTCTAGTGTCTTGAAAGAATTCACATTCATTTGGACAGTCTCCAACTTTAAAAAAAAGGCATTTATGGGGTGACACACCCAAGCAGGTCTGCTCTCTTATGGCGAAGTAGAGCCGTCCTGCTTCTCATAGGAGGCAGAAGCTATTGGCCATGTGAAGGGTCTGGTTTAAATACAATTTTATAGAACGGAGGAAGGAGAACAAGAACAACAGCAGGGGCAAGCGCAGGTCTAGAATGCCTGGGATATCAGGTAATCTGGAGGTTGTCTTTGTCATACAGAGAAGCAAGGAGAACAGGAAAGGGGGAAGAGGGGCACTGCTCTAGAGTCCATACAGATAAGCAAAGAGAACAAGAAAGGGGTGGGAGAGCTTGTTCTGGCATGTCAGGTAAGGCAGTGCTTTGGGAAATCACACAGGGGAGTCCACACTGGGGTCTTTGATACACAGTCTTCTTTGATCACTTTTCTGGCTGGTCACATCCTGCATCCTGCTTGCTCCTTTCTACCTCATCAGTAACTACCATCCATTTGCCCCCTGGGGCCACACAGGACAAGTCTAATCTTATACTCCACAGCCTCTCAGATTCCTGGAGACAGATAGCATAGTACACCCCCAGCTTCCCAGTCTTATCTTCTCTGGGCTTAAAAACTCCTGATTCCTTCAACCAATGGGGGTACTTTTTAGATGAACCCTAGTTTATCATTGCTTTTCCTAGAATGTGGGGGCATTTAGGACTAGACCGACGACTCAAATACATTCTGAAGTGGGCAGAATACTTGGAAACTGCAGTACTGTGTCACTTTTCCCTCTGGCTGCTATGCCTTACATAGCTTTGTTCACTTTTATGTACTGTCTTCCTTTATTGTCTATCTTTGTTCCAGCTGCCTTTTGTGTCCTTCGTGCTTAGTATTCACAATGTCCAGCATATGCTATTGTTGTTGAGTGCTTTCAGGGTGATCTGACTTCTGTGACCCCATTTGGGGTTTTCTTGGTAAAGACAATGGAGTGATTTGCCATTTTCTTCTCCAGCTCATTTTACAGATGTGAAAACTGAGGCAAACAAGGTTAAATGACTTGTCCAGGGTCACCCAGCTAGGAAGTGTCTGAGGCCAGCTTTGAACTCAGGAAAATAGTCTTTCTAACTCTAGGCCTGACACTCTATCCACTGTGCCACTTAACTGACTTTCTTGGTTCCCTGTAAGTTCCAGTTAAAATTAAACCTACAAAAAGCCTTTCCCAGTCTCTCTTTATAGTAATGATTTCCCTTTATTGACTATCTCCAATTTAATGTCTATATTTCCTTTGCACAGAGCAGTTGTCTCCCCCATTAGAATGTGAATTCCCTAAGAGCAAGGGTCTTTCTTTCTCTCTCCCTTCCTTCCTTCCTTCCTTCTTTCCTTCCTTCCTTTCTTTCTATTTCTTCTTTTTCTTTTTTTCTTCCTTCCTTTCTTTGTATTCCAAGCACCTAGTACAGTGCCTGGTTCATAATAGCCACCTGATGAATGCTTATTTACTGACTGAGTTGCTCACAAGATTTCCCTTTAATGATATATTCTAGAATTTTGCCGGGAATTTAGCAGGACATCCAGTAAATGAGGATAGAATTCATCTCGGTTTGACCTTTTGAATTCATTGAGAGGTGCTGGTTACCTTTGCTATTTCCTCACTTAATCTTGACTGTCAGTTTCCTAGCATCCATTTTTGTTTCATATCTCCCATTCTGAGACTCATTCTTCTTGGTGTGAAGAAAGAGA
This sequence comes from Pseudocheirus occidentalis, assembly GCA_028646575.1. Taxonomy (NCBI): domain Eukaryota; kingdom Metazoa; phylum Chordata; class Mammalia; order Diprotodontia; family Pseudocheiridae; genus Pseudocheirus; species Pseudocheirus occidentalis. The sequence goes on from CM053594.1 coordinate 63,523,733, forward strand.
AGTAAGTGTTCATTAGTGCTCTCTTCTTTTTGTCAGCTCGCATCACCGTATCAGTTATCCTGAGCAGTAATTCTTCCTCTGATCTTTCTCTAAAAAAGCGATCTTCTTTGTTGTCAGGTAGCATGAGTTATCAGTCTTTGTCACCAGCCTTCCTCACCTTATTCTGGAACTCAGTGTTCCTGATGATGGGGGCGGGGGGGAGGGGGGAATCTGGACTCCTAAAAGGAAAAACCCTTGAATCTTCCCACAAATTTTGGAAACCCAGATGGGCATCTGGCCCACAGAAGCCCACGTTGATGACTTAATTAGCTTACTTGCCACCACTTAATCCCATCCAGATCTTCCCACAGTTTTTCTGCATAAAAATATCAATCTTACTCTCATTAAATTACACATTCTTAGAATCTTGCACCTGCTTGTATTGGCATCACAATTACCACAGACTCAGTAGGAATCTCATCAACCCCACTGGTGTCTTAAATAACTTGCTACTTGGACGGTTTGAATATTTCCTTTTGAGACCAACTCTCACCCTGTACCTTTGCATTTTGGAATTTCTAGCACCCCTAGACTGCAACACTAACACACTTCTTACAGGAATATGCCAAGATATTTCCCCCCAGCTACCTTTCCTTCCATTGTCTTTCTTTGTTGTCTTTGTAAATCCAAGGTGGTTGAAAGATGTCCTAATGCAGTTCTCTTTAGACAGCTTCCTCTTTTCTTCCTTATTGAAATAATTTGCGTTGTCAGGATATTGCTCCCAATACTTTTCCCATCCCTCCAAGGCCAACTTGCTTGTAGAACTGATCTTTCCTATCCTTTCTCTGAGCGCTAACAGCAGCTCTCCAGAATCTGGAGAATGACTCCTACCAGGGGGCAGGCTGAGGGAGCTTCCCTGCTGTCTTCTTTTTGAGTGACTGTACCAGACAGGGCCTGTGTGCTGTACTTTCACAGGTTTGCTCCCTGGGAGATATGCCCTGGAACTTGGAGCTGATGCAGCCATGCTACCAGAAGGCAGAGCTCTACTGGCACAGTCTTCAGGGTTTGAAGGAAAGATTTGGTTTCCATGGCATTAAAAACCTTGTCTTCAGCGCTCAGGATCTCATGCAACAGGTACCACGAAGGGTCAGCAAGGAAAGCCAGTGTGAAGCTCTGGTCCTTTCTGGGGGTGGGTGAGAAGGAAGCATGGAGTATATCATGGTGGCTTTCCCCACACATGAGTGTATCTGGGGGCTAGGAAAAGACAGCTAGAGGTTGTGAACCCACACATCTTTTCCATATCCTTTCCATATGCCTTTCTCTAACATTTCCATTCTTAGCTGATGGAGAATGCCGTGTACACCTTCCAGCAGCTTTCAGAGCAACATGCGTCCTCAGCCACTCGCCGAAGGCAAGTCATCTGCTTGCTGGAGAAGGTCAAGGGTCGTGTGTTAAAAGTAAGACACAGCCTCCCCCCAGTCACCCCTGTTCTTGCTGTGACCGCCCCAGGCTTGTACTGGCTCTTCCCCATGCCTGGAATGCCTTCCCTCTGAAGGGAAGGCCTAAAATCTCCTAAAATCTCTGCTTCCCATCAAGGCTCAATTCATGGGCCATTTTCTGCATGAAGCCTTTCTGGATCCTCTCAGCTGTTAGTGCCTTCCCTTCCTAAATCACTCTATATCTGTTTTAGATATGCCCCTATACACACACACACATATAAAAGTATATGCATATACACACACCCATACGTGATATGTGTGTATACAGCACATGTCAGACAATAAACATTAATTACCCACCGTGTGCCAGGCACAGAAATTCCTAAATTCCCAGGATGAAAAGAAAGACTAAAGGCAGTCCTTGTCCGTGAGGAGCTTGCTGTCTAATGGAAGAAACAGCCTGCCAACACCTGGGTACAAATAAACCGCGAACAGGATTTGTTGTTTTGTTTCAGACTCTCCATGACCCCATTTGGGGTTTCCTTGGCAGAGATCCTGGGGTGGTTTGCCATCTCCTTCTCCAGCTCATTTTGCAGATGAGGAAACTGAGGCAAATAGTGTTGAATTATTTGACCAGGGTCATACAGCTAGTAAGTGTCTGAGGCAGAATTTGAACTCAAATCCTCCTGACTCTAGGCTCAGTGCTCTCTCTACCCCCTAGCTTTTTTACAAACAGGATCAGTTTGAGACAGGGGCTAACATTAAGGGAAATCACCCTGCTGTAGAAGGTGACATTTTAGCTGGGACTTGAAGGAAACCAAGAGGTGGGGAATGAAGAGGGAGAGCGTTCCAGGGCTGGGGATCAGCCAGAGAAAATGCCTCAAGCAAAGAGACGGTTTGTTTTGTTCTAGAGACAGAGAGGGGGCCAGTGTCTCTGGAACCAAGAGTATGTTGAAGGGAGAAGACCAGAAAGTCAGGGGGAGGGCAGGAGAGAGATTGTGAAGGGCTAGCTAGACTGTGATGGTGCAGTGCCTAGAGTGCTTAGCCTGGAGTCAGGAAGCCCCGGGGTTCAAATTCAGCCTCAGACACAGGGAACAGGTTCAGAGCTGTGTGAACATGGGCAAGTCACTTAATCCTATTTACCTTAGTTTTCTCATCTGTAAAATGAGCTGGAGTAGGACATGGCAAACCACTCCAGTATCTTTGCCAAAAAAACCCCAAATGGGCTCAGGAAGAGTCAGACATGATTGAACAACAACAGATAGACTGCAAGCCCCTTCAGGTCCAGGGATTATTTTCCCTTTTGCCTTCAGGATCCCCAGTGCCTGGCATACGGTATGTATTTGTTTCTTGTTTGGACAACAATGAACAAAGGCTTGCTTCCACACACTGTGTGATGACTGACTTTGATAAACTTAGCCCTTCTCAGCAATGCAAAGCCCTAAAACAATTCCAAAGGACTCGTGATGGAAAATGCCATCCACACCCAGAGAAAGAGCTATGGGGTCTAAATGCAGAGCAAAGCAGACTGTTTCTTTTTTTGTTTCTTTTATTTTGTTTAGTTTTTTCTTCCTCATAGTTCCTCCCATTCATTCTAATTCTTCTATACAACATGACTAATATGAAAACATATTTAGTAGGAATGTATATGTAGAGACTGTGTCAGACTGTATACCCTCTTGAGGTGGGGGAAACAATTGAAAACTTACAGAAGTGAATGTTGAAAACTAAAAATATATAAATTAACTTTAAAAGCAAAAACAAAAACACAAAGGCTTGTCCTATTGTTCTTTCAGAAATTTGAGTCTGACAGCAGACTTGCTCAGAGGCATTTTGTTCAAGAATGGCTAGTCCAGATTTTCCTTCCCTACCTGCTGAGAAAGCTGGAGGTCTGCTGCAAGCTGGTGAGTGTGAAGCCCCAGGGGCAACTTTCTTCCATGCCTGAGCTCCAGAGCCTTTGTTCACTCCCGGGAATTGTTGAGAGGCCTCAGGCTTCTGTGCTCTCACAGTCTAAATAAACCCATTGACCTTTGTAATGACGATGATGGGAGCAGTCATCCCCATTGTACAGAAGAGAATACTGAGGCTCCGGGAAAAGAAATAACTTTCTAGTAAGTATTTTACACCTAGCGAGTGTCAGGACTCAAATATAGATTTCCTGACTCTAGGAGCAAGGTTTTTCCCAGTAGACTACACTCTATTGCTTCCTGAGATGTCCTAAACCTGAGATGTCCAAAATGGGAACCCTAAATTAATGTAGGCCTGGAGTCTAAACTAGAAAAGATCCAGAGGCAGAAAATGAAGGTTTTCTTATTGGGGTGATATAATCCACTCATCCCTAATCTCCATCTCTCTGTATTAGCTCCCCTCCTTTATCCTGCCGAGGTGCTCATCTCTCCCATTCTAAAGACACCTTCCCCTCTGTTGAAACTTGAAGGAAGCTAAGATCCTAAGAGATGGGAATGGGGGCAGCAGCGTGGTGCAGTGAGTGGAGCTCCAGCCCTGGAGTCAAGAGGACCTGAATTCAAATCCGACCTCAGACACCTAACACTTACTAGCCCTGTGACCTTGGGCAAGTGACTTAAACCCAATTGCCCTGCCCTTCCCCCTCCAAAAAGCAAAAGCGGGGGGGATGGATTCCAGGCATCTAGCCCCTGCAAAGGCAGAATGTTGACCACCACATGTGAAGGGCACCAAGGAGGCAATTTGTCAGGAATGAAAGAAGGAAACAAACACTGAACTCCTACTACGCATCAGGCATTGTGTTAAGTGCTTTACAAATTTTTTTCTCATTTGATCCTCGAAACAACCCTGGGAGAAAGTGCTATTATTATCCTTATTTCACAGGTGGGGAACCTGAGGCAGACAGGTAAAGTGACTTGCCCATGGACACACAACTAGTCAGGTCTTCCTGCCTCCAGGCCATTTCACCATCCAGCTGCCTCCCTGAAGGGGAGAATAAATAGTGTGTTATCAAGAGAGAGTTGGAGCCAGGGTATGAAGGACTTTAAATGCCAATCAAAGGAATTTGTGTTTCATTCTATGGGCATTAGGGAGTTGCTGGAACCTTACTGGACTGGGACATGACATGGTCAGACCTGCCCTTTAGGAAAATATTTTGGAGGGTCTTTGGGGATGGGGAAGAGCTGGAGGTCATGAAACCAATTAAGAGGCTGTTTCAATAGTTTAGGCCAGAGGTGATGAGAGATTGAACTAAGGTGGTGGTCCTGGAAGTGGAGAGAAGGGAACAGATGTGAAAGATGTTGGGGAACTGATAAGATTTAGCAACTGATTGGCTTTTTGGGGAGAGAGAGACCAAGAGACAGAGACAGACAGAGCCAGAGAGCCAGAGACAGAGAGAGAAGGACAGATAGACAGACAGACCCAGGAGAGGGCTTTGGGGAATGGGAACCCTGAGTATTAGTGGGCATGACATCAAAAGATACTGAGAAAAGCAAACAGTTAGGAAGAGAACCAGGGTAGAGTAGTGTCATGAAAACCCAGAGAAGAGAGAGATTTTAGGAGGAAAAGGGTGCTTGACAACATCAAGAATTGCAGAGCAGTCAGAAAGGATGAGGATGGAGAAAGAGTCTTTGGATTTGGCAGTTGAGTTCATTGGCAACTTTGGAAAGAAGTGTTTCTGCTGACTGATGAGGATAGAAACTGATTACAAGGGATTGAGAAGTAACTGAGAGGAGACAGTGGAGAGAGTGTGGATGGCATTATTGAGAAGTTAGTCTGAGAAAAGGAAGAGAAATATAAGATGATAACTCAAAGAGGTGCAGGATCAAGTGAGGGTATATTATGAATGGAGGAGACTTAGGATTGTTTGGGAGCGGCAGGGGAAGAGCCAGCCTATCTCTAAGACCATGCTGTCCTTACACTTCCCAATTTCCTGCTGATATCTCTCCCAGAATGTTCCCCGGCGTCTCAATTTCAATATGTCACAAAATGAATTTAGTATCACCCTGCCACAAATCTGCTTCTCCTCCAACTTTCAAGCTATTTCTATTATTGGCACTTAGCTAGCAAGGCTTATGGCCTTGGAATTGTCTTTGGACACATTGTGACTTGCACGTTTTAGGCATTTAATGAATATTTGTTGAATTGAATCGAATCCGTGTAGAACAGAAGCTGGGACAAACTTAATGTAGCTATCACAGTAGTAACAATGGAAAAGACAAGTAATACAGTCTGTGGTGTAGTAAATCAGGAAGACCCATCTTCAAGTCCCAGCTCTGGTTTTCCTAGCTAGGTGACCTTGGTCAAATTACTTAACCTTTAATGAAGAAACCCATCAAATTGGGATAGCTTAGAATACCTAATTTTCAGAGCTGGGATGAGTCAAATACTTTGTAAAGTACTATATACACATCTAAGCTGTTTTTCCCTCTACATGAATTAACTCCATGAAATAGTTCCCCTAAATTCTAGCACAATGCTTGTATTCAGTAGGTATTTAATAGATGTTTATTGAGTTGAATTGAATCAGATTGGAACATGCCACTCCTCTGCTCAAGAAGTTCCAGGGACTTTCTCTTGCCCCTGGGTTAAGTACCAGCTGCTTAGTTTGGCATTTAAAGCCGATTTCTCACGTAGTTCTATCCCTCCTTTCCATGTTTATTGTACATTCTTCTGTTTACACACTCTGATTTATCCCAAATGACCTCTTTGTTTCCAGAATGCAGCATCCAATTTCCCCACTCTGTGTTTTTCATCCAGAGTGTCACCCATGCCTTGAATGCCTTCTCTTTTGACCTTTGCTTCTTAGAATTTCTAACTTCTTTCAAGGCTCAGCCTTTGAAGTCTTTCCAATCTCTTCTCCTTCAATTATCTGTATGTATTGGTCTATTATATATTGTTTCCTCCAATAGAATGTGAATCTTTTGAGGGCAAGACAGTTTTTCATTTTGTCTTTTGATCCTATCACCATGCCTTGCACATAGTAGGAGCTTAATAAATGTTTTTTGGATTGGAACTGTTCTGTTATAAAAGGGTGTTCTTCCTAGGAGAGGAGAAGGGGATCAGTAGGCAGAGCTGCTGAATAACACAATCTCATTTCCTTGTCTCCAATTCCACACTCGACAAAGAAACCTAAGGATAGGGAGGAATCTGTCTACAGAATGACAGGGCCTCCAATGCAGTTACCACTTGACTGTCCTGCCGGATTTTTGCTAGAGCACAGGCATTTGCTGGGTGCCAAAGGCATGGTATGTCACTCAGTGTGAAGTCTGCTTTGTAAGTCCATTTCCTGGGAGTGGGTAGCATGAATTAGTCTAAGAAAGTCCAGCTACCTCTTCCTCCTGTTAAGACTGACAGCCCAGACCTCAAGAGCCAAGAAATTAAGCAACTAGACCCTTGATCAGTTTATCACCCAAGGTCCAGATTCATCCAATGTAAGCCCAGGACTGGCCGCTGGACATGTTGACCAAGAAAGTTCCCAAAAGCATCTGCCCTGACTTCTCTCTCCATTATCTTGATTCTAGGAGTTGCACAAGTATGAGAAATATGTATTTGCAGACTATAGTCACATCATCACCATCGAGAACATTTATGAGGATGTAGTCTTGAGTTTCCTAAACCAGAAGGTGAACACAGGTGAGTAGGGTGTGCTCCAAGAACACAAGGTACCCTCTCCTTAAGGAAGGGATCCCACCATCCCTTTCTGCTCCATGAGCATAAGATGCTGGTTTTAGAAGGAAGGAAGTAGGGCCAACTTCAGAACCAATTACAGAGACTACTGGAAAGATCATGTGTGAGATGAAAGAGTTCAGAGTCTGAATCTAAGTTCAGAAAAGGCCTTTATTCTTTCTCATGAGAAAGGACTCCTCCCCTGTTGCCCACATGGAGGCAGGAAGAGAGCAGCAGGTAGAAGCCAGCCCATGGTTATATAGTCTTCTAATGCAGAAACCCAACCCCCGCAACTGGCCTTCACTCTTATTGGTAGGGGGGCTGACCCACAACCTAAGCCTAAGAATCTCTCTGAGATAAAAGACCTGGAAACATGTGGGTGTCTAACGAAAGCAGTCTTAACCTTATTTGGCTTATTTTTTGCTGAGTTGGCTCTGGGGGAGGGTCTCCATTGCCCTAAACCCCAGATCCCTTGAAGGTCAGGTGACCTAACTCTAGGCCTAGGAAATACTGAAGCCATTCTAGCTTTGATTTTTCAGAATGGGGAAACTTCACTATAAATTATCCCTCACAATCATCTGAGGACGCTCCAAAGTCAACCCTCAGTTATCCATGGGACAGATGATTGCTGCTATGAAACCTATAATTCAATGAAGGTGTTCTTTTTGTGCAGCCCAGTTCTAAGAGCAGGGAGCTTGGGAGTTGACTGTCAGTATCTCCCTACACCTGCTCAGAAGGTGAATGACAAGGGATTTGAGCTGGACCAGAAGAAGTATGAGACTGTACACATAGGACCACAAACGAATGGTATGGGGTATGAACAGCGTAGCCAGGCACAAGGGAAATGAATGAATAAACAGATCATTTCCCAGCTGCTCTGTGTGCAGGCACACTGCTAAATGCAGGGAAACACAAGCAAGCAAGACAGTCCCTGCCTTCCAGGAGCTCTCATTCTAACTGAGGAAGACCATGCCTAGGAGGGAGTGTCGGCCGGAGGAGGCCTGCTTTAGACAGAGAAATAAGAGAGAATGATGTTTGGAGTCATGACTCCAAACGCAATTGACATGTCCTTTTCAAGAATGGCAGCTCCGTTCTCAGGACTAGAATTGGAAAGGGGTGGGGAGTGGTGGATCTGGAAGGAGCCGAGTGATCCCAGGGTGGGAGCTGGAGTCCCTGTTGATTATGTCTTCTATTTAATGGAGACTGATTAGGTTTTTGATTCTAGGGAAACTGAGGACTAATAATAACAGTGAACGTTTATAGCCCATGCCAAGCACTGTGCCAGGTCCTTTACAATGATCTCGTTTGATCCTCCCAGCAACCTTGGGAGGTACCTGCGGTTATCATTTTACAGATGTAGAAAACTGAAGCAGACAGGGTTAAGTAACTTGCCCAGCTAGTGTTTGAGGCTAGATTTGAACTCGGGTCTTCCTGACTCCCATTGTGCCATCTAGCTGCCTGTCACAACATTCATTCTTAATTTTTCTATGATAGTGGAGACTTTGGCACTACAGATTTTGATAATAGGAAGTCAATTTATTCTTAACCTGTATGAATCAACCTCACCCGTGGAGGGTTGTTTCGGTCAGGGAGTGGCCAGTGCTGATTTGGAAAGAATTTAAGTGTTTGACTTAGGCGTACACCTGCGTTTGGGGACCTGGTAACTGTAGCAGCGTAATATTAACTACTTGTTGGAAGAGGGAGTGGGTTTGAAAGATATTGGATGGCATAAGAACCCCGAAGGTCATGCAGCTGGGGCTCAGTCAGAAATTGTAGGTTGTTGTGGGAGGGAACTGCTCAGTCTACCATAGTCTTTACTTTTGATGTGGTTGGCACCTCTGATCATTGGCTCATCGTGCTCTCTCTTTGTCTGAACAAAGAATTGCAAAAGTGAAACTATGGGGAGGTAGTAGAGACCCAAATTGGACAAGGATGGGCTAGTGAGAAATATCAGCCTCCCAAAACAGGGCTATACCATATTGGATAGTATTAGTTCATACCAACCAGGAAGCCCAGTCTCCTGGTCTGGTGGTAAGGGCAGCAATCAGGGAGGGGCCTGCCATGGCAGAAGGGAAGCCCTGGGGTGGAATAGGTCTAGTCCCCAGGTTACAGATGAAGAGAGGGGGATTGGACAAGATGACTGCTCTTTTGCGGAAACAATACTATGTGAATGTAGGCTACCTCATATAGCAAAAAAATCACCCAAGGTCATAGCTAAATAAATGCCATTCATCCATTCATCGTGAGAGAAGCAATTGTGATACTGGGGGATGGTAAAAGCCCATGACTGGACTGGACAGGAGGGAAGAGATCCCCAGCCAAGGAATGAGCTAACCTTTACTGAACACTAGTGATCACGGTCACGTGGGGGAGGATGGGGAGTGTAGGGGTGAGTGAGTGTCTGAAGAGGAGGAGAGAGAAATCTTAACAGAAGTGTGAAAAGGTGGCTCCTTCTGCATTTAGCCATTAGAGAACAGTTAAGGACTGAATTGTTTGACACTAACACCAGGAGTTTAGAAAAAGGAACAATCATCATGAGCTAGAATATCCCAGGAGGGCTTCCCTGAAGAGGTAGCTAAGGCCTAGAAGGGATAAGCAGGGCTTCCTGGTTGTTACTCAGACATTTTTTTTTCAGTCGTGTCCAGCTCTCTGTGACCCCATTTGGGGTTTTCTTGACGAAGATACTGGAGTGGTTTGCCAATTCCTTCTCTAGCTCATTTTACAGATGAGGAAACTGAGGCATGTTGTAGGCCAAGACTTTCAGGGGCCTTGGCCACATTAGCTCCCCAGTTCCACAAAGGTCATTAGGCTGATATGCAAGGAGAGTATAATCTTGTTGAGGGGATGCTCTCATTGGTTTCATGAATATCTAAAGAAAGTACTGAGTTAATTTGTAACACCGTTTGTGCCTCTGGACATGGTCCTAGGATAAAGAGCTTAATTTGGCTTTGGGCTGCCGGTAGAGAAAGATCAGATCGAGACCAAGGGTGGTTCCTTGCATTCTGCTAAGGGTATATAAACCTTTTATCTTCCATGTATCATCCTGCTCTGTATGAAATGGTTCTGCAATAAACAGACTATGGAATACATCCCCGTCTCTCTCCCTCTTTCTTATTCAGCTCGCTCTCTCTCTCTCTCTCTCTCTCTCTCTCTCTCTCTCTCTCTCTTTCACTCAGCTGGTAGCTAGGCCCAGACTGTGCTAGCCGCAGCAGAGGCAGACAGGGTTAAGTGACTTGACCCAGAGTCACGCAGAGTCTGAGGCTGGATATGAAATCAGGTCTTCCTGACTCCAGGCCCAGTGCTGTAACCACTGCGCCACCTAGCCAGCCAAGTAAAACTTAGCTAGGTGCATAAGAAGGGGAAGGACACTTCAGGTCAATCAATTTACTAAGCACTATGTGCCTGGTATTTTGCTGGGCACAGGAATGGGGATACAAAAAATGAATCAATTCATCCCTTCAAAGATTTTACATTCTAATGGTGCATAACCCTGGTTTGTACCAGGGTTATGCAGTAACTAGACCAGAACCAGATTCCTGGAGGTTTTCTTTCCCTCTTACCATTAAAAAATGCATTGATGTCTTTTGTTTTTATGTTACTTCCATCTCTGAAAAATGCCCCTTCTCTACTCCATCTCTTGTAAAAGAATATTAAAAGAAAAAGAAAAAGAAAAGGTCATTCAGTGAAATTAATCCACATGTCCTCTGAGTCAAAGTTTATCTAGTGTTCCATATCCATAATCCCACTACCTGTACTAAGAAGGGAGGGAGGGGCATTTTATCTTCTCCAGGTCCAAGCTTGGTCATTTTAGTTATGCTTTTTAGTTTGTGGTTTATTTGTTTTTGATGTTTTTCTTTTAATTTACATTAATGCCATCATCTACATTTTTCACTGATGGTCTTAAGAGCCAAGTAGAGAGATGGAGTACTTAATGTAGCTGACAATGGGGAGCTCTCCATAGGTTCTTGGACAAGGGAATGAGAAGTTAAATGCTGGACTTCAGGGAAGTTAGTTTGGCAGCAGGATGAAGGGTGGTTGGAAGGCAAAAGAAAATTCTGTTGATGCAATTGTCTGAGCCTCAAGTGGCAGGGGCACTGTGGTGGCATTGGGAATAGAAGGCACAAAGAGTGAGTGCCAGGAAAATGCTGTCCTTAACTCCTCCCCCTTCCCCGTATTATCACTATGGAGGTGGAGAATGTTCAGAGAAGAGAAGTAGCCAGGGGTTACCACTTGGAAACCCTTACCTCTGAAAAAAATGTGGAAGAACTAGAATTATACAATTTGGAGGAAAGGGCCAAGGGGTAGAGACACCATAATTACAGATAAGAGCATAAAGAATTTTTCTGAGGGGTTATGTGGACAAGTTGTTCTTCTCATCTGCAGAAATTCTAGGAAGAACAATGAGTTTACGTTAGTGGGAGGAGAGTCTCTTTGGTCTTAAGTGCAATAAAATACTCTGTCAAGCTGATGAAACCTTGAAGTCAGTGGCCATGGGACACGCTGTCCCTAAAGATTTTGAAAAAAAAGAGAATTAGAAAATTAGCTGAGTGAATGAATAAGTGAATGAATGGATGGGTGAACGAAAAAAACATTTATTATGTACTTATAAAGTACCACACATTTTACTAAGCTGAGAATATGAGTACAAAAGCAAGACAGTCCCTGCCTTCAAGGAGCTTGTATTCTAAAAGGGGGAGACAACACATATAAGGGAGTGATGGTTAGGAAAGAGTGTTTCTATCTGGGAAGTTACCTGGATGAGGAGAAGTCAGTTGATTCGCCTTTTCTAGAAGCAAAGGTAGAGTTAATTTGATTACTATGGGGGGAAGGGGTTGCAGAAGTGGAAGGGGAGAGGAGTAGGTTATATGTAAGGCAGTATATTGGAAAATGGCCTTTGTGAAAGAGGATAGTTTGATCTGGCACCAGCTACCAGATTGGTGAGGTCTCACCAATTAGACTGGGGAGCCAAAGTTCTTCCAGGGTATTTTATCTGAAAGTCCAGTTGGAGACAGTGGTAACAGCTTCCTCAGGTTAGACAGTGATAAACTCCTTCCAAATTCATATTCTTGAAGACAACCATCGTGTGTCCCCCTAATTCTTCTCAGATATACATTAGTGCATTGTTGATAGAGCTGTGAATTAGCACAACCATTCTGGACAGCAACTTGGAATTATATGAACTACGCGGCTAAAATATCCATATCCTTTGACCCAGAGCTGACAATGCTAACCATATACCTCAAGGAGATCACTGATCAAAAGACAGGTTCCATCCATGCACACAAAAATGCTGACAGCAGCCCTTTAAACAACTGAAAACAAAGTAGGTGCTCCTAGATTGGGTAATAGTTAAATAAATTGTGGTTTAATTGAGTATCATTGTCTGCAAGAAATAAGGAACATGATCAATATAGAGAAGAATGGAAAGACTTACTTGAATTGATGCAAAGACAATGGCTACGGGTGCGGCTGGGTGGTGCAGTGAGTAGAGCACTGGCCCTGGAGTCAGGAGGACCTGAGTTCAAATATGGCCTCAGATACTTGACACATTTACTAGCTGTGTGACTTTGGGCAAGTCCCTTAACCCCAACTGCCCTCCAAAAACCAAAAACCAAAAACCAAAACAAAAATAGAAAAAAAACGACAATGGCTACCACTAAGTAAATAAATGGAAAATACCACAATTATGAAACAATTGAAGATGAATATTGTGAAATAATACAGAACAAAGGGTGGATTGTAGAGTGAGGAAGATTTAGATTTGGTATGAGGGAAAATGTCCTAAAAATTAGAGCTCTTTAAAAAGGGAATAGGCTGCCTCAGGAGGTAATGTTCCACCTCTTTAACTGGATGCTGAATGGGATGTTGCAGATGAGAGGTGAGCATGGGATGAACTAGAAGCTCCCATTCTACTCTGGGATTCTGAGATTATAGAAAGGGCATTTGCCCAAGATCACATAGCTAGTTACAGAGCTAGAACTGAACCCCAGGTCTCCTGAATCTTCGGTCCATCACTCCTTGTACTACACTGTGGGAAGCTGGTGGTACAGCGTAGAGTGCTGGGCCTGGAGTCAGGAAGATCTGAGTTCAAATCCAGCCTTAGATTCTTACTAGATGCATAAGTCTTGGACGAGTCGCTTAAATCTTTGTTTGCTTCAGTTTTCTTAACTGTAAAATGTAAATAATAACAATACGCAGAGTTGTTACGAGGACCAAATGAGACATTCTTTGTAAAACGCACTTAGTGCGATGCCTGACACATAGTAGGAACTATTTAAGTGCTTATTCCCTCTCCCCCACTGCAGTTGAAGATATTCCTTTTTTTTTAATTTTAATTTATTTTCTTGGTTACATCATTCATTTCCACAAGGTTTTGAGTTACAAATTTTCTCCCCTTTTTGCCCCTACCCCCAGCCCAGAACAATAATCCCACTGTAAGGCCCCTCCCACAATCTGTTCCCTTTTATGCCCTTCTCCAACACCCCTCTAGCTTTCTAGCAGGGCAGGGAGGGGCACCCTGCCCCCGTCCCTGTATGTATTATTTCCCAGTTGCATTTGATTGTATAGCTTTAAATACTAGATTCTTGCAATTCCTCCCCTGTCACCCACTCCCACTGGGAGGAGCAGCAATTCAATACATGAAGATATTCCTAAATGTTACTATGGATAGTCGAAACTTTATGAGGAAGAAGCAAATTCGACTGTTATTAAATAAACCAATTTATTAAAATAAGCCGATCAACAAGAAGTGATTTCAAATCTAAGAAGACCAGCGCATCTCTGAGAGACAGAATTATGGAGACAGGGACTGGAGTTAAAAGTATAACATTGTCCCTCTTGGTCACTCCCTCAACTGTTACCTGTTACCGGAAGGTTTGGACCCCACAAGGTGAGGGCTCTCTTGGGGTTCCTGGAGGTAAACACCCCTAAATCTAGTTTATGATCCCCTACCTGTTTCCTGTGAACAATCATTGAGAAGACACAATTTGTTCAAAGGAAAGGCATTCACTAAGATTACAAGGTAGATCAGTAGTCACAGAACATTCCACCAGAAACCTTAGGTACGCTTTCACACAAAACACGGTGTCGTTGGTAAAAGTAGGCACAAGCTTAGTATGACAGCCATGATGCACATAGGTGGGGACTACATATTGCCAAAGCTCCTCTGGTGAATTGATAATTAATTTATGAAATTATGAACCAGGGGCTGGTTCTTTGGATACTCATTGGGAAAGACCACAATTGACAGCAAGGAATGGGGTGGCAATCACACTTTAATAAATACAAAGGGTATGAGAGCAAAGGGCACAGAAAATACTGAGACAAGTGGCAAGAAGAGGGAGAGATACAGAGGCAGATGGTGATACTGGGAGGGAAGATGGGAAGGAGAAGTAAGTCAGACAGTATGGGGATGGTGAGAGGCAGAGAAGGTAGGTCACTGATGTAACCATGGATTAGAGTTGGCAGCTCTAGGGACCATGGACCCTTAGGAGATGAAAGAAGGTTTAGGGACAAGAATCTGAGGTCTCATTTTTATGAGTTTTTTTTTTTTTGGAGGGGAAACAGACCAAGTCCTAACTGTGCCACCTTGGGGTTAGTTCAGTAACATATTCAAATCATCTCAAAGTTAAGAGTAAAAATTCAAAGTTGTCATCTCAAAGTTATTAGCTTCTTTTGATGTTTTGCCAGCGTGTAGTTGTGGAGGTCTGGATTTTGTCCAGAATTTACATATCCCAAGACTAGAAACCTTGACAGCAGTGCCTAGATGACTCTTCCTGATTTTGTACATATTACCAGAATGTGAGTTTTGACTAATATGTAATACTGTTTGTAAGCTATGCTCCTTTGTTCTCTGGGACAGTTTGTACATGACTTCCAGGTTCCCTTTTGCAATCTTATTTCCTGCTACCTCCCCTTAATACTGGCTACTTATAAACTTACTATGCTTACTAGAAGGGGAGGAGATGGGCAGGGGGAATCAGAACAAGATATAGTTTTAACCCTGGTACCACAGGTCCTCAAAGACTTCTCCCCCTAGGGGAATCCTCACAAAGCTCTCTGTTGAATGGGCGCCTCAGCTGGGCTCCTGTAGCCTGCTCTTCTCTTCAGCTTAACTCAATTATCAGAGCTAGTTCTTTTCTGAATTTCTAGCTGCTTCTCTTCTCTGCTGTAAGAGGCCCCATTCCTTGAAGTTAAGATTTCCACATTTGAATAATTGCCTCTCTATGCAAAGTGCGTCTATGCTTCCTCTTCTGCACCTTGCACCCTGTAACTGATTCTGCAAATACAGGATGGTATTTCTCTCCCAGGACAAGTAGTCCCAATGGCCTTTGCTCAATCCTCATTCTCCTTTGCCTCTCTGCACCTTTTGACACTGTTGATCACTCTCTCCTTGATATTCTCTTCTCTCTAGCTTTTTGGGATATTCCTCTCTCCTGTGTGACCATTCACTCTTTCTCTGTCTCCTTTGCCAGACCCTCTTCTAGACCATACTCTCTAATTGTAAGTGTCCCTATGGATCTGCCCTGGACCCTCCTCTCTTCTCCCTCTATAGTATTTCACTTTGTGATCTCATCAGCAAACACAGGTTTAATTACCATCTTTATGCTGATGATTCTCAAATCTACTTATCCCGGCCCCAACTCTCTAATGACCTCCAAATGTGCATCTCCAACTGCCTTTCAGATATCTCTGTATATCTGGTAGACATCTTAAACTCAGTATGCCCAAAAGGGAACTCATTATCTTTCCTTTTAACCCTCCCCCACCAACCTTCCCTATTGTTGTACTGGGAAAGACCATCTTCCCAGTCCCTCAAGCTCACAATGGAAAAGTCATCCTGAGTCCCTCGCTATCTCTCACCCCACTCCTCCACCCATATATCCAATCTGTTGCCAAGGCCCACTGATTTCACCTCTGCAACATCTCTCAAATATACCCCCTTTTCTCCTCTGACTCTACCACCATTGGTACAGACCCTCATTACCTCCCACCTGGACTATTAGAATAGCCTGCTGGTGGATCTGCCGGCCTCAAGTCTCTCCCACATTCAGCTACCAAAGTACATGTGATATCATGTCATTCCCCCATACGCTAAACTCCAGTGGCTCCCTGTTGTCTCCACAATCAAATACAGAATGCCCTGTTTGGCATTCAAAGTCCTTTATAACCTGGTTAGGTTATGAACCCCTTCCTACATTTCCAGTCTTTTTATACCTAAGTTCCCAACGTGTACTCTTCAGTTGAGTAATACTGACCTCCTGGCTGTTCCACAAACAAGACACTTCTCTTTCCACTTTAGACATTTTCTCTGGCTGTCTCCCGTCCCTCTTCTGCTCTATCTACAGACCTCTCTGACTTCCTTTAAGTCTCCACTCAAATCTCATCTTTTATTGGAAGCCTTCCTCAACTCTTCTTAATTCTTATGCTTTTCCCTTGCTAATTATTTCCTATTTATCCTTGCTTTGTATATATCTGTTTACGTGGTGTCTCCGCTCATTAGATTGTGAGCTCTTTGAGGACAGGAAGTGTCTTTGACTCCTTTTGTATCCCCTGAGCTTAGCATGATGGCACTTAACAAATATTTATTGGCTGATCAATGTGGGGGGAGAAAAATCTCTTCCTCTCCCTCCTTCAGGTGAATAGCTCAATTTTCCTCCAATTCTTGGCTTTCTCTTCATCTTTCTCAAATTGCCAACTGTCTTTAAGGCATAGCTATTTAAAGATTTCAAGGATATGACCAGTTTTTTGGTTGTTTTTTTTTTTTGCTTGTTTGTCCAAAGGCCAACCACCCTTTAATGTCATCGGGGAAAGGTGTTCACTCTTCCTAAAAGGATGGGTACTTGCCATCATCTTTATGATTTTTTTATGAGATATAACTACATCACATTTCCCCCTCCTTACAAAAGTGAAAAACCTAAGTGACTCTCTAAGTAAATAAATGGAAAATACCACCCTAAAATGAAAGATAGTTGAGCCTGAGGGATAGTCACCACTGCCCCTGGTGAGACAGGGACAGCTTTGGGAAGTTGTCCTGTGCTATCTTGGAGTACAGGTTCCAGTACCCAGCCTGCTCACCAGCTATGCGACCTTGACCAAGTCACTTCTCTCTGAGCCTTGGTTGCTTTGGCTACCAAGCAGGGATAATAATAATAGTTAATATTTAAGGTTTATAAAGCATTTTACATTTGCTATTGCATTTGATCGTCATACAAACCCTGGGAAATAGATGCTATTATTACCCTCGTTACAGAGAAAGAAACTGAGGTTTAAAAGGTTATGTGACTTGCCCAGGGTTACACAGCTAGTAAATATCTGAGGCAGGATTTGAATTCTGGACTTCCTGCCTTTGATAGTGCTCTATCCACTGCACCACCTAGTTACCTGTAGGCACCAGTACCTGCACTATTTATCTCAAATGGTGGTTGTTCAAATGAAATGTTTATGAATTTCTTTATAAGCTGCAAAGCTGGCAGAGGTACATGTTTCTTTTGTTATGTAGAGATTTCTGTGTGAGCCTGAAATCTTCTGGGTTAAAGTGACTAGACCAGAGGTGAGGAAAGGGACTTTAGGGGCTGAAGAGATATTCAGAGGGGAAAGGGTGTCTGAAGAAATGCTACACACAAAGTTTGTTCTTTTTCAAGGAATGGATACAGCTGGTAAACTAAGGGACATCCAATCTGGGGAGAAGAAAGAGGTGACTACAGAGACCTGCACCCATGCTGCACTTTCCATGTGGGATCTAGAAACCATTCCTTCTACCCTGCAATGGGATCCAGACCCCTGCCAAGATCTCCAAAATTCCCATTGTGAAGGGGATCAGGAAGAAACAGGGAGGAGTAGGGTTACCTGCTCTACCCAGGGGCTGCCTGAATGTCTACATAAGGACCCAGATGAGACCAAAAGAAGCATCCTTTTGGAGGGGTTGACTATAGCCATGGATTCGGATGTCTTCCAAGCAGATCTGCTGGAAATGGACATGAAAGGGAATGGCAGCCTCATCGAATGGGGTCAGTCCACAGAGTTTCTGAAATCCCCATGCCCAGAAGAAGAGCCAACGAGGAGTGGCAGCCAGGCAGGTGACATGGCAGATGAAATATACTCCAATGTTGCTGTGAAGGCTTTGCCTGGAGGACTAGGGAAAGGCAGGGCAGTGGTCATGGAAGCAGTGGAGGAGGAGATATCTTGAGAAAGGGTCATTCTGGTGAAAAGGTGTATAGCCTTCTGTTTGTGGGAGTTGAGAGATGTCTGCTGTGGAGACCAAAGTTCAGAGCAGTCTCCCCTAAGTTCAGTGACAAAAATGAAAATTATTTCATGGTGTTCTACTTCTCTGTATATGAAAGGAAAATGTCAAGGTCAAATAGTGATAAAGGCTCAGGAATAATAAACACATTGATACAAGTTAAGTAATTTGGTATCTGATAGAATAAATCTCATTGGAGTCCCTTTTCCCCACTCCACCCCAGCATTTCACAAAATCTTAGAGGAAGAAATAAGGGAAAAAACCACCACATTTATTAAGTACCTACTATGTGTCTGGTACCATGATTGGCACCTTACAGATGTTATCTTATTTGGGCCTCACAACAATCCTGGGAGGTAGGTGCTATAATTATCCCCATTTTCAGAAGAGGAAACTGAGGTAAATGAAGAGTGAGTGACTTACCTAGGGTCACAAAGCTGGTAAGTGTCTAAGGCAAGATTTGAACTCAGATTTCCCTGACTCTAGACCTATCCACTTGTGTAACCTACCTATCTCTGGAAGGAGACTGGGAAAGAACCTGCTTTTGACCCATATTTAGAAAGACTCTCTTCTACTCTATGCCACAAGTGGTTATACAACTTCCAACTGAAGACTTCTTGGGAAGGAGAATCCTCAGTGTCCTAGATTTGGGTAAGCCCTGTTTGGAAGTCCTTCCTTATATTGAACTGAAATCTGCCTTTGGGCAGCTAGGTGCCCCAGTGGATTGAGTGCTGGACCTGGAGTCAGGAAGACTCATCTTCCTGAATTCAAATCTGACCTCAGACAATTACTGGCTTTGTGACCCAGGCAAGTCACTTAACCCTGTTTGCCTCAGTTTCCTCATCTATAAAATGATCTGGAGAAAGAAATGGCAAGCCACTCTAGTATCTTTGCCAAGAAAACCCCCAATGAAGTCACAAAGAGTCGGGCACAACTGAAAATGATAGAACAAAAATCTGCCTCAGCACAATTTCGACCACAGCTTCTGGTTCAACTCTCTGGGGTCGAACAGGACAAGTGTAACCCCTTTCTCACATAACGTCCCTTCAGGTACCTGAAGACAATGGTCATGGTCCCCCCACTAAGACTCACCTCTAAGCTAAACATTCTCATTGCCTTCAACCAGCCTTCCCTTAGTGTGGATGTTAGTTCCCTTGCCATGCTGGCTTACCCTCCTCTGTACCTAACTAACACTGTCATTGTTATGCCTAAAATCTGGTGCCTAGAATAGAGTACAGTTCTCCAGATGTGATCTGGAAAGGACAGAGGACAACAGAATTCTGACCTACCCAGCTTTAGATACTGTGCTTCCCCCAAGGGTCCCCTGTCCCAGTCACATTTTAGGGGGTTTTGTTTGGGTGGTTTTGACTGCCAGGTCACATTGTTGGACTTACAAAGCTTAAAGTTTTCTTTCACAACATGATTAATGTGGAGATATGTTTCTTGCGATAGTGGTCATATAAGCTATATCAGAGAAAAAAAATGGAACTCAAAATCTTACACAGATGAATGTTGAAAACTGTCTTTACATATTATTGAGAAGAATATTATTAAGTAAAAAAAAAGACACTATGATAGGAAGAGAAGATGGACTTAGCACAGTGCCTCACACATAGTAGGTGTTAATAAATGTTGATTGATTGATTGATCAATGTGGAAAGAGGGAAGGGTGAAAGATAAACAGCGTAGTACCCCAATGGCACCCATGCTGTGTTAGCAGAGAGTGAGACAGGTGGTGGATCCCTGGTGGTAACTTTTGGAAGGTGGGTGAGAATATCACAAGATGGACATACATTAGTATGTATTTTATTGTTAGAGGGAACTTCCAAAATGATAAGATCATTTTCCACATTTGAGCACGGTATATATGAATATATATGCCACAAACTGTGTGCTAAGCATTGAAACAACAAAGACAAAACCAAAAAAGAATCCCTGCCCTCACCTGGCTTTCCTTCATTATGCTAGCTAGATTATTTCTGGGATGCTCTTCTTCCTCATCGCAATCTCTTCACATATAATAGATGCTTAACAAATGCTTTGTGGTTAGATTAGATTGGATTTTTATTTTCTGTACCTATCAAACATGGCATATAGTACCTTTCAAATAGTAGGTACTTAATAAATGTTTGCTTATTGACTAAAAAATTTAGCTTTTTGACTTTCTTAGCAAATATGGAGGCTACCAAGGAGGGTTCCGTTCCTCAAATTTATGCCCAGAAGTCCTTTCACACAACAAAAATGGGTTCTTTGACAGTATTAGGGATATAACCCAAGGCCCAGGGCCTACCTGCAGGTACCAGACTCTTCATTTTCCAACATTCAGTCATGTCTGAGACAGACAGATAGCCGGATGGTCATTAGCCCTTCCATGTGTAGAAAAGAGAGTGACCTCCTTGGCAGACCTCCTGACTCCTGTCTTAGATCAGCATTAAGGACACTACCTCTCACTACCTCTCACAAATCCCCTCACTCCCCTCAGCCAGTGGCACAGAATATGGTTTTCATTCAGACAATCCTCATTCACATTTCTCTCCTTTGAAGCACAAATTATCATCTTCTTTCCATATTCACCTTCTTCCTTGTGTCAGTAATTTTCCATTCCCGGTTCAGTGAATCCCATCATATACGAGATACCACCTATCATGCATGAGATTATTTTCAGTTTTGAGGTCATTCTTAATTAAACTTCTTGGATTCCAAATTAATTGTTTTATGCCATCACGAAGGTTGCTGCCACCAGGTGACAGGGAAGGTGGCAGACGTTTCCTAATGGAGACTGAACCATCTGGCCATGTCAGGAAAGTAAAAATGGAACCTACAGAGACAGCACACGTATGATTGTGAGTCAGATTCTCAATAATAATGAAGGTAACTCCTTAAATTTAAAGAATTACAATATATGTGTTTTAGCTACCAGGCTATGTTGAATATAAGATTATACAGGGTGCCCCCAAAGTCTTAACACTAAGACTTTTGGTATATCCAGTATAGGCAACCAACAAAAACATAAAATCAAAAGCCATTCTTCAATAGATAAATGGTCAAAGGATGTGAACAAATTTCTTGAAAGAATTACACACTATTAACAACTATATGAAAGAATGTTCCAAATAATTAATACTAAGAGAAATGCAAATCATGTTAAATTCTGAGGTTTTACTTTACATTCTACAAATCGGCAGTGATGGGAACAGTCAGGGTTGGAAGAGCTATAGAAAGACAGGCACAGTACTGATTTTTTGAAAGGTATGAATTGATACAACCATTCTGGAAGACAATTTGAAGTTATGCCAAGACAATGACTAAAATGTCCATACTCTTTGACCCTTATTATATGCCACAAAAAGGTCAATGACAAAAAGAAAGGCCTCATATATACCAAAATATTTAGAACACTTTAATCAACTTTTGTTTATTTTTAATTTATATCATTCATTTCCACGAGATTTTGAGTTACAAATTTTCTCCCTATCCTTCCCCTACCCACCACTCCAGAAGAACAATCCCACTGTATACCCCCTCCCCCAGTCTGCTCTCTGCTATATCCTTCCCCATCACCCCTTTGACTTTCCGGTAGGGCAAGATGGGTCTCCCTACCCCAGTGCTTGCATATTCCCATTTCCCAGTTGCATGTAAATAATAATAATAAATATATGTATACATCTTTTAACATTTGATTTTAGAACTTTAAACTCCAGAATCTTTCCCTTCCTCCCTTGTCACTTACCCCCACTGGAAAGACAAGCAATTCAATACAGGCCGCACATGTGTAGTTATGCAGAACATCTCTACAATGGACATATTGTGAAACACTAACTATATTTCCCTCCCTCCTATCCCGCTCTCCACTTGTAGAATGACACTTTAAAGGAGCAAAGAACTAGGGGGGTATAAGTAAATAACATGTGGAATGACTAAACCAGTTCGAATATTTGCCTATAATAGAATATTACCATGCTTGCTGTAAGAGACAAATATGAACACAGAGAAGCATGGGAAGATGAAAACAGATGCAAAATGAAGTAAATGAAGTCAAGAAAACAGCATATATGACAAAATAGGATAATGGAAAGAAGAACAAAGTGATCAAAACTGAAAGCTGTGAAATTATGACCAAACCTGGCACCCCAAAAAGATATGAGAAAGTACCTCCTCACCTTCTTTTCCAAGGTTCAAGGACTGTGGCTGTAGAACATTGCACATTATGCCAGAGTTTCTCAATGTTTTGATTTTTGTTGAGCATTTTTTTCTTTATTCTTTGTTATAAGGAATGTCTAGCTCCCCAAAGTCTTCAGTGGGGAGAGAGGGATACATTGGAGAATGTAGGTTATTTATAAAAAAAGATATAGCAAAAATGTATTTTAGAAAACATTACAATTTTAAATTGTATAAATAAGAAATACCTTGTAGAACAGATGTACAAAATCATCATGTTTAGATAGATGTTATTTACAACTGCATAGAAATGTATTCTGTCTATAATCTCCCTTTGCCAGGCATTCATTCTCTGACTCCCCAGTACAAAGCAGTCCCAAATGTATAATCAGCCTGAGGGACAGTCTTGGGTGGTGAATGCCAGGCATTTGTTTCTAAGGTCCTTTCTACTCCTAAGAGTCCATGATTCCTTGCAATTTTTTCTTTGCAGGAAGAGCAAGGGTGCGACAAATCCAAAGGTCATTCTACTAGGCTTCATTTCTCTTTCCCTCCAGAAGATTTATCTTCCTGAGCCCCGTCTCGGTTAAATGTTTGATATTTGAATATGCATATCTTGGGCGCAGTTCAGTTGACTAGCAGAAGGAGGTGGTATGGGAAATTTGGGAGGAAACAAGGAGAAGCCAATTTGGCTCAGTTATCAGCAGCGGTAGAGACAAAGTATGCAATCGTCTTGGACTGAGAATCAACTGTACACTTTGTGTCAGTTTTAGGAACTTTATTATTCAGGGCAAAGAGACTGAAACAAATGTAGACGCGCACTCTGTGTGCACATACAGTTTTGAACCAACCTAAGGCTGGGCACCACCACCCAGATGCAGGTCCTCATTATCTTGTGCCTGGATTATTGAAATAGTCTTCTAATGGGTCTTCCTGCATTAAGCTTCTTTCCACAGAAATCAATGCTCCATTCATCTACCAAAGTGATTTTCTTTTTTTTTTTTCCCCTCTGTTAAAGTCATGTTTATTGTTTAAATTGTTTGTTTTTATCCCAGTGGAGATTAATTTAAGCTTAATCATCCAGTCAGTGCTTGTCCTAGCTACTTTCTTCAATACCAAAAACAGTAAAACCAGCTCATTCATATGCTCTAAGGCCTATTACTTCCACACCAATCATTGCCCATGCTCTTTTAATTGTCCCATCATGCTAAGAATGTTAAAAAAAAAAAGCAAAAAAAGCAAAAGGCATAGCTGATAGGCTTATTTATCATACCATTTCTTCAAGTATTCAGAATGCAGCACGCTTGTCTGCATTGTAGATCAGAAGCCTATTTGTGACATGAACTTGCACATGGGATGGTAGCTCCTGGTGGGATTGCTAATGAAATGTCACGTCACTTTGTATGATAATGATTCTTCCATACCTTTATCTAATTTTCATAACGTTTCCCATGTTAGTGAACAACACTAGATAAATTGTTCTTTTCCCCTCCCTTGGTGAGACATGGGCTTTAAAACTATATATAAATAAAGCATCTGTAGTGCAAACACCAAGGAAACAGAATGACATGGAGATAAACTCAAAGTTGCCAACCTTGACAGTTTCAGCAGGATGGATTGTTTTGGTTTTATTCTGCCCAATTTCCTGCATCCCTATTCTCAGTTCAATACTGTTATGTTGATACTGTTGATGTCCCATGTCAGCCACAGTGGTTGCAAGAGACTGCCAGGGAGGGAGGCAATGAGGATCATGTTGGGAAAAAAGAGACATGACCTCTGTGATCTTTATGCACAGTACATACATACAGTACAGTACATTTTAACCTCTTGTCAAAAAGCAGTTCTCATCTAAGAGAAGTGCTTGTCCTGTTTTGAGAGCGTAAAATACTGGCAATGATGATGAAGATAGGGTGGCCCAAACCAATATAATGAACACAGAAGATGCTTACTTTTTTCTCTCTTCAATATAGAACTATTCACATTTTGGGCATAAATATCCTATTATAAGAAAGATTTGAAATATTTTTATATACCACCCTCCCCTGAAAAAAAAGAAAGACTACATAAGAGGGAGAGGAAAGGAAAAAGGAAGGAATGAAAAGACAAGAGAAAGGAAGAAAGAAAAGGATGGGAGGAGGAGAAGAGAAAAAAGAGAAACCTCCTTTCATAATGCTACGCATACAAGGTCAAACCTTCTGTAGGGACATTGTTGTCAGAGCTTCATTTCTTTTTAATTATTATTTTCAACACATCTGTGTTCTTTGTCGAAACTGAAAACATTTTTGAGTATAGTTAAAGTATTATTTTATTTTTTAAATTAACTTTTATTTTTAGTTTACATCATTCATTTCCATAAGATTTTGAGTTATGAATTTTCTCCCCATCTTTCTCCTACCCACCACTCCCAAATAGCGATTCCACTGTATACCCCCTCCCCCAATCTGCTCTCTCCTATATCCTCCCCCATCACCCCTATGACCTAATTAAAAAAAAATCCAATAAAATTTGTCCAGAGGAAAGTTATTGGTAAATGAAAAACACGAGAAGGAAACAAAATATGTGTACATCTCTTAAGACAATCATTTGTACCCTTATTTAATTTCATGTTTTCAATAGCAGAGGCCAAAAGAGTTCATTAATAAAAAGAACATTTTCTCCTTCAGTGCTCAGTTTAGGGATGAAATATTCTTTCATAGTAGTATTCTGAGTGTACAATCTGATAAATTTCTGGATGCCAAACATTCTGGGATCATGGCCTTATTCTCAACCTCATTTATATGAATGTTGTGAGTTGAACAAATTTAATATATAGTTGCATGAAATTCTCTCAATTAAGAGATAATCATGGGGCAGCTAGGTGGTACAGGCCCTGGAGTCAGGAGGACCGAGTTCAAATACAGCCTCAGACATCCAACAATTAAAAAAAAGAGAGAAAATCATTAAAAAAAAAAACCTTTTCTGAGGACAAAAAATTTCTTACCTGAGTCATATACTTTCTGGTTTTAAAACTAAGAACTCAGGGTCATTCAACTGATTCAAAGAATTAAAGCTGCTAAAAATGTTATTGCCAAAATAACCTCTCTGCATCAGTATTTAGAATAAAACACATTTTTGCATTTTAGGTTTGTGCTTTTTTTTTTCCTAAAAGACATAGAATTTCGTCCTGTAAGGTTACATAGGGGAATGTTAGAATTGTTTACTGAGGTTTTCCTTTAAGTAACTGTTAGACTAAGTTATAGTGATAAAAATTCAATTACTGAACTGATTCCTTGAGATAATGCAGGTGGGTTGGCTCATTTCACCTTCTTCTTATGTTTAATGTGGCCATTTCTTTTATACTTGCCATTGGGGATTCCATTGTGTTAATGTCCATTAACAGGGCTATGCTCACTTCTAGACCAGAGATGTGTGCTTTGCTTGTAGGTGAATTTGACCATACTTGCCAAAACAAAGTAAAGTAAGGCAGCACCGGGTGACAGCACAAAGACAACATCCGATAAAAAATACTGACATTAAGAGATGTGGTGGATGGTGGCCAGAAGAGAATGTAATTGATCCAATAGATAGTTCGATTGAAAGGGTGACTGGGCTGGTCCTTGTGAATTTCTGATACCTTCTAGGCACATGCACAGTAGCTGGGATCATTAATAACTTTCACCAAGGCTTCATATAAGTCATGTTCAGTCCTTGACTTCCATTCCAGCAATATCCCCATGCCTTTTGCCTAGACTCGGATCATTGTATCATAATGAACTCCAAAGAGTAGAATACCCACCACAGGAACTCCATGGTACATAGTTAAAAAAATGCTGTTCAAGCTACCATGGCTAAGAAAGACTTTAATATTGAGTGTCCAAGCAGGTCATTCTGGCTAGGAGTTTTGTGTTATTCCCCAAATTCTTTGGTTTGAGTCCAGAAAATGTTTCCACCTTATTGCCCAAATAGACTGTAGGGTCCATGAGGGCAAGAAGCATGCTTGATCTTTCGAAGTGCTTAGCACAGTGTTCTGAACATAATGAAGGAAGGAAGGGACGGCATGAGGGAGGGAGGGAGGAAGGAAGGAAGGAAGGAAGAAAGGAAGGAAGGAAGAAAAGAAGGAAGGAAGGAAGGAAAGAAGGAAGGAAGGAAGGAAGGAAGGAAGGGACAAAGTGCTTTTCTTAAAGTGCAGGTCTAACCAAGTCAATTGCCCTACTTAATAAACCATACTGGCTCCTTATTGCATCCAGGTTCAAATACAAAATGCTCTGTTTGGCATTCAAATCCCTTCATAATCTACCCTCCCTGAAACTTTTCTAGGTTTCTTGTATCTTCCTCCTGCCTTATATTCTTTGATCCAGTGGCACTGACCACCTGGTTGTTCCATGAAAAAGACACTCCTCTCTGCTCCAGGTATTTTCTCTATCTGTCCCCCATGCCTGGAATGCCTTCCTTTCTCTGCTCTGATGACTGGCTTCCTTTAAGTCTCAGCTAAAAACCCCATCTTCTAAGGAAGCCTTCTCCAAACCCTTTTTATTTCAGGTGTCTTCATTCTGTTAATTCCTATTTACCCTGTATATAGTTTGTTCACAATTGCTTGTTCTCTCCCCCGTTAGATTGTAAGCTTCTTGAGGGTAAGAACTGACTTTTGCCATTTTTGTATCCTCACTGTTTAACACAGAGCTTGGCACACAATAGGTGCTTAATAAATATTTAACCAACTTTAGTTTAATGACTAAAACAAAAGTGGGGGATGGGGCTGCTAAGTGGCACAGTGAATAGAGCACTGGCCCTGGAGTCAGGAGGACCTGAGTTCAAATCTGACCTCAGATACTTGACGCAAAAACTAGCCATGTGACCTTGGGCAAGTCACTTAACCCCAACTGCCCTCCAAAAAAAAAGCAAAAAAAAAAGTGGGGGATGGAGTGGGAGATGACTCAGATATTATCATAAATGAATAAAATTCGTGAAGTTTATTCCTTAGAGCAATTTCTGAAAATCTAGAGAAAAAAAATCTGATTCAGAATAGTTCTTGTAACAGCTTAAGAGCTAAATTTTTGAGGGACACTTAAGCCTCTCTGTCCTTGCCTCCTCTAACATTGAAGAATTTTCCGGATCTGAACTTGGTGGCCCTCATCCCAGCCGCTTGGTCCAAGTTCATGGGCTTACAGAATCCTTTCTCTGACTTGCATACTGCTGGCTGAAAGACAGGCATCTGCTTTTTTTCTGAGCTAAACCTCTTTATTCAGTCTCAAATCAGGAACTCCGCCTGCTTTTTTTCAGCTGTTTTCCAAAGTAATTCTCATGAGGGGGAGCTCCTTCTTTGTCTTCCCTTCTTGGGAAAGCCCCAAGTGAATTTACCCAGTCACATCTGGGCTGTTCTGCTCTTCCAACTTCTTGCCTGCCCTCCCTCTGTAGTCCTTCTTCCCTCCACGTTCTAAAGTTAGCAACCAACAGCCTTGGGCTGCTAGATTCTTTAGAAACTGCATTTCAGCAAATGTACTATGTGGCTCTCTCTGTATCTATATTAGATACAAAGTTTAAAGTCACAGCAACCCTTATACTGAGAGAACAATGATCCACCAATCTTTTCTTGGAGTGTAGGGCCTTGTCACTGCAGTGACTCTGTGTCCTGGATTCTCTGTCACAATCTTAATCTAAGAAAAGAAAGCATGGCTTTTTTTTTTTCTGGTAAAATTGAATAGACTTTTTTTGTGTTGAATAATTTGGGTGGGTGTTACATACATTGAGTGGCATACAGTTTTGGAACATTATCATTATTTTTGTTTGCATTATTTCATACTACTTGAAGTATGAGTACTTTTCTAAGGGCCCTAAAGACAAACAAAAATTTAAAAGGAATCATGGAATCATGGAATCGTAAAATATTTAGAATTGTCCAAACTCTCCTCTTACAATGAGAAAGCAAACTGAAATAAGTTTAAGTGACTCTCCAAGTCACACAGGGTCAGAAACTGGGATTCCTAATTCTAATTCTAGGGGCAACTAAGTTTTTCCTTACAATTTTGTGAAAATAGGTTCTAAAAATTTCCTTGACAAGCCTGTAATCTGCAAAAATTATGTATGTATGTATGTATATATGCATATACATACATATATGTATATATATGTATATAGTATAGCAAATACCTATCCAATACAACATATTTGGAAAAAAATACTTGTGTTTTATTTAAACTATTAGCTAATAAAAATAGCTAGCTTTTATATTATGCCTAAAGTTGGGAAGTACTTTACAGATGTCTCATTTTATCCTTACTACAGTCTTGGAATATAGATCCTATTATTATCCCCATTTTACAGATAAGGAAAATGAAGCTGATTAACTAGGTCATGGTCATTCATAAATGATTTTTTTTTTTTTTTGCTTTTTGGAGGGCAATTGGGGTTAAGTGACTTGCTCAAGGTCACATGGCTAATTTGAGGTCAAATTTGAACTCAGTTCCTCCTGACTCCAGGGCTGGTGCTCTATTCATTGCACCACTGAGCTGACCCCAGCTAATAAATATTTGAAGCAAAATTGAACTCGTGTCTTCCTGACACAAGTTATCTACTATACCACCAACCTGACTATAAAGCCTCAGTGTACCAGTAATGGAGTGATAACCTTGGTGAGGCCTAGTGGTACAGTCTCCCAGGGAATAATGACCTGAGGGACAGATAAATATGTGGAGGGCAATCCTGGGAGAAGACTGAACTGACTAGCTCCCTTTCCCTGTCAGAATCTGATCAAGTCTGTAAGGAAACCCTTCTGGGGAATTCATCCAATGAAGGGTCAACATGGAAGCTTTCAGGGCCGGTGACTTTGAGCCAGTGCCTCCCCATAATGCAGTCCTGCCTCAGGTTAGGAAGGTAAAAGAGCCAGCTTAGGTCCTTCCCACCAAACATTTGTTATACAAAAGACAATCAAGGGTAGCTAGCAAACATATTTATCCAAATAAGCAGTAAAACAGAAATTAGTGCAGTTTATATAGATTAGGGAAGATAATAGAATGCATAGGAGCAAACAACCTCTTTAATTCAGGCATTAGATAAAATCTCAGTTCAACCAAGAAAAGAGTGATTTCACCAGAAAAGTCTGCTATTAGCAGTTTCTGGGGGTGTAGGTGCTGGAAATCAAGGTACACGTGGGGGGGGAGGGCTGGCTTTGCTCATATGTCTGTGACTCCAGAGTGTTCCCACTAGCCATTCCAAAATTTGCCCCTTCTCTCAATGAAGTTTCTCTCTTGTAGCTTAGAGCCAATCAGTAGTCCTATCTTCCTATCCATCTGGGAACTGCCCAACTCACCTGCGGCACCAGCAAATAATTATCAAGCAGGATCCCATGCAAGGTTACCATGGTAGGTATTCAAAATATAGAGACAAAAATCTCTGGTTCTCAAAGAATTTAGGTTCAGCTGGAGAAATGCACCATGTACACAGATGAGTAAATAGGAAGTAATTTGAGGGGGAGGGATGAACAATAACAAGTGGGCAATCAATAAAGGTTTTACATAAGAGGAAACCTATGATAAGGATCCTAAGAGGTGGAGGTGAGGAAGGAACACATACCAGGTATTGAGGACAGCTTGTGTCAAGGCTTAGAAGTAAGAGACAGAATGTTAAGTTCAGGGAATAATTATTAGGCCTGCTCTGCTGGAATGTGGAGTGCATGAAATAAGTCTGGAAAAGTAGTCTGGTATCAGATTGTAAAAAGCTTTAGATCAGTGGTTCTCAACCTGTGGGTCATGACCCCTTTGGGGGTCGAACAACCCTTTCACAGGGATCACAGGGGTCTCATAAGACCATTGGAAAACGCTTATTTCCGATGGTTTTAGGAACCAAAACACTGCTCCTCTGTCTGTCTCCAGGCAGGTCTGCCCACATGCATATACACCCACATATGAGTATTAAAGGGTCCCAGCATTATGAAGGTTGAGAACCACTGCTTTAGATGCTAGACTGAGGAGTTGGTATTTCATCTTAAGAGCAATAGGGATCCTAGATGATATTTATACACGTAACATGGGTCTATGCCTTAGGGAGATTATTATGGTTGCATGGGAAAAAGGAGAGACTGGAAACAGGCAATCCAGTAAGGAGGCTATTATAATAGAAAAGGGGAGAGGTGATGAGCTAGAGTGGTGGTGAGTAGAGAGAAATGGATTTGAGAGATGCTGTGGAGATACAATGTATAGGACTTGGCAACAGATTGGAGAAGGAAGCATCTGGGATGGCTGTAAGCTTTTAAAATTTAGTGACTAGAAGAATGTGGTATGGGTTCATTAAGGGGAAGATAATGAATTCTGCATTGGACATGTTGACCTTAAGATGTTAATGGGATATCCAGGTGGAGATGTCTGGTGAATGTTTGGCAATATGAGACTAGAATTCAGCAAATTAGAACTGTATTTATAGATGTGGGAGTTATCTGCATATAGATGATAATTAAACCCATGGGAGCTGGTGAAATTAGAGAAAAGAATGTTGTGAGAGGAGAGAAGAGTCCTAGGACAGAACTTTGGGAACTATTCATGGTTGGGGGTTGTTAATGATGATCCAGGAAAGGAGTTTGAGAAGGAATGGGTTTTAGACAAGAGAAGAAGCTGAAGAAAGGAGTATCCTGAAAACTGTGGGAGGGAGTTGGTTGAGAAGACTAACAATTGTAGAGAAGTCAAGTAAGATCAGAGGCTGAGAAAAACCCATTCAACTTGGTGGGTAAGAGATCATTGACTCTGGAAAGAAGAATTTCAGTTGAGTGGATAAGAATTGGAAGCCATGTGTCAAGAGGCTAAGAAATAAGCTGGAGTTATAGAGAGAAGACTTTTTTTTTCTAGGACTTTGTTTAAAAGGAAGAGAAGAGCAATAGCTTAAGAGGATGTCAGGGCAAAAAAGTTCTTTAAGACTGAGGGAGGCCTGGCCATGTGTGTAAAAAACAGTATAGGACCCATTAGTTGAATAGAGATTGAAGTTAAGAGAGGGAAGATTCATGAGCAAAGGAGGAAGCTTTTTACCAGAGGAAAGGAAAGGGGAGGAGATTAAGGGCACTCATACAAGGGTTGACTTTGGCAAGGAGAAGGGACACAGTTAGCATGGTTAAGTAACTCCCTCCAGTGGCATAAAGCAGGATATGAATAGGAGAAAAGAAAGAAGATTGTGGGGATAACTCAGTATGGATGGGGACAGGTGAAGGGGGAAAGGGGCAGTTTGAGACTGAACTGGTCAATTATGGGCTCAAGACTATGGTAACAAAGTCAAGATAAAGAAGGTGTGATGGATTGGGAGAACCTATTCCCTCAATAGGTTTAGGAGGGGTGCAATAGAAGGAGAAACGGAGGGTCAGGAAGTTATGATCAGAGAGAAACTTCAGAGTTTCAGGATCATGGAGGCACCGTAGTAATAAGATCCAAGGTATGGCTATCCCTGTGGGTTACTAGCATGGAGCAGACATAAAGATAATGAAGTTGATGAACTGGGAGGTCAGGATGTTCGAGAAGACATCAAAATCTATGCTGCAATTTCCATGTATTAGGGCAGAGGTTGGAATGAAGAAAACTGTCTCAGGTACATACACAAGTATTTGAAAAAAAAAAGAGGGAGAATTGTACCCTAGAGGCCAGTGGATGACAGAATCTGAATAGGGTGATTGTTGTTGTTCAATCACTTCCAACTCTTTGTGATCCCATTTTGGGGGTTTCTTGGGAGAGAAACTGGATTTACCATTTCCTTCTCCAGCTCATTTTACAGATGAGAAATTGAGGCAAACAGGGTAAAGTGATTTGTCCAGAGTCACATAGCTAGTGTCTGAGGTCAGATTTGAACTTAGGAAGATGAATGTTCCTGACTTTAGCTCCTGAACTCTATCCATTGTACCACCTCACTGCCCTGATACAAATGGTTGTTGTTCAGTTGTTCAGTGGTGTGTTTCTTCTTGACTCCATGGACCTTCTACCATCTTTCAAAGTCTATCCAAATTTACGTTCATTGTTTCCATGATACAATCTATCCATCCTATCCTCTACCATCCCATTTTCCTTTTGCCTTTCACCTTTTCCAACATCAGGGTCTTTTCTAATGAGTCCCATCTCACCTGGCCAAAGTATTTAAGTTTCAGTACTTGCCTTTCCATTGAATAGACTGAATTAATTTAAGTATTGACTGATTTGACCTCCTTGCAGTCCAGGGGTCTCTCGAAAGTGTTCTCTAGCACCATAATTCAAAAGTGTCTATTCTGCAGCACTAGACTTTCCTTATATATAGCCCAACTCTCACAACCGTACATTGCTACTGGAAAAACCATAGCTTTGACTATATGGTTTGTCGGCAAGGTGATTTCTCTGCTTTTTAGTATGCTGTCCAGATTTGCCATAGCTTTCCTTCCAAGGAGCAAGTGTCTTCTAATTTCATGGCTGTGGTTGCCATCTGCAGTGATCTTTGAGCCCCCAAATATAAAATCTGACACTGCTTCCATTTCTTCTCCTACTTGCCAAGAAGTGATGGCACCAGTTGCCAAGATTTTAGTTTTTTTTATTATTTAGAATGAGAAAGATGAGATCACTTCAAGGAAATTAGAGATATCAAGGGAAAGTTTTTATGTAAAAATGGGCTGATAAGAGGCAAAAATAGTAGAGATTTAACAGAAACAGGAGAGATTAAGAATTGACAAAAGTACATAAAAGAACTGTACAAGAAAATTCTTAATATCACTGATTGAGATGGAGCAGACCCCTACAGGGGAGAGGTTTCAAAGTGATAGAAGCAGAGGGATGGTTTGTAAATGGCAGTGAGGAGCAAGGAGTCGGAAACACACTTTTCTTGGCCTGGTGGGTTGGGGTAAGGGGCAGGGATGAGAGGAGCATCCAGCATTGGGCATGGTTGTGACAGATGTAGCATCTCCTGGAGGGTGTTAGATTTCCTTGAGTGGAGGAAATTGGAAAGAATATAATAAGAGGTCTGGGTTTAGGATAAAAGAGAGTTTGTTCATCATAAAACAGAGGTACCAGAGAGAACAGTAACCCAGCAGAGGATAAGGAATTGGGAAAGACTGGGAAAAACTAGATGAACCTGAGAGAACAGGGATGGTACCAGCATAAGAAGGTATTAGGACCTCGGTGAATGGCTACTCTAGTCACAGGTGTAAGGGGAGGAGGAGGTAAGAATTTTTTAGTCACTGGATAGGAAAAATATCAGTCGACTAGTGACCCTACTCTACAGGTTCCTGTAGTGATGGAGAACAAACAGTGGGTAACCTGTTCTCTCTCCATAGACAAGGCAGTGAAAGGGAAGACAACATATCAGTCAGTAAGAATCTGGTGATTGATTTCCCAGGGACCAAAATAAGCACATATTCCTTGCCATTTCCTTTACATCATCCCAATATAGTAAAGACTGAAAGTAGCTACTCATGAAAGATATGTTGGGATTTCCAATCTGATCTGTGATCTGAGGTCCTGGCCCTGGTCCCTGAATCAATATAAAGATCTGGGAGCATTTATTACTGGTGTGACCTTAAGCAAGTGACACTTTAGCTGTGTAAACCTGGACAAGTTACTTAACTTGTCTGCCTCAGTTTCCTTTTCTGTAAAACAGAAATAACAATAGCCCCTACCTTCAGGATTATTGTGAGGATCAAATCCCATATACATGTGTAAAATGCTTTGCAAACATTAAAAGGCTTATATAAATGCTATTATATAATATAATGACGTCTAGGCCCCTGTTTCCACATCTGTAAAAAGAGGCCAGAGTTCAGGCCCTCTTCAGCTCTGGAACGACCAGTTAAGCAAGTTGCTCAGACAGTTTGGTGGAGCTGGTTAGAGTAACTAAGGCTTCATCACACGTGGCAGTGGGTTTTAGAGTTAGAGGTCTCTAAATTCAGTCCCTGAGAGGGGGTGGGGTTTGAGTCCAACCCTCCAGGCACCATAGATGATAAGGGGAGGAGTAGGTGCGGGGGCCGGGGCCGAGGTGTGAGCATCATCCCCCACCTAACTAGGTGCTGCTCGGTGCTTACAGAGGGTGAAGAGGCTGTCCTCCACTTCAGACGTTCTGTAACTCCTGATTGAATAAAATACCCCACGTAAAAGTCATTTCGTATGGGGAGGCACAACCCTGGCACCCATATGCACTGCTGGACTCAACCGTTACGTGCTGCAGGAAGCCTGGGCACTGGGCCACTTAGGACCAGTTATACCATCCTTTTAAGGCCGGTGTCCAGCGCTCCGGTAGTGGTGGGGTCCTGTTTGTCCGGCTGAATCCCGTAGGGCACGTGTGCAATGTCCTCCCTGGGCCCGGATTGGGACACACAGGGAGCCTTTCTCTAGGCCGCCAGGTCTAGGTTCAAGGGGCGGATCCCTACGAGGCTGGGCTCCGTGGCCGGGCGGTGTCGGTTGGGGAAGGGGCAGGTCTGGGGAGGAGAGCCCACCCCTTTAAGGCCAGAGACCGGTGCTGGGGCGGGGCGGGGTCCCGTTTGGGGGATTGGGACTCGAGGCCCATTCCTTTAAGGCCGGATCCGGGGCTAAGTTCCCACGGAGTGGGCCGAGAGCTTCCCGGGGAATCGCCGTGGCGGGGTTGGCGGAGACTGGGCTGGACTGGGCTGGCCTGTGTAAGGAGCGCGGCGGTCGGAGGGCGGAAAGGCAGCTTAAAGGCGAGGCGGCGGGCAGCAGTGGGCAGGGACAGGCAGGGTTCTCTCGCCATGGGCACAGCCTGGGCCGGGAGCCGGAGCCGCAGTTCTAGCCCCCGGACCCCGCGCCCGCTGGGCCTGGCGCTGTGCGCCGCCGCCGCGCTGCTCCTGTGGAGCCCGGGCCGAGCTGCAGCCTACTTCCCGGAGGAGCGGTGGAACCCCGAGTCTTCCCTGCAGGCGCCGCGGGTCCTCATCGCCCTCATCGCCCGGAATGCGGCCCACGCGCTGCCCTCGACCCTGGGCGCCCTGGAGAGGCTGCGGCACCCTCGGGATCGGACCGCGCTATGGTGAGGATCCCCATCCCTGCCCCCTCCCTGTCCCGTGCCCTTCCCCCGCCTACCCCGGCCCTGAGCGCTGCGTGCCTTTGTCTTTGCAGGGTGGCCACGGACCACAACGTGGACAACACCTCGGCTGTGCTGCGGGAGTGGCTGGTGGGTGTGAAAAGCTTGTACCACTACGTGGAATGGCGGCCCATGGAGGAGCCGAGGTGAGGAGTGGGAAGGGATCTTGCAGGAGGCGGGAAACTGGCTACGGTGTCCTGGGCTGGTCTGAGCTGTCAGCCAACCTGCAGAGGCTGCTGGGGGCCAGAACACCCATTCGGGGACAGGGACAGGAAGGGCCAACCATGGAGGCAGCCCCTAGACGGAGATGGATTTCCTGCCTCCCAGGATCCCCTCCCCCCCAAAGGAATAGGCTGCTATCTGGTTTGGGGATCCAACCTGGCCCTGGTAACTAACTTTTTAGGCAATTGTGGCTCCCCACAGGTCCTACCCTGATGAGGAGGGTCCCAAGCACTGGTCCAATTCTCGCTATGAGCATGTAATGAAGCTGAGACAGGCAGCCCTGAAATCAGCTCGGGATATGTGGGCAGACTACATCCTGGTAAGAGCCGCTGACAGCTTCCCACTCTTCTCTTTCTTCCCCTCCGCGCCCCCCCCCCCCCCAGCCTCCCATCCCCTTGGGTTTATGAGGGAAGAGGAATTTGCCTGTCACAAAGCTGAACTGTTGCTGATCTAACAGAGGCAGCAAGAGTGTCGAACTTGGAGTCCCCAAAACCTGAGTTCAAAATCCACCTCTCAGACACATGTTGTGTGATCTTACCCAAGTCATTAAACCTCAGTTTAGTTCTTTTCTGCAAGATGAGAATAATAATATCCCATCAATTAATATATGCCTTGCAGACTTGAAGTATTCCTCTTGACCTCTGTGATTTCGTTGATTTGAGGCTTTAAAAAGCCTTAGAGCCATGGAGCATTGCCTGGGGAACCTGAAAGGACTCTCCTAGCATCACAGATGAAGTATGCTTCCCAGTCTATTCTTTTTTTTTTTGATGGTATTCTTTTTTTCTCTCTCTCTTTTTTTTTTGTTTTTTTGCTTTTTGGAGGGCAGTTGGGATTAAGTGACTTGCCCAAGGTCACAGGGCTAGTTTTTGTGTTACGTGTCTGAGGTCGTATTTGAACTCAGGTCCTCCTGACTCCAGGGCCGGTGCTCTATTCACTGCGCCACTTAGCGGCCCTCCTAGTCTGTTCTTGAATCTTTGGTCTTGTTGATTTTGAGGCTAGATCTTCATTCATTTTATGCCACATTGCCTTTGGAAGTCATTTTATAAAGGTCAGGGGTTTTGTTTGTTTGCTTGTTTTGGACTGGCCCTGTGATTTCATTGGTATAAAGGACTCTCAGAGGAAGAAACTCCCTGTTCTAGAGCTGCTCAGCCTTCACTCTGCTGCTCAGTTCTTTGCTTTGCCATTTATAATCTTAAGAGAGTTGCCTGGAACACCAAGAATTAAAGTGACTTGCCTAGGGCCACTCAGCTGAAGTGATCATCATCAGAGGCTGAACTTGAATTCTGGGTCTTCTTGACTCTAAGGATGCCTCTCTCCTCTATGCCACAGTATCTCTCCATAAATCATCATCTTCATGATCAGAAAGGCCTCATTTGATAAAAAAAAAAATGAGAATTTAAATTAAAAAAAAAAAGGCCCCACTTGGGCCACCAACGTCCATGCCTGCTTTGACTTAGCATGCAGAGATCCAGGGACCAGTGATCCTGGTGTCTCTGGGGAGTTGACAGATGTTCCAGTATTTCTCTGGCCTTGGGTAGGTTTGCGTGAGCACTTTTCTTGGCAGAAGTAGCAGGAGGCAGAGCAGAATTAAGGTTGGGAGTGTGGCCCTTCTCTCCCTATGGACTGTGAGAGACAAGTCTTACAGGAGAAGGAGCCAGTGCAGGAGAGGAAGACGTAGAAACCAGAAATAATTGGCATCACAAGTACTTCTTGCTTTAAGCAGACTTGGTGTGTGATCATTTTGATCAGCGGTTCTCAACCTGTGGGTCACGACCCCTTTGGAAGTCCAACAACCCTTTCAGAGGGGTCACTTAAGACCATTGGAAAATACATATTTCTGATGGTTTTAGGAACCGAGACCTCTCCTCTATCCATCTCCAGGCGGATCTGCCCACATGCAGATACACTCACATACAAGTATTAAAGGGTCGCAGCATTAGGAAGGTTGAGAACCACTGATCTAGATTTATAAAACAGGTAAATTCATTCCTTCCCTTTTGCAAAAGGATTGCCACCACCTGTTCCTGCCACCATCCTTACACCAATGTTCCTCAAAATAGCAAATTTCCTTAGTCTTTGCAGGGCCTGTGAATGTAAATACAGAAACACCCTGGACTGAAGTGGTCAGTGTCAGCACCTAGCACAGACTTTTTGAGGACATTATCTCAGCTGTGATTTGAGTTTGAACTTGAGAGTCCTAACTCTGCCACTGGCTAGCCATGTGACCTTGAATAAGCCCTGTCATTCAGATGGGTCTCAGTTTACCCCTCTGTAAAATGAGCAGGTTGATAGAGAATGTCTCTGAGGTCTCTATCAGTTCTGATATTTTGTGACCTAAAGAAAGAACTTGGGGCAGCTAGGTGGCAAAGTGGATAGAGAGCTAGGCCTGGAGTTGGGAGGACCTGAGTTCAAATCCAGCTGTAGACATTTACTAGGTGTATGAGCCTAGGCAAGTCACAACCCTCTTTTTCTGAGTTCCTCATCAGTAAGATGAACTGGAGAAGGGAAATGGTAAACCACTCCAGTATTTCTGCTAAGAAAACTCCAACCCACCAAGGTCACAGAGTCAGACACGACTGAAACCACTGAACAACAGCAACAGAGATAGATTGTAGATTGAAGCCTCCAACCACTCCAACCTTGTCTCATTTTTTTTTTTTTTTTTGCTTTTTGGAGAGGAGAAGACAGGGCAATTGGGGTTAAGTGACTTGCCCAAGGTCACGTGGCCAGCAAGTGTTAAGTGTCTGAGGCCGGATTTGAACTCAGATCTACCTGACTCCAGGGCCGGTGCTCTATTCACTGTGCCACCTAGCCACCCCCTTGTCTTATTTTCATAAGTGCCTTTAATTGTTGTTAAAAAAAAAAAAGAAATTGAGACACTACCCCTAAACCAAAAGGCAAATAAATATTCACGTCTGCATTCAATTCTCTTTATTGGGAAGATGTTAATGGAGTCATGATCACTGTTGCACATGGCATTTTGTCGTCTCCTTTTTACATTTAACATCACTTCTCAGACACATTTCTGTCTTACCAGTGTCCCTGTGTCCCTTTTCACTGCCACATAGTCACAGTGACAATAGCTCCCTTTCTATATTCTTTAATGCTTTGCAGATTCCTTTAAGGTCAGTAGTGCAAGGATTATTATATTAATTTTGCAGATGAAGAAACAGGCTCAGAGAGAGAGAGGGATTTGTCCACACTCACACAACTAGTGAATATGTGTTGGAGCCAGGCCTCAGTGCACCAAGGTCCAGTCCAGTGCTCTTCCCACTCTATCACCCTGCTGCCACCAAGTCACTGCTTGCCTAACACCTTGTTGGGCGGTGGGGGATGAGGGGAGTGTTGGTAGTCATTTGGTTTTGAATGGCACAGCTGGGAATGTCTTTGCATAAATTTCTTTTTCATTTAGAGGGTGGACTCCAAGAGAGGAATTTCCAGACCAAAGAATATGAATAGCTTTGTGGCTCTGGTTTGTGCTGGAGGAGTTTGGGAAATACATCACAACCCTTTCCTGATATGAAAGTGATGGGGGACTTCAGTTTTCTGAGTATCTGCTGGCATTCTTCCTTAGATCAAAACAGAGTAGCTAGT
This sequence comes from Pseudocheirus occidentalis, assembly GCA_028646575.1. Lineage (NCBI taxonomy): Eukaryota > Metazoa > Chordata > Mammalia > Diprotodontia > Pseudocheiridae > Pseudocheirus > Pseudocheirus occidentalis. The sequence goes on from CM053594.1 coordinate 63,562,991, forward strand.
GATTTCTTAGTGAGAATTGGAAAAGGGTGAAATGTCTATCTTTAAAAAAAAAGTAATACTTAGAGAAGGGAGCCAGGATCACAAAGAGCCAAGATAGCTTTGTCAAGAGCAGGTCATACCATTCTAACCTTGTATTTTTTGACAGGGTTATTCTAGTAGATTAAAGGAATCCAACGGATAAAGTTTGTTCACATTTTAGTTAAGCATTTGCCAAAGACTCTCATGCTATTCTTGTGTAGAAGATGGAGAGAGGTAGGCTAGATGGTGATGTATAGTCAATAACCATATGGCTGGTTAACACGATAGTATGGTTAGTCAATAACCATGTGGTTGGTCAGATCTAAGGTGTCCTCATTAAGTGTTTGATGTCCCCTTGGAAGGATTTCCTTGACTTTGTGCTGCCTGACGTTTTTGATCAATGACAGTCACATAGCTTGTCAGAACCAGTTGAGATGTTAGTTTTTCTGAGTTGTTTCCCCACCTCTTTTTAAATCTTCTAACACAAGAGATGGCTCAATGGGTAGGGAAAGGAGGGAAAGAATTATATTTGAAAATGAAGGTGATGTAAGAATGCAGTAAAATGTGATTAAATAAAGTTGCCATGTAAAAAAGTATCTGGTTATATAAACTGATGCTGAGTGAGGAGAGCAGAACCAGAACTTTGTATACAGTTACAGACACATCGTATCTGTGATGACTACCTTCGATAGACTGGGCTCCTCTCAGCAATGCAGGGTTATAAGACAATTCCAAAAAACTCATGATGCAAAGGGCTATCCACATCCAGAGAAAGAACTAGAGTCTGAACGCAGATTGAAGCCAACTGCCTGCTCTCTCTCATTTTTGTTTTGTTCTGTTCCTTCTTTCTCGTTCATTCCATTGGTTATAATTCTTTACAACTTGATTAATGTTTAATGTGAAGGTATTTGTAGGACCTATATCAGACTGCATGCTACCTTAGGGGGAAGAGGGGAGGAGAAAAATTGGAACTCAGGGGATTATGGAACTGAATGTTATAAATTAAAAGTAAGTAAATAAACTTAATGTGAAAAAAAAAGTATCTGGGTTGTCTGGGACTGCTATGCTGGCTAGTGTAAGAGAGGCTGGAAGGCAGGAGGAAGACAGCTGGGGGGTGTTATGTCCTGAGAACTTTGGACAAACCAACTGGCTTGATGGCTGCCTCAGTCACATGATGTGAATTCTACCCTGTCTTGCTTCTTCTGCTTTTTAGTTTCTGGATGCAGATAATCTTCTGATAAACCCAGACACTCTGTCTCTGCTGATTGCAGAAAACAAAACAGTTGTGGCTCCCATGTTGGACTCCAGAGCTGCCTATTCCAATTTCTGGTGTGGGATGACTTCTCAGGTAAGCAGACCACAACTTCCATACAATGTGTGGTGATGACTGTGCGCAACATAAAGGTCCCACTTTCAGGATTTTGGTAACCCTGATTCTGTTGGCTTCTGAATTGGTCATTTAAAAAATATCAGGGTTTGTCTGCCCTGCCTTTGCTTTCCACATTTCCACTGAAATGTAAGCTCCTTGAGGGCAGGGATTGTTTTCTGCCTTTCTTTGTATACCTAACACTTAGTATAATACCTGGCACATTAGTCAATTAATAAAGCTATGAATAAATGCCTGTTGGTTTATTCCCCACCAGTTCCTGCTTTCTCTACATTTATACTTTTTTGTACAGAAACACAAGCAATTCTTTGCTGTATATGATCCTTGCCCTCTTGAACTCACCTTCTAAGGCTCTGATTCTCCCTTGGGAGCTCCCTGGGTATTCCCCTTCTACTCAGGGACTCAGTTGTCTTTCCTCCCAGGGCTATTATAAGCGGACGCCTGCGTACATACCCATCAGGAGGCGAGATCGTCGTGGCTGCTTTGCTGTTCCCATGGTACACTCCACCTTTCTGATAGACCTAAGAAAAGAGGCTTCCCGGGAGCTCTCCTTCTACCCCCCACATCCTGATTACACCTGGTCCTTTGATGACATCATCGTCTTTGCTTTCTCCTGTAAGCAAGCAGGTGAGCATCCCCTGCCTTATTACGGACCTGGGGCAGCCCTGCAACATTAGACAAGATTCAGTTCCAAGGAGAGAGTCACACACAGAATGACAAAATCTCATATTTGCATAAATATCTCCACTTGCCCATCCACCTACCATGGTCTTTTAATCATCTTGGTATTTGAATGTTTGTGTGTTGTTACAGTACTGTAGTACTTTGACTTCTTTTCTGCTTTTTGCTGCTTGCAGAAGTACAGATGTTTGTCTGCAACAAGGAGGTCTATGGCTTCCTCCCAGTGCCTCTGAGGGCCCACAGCTCCCTTCGAGATGAGGCTGAGAGCTTCATGCATGTCCAGCTTGAAGTCATGGGTGAGTCTGATCCCAACTTGTGCTTGACTGAGGCTCTCTCTGGAAATGGCTGTCTTCTTCCTCTCTCCCTGCTTCACACTCTATATTTGGAAATTCTCTGTGTCCTTTGAGAAGTCCAAGAGAGCAGCTCCCCTGGACCACAGCTATTCCCTTCTCCCAAGATTGAACTGGGCAACATGGAATTAGAAAACTATGTCTCTCTTGAGATCAGATCTCTTTCCAGTCAGAACCTAGTCCACCACTAAACTTCTTGTCAGTATAAGAATGCTGTGTTTGGTCATTAAGAGCCAAAGCTCCTAATTCTAGAGACTACTATCCATAAGACTGATGTGGATGAGGCTTATAGACAGTGTATAGAAAGTCAAAGGAGGGAGAGGTCATGGTGTGTAGGAGTAGTCTGGGAAAACTTCATGGAAGACATAGGACATAGCTGGCCTTGAAGAAAGGATTGGGTTGGGATTGTCAGAAGGCAAGATGTGGAGGTGGAAGTGGGTAAGGCACAGGATCATATGATTTATTTAAAGGTATTATTATTATTATTAATAGTATCTATAGAGAGTCCTTTAGGGGTTGCAAAATACTTTACAAATATTATCTTTTTTTATATTTGATCCTCATGATACTTCTGAGAGGTAGGTACTATTAATATCCCAATTTTACAGATGTGGAAATTGAGGTAGAGAGGGGTTAAGTGACTTGCTCAGAGTCACATAGCTAATTAGTGTCTTGAGTTGAATTTGAACTTAGATCTTCCTGACTTTAGAGTACAATGCTCTGTCCACTATGCCACCTAACTCATAGTCATTTCCCAGTTTACTCCCCACCCTCCCATTAGAACAGTGGTTCTCAACTTGTGGGTTGAAACCTCTTTGGGGGTTGAATGACCCTTTCACAGGGGTCACAGGGGTCGCCTAAGACCATTGGAAAACACATATTTCTGATGGTCTTAGGAACCGAGACACCACTCCTCTATCCATCTCCAGGCGGGTCTGCCCACATGCAGATACGCCCACATACAAAGTATTCAATGGTTGCGCCATTAGGAAGGTTGAGAACCACTGATTTAGAACCATCTCTTATAACGAAGAAAAGTAATTAAACAAAACTAACCACCACAGGGATCATGTCTGATAGCAAGTGCAATATTATGCACCTCTAGTACCCCACCTCTTCACTGACAGGTAGGAAATAGATTTTATTATTAATTGTTTGGGGTCAAAATTGTGCATTCTATTTAGTTAGAATTTGGCTGCCTTTTGATGTTGTTTTTTTTTGCATGATAATCATGCTTGTGCATATTGGTTCTTCTGGTTCTGTTTTCTCTGTTCTGCAAAAATTCATGTAACCTTACTATATTTCTCTGAATTTCTCATATTCTTCCTTTACTACAGTTCAGTAATGCTCTGTTATGTGCAAGAGTCACAATCTGTTCAGTTATTGCTTAATTGATGGGTACCCACTGTGTTTCTTTCCTTCCTTTTTTCCTTTTTTCTTTCCCTTCCTTCCTTTCTTTCCTTTTTCTTTTCCTTCCTGCCTCCCTCCCTGCTTTCTTTCTTTTTCTTTCCTCCCTGCTTTCTTTCTTTCTTTTTCTTTCTTTCTTTCTTTCTTTCTTTCTTTCTTTCTTTCTTTCTTTCTTTCTTTCTTTCTTTCTTTCTTTCTTTCTTTCCTTCCTTCCTTCCTTCCTTCCTTCCTTTCTCTCTCCTCTCTCTCACTTTCTCCTTTCCTTCTTTCTTCCTATTTCTTTTTTGGCTTTCTAAAAAGTATAGCTATGAATATCATTGTATGTGTATAGGGACTTCTTTGCCCTTGTCCTCCTAGGGTATATATTCAGTAGTAGGATTAATGAGTCAAAGGGTGTGGACAGTTCAGTGACTTCTCTTGCATAATTACAAGTTGTTTTTCAGAATAGTTTGTTGGACCACAGTTTATCACTGTATTTGTGTGAAGCTCCAAACCTTCCAAAATTCATTCATTATTCTAGTGTTTTATCATCTTTGTCAGTTTTATAGGTATGAGGTGAAACCTCAGAATTGTTTAAATGGGCATTTCTCTTATGACTTATGATTTGGAGTATTTCCCGAAATTATCATTTGTACTACTTTAGGAAACTCTTTATATATTTTGACCGTTTATCTATTCAGTAATGTTTTATATATTTGTGTCTATCCCCTTATGTCTTGGATCCCGGCAATAACTGATGCAAAGACTCCCCTTCCCCCCTCCCTCCATTTTCCATTTTTTCTTTTTGTTCTCATAAAACTGATTTTGGTAGGACTTTAAAATGTTTGTATTGCCAAAATTGACTACTTTGTTTTTTGTAATTTCCTTAGTCTCTTGTTTGATCGTGAATTCTCTTTCCCTTCTCCTCCAGTTTTTAATGATGTGACTTTTTGTTTAGGTCACTCAGGGAAGTTATTAGTGTATATGTAGGATATGGTATAATATGGTGATCTAAACCTATTTTCTGTCAAATTAGATCAGTGAATTTCTCTCACTATTGGTTGCACCTGGTTTCTGTTAGTACTGAGTAGAAATACTGGTGGTTTTTAGTGCATTTATTTTGTATCTGGCTGCTTTATTGAAGCTATGAATCACTTTGGTTATTTTCTTCACTAGTTCTCTGGGGTTTTCTAAGTAAAGTGTTATGTCTTCTGCAAATAGAGATACTGTCTTATCTTTTTTTTTTTTACTAATACATTTACCTTTAATTACTCTCTCTTTTTCTTTTGATTGTAACAGCTAACATTTTTAGTACTATTTTGGGATGATCATAAGATATAAAGTTGAAAAACCCTGAAGGATCTTAAAATAAAATTCTCTTGTTTTTTCAAGAGAGAGGTTAATACTCAAGGTAACATACCTAATAAATAATAGAACTGGAATGTTTAAAGGACAATAAGGAGCCCAGACTGGCTAGAACAGATGGTTTGTATTGGGAAACAGTGGTGGGATAGAACTAGAAAGATAGGCTGAGACTATTGAGGACTTTAAATGCCAAGTTCAGAAGTCTGGATGTTAAGCCACAAGAACCACTGAATGTTTTTGAGCAGTTGTAATGCTATGATGGATTTCACTGCTGTTCAGTTATTTCAATTGTGTCTGATTCTCTGTGGCCCCATTTGGGGTTTTCTTGGCAAAGATACTGGAGTGGTTTGCCATACGCTTCTCCAGCTCATTTTGTAGATATGGAACTGAGGCAAACAGTTGCCTAGGATCACATAACTAGTAAGTATCTGATGCCAGATTTGGACTCAGGAAGATAAATTGGTAGTCTTTGGCCTGACCTGGCAGTCTACCCACTGCACCACCTAGCTACCCATGATATGATGGAACTAATTAGTAAAAATAATCTGCATGTATCTGGTGAGGGAGAGAAGAGACGAGTGTCAGGGAGATGGGTTGGAAGCTATTACAGTAATCCAAGAAGGCAAAATTCATTTCTTCCCTCAAAGATAGTATATTTGGGGAGTGTTCAGTCTAGTTAGCTCAGTTTTGTCATCTGTCAAATGGTATGGAAACAGAAATGGCAAACTCTTCTAGTGTCCTTGCCAAGAAAACCCTGAATGGGATTACGATGAGTCAGATATGACTGAAATGATTGATTCACAAACAAAATGAGCCAGGCATTTTGGGATACACAGAAGTGCAAAAGCACGTTCCTTGTCTTCAAAGAGATCACATTCTAGTAGAGACAACATACATAGAATTATGTACATACAAGATATAGTCAAATGTAACTGAAAACAGTCTCAGAGGAAAGTCTCCAGCTGTTGGGGAGAGAAGACTGGGAAAGGTCTCTTAAAAGAAGGTGGCATTTGAACTGAGTCTTGAAAAAAGCCAGAGAAGGCAGGAGGTGTAGATGAGGAAGGAGAGGATTTCAGACACAGAGGACAGCCAAAGATACCCAGAATTAAGAGGTAGAGGGGTCATATTCAATGACAGCAAGAAAGTCAATGCTGTTGGATCAATGTTGCTAGGGGAGTAAGGTGTCAGAAGACTAGAAGGGTAGGAAGGGGTCAGCCAAAACCTTGTGAAAGGCTTTAAAAGTTTAGCAAAGGAGCTTATGTTTGATTCTGGAGGTATTAGAAAGCCACTGGAGTTTGCTGAATGGAGAGGTAGGGTGATATGGACAGAACTTTGCTTTAGAAAGATCACCTGAAACATACCATTTAATTCTTTAAACTGGAACCGAGATCCCTGAATAACATGAGTTAGGACCCTTAGATTAGTCATTGCATGTAGCAGGAAATATGAGTACCTGGACAGACTCTGAGGATGCTGTAAAGCAGGGGACTCTGTGGGCAGAAGTTACTGTTGGAGAATAAAGTAGTGAAATTCTGCAAACCAAGAAGAGCCATGTTAGAATAAGAACTTCTGACACCCCCTGGCTTTTTCTTTTGGGAGCCTTATGTTGGGGGTCAGGGGAGCTGTACTGTCATTGAATATATGGTGAAACGGGCATTAAACAGGAGGGATAACAGTGGGAAAGAAAGGATAGAGAAATGCTTTGAAGGAATAATCAGCAGAACTTAGTGGCTAGCTGAGAGAGTGGGAGAGTAAGTGATGACCTGTGTACCTGAGAGAATTGTGGGGCCATCAGTGCAATATAGATAAGGGAGGTGGAGGTGTTTGGGGGAAAATTTGCTTGTTTAGAGACATGTTGAGCTGGTGTGATATCCAAGTAGAGATGTGGGCCTGGAGCTCAGAAAGAGATCAAGAGGACTGGAAACAGAGGCTTGGAAATCTTTTGTGCAGCCATTTATTGAAGCCATTAGAATGTTTTCTGTGTGAGGGCAGTGAGGAGAGGGCCTAAATCCACCTCTCATTTGTCTTTGAATTTCCAGTTCCTGGTACAGCACCTGACACAAAGTAGAACACTTCATAAGCGCTTATTAAATGCAATTGCTTCTTAGAGAATAGCCTTCTCTGGAATGGGAGGAGAGGGAAGAGAACCCTGGAGAGTTGTGAAAAGGGAGAAAGTGGTCACAGGATCATACAGTAAGAACTGCAAGTGGGCTTTGACATTATTTAGCCCATTTTACAGATGGGGAAGCTGAGACCCAGAAAGGTTTAATAGCTTGCCCAAGCTCGGTAATCAGCAAAGTCAAGACTCAATCAAGAAGCATTTGTTAAATTCCTACCATGTAACATTTACTCTGGTACCCTAGGTACCTAGGGGAGTTACTAGGTAGGGGAAATGTAAACACATCTATACTTTATGGAAGCTTACATACAAGATAATTTTGAAGGCAAGGTACTAGCAGCTAGGGGAGAAGCTTTATGTAGAAGATGGGTGTTTTAACTAAGGAAATTAGGGGTTCTAAGGGGCATTCACAAGAAGAGGCAATGCATACCTGGCGTGGGGCACAGCCTATGAAAAAACTTGGAGTTAGGAGATGGAATATTATGTATGAGGTCTATTATATCATTGAATGTGTGAAGAGTAGTCATGTATAACAAACCCAGAAAGGTAGATTGGAGCTGGGTCATGAAGGATTTAAATGTCACATTTGAACCTTAATCCTGTAACTTCAAGTCCAGCATTTTTTGCACATGGCACCATACTGTCTTTTTCTGTTGGTTTTTGGTTTAGTATTTTATTTTTCCCCAGTTGCATGTAAAAACAATTTTTAACATTTGTTTTTAAAACTTTTGAGTTCCAAATCCTCTTCTTTCCTCCCTCCCCACCCCACTCGTCATTGAGAAGGCAAGCAATTCGATACAGGTTATACATGTGTAGTCACGCTAAACATTTCCATAGTAGTCATGTTGTGAAAGAAAACATAGACAAAAACCAAACCCTCCAAAAAAAAAAAAAGTAAAAAAAGTATGCTTCCATCTGCATTCAGACACCATCAGTTCTTTCTCTGGGGATGAATAGCATTTTTCATCCTAAGTCCTTCAGAGTTGGCTTGGATCATTGTGTTGCTGAGAACAGCTCAGTCATTCACAGCTGATCACCTTACATTATTGCTGTTATTTTGTACACAGTACATTTCACTTTGCATCAGCTCATTCAAGTCTCTCCAGGCTTTTTCTGAGAGCATCCTGCTCATCATTTCCCTTATAATGTCAAGTACCATAGAGGGGTCAGGGAGAATGAGGCAGGATTTGGTACTTAACAGGTCACTAATGACCTGGATGGGAGCAGCCTTTGAGCAAAAAAGGAATTAGATTGCAGAAGTTGAGGAGAAATGAAGGAAGTTGAGGACATCTGAGCCCAGAGGGCAGACCCTTCGTTGGAGGTGTTTGGCAATTTGGCTCCTGTTGGTGGTTCCTACAGCTGCCTTCCTGTTCTGGCTGCAGTCCAGTCCATAGCACAGGCCAGTGCCTGTTCTCCACTTTGAATTCCTTGGGAAAGGTTCACACTGTGTCTTTGTCCAGACTCCAGGCATGCAGAACTGAAAGTTGGTGGAAGTCAGTTCAACTTGCAAATGGCCAGGTTCTTGTCCCTGGGCATTTCTTGTGGGAAGGCAATAGCTTAGGTCTGTGTGGTGCTGCATCTTGGCCCATCTGCTTTAGCCAATCTGCTTCTTATCCTCCTGGCCTGGAATGCTCTCTGTTCATTTCAGTTTCTCCTTAAAACTCCTCTCTTATATGGAGATTTCCTTGGCTGACCCAACCTGATAATTCCAGACATTTCCTTCCATCTCTCTGGTCTCCCTACAGTGTGTACACAAAATGATTTCCCTGCTGTGTGTTTTTCCATTCCATTGTTCTTACACATATTTCATGTATGGTTTCCTGTGCATGTGTATCCATTTTCCATATGTGTGGTGATATGGTATGATATGTCTGGATGTGTTTGGGGAGGAAGTCCTTGAAGGTAGGAATTATACGAGTGGGTGTTTGTGGTTGTTGGCTTTGAAATCACACTTTTGGTAGTCTGAGGCTAGGCCAATGGATGGACAGTCATACATATCTCTTAAAATTATTGGTGTCTTTTAAAAATCACCTTAGTCTCCAAATATATTCTTCTCTCCCTCCCTACTCTGAGAGCCATCCCTTGTAAGAAAGGTTAAAAAAGGGGAGGGCGGAGTCAGTTCAGCAAACCCAACTGACATATCAACTGAGTTTGAATGTATGCGCAATGTTCTATACTGAGAGTCCCCCATTTCTCTGAGAAGGAGGTTACACATAAAGCAAGGCAATTTTCTTGTTCAGAAAGCAATACACTTAATAGGAAAAAATTTCAGTGAAAAAAGAACCATGTCAAGGTATTTAAATCTGCTAAGGGGAACAAAGGGAAAGAGTTCCCTCTTTATTGTTATTTTATAATAATACTCTGGGAGATCTTGAAACACAAACCTTTTTTTCCCCCACTCATATATACAATTCTGCTCTTATGGAAGCCATATTTTTTTCAACCTGATTTTTTTAAAAGCACAGGCTCTCCTCACTTCTCTGCTGGACTATTCTAATAGATTTCTAATTGGTCTCCCTGTCTCAAGTCTCTCCCCAGTCCAGAATACAGCTTCCACACAGCTGCTAGAGTGATTTTTCTAGGACCCACATGTACAAAAACATTTATAGCAGCTCTTTTTGTGGTGGCAAAGAACTGGAAATTGAGAGGATGCCCATCCATTGGGAGATGACTGAATAAGTTGTGGTATACGATTGTGATGGAACACTACTATACTGTACGAAATAACAAGGGGTGTGGTTTCAGAAAGACCTGGGAAGATCTATGTGAACTGATACAAAGTAAAGTGAGAAGAACCAGGAGATCATTGTAACTGCAATGTAACTGTGTGAGGATCAACTGTGAATGATTTCGCTATTCTCAGCAATGCAATGATTCAAGACAATTCCAAAGGACTCATGATGGAAAATGTTATCCGCCTCCAAAAAGAACTGATGAATTCTGCACGCAGATCAAAGCATACTTTTCTCACTTGATTTTTCTTGCTTTTTTGCCATGTGGCTAATATAGAAATATATTTTTCATGACTTTACCATGTATAACTGATATCATGTTGCTTGCTTTCTCAATAGGTAGAGGTGGGACTGGATAAAGAGAATTTGGAACTCAAAACAATTTTAAAATCAATGTTAAAATATAAATAAATAATTTTAAAAAGATAAAAAAAGAGAAGAGGAGGTACGTCTTTTCTTTGGGGCCATGTGGTCATTATTGTGTTGTGTTCTTCTTTCCACTTAGATTGTTGCTGTCATTGTGTGTATTGTTTTACCTGGTTCTTTTCATTTTGCTTTATATCAGTTCCTACAACTTCCCCCGCCCCCTGCCCCTTTTCTGTATTCTTCACGTTCACTGTTTCTTATAGCCTAGTAATATTGCATTGGGTTCATGTACCGTGATTTGTTTGGTCATTTAGTCAGACAGTCAATAAACATTGATTAAACACCTACTATGCACCGGATACTTTGCTAGGCAGTGGGGATATGAATATGAAAAAGAAAACCCCCACTCTCAAGGAGCTCACACTAGAATGAAGGAAAACAGTAAACTTAAGGAAGCTAAAAAGGGGAGGTAGGGGAGGAAGGAAGGGAACTCAGTTTGGGAGCATGAAATCCATAGGAGAGCAGGGATGGAAACTGAAATGAAGGGGCATCTCTCTGCTCCACCCTCCATTCAGAGTGGTCCCAGGAGCAGATGGTCCTGACGAGGTGTGAGATCCAACATGATATCAGTTATACATCCAAGATGGTGATAAATCTCTACTGTTTCCAGTTCTTTGATACCATGAAAGACTCCATGCTTATCTTTTTATCTCTTATTTTCCTATAGTCAAGTACCCCCCAGTGGAACCTTCACATTTTACCTCTGTCCAGGCCAAGGTACCCGATAAGATGGGCTTTGATGAGGTGAGGATGGTCACTAGTTCTGGGGAGAGTCAGGTTTGGGAGGTGGAAGGGAGGGAGAAGATGGAGGGAGACTTTGGGGTTTGACCGTGGCTTGTGTTTGACCATATAGGTCTTCATGATTAATCTTAAGCGTCGACTGGACAGACGTGAGCGTATGCTGAGGACTCTTTATGAACAAGAGATTGAATGCAAAATTGTTGATGCAATAGATGGAAGGTGAGTAACCGGGGGACCTGGGGGAGCCCTGGGTCACAGCAGGAACCAGTAACATTGTGGTTCCAGGAATTTAGGTTACAAGTCCTGTGATGAGTCCTCTCTCTCCTAAGAATTGTACAGAATTCCTCAGCCTTGGGATGATGTGTGGGGTATCCCTTGCCAAGGTATGGTCACTCTCACCTTCCATTACCTTAGGAATCTCAGGTCTTACTTGTGTGTGTTCCACATGTCCTTAACTAGTTCTGTGGGAGGGGATATACAGTCCATGACCCTCCTCACTGGGCAGATGCACAGGTGTGGAATGCCAGGTAGCTTCTGGCGGACTCATAAGAGGAGCTAAGTCACACAGTGCTTGGAGTGCTAGGCTTGGAGTCAGCAAGACCGGTGTTCAAATCTGGCCCTTGTCCCTTACTAGCTGTGTGACCCTGGACACATCATTTAACCTCTTCTTGTCTTAGTTTCTTCAACTGTAAATGTGGGAACAATAACAGCACCTACCTTGGAAGGTGGTTGTGAGGATCAAATAGATCATATTTCTAAAAAAGTTGATTTCTCTCCACTTTACCCCTCTACTGTACGCAGCTGGCTCAGCCATCGTCTGTAACCTTGAATGGCTTAGAACATCGTTCTGTTCATCTTCCTTTTAGAGCCATGAACACAAGCCAAGTGGAAGCACTTGGGATTCGGATGCTGCCAGGGTATCAGGACCCCTATCACGGCCGCCCCCTCACCAAGGGCGAGTTGGGCTGCTTCCTCAGTCACCACCAAATCTGGAAGGAGGTGAGCGGACCTGGCTTCAGATCCCAGCTTAGACACTTCCTGGCCCTGTCGACAGCACTAAGTTACTTCATTTATTTGGGCCTTACTTTCCTCATTGGTAAAAGTGGAGATAATAATATGTCTACCATATACCTCTTAGGGCTGTTGTAAATAAAAGCAAACTTCCAGTGCTGTACAAACGGGAGCTGTTTTTACTGTTGTTCCACTTTGGGACAGCTCTAATTTTTCCTAGGCTTTCCCCTTACATCGGGCTTAGGCTCAAGCTTCTCTCCCAGTAGCCTATTCCTAATGCCACCCTCTGGGGCCAAGGACAAGTCTGATCCCTCTTCCCCATCTTAGCCTTTCACATACTTGGGAAGCAGCTGTGATGTCTCCCTGAGGCCTCTTATGTTCAAGATGTCTAGCCTAGATGTCAGAAAGGTTGGATGTGGACCTTCTAGTACAGGGAGAGACTGAGGAAGCCTAGCTAGATGTTTCCACAATTCTGAGCTGTGGGGAAGGGAAAGGAAGAGAAGAAGGGGTACCGTGGAGCTGGAGGATGTTATTTATTCTGAAGAGCTGGCTGCTTCTGAAGTATATGGCAGGTTTGTGGTTGTTTGAGAGATGGCAGTGTGAGTGACCTGGGCCAAGAAGGAGGAAGAAGGCAGCAGGGCATAGATAGATGTACGGACCTTCTATCCTTGGCCAGAGTGAGGGGGAGGATAGGGTAGACTGACTAGACCCAGGCCAGGGCCAGTGCTTCTCCCAAAGCTAAGACTTTTGGCTGGCTGCCTTTCTTCCTAGTGGAATCAGTCACTTAGCCCCCCAGAATAACTGAAGCACTGGCCTTGGGGAAACAGAAGAGGGTCAATGGTAGGGAAGGAATGGGAGAAGAATGGCCTCATTGAAATGATGTTTGGAATAAGTTAAGTGGAGGTTAAGGGCATCCTGGGTTAGTAGGAATGATTCTACCCTTTTTTTTGGGAGGCTAGGGGATATGAAACTGCTAAGTAGCCCCCTCAGACCCTCAGCTGCCTCATGGACCATTAGATTCTGTGGTGGGGACTGGGGTAGGGACATTCCATTGTTTAGAGGGGATATGAGAAAGAAGCAATGCTCACATGCATCTGTGGGCACTTACATTTCTATATGTAAGCCCGATGTTAAAGCTTGTGTGTGGCTGCACCTACATGTGTGTAACTAATTTATATTTGTCCTTGAGTGCACAGGTGTATGCATGGACTAGTGTGTCCTCATCCCCTCATCTCCAAATCTTGCATTTCTGGTGCATTCTGGTATGGAGGGGGTGACCATCAAGAAACTCGGAGATTCTTTAGGCCCCAGGCATTTGTGTAATGGGCTGCCCGTTCTCCCTGCTCCTTCATATCACCTGGTTTCATTGGCAGGTTGTGGAACGAGGGCTGGAGAAATCTCTTGTGTTTGAGGATGACCTCCGTTTTGAGATTTTCTTCAAAAGGCGCCTGATGAATCTGATGTATGACATTGAGGAAGAAGGTCTGGAGTGGGACCTGATGTGAGTACCAGGGCTGGAGTCCACAGGGGGCAAGGCTCAGCGGCTCAAACTTTCAGCCTCTCAAACTGAGCCTCTCTCATTACCAACACACTCAGGAGAATAGATTTTCTTCTTACTCATACTCTCTTGTACCTCCCAATTGGGCAGGGAGTTGTCAATAGATGTCACCAGATTGTGCTGAGAAGGTTCTGGATTCCCTGGCAAGGAGAGAATGACCCAAAGATCAGCTTCTCTCTTCTAGGCTTCTGGGGAGGAGCAGGTTCTCTCAGTCTATATAGGATGCCAGGCTCAGGCACTATCCTTCAAAATTGGAAACTCCCCTTTGCGTGACTAGGTCATAGAGTCATAGACTTTTAGACTAGGAAGGCCCTTTGAGGTTCTTCCTAACAATTAAAGAACTTCCTAACAATTGGAGTTCTCCAAAAGTGGAAAGGACTGGCTGGGAGAGGGTAGCTTCCTCCTCCTTGGAGGTCTTTAAGCAGAGACTAGGCAACCCCTTGTCAGGTATATTGTCATAAGGATCCTGTTCTCGTTTGAGTTGGACCAGATGACCACAGAGGTACTTTCTAATTCTAAACTGATTTTGTGAAAACAGGAGAGGTACCCTCTCATCCTCTGTCTACCGTATTTGAATACATTTAGTGAATACTTGAAAGATGGCCCATAGGACCCCAGCAGAGGCTTGAATTAAACCTAGAACAGACCTGCAACAGATTTACTGGCTACAACTTAAAGTTTAAATTTAGCAACACCTCACTTATACAGAAATCAGTTATCTGGTAACCTGGGAAGTGTAGGACATAGGTAAGAATCCAGGAATATGCTAGAAATGCCCTTTGGTGGACAGTAATGTGATAATGCACATAGGGAAGGCCGTTACACTCCATGTGGAATCCCATAATTTAGCAGCATTCTTAACAAAAACAAACAGAAACTTTAAAAAACCCACTATAATGAATATACATTTTAAATAAGGATGATAACAATGTATTCCCATTTGGGTCTCCTTCCCATCTTTGTCTTTATACCTGTATTCATAAAAAGTTTATTTTTTCCTTTACCCAGTCCAAGTCAGTGTATACACTTTCTCTGGTTCTGCTTTTTTTTCCACATGGCTTTTTTTCTTCTTCTGTAAGTCTTTCATTACTTCAGTACATAAGTGGATCTGTGACCTTGTCCATCTCATAATCCATCTGTACCTTTTCACCTCAGATGCTGCTGTTTTTCAGCAAATCCTTTTGAGGGTCTGCCTCATGCTGCTAGAGGTCTTTCTTTGATTATTTTATTTCCTGGATACCACTGAAACACCCAAGCAGCTCATCTTTGTTCTTACTAGGTGGCCAGCCTACTTCTTTTTTCCATTTATGCACTGCTCATCTGTCATCCTTTGCTCTTGCTATAAGATCAACCTGTTTCCTTTCGTCGTCATAAATGTCTTTGATGGTGTCTCTTATGCCACTCCTTCCAAGCCATTCATTATCAGTAACATACCATTTATATACACCTGTGGGTTCTTTCATTGTTCTTTGGATTACTTGTAGTTGTGACTTATGATTCCCAGCAGTATAATTATAACCAAGAGGAAGCTGGTATTTAAAGAGCTGTGTGATTTCTCAAATGCAATGTTATCCATTTATTTACAATTCATTTCTAGACCCACCTCTGTATCCATTTGTAGTATATACTCAAGATATTTGGATTGATGGACTATGTCAATGGGCTGCCTGTCCAGCTGCATGTTATAATCTAGGCAGTATGCATTCTTCATACACTTTGTTTCCGTAGTGTGGATTGCTAGACTAATCCTTTTTTGAGTGGCTGTGGATCTCGTTGAGGAAGCACTGGAGTGTTCCAGGGCTCGATGAATTCATCATGGTATCATCCACAAACAGGAGCATCGAGAGAGCTTCTCTGTCAATAAGGAATTCTTCTACTTGGGCTTTGCACAGGACATCCTCTGTGACACAGGTGAACACCTTTAGTCTCCCTATTTTGTGCCTTAGTTGATATTGATACTTAAGTTTCTGGACAAATTATCTCTATGGTCCCATTTTTCATAGAGATAATAGAGTATCTTGTATGATATTTTAACATGTATGGGAGACATCTTCTAAAAGGAGAGCCTTTAAGGCCATATTTTTTTGCTCAGTGGATTAAATTTTTTTTGTAAAAAAAATCGCTAAACAATAAATACAGTATGACGCTGTATTGCCTACACCTGTAAATTGTATGAGTGTAAGGATGTGATCTAGTATAGAAAATAATTTAGGGAAGTTGCCTATTTCCGTCTCATTTTCATCAGTTATACCTTGATATAGATTTATTCTGTTCTCATAAGAAAGTAGATAAATCAGCAGTTGTTGATCTCTTCTTGTTGCCTTCTTTTGGTGTTAGTACTATCTCCAGTGCTGTCATTCTTTTGGAACTTTTCCTCTTTGAGAAATCTTTAAAAAAGTGATTCCTCTAGTATTTAAAACAAAAAATTGTGTCACTTTCAACATTTGGTTGAAAGGAGTCCCAGCCCTGCTTTCTGACTTTATCATCTTAAATGCCGTTGCTTCTTCCATATGTCAGTGGTGTAATTGCTGATGAGAATAGAGCACTATAAAAACTGGCAGATCTTTCCTATTTCCCCATGTATTTGATATTTTCCTTCCAGTTCAGTGGTTCTCAACCTGTGGGTTGTGACCCCTTTGGGGGTTGAATGACCCTTTCACAGGAGTCACCTAAGACCACTGGAAAACATATTTCCAATGGTCTTAGGAACTGAGACACCACTCCTCTCTCTGTCTCCAGGCGGGTCTGCCCACATGCAGATATGCCCATATACGAGTATTAAAGGATTGCGGCAATAGGAAGGTTTGAGAACCTCAGTTCTAGTTTCATTTATAAATATTGATAGGATGATGTGATGTCACTAGGTTTCTTGCCAAACTTTCTGAAGACTTGTCTTTTTCTTGACTGATTTTGCAAATGAGTTTGTGCCTTGGGCTGGTGGTGTCCATTTTTGCTCTTGTCTACTCTAGCTTTCTGCTTGGCAAGGAAATCAAATCTGTATTAGGTAATGTATCAGAACTCTTTTAGTCCCCTTGTTGTGGATAATACTTTGCATAATTTTAAAGATATCTCTGAAATAGTGATAGAGTTATTATCTTTATTTTGATCCATTTCCCATTCACATGGACAGCATGTTTAAAAATCTTGGTTAGAGTTACTCTAATTTCATTTACTGTTGTCCTCTCATCTCTATCCTTTTTTCTAATTTCATTTTGGTTTTTCCTATTACTCTAACTTCAAAAAATTATTAACATATGTTGTTTTTATATCACTTAAATTTCCCCCTGTATCCTTTCCCTTCCTCTTATAAGAAAGTCACCGTTTACAACAAAGAATGTTGTAGAATGAGAAAAGAGAGTTTATTAAATTCTAAATGAATTTTTAAAAATTTACTTATTGATTCAGTTAGAACATACTATAGTGCATAGTGTGGTGTTTGGAGCTAGATTCATGTTTCACCATCTATAAAAGCATTTCTCCAACAATTCATCAATTTCCTCCATGATTATTATTCTTGGATTTATTAAAAATTAATTTTCTGTATTAGGCAATTATCTTTATTAAAACTTTGCTTTGTTCTATTGGTCTATTTCCCCCTGGTATCCTGTAATTTTTACACAGTTGTTATCTCTTAATAGTATATTTTGAAATAAATTATCCTTCATTAACTTTTTTCATATTCCCCCCTTTTTTATATTCTTACCCATTTGTTTTTCTGCATAAACTGCTGGTTTTTTCCATTTCTATAAAGTAACCCATTGATATTTTACTTGATAGTATAATGAATCTAAAATTAGTTTGAGAAGGGGTGTGTGTGTGTGTGTGTGTGTGTGTGTAACATTTGGTTGCATCCTTGATGTAGGTACTGCCTTTATGGATATAGATTATAGCCTTCAGTGGTTTTTCATGCTTTGTAATTTTGGTCTGAATTTACAGGTGGAAAAAAAATTGTGCTTTTCATAAACATTCCCTAAAGAATATACCAAACGTGATGGAAGTTTTTTTCTGGTTCCTTTAGTATCTTGGAGATGCCAGTGTAATACTAGTCTGTCCTTTGTTGTTGTTTGGTTGTTTCAGTCATGTTTGACTCTTTGTGACCCTATTTGGTAAAGATACTGGAGTGGTTTGCCATTTCATTCTACAGCTTTTTTTTTAATAGATGAGGAAAGTGAGGCAAACAGAGTGAAGTGACTTGCTCAGAGTCACACAGCTAGTAAGTGTCTGAGGCCAGATTTGAACTCAGGAAGATGAGTCTTCCTGACTCCAGAACCAGTACTCTATCCCCGTGCCACCTAGCTGCCCTAGTTACCTGCGTTTCCAAACATATTCCTTTGTCTACCCTACCTAGAGAGCCATCCCTTATAATAATGAATATTGAATAATGAAATAATAATTTCAATACAAGTAACCAATATATCTAAAGAGTCAACATTATGTGCATGTGTATGTATGTGGGTGTGTATGCATGCATGCATGCATGCATGTATGTATATGTATATACCTTGTCTTGAGTCTATCACCTCTAGAATCATGGTTGGCCACTGTGTTGTTCAGCATTTTATAAGTCTTTCAACATTGTTTACTTAACAATATTTTTGTATTTGTATAAATGTCTTCCTCATTCTATCCACTTCACTCTGCATCAGGTCATACAAATCTTCCTAGGTTTCTTAAAATGGTTCTTTCCATTATTTCCTATGATATATTCCACTACATTAATATATCATGTCTTGTTCAATCATTCAGGTGATAGGTATTCCATTAGTTTCCAATTTATTACTAATAAAAAAGGACTACTATAAATATTTTTCTACATATGAGTCCTTTTCCTTTATTCTCTTTGGGCCATGTCTCTTTCCATGGCCTTTGAGTCATTTGCAGTTTTATTCTTCTGAAATCATAGAATTCCATGATATATAGCCATATGGCATAATTGGAAGAATATTGTTCTTAAAAAGATGGACTTTATGGTAGAGAGGATCTTGGGATCATTGAAATCATTGAAATGATTTTCCAGATAATAGGAATAAATAGCGTTTAAATAGCACTTGGAGGTTTCCAAAGTACTTTACAAATATTATTTTCTCATTTTACCCTTATACCAACCCTGGGAGGGAGGTGCTACTGTTATCTCTGTTTTAAGGATGAGGAAACTGAAGCAGACAAAAGTTGAGAGACTTATCCAGGATCACACAGCAAGTCTAAGGCCAGATTTAAACTGGGGTCTTCCTGACTATTCCCAATACTCTATCTGTTAGAGTGTCACCCAGCTACCTAAATGATTCAACTTTGTTCATAGCTTATTCTCCATGTTAATGTCTATTCAAAATATCCTCAGGTTTCCGTCTGACTGCATGGCATAATCCAGGCAATGCGCATTCTCTATCCATTTGTTTTTTCCTGTATGGATTGCTAAGTCTATCTCTTCTGAGTAACCATGTGTCTCACTGAGGGAGCTATTTAGTGTTCTGGGTCTCAATACAGTTAGCAGTGGCATCTACAAATAAGAGTATCTGGGGAACTTTATTCTGTTAGGGAATTCCTTTTCCTTTGGAATTTGTCCTGGAGAGTACTAAGAATCCCAGTTCATTTTTATTTTCTTTAAGAGTAGACTTAGAATAAGAATACTATAATTTCAGTATTGGCATATACTTCATGTAGTCCAGCCTACATTTCAACAGGAATCCCTCTTGCAGGATCCCTGAAATTGGTCATCCATCCTATTTATAAAGCTCTCCAGTGACATGGAGTTCACTTTTCTACAAGGTATTCAATCCTACTTTTTAATGGCCCTAATACATGGGAGGTTTTTATGATATCAGGAGGTTAACTTCCTCTCCACAGGTTCTATCCATTAGTCCTAGTTCTGACTCCTGAAGCCAAACAGAAAAATCTTAATCCCTCTTTCACATGACAAATCAATGGAAACATCTGTCTCCTATTTCAAGTGTGATTCCTTTCTGATTCATAGATTTCCTCGCGTGTATTTCTTTTTACATATATTTATGTTCACACAGTCAAAAAAAATTCAACAGTTGGTGGTCAGCTTTCTGGTGGTAGGTCTCACCCTGCTTAGCTACATTGGTTCTTGTATCACAGTCTGTTGCAGGGTCCATAATTGAAATCTTTCCAGCTTGGTAGAACATTAATAGGGCTTGTATCCATTGTCACCTCTATGCCATTATAAGGCATCAATAGAAGACCTCTGTGGAGTTGTTTTAGCATATAATATGTAAAATTTCTGCCTTTTAAAATTTACTTAATTGTAAGGGCTCCTTTGTGACCAAGTCAACTTTCTTTGCCAGTGTTCCATATACCTGAAAAGAATGTTATATTTATGATGTTTTCCCTTTAAATTATTTCCATATAACTGGTATATGCAGCTTGTTCAGTAATCTGTTTAACTATGTATTTCAAATTTTGAAAATAATTTTGCTTAATTTTTTATATTCTGATAGACACTGAGACCTATAATTATTAATTTTCTGTTAGTTTCTTCCTGTAAGACTGCAAGCTTTTAAGAATTAATTTAAATACTGATTTTTTTTTAGCACATGTGCACTAAAAGGTTTTTTTATGAGTAACTGTTCTATTTAGCAAAATAGGAGAGAACTTGAGTATTTTTCTTTTAGTGCATTTTGGTTTGAGATTTCATTTTTCTCAGATATCATAGCCACTTCTGTTTTTCCTCACTGTTATTTCATATATGTGTATATATTAGATAAGCCCTATTATTACAGTTTATATGACTCTTTTCTGCATGATCGATGTTTCCTAAAGACAACATATTACTACATTCTGGTTTGTAATCTATTCTATAACCCTTTTTTTTTTAATTGGAGAATTCAATCTTTTTCTGCTTTATGTGACAATGGTTAGATTTGACTTAGCTATCTACAATTTTTACCTGCAATTGTTATTTATATTGTGAGAAGGGAATGTGAACTGTAGTTTGTAGGCATCAATTATGACTATTCCTTAACAAAACTAAGTACAGTTCAAATATCTTTTTAGCCATTCCTTCCTTTCTATTTGTCTTTTTTCCCCCTTCAAATTTTTAAGCAGAACATTCAATACTTTAGCCAATACAGCATTGTATTTTTAAAAATCTCTTTTTGGAGGCTTAGTCTCTTATATTAAGTGTGATTATGACTATTACCTAGTTTTAAGCACCCTGCTTTTCTGCTGTGTTTAAAATTTTGTGTTAAATCCCATTGACATCTCAGGCTCAGCATATACCAAAAATGATTTTTTAAAAAATTTCCCCTAAACTCATTCTTCCTTCTGACTTTGGTATTTTCATTAAGGCACTGCCATTAGCTTTCTCCTCTTGTGTTTGTAACCTTGGGGGTACATCTGACTCTTTGCTCTCCCTTCCTTTCTCCATCCAGTCGGTGACCAAGTCACTCCATATTGTCTTTCTTATTCATCCTTCCTTCCTTCTGCTATTCTTGCAATGCCCTTGCTTCCCTTCTTTGCCTTTGAAATCCAACTCCTAGTAATACTATTCCTTTCAGGAATTTTTTCCTGATCTTTATGGTTAGTAATGACTGTACCTTCTGGACTTCACATATCACTTGGCACCCTTCAAGAAAGGGAAGAGAATAGAGCCTATAAACTATATGTCAGTGACCTTGATGTCAAGTCCTAGAAAAAATTATAGAATGAATCATTTAAGGGATAATTGGTGAATATCCAGAAAGAGAAGCAGTGATTACAAAGAGCAGGCATGACTTCATCCAAGACAGGCCACAACAGATTAACCTCATTTCCTTTTCTTGACAGTTGCCAAATTCATAGATGAGGAAAATGTTACAGATATAGTTTACCTAGGTTTTAACAAAACATTTGATACTTATGTTATTCTTGTCTTTTTTTTTTTGGAGGGGGGAAGTCAGGGCAGTTGGGGTTAAGTGACTTGCCCAAGGTCACACAGATAGTAAGTATTAAGTGTCTGAGGCTGGATTTGAACTCAGGTCCTTCTGACTCCAGAGCTGGTGCTCTATTCACTGTACTACCTAGCTGCTCCTACTTGTGCTATTTTTGAGGAGAAAACAGATATGTAGATGAGATAATAATATAATTAGGTGAGTTCAGAACCAGTTGGATAGTCATGCTCAAAAAGTAGTTGTTTATACTTGATTATCCACCTGGCAGGAGTTCTCCAAGGATTTGTGCTTGACTCTGTGATGGTGAACATTTTAATTAATGACCTGGATAAAAGTACAAACGGCATATTCATAAAACTTTCAGATGACATGAGATTTGGAGGAATAGCTAACACATTGGGTGATTCAAAAAGATCTTGCCAGGCTAGAACATTGGGCTGAATGAAACAAAGTGAAATTCAGTAAGGATAAATGTAAAGTCTCACACTTTGGTTCAAAAAAATCAATTTCACAAGTGCAGAATAAATAGAGGCATGGTTAGACAGCAATTTGTCTGAAAATGATTTGGAGTTTCTAGTGGAATTCCAATTCAAGTCTGCTGTGGCAGCCAAAGCTAAAGCAAGATTGGGCCACCTTAAAAGAGATGTGACTTCCAGGATTAAGAAGGTGAAAACCCCACTTTCCTCTACCCTAGTCACACTCCATCCAGAGCGCTGTGTCCAGTTCTTTGCCACAGTTCCTTTTTCATTGTGTTTTAGTCCTTAAACCCCAGTTTAAGAGGGGCATTGATAAGCTGGAGAGTATCCAGAGGAGGCCAGCCAGGATGGTGATGAGTCTCCATTTAAGGAGCTGAAGATGTTTAATCTGCTGGAGGGAAAGCTCACTGTGGTCAGAATAGGGTTTTTTTTTTCCCAAGTATCTGTAGTGCTCTCACTTGGAAGAGGAATTAGATTTTTTTTGGCCCTGGGGGCTAAACTAGGAATAAGGGATGGAGGTTACAAAGTGGCAAATGTCACTCCATGTCAGGCAAAACTTCCTAACAGAGAAGTGGGCTGCCTGAAAGGTGGAGAGGTCCGTCTTTGGAAGTGTTCAGACAGTGGCTGGACGAATATTCTTCAAGTATGTTATAGTGGGGATTGTACTCACGTACGGATTGGACTAGAGAGGTCCCTTCCAATTCTTGGATTGATACTGATATACCCAAGTGAATTGAATTATTGGTTTCTCCTTGTTAGATATCTGGAATTCCTTTGATTTTGTCTTGTGAGATTGGTAGATTTTTTTTGAATGATTTTTTTTGGGAAGTGTAATGACCTAATTCCTTTCTATTTTGTTTTGCTTTAAGGATACCTGAATTCAAGCTCAAATTCCTCAATTGCTTCTCAGGATCTGTCTTTAACTCTTATTCCTTTTAAACATTTTTCCAGTTCAGTAATTTTTCTGAGCTCACTCTTCCAATTTCATTGCATTGTCCTGTCCACTACATTCATGCTGCTTTAAAATTTTGTCTTGTCTGTTTCTCCTTTGTATTCCCCTGCCTCATTCGTATAATAGTCTTTATTACTGCTTTTCTTCATTCCAAACATCTTCTAATCCTTCCCTGAACTTTTTAAGGGAGATGGAATCTTCCTTTAAATTTTTAAAGGTGCTCTTATCTAATGGATTTGATCTTTCAGGAATTTGGGGGTAGACCCTGGTGTTTCTTTGGTTTTTTCCTGGTGTCATCCCTTAACTTCTTTTTCTTTTTTAAAGTTCCATTGA
Source organism: Pseudocheirus occidentalis (assembly GCA_028646575.1). Taxonomy (NCBI): domain Eukaryota; kingdom Metazoa; phylum Chordata; class Mammalia; order Diprotodontia; family Pseudocheiridae; genus Pseudocheirus; species Pseudocheirus occidentalis. The sequence goes on from CM053594.1 coordinate 63,586,415, forward strand.
TGTCCTTGGTTTTTTTTTTCCATACCATAGTTAATTTCTGAAATACCTTGTTTCTTCCCATTGAACCTTTCTCTTTGCAATAAAGGAAAATAGCTAAGTAAAACTGATAGACAAAATGATCCTGTCAGATACTGCATGCAACATTCTGCCCCCGTAGTTCCCCACTTCCTTACAAGAGGAAGACAATGCATTTCATTAACTGTTCTCAGGGATCAGGATCAGTTATTGCAAATAATATGAGTCTGACTGTCTTACCATTGCTTTTGTTTTTACATAGTTATTGTTTATATTCTCCAGGTTCTGCTTATTATTTCATGCTATGAATTCTCCATAGGCTTCATTTCTCATAGAGGAATGATGTCTCATTCCCTGTGTAGACCACAGTTTGTTCAGCCATTCCCCAATCACTGGATAGCCTCTGTGTTCTCAGGTTTTCATTACCACAAAAATTCTGCTTTGAATATTCGTTTTGTCTTTGACATCCTCTGGGCGTACGCTCGCAGTGTTCTTTCCTGGTTTTCCTCAAAATGCAATGTCATGTTAATATCAGACAGTTTCTTTGTTTTATTCATTGTGTTTGTTAATAATCCTAGACCTTTTCCTCCTTTGGGCATTTCAGTGACTGATTTTGAGAGGGGATAGTGAAAAATCTGCTTCCCTTGTTACATCATAGTAGGTAGCATTTATATAGCACTCCAAAGTTTGCAAAATGATTTACAAATATTGGCTTATTCTGGCTTCACAACAACCCTGAAAGGTAGGTGCTATTATTTGTCCCTGTTTTGCAGATAGCAAATAGAGGTTAAGTGACTTGCCTAAGGTCACATAGCTAGTAAATATCTGAGACCAGATTTGGACTCAGATCTTCTTGACTCCAAGTCTAGTGCTCTGTCTACTGCTCGCAAGTCTAGCTTACTGATTTATCTCAGCCACGATTCTAATAATCATGGCTATCTGGTCCATCAGCCTGCAGAATATTAGAAGTAGCAAATTAGAAAGAAGGTCAGGCACAGTGATAGCTAACAGCAAGAACAGAGATGTAAAAGCTAGAAACAGACTTAGGGGAGTATAAGAATCCGGGTGTCCAAAGGAAAGAGGTCTGACATAGGAGTAGAGAAGATCTGGCTTTTAGTCTCTTTCTCTACCCCTAAATGTATCACTTCTAGGATATTACTTTCCCTCCCTCAGCCTCAGTTTCTATATCTGTAAAATGAAGGGATTAAATCAGTGATTTGTTTTTACCCTGTTAATTATCCATTTGGCTAATTTTTATTTTGGTATTTTCTTCTCTTTTTAAAAAATCATTAAGATAATGAAAAAATAGTCTGTTTCTTCTCTAATTTTCACGTTTTCCTCTTTTGTGTTTTTTTTTGGAGGGGTGATAAGATGATTTCTGAGTGCCTTCCAGCTCTAATATTGTTTGGGTCTTCTATGAAAAAGCATGGGAGTATGGGGCCATGGAGGGTTGAGATAAATAGCTTCATTCACCTCATTAGGCCCCAAGAGTATCAGGGGAGAATAGCTGGCTTGTATTAATGACCCCAGGTCATTGAAGAAGGATAACATCTTGTTCCATGTGCTCTGTTGAAGAATACTGGAATTTGTGTAACATAACATCTAAAATTATTGTGTAACTTTTCACAAGAAAGTTGGCAACTGGGTCATGATTATTTTGGGTCCTGGTGACTTATGGGAGCCATTTCCTCAGGTGTGGAGAGATCTGCATTAATGAAGGGTGTAACCACAGTAACAAAATCACAGGACTTTAAAAAAATTTCTTTTAATATTTTTATTTAAAGTTTTGAATTCCAAATTCTATCTCTCACTCCCTACTTCTTCACCTTCTCTGAAACAGTAAGCAGTCAGATATAGGTTATATGTGCGCAATTATGTAAAACATCTCCATATTAGTCATTTTGTACAAAAAGACTCAAATAAAAGAAAAAAATGAAAGAAAGAAAGTAAAA
>CM053594.1:63588481-63601731 GCA_028646575.1 Pseudocheirus occidentalis
TATGGCACAATAGTATTCCATGACAATCATATGCCGTGGCTTGTTTAGCCATTCCCCAGTTTGTAGGCATCTTTTTGAATTCTAATTCTTAGCTGCCACAAAAAGCTGCTACAAATGTTTTTGTACAAATGGGTCCTTTTCCCTTTTTTTGGATGCCTTTGGGATATACATCTAGCAGAATCACAGGACTTTTGAAAGATGGTATTGGTGCTTTAAATGAGGTCTAGTCAGTGTCCCTGAGGGCTCTCTGTGCAAGTTCCCAAATTTGATGGCAAAGGTCTTTCCATCAGCATCATCACAGGAGAGGTAAAAGGAAAAGGCTCGAGACCAAAGGGTTTATCAGAAGATATTCTGTCCAGCCAACCAGTGCCTCAGGAGGGTCAGAGATGCTGCAGCCATCCAAATTGCAGTTACCGTATAGCAGCTCTAAAGGTGGTTTCCTCACTTCTCTTGTTATGGGGGGAACATCCTTTCTCTGATGCCTTTCAGACATTTTCTCTCCTTTTCCATGTTCCAGGAATGGTGACTGGCAAAGAGAAGGCATCATCTGCTTCCTCTGTTTCCAGATCCATTCTCTAGGATCTCTGAGCACAGTTGAGGGGGTTAGTTTACTCAAGGTTAGCTAGCATGGTCTTATTTTGGGTGCCGGGCATATGCTCTGGGGCTGCGTGAGCCCTGCTAGATGCTTATTTCTAAAGATGCTATTGGAAAAGAGGGGGAGACCTTATTTGCTGCTTTAGGGGTGAAGGTAAGTGAAATGAACAATGAAAACTTGCAGGACACTAGCCGGTTGATGTGGCTGCAAATCATCCCAGGGAGTTTTTACTCCTGAATGGCCTGGTCAGTGTCAGGAGAATGGCTTTGGGTTTTTCAAAGTGAGAAATCAAAAAGTTTTATGGAGATGCTTATGGCCTCTCCCCCCTTTGGGATTCTAATTTTAATAACCGTAGCTAGCATTTACTGCTTACAGTGTACTTACAGTGTGCCAAGCACTATGCTAAGTGCTAGGGATACGAAAAAAGGCAAAAGACAGTCCCTGACCCTTTGAGAAGCTTAAAACGGAACAGATGGTAATAGCTAACATTTACATGGCACCTACTATGTATCAGGTGTGTGCTAAGAGTTTTACAATTCTTACTGCATTTGATCCTCACAACAGCTCTGGGAAGTAGGTGCTACAATTATCTCCATTTTACGGATAAGCAGACTGAGGCAAAGAGAAGTTAAGAGATTTTCCCAGGGTCACACACAAGGATACTAAGTGTCTTAGGCTAGATTTGAACTCGGGTCTTCCTGACTCCAGGCCTAGTGCTCAGTCCACTAGAGCATCCAAATTGGGCCATGCTAATTTGGAGTCTGGGGATAGTGGTGGAAATAGACTCACAACTCCAGAAAATCCTAACTAGGCCTTTTAAAATTATTAATATAACTGCATAAATGTGTATATACATATATGTGAATATCCATACATATTTTGTAGCAAGCAAGATAGACTCATTTACTTCCCAGCATGAGGAAAGAGAGTACTTATGATTGTAAAATTCTAAAAAGCAAAACCATGTCCTTATATGGATAAGAAGAAAGGGTCATGCTCATTTTTTTTCACTCTGCATTTAGTTTCTTGTTTACATCATCCATTTCCACGAGACTTTGAGTTACAATTTTTCTCCCCATCTTTCCCCTACCCACCACCCCAAAACAGCCATCCCACTGTAAAGCCCCTCCCCCGATCTGCTCCCTCCTATGTCCTCCCCCATAGCCCCTCTAATTTTCCAGTAGGGCAGGATGGGTCTCCCTACCCCAGTGAAGCGTTGGACTCATGATGGAAAATGCTGTCTGTATTCAGAGAAAGAACCGATGGAGTCTGAATGTAGATCAAAACATACTGTTTTCACTTTTTTAAAATGTTTTTTTCCTTTTGTTCTGTTTCTTCTTTTACAACATGACTAATATGGAAATAGGTTTTATATGATTTTATATATGTATTTATAAATATGTATGTATATAGCCTATGTAACACATACACACTATATATGTGTGTGTTCATGTGTGTGTATATATAGCGTGTATATACATAGTATATATGTATGTATATGTGTGTGTGTATATATACATATATACACACACATACATACATACACACACACACACTATGTCCAGTTATTTGCCGTTTTAGGGAGTGTATATGTAATTGGAAAAAAAAATTCTATTAAGAAGAAGTGGTCATAGAGAGCACAGACTCTGTAAAATGGGGATAAATCTTGGATTTTCTAGAAAATACCAGTCAAGTGGGAGATCTCCTTCCCTGATGTGCCAGTCTAGATTCCAAGCCTGATATTCTGGCCTCTGTGCCAGATTTATGAAGAAGATACAATGGTTGTTTTGGGAGAACTATAATCTGGATCAAAACGTTTTGAAAACTTTATCTTGTAAGAACCAGTTCAGCCAGGGAGGTCACCTGCCACAGTAGACTTGGAATTCACTGATCTTAGAGTCAGAGCTTGCCCCTTGAGCCTCAGTTTCTCCATCTGTAAAATGGGGTTAATATTAGCTATAGTTCTTATGAGGCTTACATAAACTAATGTGTGTAAAGCATACACATATGTACTACACAGGTCACTTATTACTATTGTTATCATTATTTTGGGACTTACAGATGGAAGAAATCCCATCATGAAATTCCCTTTACCAAAGCAGACTGACTTAAAGTATTAGTGAGTTGCCTGGGATACTGAAGTATTAAGTGATGTAGCCATGGTCATACAACCTGTCTCTTATTAGAGGAGGACTTGAACCCAGGTCTTTATAACTCCAAGATTACCTTTCTCTCTGGGATCCCAAACTGCCCCTCATTAGTAATAAAATGGAGTCAAACTTAGAGAAGAGAATGAAGCAGACTTCTCTCTTCTTAGGACACAGGTGGGGGGCTATGGCAGCAGAATGGAGCAGATGCAGTTTCTATGTTGGTTGTTTTTGTTAAACTGTTGAAGCTTAAGGGGAACAGACTTAGATTTTTATAAAACCTCTGAACTGGAAAGAATCTCGAATGTCATCATCCTCTTAAAAGAAGGAAATGGAGTGAGAAGTGAGGCAGGGAGAATTGGGAGCTGCTTCAGGGAAAGAGCTCTTCTATTTTATTTACTATTTTATTTTTTCCCAGTTACATGTAAAAACAATTTTTAACATTTGTTTTCGAAACTTTGAGTTTCAAATTCTCTTCCTTCTTCCTTCCCTACCCCTCCTAATTGAGAAGGCAAGCAATTCGATACAGGTTATACATGTGCAGTCATGCAAAACATTTCCCTAATAGTCATGTTGCTGAAGAAAGTATAGACCCAAAAATAAAAAAAAATTAAAAAAAAATTAAAAATGTATGCTTCGCTATGTATTCAGACACCATCAGTTCTTTCTCTGGGGATGAATAGCATTTTTCATCTAAGTCCTTCAGCGTTGTCTCGGATCATTGTGTTGCTGAGAGTAACAGCCATTCACAGCTGATCACTTTACATTATTGCTGTTACTTTTACATTTCTCTTTGCATCAGCTCATGCAAATCTCTCCAGGCTTTTTTCTGAGAGCATCTTGCTCATCATTTCCCATAGCACAATAGTATTCTATCAGAATCACATACCACAACTTGTTCAGTCATTCCCCAATTGACAGGCATCCCCTCAGTTTCCAGTTCTTTGCTCCCAGAAAAGAGCTGTGATAACTATTTTTGTGCTTATAGGTCCTTTTTCTTTTTTTTTTTTTTTTTAAATCTCTTCTAGGATACAGACCTAGTAGTGGTATTGCTAGGCCAAAGGGTATGCATGATTTCACAGCCTTTGGGCATAGTTCCAAACTGAAAGAGCTGCTCTATCAGCAGGATTCCAGACTCAGGGTTTGGTTTCAGTTATGTTTGGTTTCAGGCAGGTTCATGCTCCTGCTGTCCAAAGGCCTGAGAGGTGCCCTTCTTGAGGGGATGACCACCGTAGGGTTTGCTCTGGACAGTTGCAGGTATCTTGTTTCTGCCAGGTCCTAAGTGCTTTCCTGGCTCTGGGATGGGGCCACTTGTCTCTCTCTCTCTCTCTCTCCAGCTATGTGGGCAGGAAGCGAATGCAAGTGGAGCATCCAGAGAAGGCAGTGCCACATGTTCGGAACCTGGTAGAGGCTGACTATTCCTACTGGACCCTGGCCTATGTCATCTCCCTGCAGGGAGCACAGAAGCTGCTGGCTGCCCAGCCTCTCTCTAAGATGCTCCCTGTGGATGAGTTCCTGCCGGTGATGTTTGATAAACACCCAGTGTAAGTGTGTAGGGGAGCAGGGGGAAGGCTAATAACAGTCCTTATTCTTGGGATTCAGCTTCCTCTGGGAGGAGCATGAGAAATGGAGCAAACAGGACCTGCCTTGATGTATCTATGGTGGGGACACAGCCCATGTGTGACTCTTGTTTTGGGGGATGTGTACCATGCTGGGAGGACAGGGCTAGCTGGTTTTTTTGGTGGGGTTGACCCCGTGTCTTTCCTGGTAAGGAAGAATAGTGTCCGCATGCTGGAGGAGACCGCCTGGCTTTCAGGGTTATTTCAGTAAAAACTAGAGACTTTGTGCTCTATTACCCCGGGCTGGCTATAATAGAGCTCTTTGATACTGAGTTTTCCCAAAAGGAGGGGTCCTGATAAATAATAATATCATTTTACTTGATTCCTGATTACCCAAGTTGGGGTTTGGCCTTCTTTGGGGCCTAGTGGTACCATCTTACAGAGCTCCCATCTCAGGGATCAAGGGAGGGACCACCCTAGGCCAGAGGAGGGCCCAACAGTATGAGATGGGGATGTGAAAAGACAGGCAGAGTTGTGAGGAACAGTAGCTCTGAGCTGAAAGAGCTCAGAATACACTGAACTCCCTGAGATGAGGGGTGCCGAGAGGGGAGGGGAGTGGCTGAAGCATGTGGGGTAATTCAGGGGAGGTTGCAGCTCAACCTTTAAAGAGACACATTTTCTGCAGCTCTGACTACAAAGAACACTTTGAGAAGCGGGACTTGCTGGCCTTCTCGGTGGAGCCCCTCCTTGTGTACCCCACTCATTACACAGGGGATGATGGCTACATTAGTGACACTGAGACCTCAGTTGTATGGAATAATGAAAAGGTGAAGACAGATTGGGATCGAGCCAAGTCCCAGAAAATGAAGGAGCAACAGGAGCTGAGCAAGGAGGCCAAGAACTCAGACGTCTTACAGTCCCCGCTTGACAGCACAGCCCGAGATGAGCTGTGATCCGACAAGAGCTGTGTCTCAGGAGTCCCGAGGACCTGGCATCTATTGGGAGCTGGGGTGGACACAGCAGGGAGGGAGGGAGCAAGGGAGAAAGAGCAGGGCCCAGGCCACAGGGAGGGAGAACCTGGCACCAGAACTGCACCCCACTGGCACCTCAGGCTCTGGGGAGGCCTATGCCAAGATTGTAAGAAGAACCCCCTGCTCAGTTTAGGGGAAATATGGTAGCATGGGCACATAGTGGGATCTTAATAAGTGTATGACTGGTTAATTATGCAATGTGCCCTGCTGGAGAATGTTTCCCTCTTCCCTTGCATCAAGATCTAGGGACCTGAAGACCTGGAAGAAGCTTCCTGAGAAGAAGTTTGAGGTATTTTTAAAAGATCAGTCTTTTTGAGGTTTTTCACACCAGGAAAACCTGCAGAAACCACTCAGCTTTTAAGCAGTCAGTGGGAAGAAGGCCTTCCCTAGGCTGCAGCAAGCACCTCATTTCCACCAATGTTTTCTGGGAGTTCTTCCAATCCTAGAGATTTTCTGAAGGTCAGAAAGCCAAAGTTTTTAACCAGGCTTTGTTCCCCTGAGGACCATCAGGATGCTGGCCTGTCAGCCTGACTTTCTTCCCTAGCATTCACCATTACTCAGGTGACCCTTTTGGTCTGGCTCAGGTATTATAGATGCATATAGAGGGATGACTGGGTGGCTCTGAAATGAGGGTGTTGTTCCGTAGGCCTTGCAGCTGGCAGCATGGCTAAAGGGGCCCCTTCCTGGGAGGGGGCTCTGGGAAGCAGCACCTTCCTGCCCCTTCTGCCCTCATGGATTTATGGTAACATTGTCAGCATATAACTAAAACTAAGTTATCTTAACCTAAAATTTAATTTCTACTTTATGGGAAGAATTGGTCTTATCATTGCTGATGTCTGAGGTCCTTCCTAACTTTCAGTCCAATGATCCTGGGTTCCCTTTGGCTTCCATAATTGTAGAACATGTTTATCTTTTACTTCCAGTGGGCTGTCTACCCTTTTCTCTCTGCTGTCAGCCAACTCAGCAGGGTGAGATGATCCGAGCAGACTGTCAGTGTAGACTGCCTTACTCTACTGGTTTCAAAGGTCTTCTTCTTAGGGGATGGACAAGATTGTTGCCCTGTTTCTTCTCTTAATTTCTTGGGTACCTGCTTGACCCATCAGTCACCAGAAATTCAGAGGATGATATTCTTCTTGGCCTTCTGGCCATATGGCCCTTCTTTTTGAGGCGCCTGGTGTGCCTTTCTACAAGCCCCCACTCCCACCTTGTCTTCTTGTCAGCCCAGATGAAACAGTGTTAGGTTGGGAACTGCTTGCTTTTATTGCAAGTAATTGTTTTTGTAAATTGTTTTTGTAAATGTTTTGATGTTTCTGTAAATTTTTTTAAAAAAATAAATTGCTTTCTTGCTGGTGCCTTTTTCTTGGAATAAATGTTGGCTTAAGGATGGGGTTGTCTAGACCTAGGATTATGGAAAGGAAATGAAACACATTGATTAGTCAGTAAGCATTTATTAAACTTACTATGTACCAGGCACTTTACTAATCTCTAGACATAGAAAAGTAAGCAGTCACTTCTCAGAGGGGGGGAGCAAAGGATCGTGGTATTGAGAAGAGGTTAATGATCGTTTTCTGTGAGGGAGTGGTCATGGTAGGAATTAGGTTAGAAGTGATTTCTTAGATGAGTAGGAAAAGATTTAGGGAAGAGGATCGTGTAGTCAGAGGTCATTTCATTTGGGGACCCTACCTCTGGGTAGGGAGACTAGAAGGAGAAGTCATTTACTAGGATGAAGGACCTACTCCCACCCCACTCCCATCAGGAAAGATAGAAGCTTGACCCAAACATGTCTACTCTAGTTTTTTCCACATCATGTCTTACCAGGACTGTTGCAATCATATTCCTGCTTCCAGCCTGTAACTTACCTTGCACACAGCTACCAAACTGATATTCTCAATGTACTGATCTGACCAATATTCAAAATATTCCAATATTCGAAATCTTCACCGGCTCCCTATCATTTCTGGGTTAAAATGGAAACTCAGCAGGGCATGTAAAGCTCTCCACAATATGGCTTCCATCTACCTTTCCAGTATTCTTTTTTTTTTTTTGAAGGGGATAAGGCAGGGCAATTGGGGTTAAGTGACTTGCCCAAGGTCACATGGCCAGTAAGTGTTAAATGGCTGAGGTCAAATTTGAACTCAGATCCTCTTGACTCCAGGGCTGGTGCTCTATTCACTGCACCACCTAGCCACCCCTCCAGTATTCTCACTATTCTTCAAACACTTGTCCGTTCATATGACTTGCTAGCTTTCTCTGGATATAATATTGAGTCACCTGCCTTCCATGCCTGAATCTCACTCCTTTCTCACCTCAACCTTTCACACTCTCTTTTTCACTCTCTCTTTTTTCCTAGCTTCTTTTAAAGCCCAGATGAGGTGCTGCTTTAAAAAAAAATGCCTTTCCTGTTGTTCCCAATGGTTAGGATTCTTTCCTTTTTGAAATTACTTTGTCTACATTGCATTAGCTTATCTGTACACAATAGTATCTCCAACAGAATAGAAGCTCTTTGAAGTCAAGTGCCTGAGCTCATAGCTTGCTGGGGCTGTTCGAATTTCTCTGGCAAGGACAATTCCAGTTCTTTTCAGAGCTACCTTCATCATGCCAGATCAAAGCAAAACCTCAGAGCCCTCCTCTCTCTGGTGCTACAGCTCCCCTCTCTCAGACTTCTTTCCTTCTCCTTTCTTCTCAAAACCCAAGTCTTCACTGGTAACCAATTCTATCTTCCAGCATGTCCTCTGGACATACTGCCTCTATACTCTTTTATTAAACACATTTCCCTCCGGGAAAGAAGATCCCAGGATCCAGTAAAGGTACAGGACCTTAGGGCCTAAAGAGGGATGTGCTTAGATCTCATTCATCCAGGGGGGACTGGCAGATGGAAGAAGGCAAATAAATTCCAAGGAGAACCTCTGGTTCCGGGCACTGGGTAGTAGCCACTGGGTGGCAGCACTAACACGTTTCTTGCAGCAACGTGACTGACAGATAGCCAGTTGTGTTTCCACGGTGTCCACAAGGTGGCTCCTAGGTGTGAGTGAGGGTATGAAGCTTTCAATGGTACTCAGAGTAATTTGTTCTTCCAGGGACTCAGGAGAACACTTAATCCTCCCTTGCTATATACTAAGGGCAGCTAGGTGGTGGTGCAGTGGATACAGGGCCAGGCCCGGAGTCAGGGAGACTCATCTTCCTGAGTATTTGGTCTCAGACGCTTCAGTAGCTGTGTGGTCCTGGGAAAATCACTTAACTCTGTTTGCTAAAGTTTTCTCACTCGTAAAAATTAGCTGCAAAATACTTTTATACCCTAAGTTGCTACTCAATGCTGCTGATTGATTATGGACTCTAAGTGAGCCTGAAAAGTTATTTAAGAACAAAACAAAACAAAACAAAACAAATCTGTACCCAGGGAGCTAACACATTCAGTTTTACCACATTCATTTCCACAAGTTTGGAGTTCCAAAATTTCTCCCCCTCCCTCTCCTCCACCCTCCCTCCCTGGTCTGCAATCTTTAACCCACAATCCTCAAACTCCCACTCATGGGTATGCCTCTCCCAAGAGATCCCATTGCTCTCAGACTAGAGGATTCCCTGACAATCCTCACCCTGATTCCTCAAGGGTTCCAGGAGCAAACAAGAAAAGAGAAATGTCAACTGCCCTTTGAGAACTCAGCTGTGTCAGGTGCCACCACTGGAAGGTTGAGAAAGCCCAGAGGGGATTCTACCCTTATCTGTGTACATTTTGTGACACTTCCCTCCTTTCCATCCCCCCTCCACCCTTCCCCACCACCTCCCCAGATGGTTGGTTGGTGTCCTTCATTTTCAAAGAGGACCAAAAGGATGTCACCAGAATGTAAGCTCCTGGAGAGCAGGAACTGTTTTCCTCCCTTGTCTTTAAATCCTCTAGACCTAGCCCAAATGCAGTGCAAAAACTGAACCTGACTTGACTGATTCATGAACACATAGTATCAGCACCCAGCAATGCATGGAATGCAGGTATGATGTAACCAAGCAAAACCATTTATTACAGATAAAATCATGTTCAACTTTTTTTGGCTGCAGAATAATGGGGGAGGGGTAAAATGCTCAGGATGTCAGGGCTTTCGATGGGTAGGAGAAGCCAGTCTAACCTGCAAGCTTCACCCTTAGGAACCACCTCAGCTGGTGTTTGTCATCTCCCATTAACAAAATGTGAATCCTGTTCTATTTGTCTCTTCCAAAAGCTGGAAGAGGATTTCTCTCTCCTTGAATGCAAGATCTTGTCTTCCCCCTGCTTTCAATCTTCCCTCTCCCTTCTTCCTTCCTGCTCCCTATGACCCTCTTTCTTCTTTCCTTTTCTCTTCTTCCTGCTCCCCACACTCCCCTTTCACCTTCCCATTCTCTCCCTTCTGGACTCTCCATTTGCCTCCAGGTCCCTTTCCTGTTGCTTCCCTAGTCCTCTCTCTACCTCTAATCCCCATATAGAACCTTCTCTCCCCTCCCCAAAGGGTATTGTGCTAGTTTTGTCATATATATTTTGTCACCCACCCCAAATTCCCATGACTGTTAGGCTCAGGAAATATAGATGCTTCCCCCTCCCTCCACTGTGCCCTGTCTGCCTATCAGGCCTTTATGAGCTTGGGCTCATCCCAGTGAAAGCCGATGCCAGTGAGGCCGTATCCATTGTGGTGCCCACTGATGTAGTTCAGGAAGCCTTGTTGGTAGTGGGGAGAAGCATTGAAGGAGAAGCCTGCTGGCTGTCCAAAAGTGAAGAGCCGCCCTTTGTTGGTAATGAAGATCAGTTGCTGGACGTAGGATGAATATTTGCCCAGGACTTGAGTGATCTTCTCATTACTTTTCAAGAGAACCTCATGGAGCAGTCCTGTCTTATAGCCATGTAGTTCGCTCCAGATGTGGCCATATTGGAACTGGATGCTGTGGAAGGTGAAAGTAAGTGGGAGAAGGAACTGAGAAGGGTGGGGAGGCCAGGTACCATCCCTAGTGCCCTTGAAATGAGCTAGTGCTCTCACACTAGCTGTGCAAGAACATAGAGAGAGGGAGGGGGAGAAAAGGAAAAAACCTCCTTAGTGCCAAGTTGGGGGATGTAGTGGAGGAGGTATCAAGGGTCACAAGGGGGTGGGAGGGGTCAGAAGGCCAGAAGTCCTGGGTGGTCAGGAATACAAGGGAGGTACAACAGGAGGTGACAAGGAAGGGAAACGACAGGCTTATCGGCTGCTGTGAGCCCTAGGTCCTTACCCATGGATGATCCCACCAGATTGTTCATGGATTCGAAATCCAGTTATGCAGCCCCTTCTGTGGTCCCCAGAGAATGTAAAACTGGTTCCCCCTCCACTTCCATATTCTCCAGAAAATGAGGACCCTCGGTGTAGACCTAGAAGCAGGAAAAGGAGAAGGGCCGGGCAGTTTCTAGTCTTTGTAGGGAACTAGAAAGCAACAACTTACAAACATTGTGCATGCATTTTTGGCCTCATTTTACAGATGAAGAGGTTAGATGTGAGAGTCTATGAAGGCTGTAGACCAGATGGACCACACCCCTCTCCAGGCAAGCTGCTTGTACTCAATGTTGATTTCATTTCCTTAAGCATTTCTTCGGGATTCACTTTTTGTTGTCACACATTCTAAGAGTTGGAAGAAACTTTAAAGATCATTTAAAAATTTGAATTACCCAGTTAGTGAACTAATTCACACTGTAATTTAATGATTGATCAGACTATGGGTACAGGCACTGGATTCTCCATTGCATGCAAATTTCATAGTCCTCACACACAGGGTGCTGCCTGAGACTGAGTGGGAGATGAGAATAAAGGAGAGGATTGGTGATGTCAAGAATGGGGATCAACAATGAGATCAGTACGGAGAGGTTAGGAACAGGGATCCGAGATGAGGCAACAGGGTGGAGAGCATGTCTGAGAGGTGAGTCAGACATGGGAGAGATCATATGCCAAGTGTGGGATTGAACCAGCCACAGGAAGAATGTTTTGTAGGGGCATCACTCACCATGCTCCTCAGCAGAGACAGTCACCGGGAGGGTGAAAAGGAAAAATATCAGCATCAGCATCATCTGAGGCAAGGAGAAAGTGGAAGTTAATACTGCCCCAAAAGCTCTTGCCCCCAAAGTTTTATCTCCTCTAAAGCTAAGAATGTCAAGAGAGTTTGGGGGTAGAGTACCAGTATGAGCACCCCTCCCCAAGAGCTTTGACTAACACGTGAAGAGACTGCGATTTTCCTCTAGAAATATTTAGGGAAGGGAAGGGATTGTTACTGTTAAGTCCTATCCAGAGAACTTTGGGAAGATTGAGAGAATCAGCATGCCCTTTCCCCTTGAAAGAGCTTTGATGAAGGCAGGGAAGGTATGGGCGCTATAACCTCTGCTCCAGAAAGGGCTTGGGATATGGGTTCTCTAGGTGGATTCTCCCAAGATTAGGAAGGTGATGTAGTTGGTGTGGTTCAACCTGAAAGTCAAGAATTGAGAGGGGAGTCACTGAATTCCAAAGAGTTCAGTGGGAGAGTTGATATGAGCTCTTTGAGAATTTCAGAAGGGGGTCACTGTGAACTGCCTCACCTCTGCCTGCATCCCCCCCCACAAGAATTGATGGTAATTTTAGTGATTGAGGGTGACGGTTCCCCCAGGAGAAATGATCTCTGTGTTAGTAGTGGGATGTCTGTCTGAGGATAACTAGGAACTCCTTCCCTCAATTCCTGGTTGAAGATCCCCTTTTGCCAGATCAGAACCACCCTGATAATTGTTTTAGAGTGACCAACTGATTTTAGAAAAATGTGTTGCTCAAAAATGTGTTGCTCTATAAAGTAAGACATTGTGCTACAATGAATTCCATGTAATGCAACATAATACATAATGTAGCCCCAGGTATGTGACGTTGTGTAATATATCATACTAGCAAAATATACCACAACATGATACAGTATGGTACAAATTTGCGCACCCCATAAGCATCAGCTCCTATGATCAGGTCTGACTCTCCCGAGCTCCTCTCTAGGCTGTTTCCTCCACTCTGTACTTTATAATCCTCCCAAATTCTCCTGGGATTAATTTCCCACCGCTATTATTTGTTGTTGTTGATTCATTTTTTTCATTGATTTGCTTATTTACTTTTAGTTTACAAGATTCAGTTCCACAATCCCTTGAGTTTCCATTTTTCTCCCCTCCCTTTCTCCTCTACCCCCATGGAGGCATACAAGCAAGTATAGGATCTGCAAATACTTTCACATTGTACAATAGTCTGGTTCTTTAAAAGGGTTGCAACCAATGGAGTGAACAATGGGAAAAAAGAAAGAAAACCCAACATGAAAAAGAGCAATAGCATGTAGATTGCTTCAGTCTCCATTTAAACTCTGATCTTTCTAGATCTTTCTCTGAATGTAGATATCTTCTTCCATCCTGAGACTTGTAGAGTTGTTTTATAACTGTGCATTGCTGAGAAGAGTCCAGTTTATCAAAGACACTATGTGTCTGTGATTGTGTACAAATCAAATAACTTTGAGGTACCACATCTCACCAATCAGATTGGCTAAGAAGACAAGACAGGGAAATAACAAATGCTGGAGAGGATGTGGAAAAATTGGAACACTAATGCACTGTTGGTGGAACTGTGTACTGATACAACCATTCTGGAGGGCAATCTGGAGCTATGCCCAAAGGGCTATAAATAATTGCATACCCTTTGACCCAGTTATATCACTTCTGGGGTTATGTCCCAAAGAGATGATAGAAGTGGGAGGAAGACCCATATGTACAAAAATATTTATTGCAGCTCTCTTTGTGGTGGTAAAAAAACTGGAAATTAAGGGGATGCTCATCAATTGGGGAATGGCTAAACAAGTTGTGGTATATGAATGTGATGGAATATTATTGTGCTATAAGAAATGGGGAGGAAACAGTCTTTATATTCACCTGGAGAGGCTTATACAA
>CM053594.1:63602231-63640285 GCA_028646575.1 Pseudocheirus occidentalis
AGCCGCCTCCCGCTGCTTCCTTGCCCTGGGAGCAGTTTGGCCGGACCCGCTCTTCCCCAAATTTAGCAAAATCCACTGACCTTTCTCTTAGCCTTTTTTTTTCTTCTGGCCTGATAAATGTGGTAACTGTGCCTCCAGTGCAGGCAATCTGCTCTCCTATAGACTGGGCTCCACCTGTCTGCCCCAGGGCCTCACCCAGCTGGGGTTTCAGCCGCAGTTCCCAGACTGCTGCAAAGAGCCCCACCTGTTGAGCTGCCTGTAGCAACAGATGTGTTTTCTGTCTTTTGGAGAGTTTTGGAGCTTGAAAATATGTTTTAGAGTCCCATTTTATGAGTTTTTAGCGTGTTTGTATGGGAGCTGCAGTGCTTTGCTGCTTCTGTGCTGCCATCTTGGCTCCGCCCCCCTTAACCGCTGGGTTTTCAATGGCATCAATGGCACGAGCTGCCAGCAGAAGTTTTTCCCAAGTTCTCTTAAATTAATGATGTAGATGCCATCACTCTTTCTTTTGTAGATGTACTGTTACATCTGGAAGTCCAAATTGGTGCCACCCAGATGGGTTCCTGCAGCAAGGAATTTGAGGACATTCTCCTCTCCTCCTGCATCTGCAAGACATCTAGGGCTCCGGACATTGTGAGTTTCCCTTTAAAGTTACAACGGACACCAAGAAGAACACTGTATGGAACCCTCTTCGAGGCATCACGGAAAGGGTGGGACCAGGCTCTTTTAATCCTTTTCAAAGTTCTGGGCAGAATATGTCCTAGTATTTCCAGTTTGGGATTATATCCTCACACTTATATTTCCCTTTCTTCTCTCAGACTATATTCCATTTTTACAAATTTGTTAACTCATGAACTGGAAGATTTGCTGTCCTCTTGCCACTACCAGGTTACCATATGTCTACACTTTAATTTGTCAGAAATGATGTTCCCGTGAGGAATGGAATGATTAGATTATGGAATATGTTAAGTGGGTGATGGGAGTAAGCCAAGGCTGAGGCTTGCCAGCGCAAGATTTGTGATGGGATAAGGAGACTGGCACTTGAGAAAAGAGGGTGCTATAATTGAACTGGTGCACTAAGGAGTCATGGGTGAAGAGAGAAGGGTTTAGTCAGAATGTCCTGAGAAAAAACTGAGGAACGGAGGGATTGGAGGCCAAAGTCAGGATGGAGTACAGGTTTGGGAGTTACAAGGCAGAGGGAAATGTATCATGACAACAGATTGCAAGCAGAAAAAGGAATTTCAGAGTCCCTGAACATGGATGTATATAGTACATTTGTGGGTGATGAGAAATTCAAAGGTATTATCATCTTAGTGTGTAGCTGTTGTGAGGTGGAGGAATTGGGAAGTTAGGATATGTTGAGATACACAACATATCTGTGTGTATGTTGAAGTCCCCTAGTTGGAGAGTGTGAACCAGGCATTAAACTCTTTAAAGGAGGAGAGCAACATGGAGATTGTTAGACAACAGTCACCAGAATCTTAAGTAGATGATAAATATAATTGAACCTCAAAGGAAGAGAAGTTACTTGAGTGATGATAGTGGAGAGAGAGCCTGGCAGTTACCTGGAGCAAGAAGTGTTCCATCTCCTCCACCGTAACCACAGTGAGTATTTGGGGGAAAGGGGGAGAGGAGGTGGTGATACTGGTAAATTTTTAACAACTGGTTCTTGGGGCAGGGTGGAGGGTGGTGTTGGGAAGTACATGTGATACACTTTAATTTGCATTAATTTCATGAGAATCAGGTGATAGGGGCCTGAACAAAGGTAGAGGCATGAGTCTAGGAGTGGGATTCAACAATTATAGTTAGGACTGTGAATGGTGGTTGTTAGGGACCTAGTGTTTTAAAAAGGATAATGTTAAGTTGAAGTTATAATGCAAAAATTAGAGATAGTGTAGTATACTAGAAATATTTACTTCATTGAAACATTCATTAAATGCCTACTCTGTAGGGCACTGTGCTAAGCACAGGAGCAGATGCAAATTTTAGAGAAGACATGGTACCTGTATATGGAACTCGAGTCTAGTAAAAGGAAAAGAAATATACACACGGCTCCAATAAACAGTAATGCAAGAGACATATTAAACTAAGTACAAATGGTGGAATATGGGAAGAAGTAACATGTAAGGTAGGCTTTAAAGTATTGGCAGCAAAGAGGGCATGGAGGAACAACATCCTAGTCACAGGGGAAAGTATGGGAAAAGTTGGGAAACTGGAAAATACAGAATTCATATAATAGAATATTCCAGAATGACTGGATCAGTAAACATCTATTAAGTGTTTGCTATGTGTCAGGCACTGTGCTAAGAGCTGGGGATACAAAGAAAGGCAAAAAGAAAAAAGTCCTCAATTCTCAGCAGTTTATAATGGAGGAGACAATACACAAACAATATATGAATACATACACACAAGATAATTTGAAATAAGCAATAGAGGGAAGGCATTAGCATTAAAAGGGTATTGGGAAATGCCTTTTGTAGAAAGTGAAATTTTAGCTGGGACTTGAAAGAAGTCAGGAGGCAGAGATAAGGAGAGAGAATTCCAGACATGGAGAAACAGCTGGTGGAAATGCCCAGATTTGGAAGATGGACTATGTTATGTGAGGAACTACAAGGAAACTGATGTCACTAAACACTATTCCAGTCTCCTGCTGCTTTGATAAGGAAAGAACCATCCCATCTCATCTAGTCATGTCTCTTTATTGGACTTAAGTCTCCTATGGGAAGAAAAGCAGCATTCCATCTTACCAGCCTTCCACACTGAGGTGAGAGAGCAACATTCTGTCAAGTTTCCAGCCTGATCTCTTGCCTTGGGGGAAATTATCACCACTCCTGCTTCAAGTTCTTGCTCCTTCACCTTAACCTGGAGTCATAATACTATTGACATTGAAAATATTTCTAAAAATTTCCCTTGATGATGAACAAACTCTGACCTGGTCATATCCTCCTCATCCTAATGATTCTGAACCTCCTAAATCATTATTCAAACTACATTACCTATCTCCCACTGCCTAAATTTTTATTCCCATTAGCTCAATACTATTACCCCTCACCTTGTTGTAATGTCCCACCCCAAAGCTAGCCTTCCCTTCTACTGTGTCCTCCAAAATGCTTACTCCATAGATAATAAACTTACTTTCATCTTAAATCTTTTCCTTTCCCACTCTTTCAGTTTTCTGACTCTAAGTGATACCTGACTCTCTCCTGCTAACATAGCGTCCCTGGTCACCCTTTCAAATACTGGCCACACATTCATTCATTTTCCCTGACTCACAGGTTGAGGTAGAGGAATACTGCTTGCTTCCCATTGCCACTTTCAGGTTCCTTACTCTGCTACCATCATCACTCAGTAACCTCTCCTTTGAGGTTCACACAATCCATATCTATCACCCAATCAAAATCCCAGTAGCTGTGATCTGCAGACCTTCAGGACAATCCTCTCTCTCTCTTTCTCTCTCTCTCTCTTTCTCTCTCTCTCTCTCCCTCTCCCTCTCCCTCTCTCCCTCCTCCCTCTCTCCTTCCCCCACTGTGTGTGTGTATCTAATTACTAGAGGACTTCATACTGATAACTCCCTCTCTTCTTGCCAAGAACAACAGATGATTCCATTCCAGCTGTTCTTCTGCAGCAGCTTGCCCCATTTATCTTCCCTACTCTCTCACATTTTCAATCATTGCCTCTCTATTGGATGCTTCCCTTCTGCCTAAAAAAATACCCATGTCTCTGCCATTCTCAAAAATAGTCATCCATCCACACTAACTTTTGTCTCATATTCCCCCTGCCTTTTGTGGCTAAACTCCTTGAGGAATTTAGAAAGGCAGGGATGGGCAAGGTTATTTAGGGCTTTAAAAGTCAAATATACAATAGATGCCTCCACTTCTGGTTCTCTCATTTTCTTCTTAACTCTCTAAGGTCTGACTTATGATCTCATCATTTAACCGAAACTGTTTTTTCCAAAGTTGAAAATAATCCCTTAATTGTCAAATTCAATGCCTTTTTCTCAGTCTATAGCCTTCTCAACTTCTCTGCAGCCTTTGACACTGTTGGTCATCCTTTTCTCCTTGATATTCCCTTCTTACTAGGTTTTCAGGACACTACTATCTCCTGGTTCTCCTTCTACCTCCCTGATTGCTTCTTCTCAATCTCCTTTGCTGGATCTTCATCCAAGGAATATGTAGGCCTGTTGGCTTTACTTTTGCATATGCCCCATTCTCTCCTTTAATATTGCTACCACATTGGCCACCACCCTCATCTCTTCATACTGTTGAAATAGCCTGCAGGTTAGTCTGCCTTTCCCATTGCAGTCAGTCCTCAGTTGCCAAAGTGATTTTCCTAAAGTGTGGGTCTGACCACTATCACACACACCCTCTACTCAATAAACTCTAGTGGCTTCCTATCACCTCCAAGATCAAATATGAAATCTTCCCCCACCCCCTTCCCAATCTCCTTCTACAATCCCACACACTTACTCTTCAGTCCAGTAGCATTGTCCTTCCTTGCTCTTCCTGGTACAAGACGCTACCACCTAGCTCTGGGTATTTTCACTGGCTGTTCTGCATGTGAGAGATGCTCTCCCTCTTCATCTCTACCTCCTGGCTCCCCTTGCTTCCTTCAAGTCTGAACTAAAACTGTACCTTCTACAGGAAGCTTTTTTGGATCCCTCTTAACTCTTATGCCTTCCCTCTGATGCTTATTTACTATTTATCCTATATATAGCTTGTTTGTACATAATTGTTTGCAAGTTGTCTTCCCCATTAGATTGTGAGCTCCTTAAGGGTTTTGCCTTTGTATTCCCAGCAGTTAGCACAGTGCCAACACATAGTAGGTTCTTAATATTTATTGACTGACTAACTGAATCACAGAGTACATGGGGAGGAGTAAGGTGTAAAAAGGCTAGAAAGGTAGGGATGGGCAAGGTTATTTAGGGCTTTAAAAGTCAAATATACAATTTTATATTTGATCCTGAAGATTATAGGGAGCCACTGGAGTTTATTGCATTGGGGGAGGAGAGGAGGTGACATAGGGCAGCTAGGTGGCACAGTAGATAGAATACTGGACTTGGAATCAGAAAAATTCATCTTTACAAGTTCAAATCCAGCATCAGATACTAGCTGTATGACTCTAGGCAAGTCATTTAACTCTGCTTGCCTCAGTTCCTCATCTATAAAATGAGCTGGAGAAGGAAATCACAAACCTACCCTGTATCTTTGCCAAGAAAACCCCAAATGGGGTCATTTCTGTCTCAGAAATTACAGTGGTTTCTTTTTGTCTCCATCTCCCCCACTGCACAATAAGTTCTACAGGGACTGGAATATTTTCTATTCTTTTGAACTTAATCTGAAAGTTAGCCTACTTAGCCTAGTTTCTTCCCTGAACACACAGGAGATACTCAGTAAAACTATTCAATGACTAAAGGAAAAGTTCTCTCACTTTCACACAAATAAAGTCAGATCTAAATAATTGGAAAGACATCATTTGCTCATGGATAGGCTGAGCTAATATAATAAAAATGACAATTCTATTTAAATTAATTTTCTTATTCAGTGCCATACCAATCACATTACCAAAAATTATTTTATAGAATTAGAAAAAATAATAACCAAATTCATCTGGAAGAACAAAAGGTTCAGAATATCAAGGGAATTAATGAAAAGAAATACCAGGGGAGGTGGCCTAGCCATACCAGATCTTAAATTGTATTATAAAACAGCAATCATCAAAACTACTTGGTATTGGCTAAGAAATAGAGTAGTGAATCAATGGAATAAGTTAGGTACACGAGACACAGTAATCAATGACTATAGTAATCTGTTGTTTGATAAACCTAAAGACTCCAGCTTCTGGGATAAGAACTCACTATGACAAAAACTGCTGGGAAAACTGGAAAATGAAATGGCAGAAAATAGGCATAGACCAATGTCTTACACCGTATACCATAATAAAGGCAAAATGGGTGCATGATTCAGATATAAAGGTTGATACTATAAGCAAACTGGGAGAGCAAGGAATAGTTTACCTGTCAGATTTATGGAGAACAGAATTTAATACCAAACAAGAAATAGAGAACATTATGAAATGCAAAATGGATAATTCTGATTACATTAAATTAAAAAGGGTTTGCACAGCAAAGGCAATGCAACCAAGATTAGGAGGAAAGCAAAAAACTGGGAAAGAATTTTTATAACCAGTGTTTCTGATAGAGGCTTCATTTCTAAAATATATAGAGAACTGAGCCAAATCTATAAGAATACAAGTCATTCCCCACTTGATAAATGGTCAAAGGATATGAACAGTCAGTTTTCAGATAAAGAAATTAAAGCTATCCATATTCATATGAAAACAAGCTCTAAATCACTATTGATTAGAGAAATGCAAATCAAAACTCTGAGATACCACATCACATCCATCAGATTGGCTAACATGACAAAACAGGAAAATGATCAATGTTGGAGAGGTTATATGAAAATTGGGACATTCATTCGCTGTTGGTGGAGTTGTAAACTGATCCAACTATTCTGGAGAGCAATTTGGAACTATGCCCAAAAGGCTATAAAATGTGCATACTCTTTGACCCAACAACACCATTTCTAGATCTGTATCCCAAAGAGATCATACAAATGGGGAAAGCACCTACATGTACAAAAATATATTTATAGCAGCTCTTGTTGTGGTGGCAAAGAATTGGAAATTGAGGGAATGTCCATCAGTTGGGGGATGACTAAACAAGTTATTGTATATGAATGTAATGGAATACTATTGTGCTTTAAGAAATGATGAGCAGGTAGACTTCAGAAAAACCTGGAAAGACTTGAATGAACTGATGCTGAGTGAAGTGAGAACCAGGAGAACATCACATTCAGTAAACAACCACGATGTGCAATGACTAACTTTGATAGACTTGTTTCTTCTTAGCAATGCAAGGATCCAAGACAACTCCAAAGGGCTTATGATGGAAAATGCTGTCCACCTCCAGAAAAAGAACTATGAAGTCTGAATGCAGATTGAAACATATTGTTTACTCTCTTTTTTCTTTTTGTTTCTTCTTTCTTGTGGTTTCTCCCATTGGTTCTCATTTTTTTTTCTTTACAACATGACTAATGTGAAAATAGGTTCAATGTGGATATATATGTAGAGTCTATATCAAATTACATGCCAGCTGTGGAAGGAGAGGAAAGATGAGGAGAAAATTTGGAACTCAAAAGCTCATGGAACTGAATGTTGTAAAATAAAAGTAATTAAATTTTTAAAAAAACAAAGAAAAAATAAAGGAATGGGACTTTCGCATCATCCACAAAAAGAGAAAGAAAAGTTCTGTTACTTGATCCCCTGAATTTTTTTAAATATCCAAGATCCATGGTTCTTCCCCTTGTTCCAGTCAGGAGATCATGTCAGGCTTGGACACTGGAAATCCTGCTCATAAGGAAGGAAAAAGGGCCTAGTATTTTTCCTATGCTCCCAAGAGAGGAAATGATAGGAAGGCACAGTGAAGATCTATATGTCCACCCTCTGCAGGGATCTCATGATTGTATTCTTTGAGGCAGAAAAGGGGATTGAGGAGTTAGTGTTGGAGGCTTAAGAAACCATATGTCCTTAAAATCCCACATGTCCTATCACCAGTAGGAAGTTGAGGAACTGCCACACCTGAATGTATCCATACTTAGACCCTAGAGAAGAGTCTGGGGCAGTTAGGCCAGGTCTCCTATAGGGTAGGGGGAAGAAGAGGGGAAAAGCTAAAATTTAGAAAGGACTCAAGGAATCTACCCATTTCTTATTCTGCACAACCTCAGCCTATCTCCTAAGAAAGGGAACCTCTCAGCCCAAATAGGATTAGAATTCTCTGGTCTCTAAATCAAAATCTAATCAATCTCTTCCACTTTCAAAGCTAGTTACATATCAAAATGGCAAGAAACTCATATCTGAGTCCTAGAGAAGAGAACTAACCAAGTGAGACTACATTCCTATAGTTCTCTACCATCACATACTCCTCTGAGCAAGGCCCAAGCGGTTCTACTTCTCTTCGGTGAAATGCATAGCTACATCCTCAAAGATCACACAGATGCCTGAAACAAAACACTCTTGCTGAAAGCCCCAAATCAATTCCAATATTCAGGCCCAAGGTAAGGGGTAATCCAGAAGCCCTAGAGAAAGGGATCTTTAGATAGAAAGGGTCATTTCCTTTGAATGTGTGTGAATGCTTGTGAGTGGATGAACATAAACTTAGAGTCTGGGCTTGGACTGAGTTTGATTAGGTATCTGCAAGAGAAGGAGGTGGGGTGGATATACCTATTTGAGAGAGATCAGATGTGACATTGTACACATGCAATCGGAGAAGGCAGACCCCCTGTATATTTGGATGTTCCTGTAGCAGCAAAATGAAACCCTACCTTAGTCAAACCCTCATTTATTATTTTACATTTTTCCTTTTTTATTATTATGAACTTGACATACCAAGAACAAAAAGGGAGATTGTAAATAAAATGATACATTTATGCTATGTGCAGCTTTACACACACACACACACACACACACAGACAGAGACAGAGACAGAGAGTGAGAGACAGACAGAGAGAGAGAGAGAGAGAGAGAGAGAGAGAGAGAGAGAGAGAGAGAGAAAGCTTTGAAACACCAGATGTGGCCTCTTTTACTGGGTTGCTTTGAAGCAAAGCACTTTACCAATTGTGTAGTAGAAAAAGAGATGGCTTTTAGAATTAGAGGACCTGGATCCAGATCTTTGCTTTGTCACTTACTACTACTGAGATGTTGGATATATTGCTTGTCTTCCCTAGCAATTATAAGTTCCTTGAGGGCAGGGACTGTCTTTCCTTCCTTTATTCCTTTGTTCCTTCCTTCCTTCTTTTTTCATATTTGTATTCCCAGTGCTTAGGACAATGCCTGGCACATAGTAGGAACTTAATAAGTGTTTATTGACTATTTTAAAAGGATCATATTTTCTCATTTTATCCTCCAAACACCGAGGTAGGGACTATTATTACCCCTACTCTATGGATGGGAAATGTCAAGTCAACCACCACTTATTAAATATTTACTATGTACTAGCTATGTGGCAAGTGGATAGAGCATTGCGCTTGGAATATGGAAGACCTGAGTTCAATATTGTCTCAAACACTTATTAGCTGTGTGATCTTGGACAAGTCACTTAACCTTTCAGCCAAAAACTCCTCATTTGTAAAATGGGAATAGTAATAGCATCTACCTCATAGTGTGGTTGTGAATATAAAATGAAATCACATGTGGAAAGTGCTCTGCAAACATTAGTTATATAATTACCAGTGATGATGATGATGATGATTATGATGGTGGTGGTGGTGGTGGTGGTGGTGGTGATGATGCCAAGCACTGTACTAAGGGCTGGGGAGAAACAGTCTACTCTCAAGGAGCTCAAAATCTTTTGAGAGACCCAGTTCCTGACTTATATAATATGTTGGGGCAGGACCAGACGACCTCTAAAATTCAAACTCTACAGAAACAATTTACCGTTATTTTGGTTGTGATCGTCACCAAACCTCTCCATCCCACTTCTCCTGGGCTCCCTGCCACTCGCTAACAGAAAGCACCCTTCTGGGCTTCTACCCCTTAGGAGGTAAAGAGCCTAGTCCCAGACCCTGCGCAGGTGACTTTCTCTAGTGCCCTTTGTATTAGTGTCCACTTGGTGGCGGTGAGTGAGCGCGGTCTACAGAGCAGAGAACAAGAGGCTGTTTGGAAACCTGGAACTGACTACACGTCCAGGCCCCAGACTTGGACTCGCTCAGATCAGGCAAGCATCAGGACGTATTTAAGGCATTGATGTTCTCGGAGGGCCAGGGAGGAACCCGCTTACCCTGTCCGGCTCGGAGCTCCTCTGGCTCTGTTCTCCGCCCTTCCCTTTCCTCCCTCCTCCTCCCCAGGGTGTGCTGGGGCTTATGAAGTATTGCTACAGAACTCGTACGAACACTTTATGTGGTACTAGCTTCGGCAGCACATATACTAAAATTGGAACGATACAGAGAAGATTAGCCCGGCGCCTGCGCAAGGATGACGTGCAAACTCATGAATCATTCCATATTTTTGGCTTTAGGAGGGAATAACATACACACTCAATTGGGTATCTTACCGTACAGGAAAGTAGAGGGGAAGGAAATAAAGGGATGGGGGTGGGGAGGAAGGCTGGAACAGAGGGAAGATTGGCGGAAGGGATAGGCCGAAGCAAACACTTTTGAAAAGGGATGGGTCGAAGGAGGAAATAGAAGAAATGGGGGTGTGATAGGATGGAGGGAAATATAGTTAGTCTTTCTAAATCTTATAAACCTGATGTATATGGGAAAGCTTTCCACCAGATTGCAATATAACTACTATGGAAATGTTTTGCATAACTACATATGTATTACCTATATTGAACTGCTTGTCTTCCCAGTGGGGGTGGGTGAGGAGGGAAGAAGGAAAAAATGTGGAACCCAAAGTTTTAAAAACAAATGTTAAAAAAATTGTTTTTACATGCAACTGGGAAATAAGATATACAGGTGATGGGGTATAGAAATCCATCTTGCCCTACAAGAAAGTGAGAGGGGATGGGGGGAAGAGGTAATCAATATGCTTGCCATCTTGGGGTGGGGGTAGGGGAGAGATGGGAAGAAAATTAGTAACTTAAAATTTTGAGGAAATGAATGTTGAAAACTAAAAATAAGTAAATTTAAAGAATTTTAAAAAACTTTATGTGAGAAGACCTGCCCAGTGTTCAATAACAGTAATAACACTGAGAATGAGCATTTTAGTGTTCAAAAAACATCTGCATGCCAGCTCAGTAAAAGCAATAGATTTTGTTGTTGAAAGCCAGACCTTTTGTCATAATTTTCTCAAAGCAGATTTACTTCTTTGCCTTCCGGGTTACTAAGGCTGGAAAGGTGACCCTTGCTGACAGCAGCCGTCCTATCATTAAAATATTTAAGTGCCAAAATCAACACAGGAGTCATTGACCTCTAAGAAGCTGAAGAGGGACATAGGTGACTGGAAAGAATACAAAGAGAATTTAAAAAGAGCGTGCTGCTTTAAGAGGGAGGCAGCATGCATGGGAATTATCAAAATAATTCAGATGGGACTGTGCCTACATCTTGTAGAGACAAGCACTCCCAGATGGGCATCCATTTTATGTGTTCATCACTCTCTGAGGCTCATTGAAGATTTGACATCCAGCCAAACAAGTCTTTGAACTTTATATTGTTTCAGACTGTAAAACCAAGATGAAACCAAAGCTGATTTCAAAGCAGGACGTTTCTAAAGGGAAATCACAAGAAATCAACATGCATTTATATCAAAACTCTGGGATCAAAGAAGCCTTTGAATGTGAGGATAGGCTAGGGATACATTGTGGAACCCAACAATACAAACTGAGGGAATGTCTGCTCTAGGAAAGGTTTTCCCTAAAGAAAATAATGCAAGAAAATGTCACAAGTAACGGAGCTAGGAGAATAAAGAATCTGAGGGGGTGAAAAGTCTCAGTGTGTGGTATTAAACACTAGTAAAATATTAAAGACTAACACTAATATTTAATATTAGAGAAAGACACCGTGTCATTGGGACTCATGTGGGCAGAGCTTCTACCGACATTTACAACTCAATAACCATCACAGAAGTTCTGAAAAAACAAATAATATTGCAGAAAAATTGACATTGGAAATCTTATAAATCTAATGTATATGGAAAAGTTTTCAACCATATTGCAAACTTTATCCAACATTAGATATTTCATAGTGTAGAGAAGTGTTTTCCATGTGTTCTGGGCCAGGTGTGGCCTGACTCGGCCAGTCCCCTGGTAGTTTAGACTCTGCTATTAGAACAAAACAGGATATTTGCAGGTAATGAACAAAAGAAGATTTACTTAGCTGTTTCAGGAGAAAAATAATTTTAAAAGGATATTGGACTTCCTAAAGTAATTCAGCTGAGGAAAGTTCCCACTAAGATCCAGCAACCAAGCATCTTAGAGCTTCCTCGTGGCTGTTTTGTACTTAGATGATGAGGAGCCAATCAAGTCTTGAAGAATGTCTCCATCCCTTTTGAGGTACGACTAGCCTAAACTGCGTTGGTGAAGTGGTGAAGATACTGCTTCTACCACCATCCGTTAATGAGTGTGGGAAAGCCTTCAATGTCTACTGTCTTTGCTCAAAATCAGAGAATTCACAAGGGAGAAAAACCTTCAGTGTAGTGAATACAGCAAATTTTTAGCAAAAATACACACCTTATTTGACATAATCAGTCACTGAATAAATATTTATTAAACACCTACTATGTCCTAGGCACTGTTTTAAGTGCTAGGAATAGATATAAAGGCAAAATATAGTCCATGATCTCAAGGAGCTTTCAAGGAGCTCACAATCTAATGGGGGAGATGATATGCAAATAATTGTATACAAACAAGCAATATACATGATAAATTTGAAGTAATCAACTGAGGGAAGGCACTAGAATTAAGGGGGATCAAGAAAGGCTTCCTGGGTAAAAGGCAGCATTTTAACTGGCATTTGAAGGAATACAGGAAGCAGAATGAGGAAGGAGAGCATTCCAGACATGGAGAGCAGCTGGTAAAAATGCTTGGAGTCAGGAGATAAGAGTATCGTGTGTGTGTGTGTGTGTGTGTGTGTGTGTGTGTGTGTGTAAGTCATGTGCTGGGGGGAGAGGGTACAAGATTAGAATAGTAGGGGGTTATGGAGGGCTGTAAATGCTAAATAAGATTTCATACCTAATACTTGAGGTGACAGAGAGCCACTGGAGTTTATTGAAGGGCAGACCTGCACTTTAAGATCACTTTTTTTCATGATGGAAAATGCTAGCCACATGTAGAGGAAGTACTATAAAGTCTGAATGTAGATCAAAGCATACTATTTTCACTTTTTATTTTGTTTTTTTCTTTCTCATGGTTTTCTCCTTTTGTTCTGATTCTTCTTTCACAACAAGACTAATGTGGAAATATGTTTAACATGATTGTACATAAATAACTTTCATCAGATTTCTTGCTGTCTTGGGGAGGGAGAAGGGAATGGAGGAAGGGAGAAAAATCTGAAACTCAAAATCTCACAAAAATGAATACTGAAAACTATCTTTACATGTAATTAGAAAAAAAGTAGACCTAGCAGCAGAGACATTAAAGCACCACAGGTCTTGGAACACAGCATATTGAAGAGCAAAAGAACTGGAGCTCTGGTCAAAAATGTCATACCCTGCAAAGTTAAGTATTATCCTGAATGAAAAAAAAAGACGAACATTTGATAAACTCTCAGTCTTTCAAGATTTTGTTTTAAAAAATCCTGAACTTGATAGAAGATTCAATATATAAGAACCAAGAGAAACATAAGGCACATAACAAAGACTGATTATAAGGGATCTATAAGGACAGACTGTTTCCTTTTTATATATATAAAATGTATGTCT
Source organism: Pseudocheirus occidentalis (assembly GCA_028646575.1). Classification (NCBI taxonomy): domain Eukaryota; kingdom Metazoa; phylum Chordata; class Mammalia; order Diprotodontia; family Pseudocheiridae; genus Pseudocheirus; species Pseudocheirus occidentalis. Next base: position 63,615,645 of record CM053594.1, read on the forward strand.
AAGATTCTTATCAATAATTGGGTATTTTGTAAGAAAGATTGGGGTAAACCTGAGTATGACATGAATTTAAAAAGTAAAACCATAGGAACAGCTTAATAGAGTAATTATTTTATACAAATGAGGTGCAAGAGGAAGAATTGATACAGAGGAATTAGATGGGGGAGGAGGGCTGGTAGTTCTGGTAACCTACTTTCATTGGGAATGGGTTTAAGAGGGACCAATACATACATATTTAGAGGAGTATAAAATTCTTATAAATTCAGAAGAAATAAAATGGTAGAGGCATAGGAAGGAGGGAGAGGACAAGGGAGGGCTGTTTAGAGAGGAGGGTAAGGGAATAGGTAAAATAGGGGGTATAGAAGGGTTTAAAAGGAAAAAAGTCAAATACTATTAAGTGCAACAAAAAGATCACCTTTGACAGCTGATGGACAGGAAATGGACCGGAGTGACAGACCCATCAGGAGGCTACTGCAGTAGGCCAGGTATGAGGTGATGAGGATTACCAGGGTGGTACATGTGCAAAGTGGGGAGAAAGGGATGAATTTGAGAGATACTGTGGAGATAGAAATGATAAAACTTGGCAGGTGACTGAATATATGGAACGAGTTGAAGATGACACCAAGATTGTATGGTAGAAAAATGGGAACCATAATTGTTTCACTATGTCTGGATGGATTAACAATGTAGGAATCCCACCAATCATGTGGTTACCTAATATTAGAAAGTCCCAACCCCATGCAAGGACATGGTAAAGCAAATGATCTCACCAACTGTTATAATAACTCTTTGTTGTCCTTGGATCAAAGACCCTGAAGTTTTGTGTAAAAGGACTGCTTTCATAATTGTGAAAGTGTTTCACTGATTCCCCCTCTTGCTCTACCCTTCCCCCTCTTGTGAAGTGCTAATGCTGCTGATTGGCTGTGTTCTCTAAGTGGGCCTGAGAGGTTATCAAATGTTAATTTGTACCACAAGAATCTGAATTTGCTATCAGTGAGAGTGGATTCCTTAGAATTTACCCTTCTGTCTTTGACCTGTAATTATCAGAACCCAACTGATGGGTATGCCTGTCTCAAGATTTGGAGAAAATTCCCTGACAATTGCAAGTCTGGTTACTAGGAAGATGGTGGTGTCCTGAACAGTAATAGAGAATTCTGGAAGAAAGTAGGAAGGTTTTAGGAAAAATATGAGTTCTGTTTTGGACATATTAAGTTTTCAGATGCCTACAAGACATCCAGTCTGAGATTTCCAAAAGGCAATTGGTGATGTGAGAATGGAGGCCAAGAGAATAATTAGGATTGGATAATTAAATCTGAAAATCATCAGCATAAAGTTGGTAATTGAGCCTACAAAAGCAAAATAATTTAGAGAGAGAAGAGAAGAAGACCCGGGGCAGAACTTTGGAGAATACTCATGGTTAGTAAGTGTGACCTAGATGACAATCCAGCAAAGAAATCTGAGACAGAATAGTCAGACAAGCAGGTAGAGAACCAGGAGAGAGCAATCAGAAAAACCTAGAGAGCTGATGAATATCCAGGGGGGGAGATCAGTAGTGCCAAAGGCTATAGAGAGATCAGGAAACATGGGGACAGAGAAAATACCATTAGATTTCACTGGAGAGAACAATTTTAGTTGAATAATGAGATTGGATGTCAGATTGCAGTGTTTAGAAAAGAGTTACAGAGGAGGAAGTAGAAGCAAATAGCTTTCTCAAGGACTTTAGCCACAAAGAAAAGATATGGGACTAAGCACGAATTGCAAGACTGTTTGGGTTGTTTTTTTTAAAGGATGAGAAAGGCATGGGCATTCTCACAGGGAACAAGGAAGGAGCCAGTAAATAGGAAGAAATTGAAAAGATGAGAATAAAGATAATAGGACAATCTTCTGGAGAACACTGGAGGGGATGGAATCATGGATCCTGTAAAAATGTTTGCCTTGGCAAAGGGAAAGGGCTGCCTCTTCATGTGAATGGATAGTTGGGGAACAAGTCTGAGTGATATGAGCCAAGGAGGGAAGCAGAAGGAGCTCTCATCAAATGACCTCATTTTTTTTTCAATGAAATATGAGTCAAAATCCTCAGCTGAGAAGAGGAGGGATTGCCATAATGGGTTTGAGGGATGTAAACATTTGACAGAGTGGATATGGTGGTTGATGGAACAAATTGATTTGGTGATGAATATAAAGGACTTCCTTACTTAATTCAGTGAGGGCCCAGTTGAAATTGTAACAAACTTATAAAGGATCTAGTCAGTAAAGTTTTGTGACACTCCAGCTCCATTCTCCAGCAGTATTGAATAGTAAGGAAGGCAACACATGGTTGGAAGTATAAGCCAAGGATGTGCATTAGGGTTTGAAGACATGATAAGGGAGCAAGAATATAGAGGGGTAGTGTAGAGATGGACTGATTCACCTAGAGATTGGGATAGAAAAGGGAGGAGAGTGCCACCAATGCTGGGATGATGGCCTGAGAAAGTATTGAGGGCTGGAGAAAACAGGTCACAAGGAGGATGAAGAATGGGGCCAGGGATGGTGAAGCACAGGGAAGGAGCCAGTAAAGGGAAAGATGGAATGATAAAAGGCTATGAGGAGATAAAGGAACTTTTGGAGTTCATTAACACAAAAACTGAACACACTTGCAGATGACAGTTAGACCCAGGATGGATTAGCGGAGAAGGTCATGGGACTTGAGTAGACTGAAGGACTGGTAAGTTAGGGTATTTGAGAATCAATAAATACAAGGTGTTCCAAATATCTTAGTGCAATATTAAGCTATTAGAGCTAAGACATTTGGGACACCCTGTATGTTGAAATCTCCTAACATAATGACAGGAAATAGAACAGAAAGAAAAACAGTGAGTGAAATGAAAAGGCAGGGAGCAACCACTAGGGATCTAGGCTTGGCAATACATTTTAATATCATGAACCTCAAAGGAGCAGTTTGCTAAATGATATTAACAGGGACACTGGAAATGGCAGTGGGAGGCTTTAAAAATAGTATGTAACCCTTGATATTTCTCTTTGTCAAGGAGAAATATATGCTGAGGATGAAGTTCTTCAGGTGGGACAGAAATCCCTCCACTTGCTATGACCCACAGTCTAAAGAGGTTTTTAAAGCATTCCTTTCTGTGGAGAGAAACTTCCACAAGTGGAACAAAAGGGGCGAGCAAGGAGGCTCAGTGAAATATTAGTATAAATGATATTCAGTCTTTGCTAGAAGGGAAGTATATCTAAATTGGACTGAACTTCCCTCTCCATCCCCGAACTTATAACAGATAGTAAACCACTAATTTCTCTTATGTGAAGTACACATTATATTTACTTTTCTGTCTAACTGGTATTAATGTGTGGTCACAAAATGCTAGATTTTAGCTGCTTAAGATTTGTGTACTTCATTATTGTGAATAGGAAGCTAGAGAAAAAGGAGATTGGCTGGCCAAGGTATGCAAACAAGAGGGTGAGGAAAGTTAATATTATGCCTTATCATTTGATAATTAATATTACTCTGTAACCCAGTCTTTTCCCCATTTTGTCAAAAAAAAATCCACCTCTTAGTCTATTTCACAAGGCAGTCTCTAAAGGTACCCACCAAGTAATGCACTTGCTTACTAACTTGGGGTCCCTCCTCTATTTACAGATCAGCAGAGGACAAGCTTGAGCTAGGTTTTCCTCAGGGGACAACTTTCAAGTCCTTCTGTATCCTTGCCAAAACTAAGTATGATTTAGTCTCCAAAGAGGAGGTCAAAGATGGGGGTTAGGGGAGGATGATTTTGTTTTTCTAGCCAAGATTGCTAAAGGCAGCTAAGTCCCAAAAAGAATGAACGTTTCTTTTTTCTTTTTTAATTCTATGAGATTTATTTTCTGTTTTAGTATAAGAGTTTTTGAAAGGTAGATTGTCTCTTTATGTTTCTTTAAAAGGAGTCCAGTCCTATATCTCATAAATGGACAAGTTGCATACAGTTGTCTAACAATAACAATAGTTAGCATTTTAAGGTTTGCAACACGTTTTGCAGATATTTTCTTCTTATATATATATCTTCACAACAATTCTGGGAAGTAGGTGCTGGTATCCCCATTTCACAGATGAAGAAACAGAAGCAGACACAAGAAGTGACTGACCAGGGTCACATAACTAGTAGGTGTCTGATGCTGTATTTGAATGCAGGACTTCCTGACAGCAGGTCCTGTGCTTTATCTCCTGTGCTATATAGCTGCCGTGCAAGTGTTTAGTCATATGGGTTGGAATAAGTGATTCTATACTGATAATCCATTGACTTATAATTAGTAGGACTGAATGAAGCTGACTCTGACACCAGTCACTTGGATTCACAGTCATGGAACACAAGAAAGTCCAGAAGGTTGCTTGGTACATTGCATGGTATGAAACTTCAAGGTACATACGTGCTCTGAAAAGTCTTCTCCTCCACTCAGATCCTCAAGAATGTTGGGCTGTCCATTATGGTTCATGTAAGTAAGAATGAACATTTCTTAATTGCCAGATCTGGGCTTAATCATCTACACCTGAAGGACAACCCGTCGTTACTAGCAGTAGCCAACTGTAACATTCCCCAGTCACTTAGAACTCCTTTTCTTCATCTCTATAAAGAGGGATTTTCTCAACCTTTTCGGTCCCTTTGCTGAGGTGGCTAAAGCGACTCACTTTACTAATAGTTGATGAGTCCCTGTTAATAAACTGTTATATTGTCTGGAAATCTTGCCTCAGTTTACCTCAGTGTGATTTTTTTACTCACCATGAGGGAAAGGGATAGGAGGAAACAGAGTATCTAAATTGTAGGGACTTCCATATTGTCTGGGGGCTCCTGAGGTACAAAAGAGAGAAATTTTATTTTTATTATTTATATACTTCCCAAAGTGTGGTAGAAAAAGCACAGATCCTTTTACCTTAGGCTGAAAGAAAAAAACACAAAAACTTAAAATAACATCTTGGCTAAGTGGCTGGCTTGTTGCTATGGTAATGAGGTCCTTTTCCCAACTGTTTTTTTCTACATATGCAGAGAAACAAACCTATGAGGGGGAAGAGACAGCAAATGAGTGGTTACTAGAAAGCAGGTGTTCTCAAAGTGGGAAAAGGGAGTGTTCTAAAAGACTGGCAACACCCATATCCAAGGGTAGGGTTCAGTAAAGAGAGCAAAATTCCTACTTGTACTTCCTGATGCAGCTCAACACTTGAACTTCTACTGATTTCGACAAACAACCCTCTTAGACACTGTTACAAATAAAATGCTACTCCAAACTGAAAACAATACTTCAGATGTGATCTGATAAAGCATAGTACAATGGAACTATCACCATCCTTGTCCTTGATAGATACCATGCTTCTATCCTTAATACTGCCTATGACTGCATTAGCATTTCAAATGGTTAATAACAGCTGAAAACTGGCATTTAAAAGTTTGCAAAGCACTCTACATATATTTTCTCATTTTACCCTGACAACAATCCAAGGGAACAAGTACTTTATTATCCCCATTTTACAGATGAGTGAGGCAGAAAGGTTAAATGGCTTGTCCAGGGTCACACACTAGCATCTGAGGCAGGATTTAAACTCAGGTCCTCCTGACTCCAAGTCCCATGCTCAGTCTGTTGTGTCATCTGGCTGTACCTGTTTCACTTAACTATTGTCACAAAGTTAACTTCAGTAAGTTTAGAGTACGCTAAAGTCCCCAGATCTTTTTCAGAGAACCGTCTAGTACCTCAACCACTCTATATTTGTCAAGGTGAATTTCTGAAACAAAGTATAGAATTTTGCATTTATCTCTATTCAATTCCATACTGCGAGGGAGAGCCTGAGCAGGAGATAATACAAAGCAGACCTCAGTCAGGAAGACTCGGGCTCACATTTCAATTCTGATATCCTGGCTATGTGATGCTGGGCAACAAGAAACTAAATCACAGGTGTCATGGAACCTTTTTTGTCATGGACCCCTTTAGCAGTATGAGAAAGTCTATGGACCCCTTCTCAATGTTTTTAAATATATAAAATACATGGAATTACAAAGGAAACCAATTATATTAAAATAGTGACCAACATGTTTGTTTGTTTGTTTGAGATCCCAGGTTAAGAATCTCTACTCTAAATGTACAAGTTGTATAGTTTAGCTGTCAATCAACATGGATTAAGTGAATTTCCATGCCAGGAATTTCTTACACAATGAAATCAGCTTTAGACTCTTGAAATCATCCTATTAAATCTGGCCCATCATTTTAGTTTGTCAGTACCTTTTTGGATCCTAACGAAGTCCAACATGTTAGCTTTACCTCCCACATTTGCATCATCTGCAAATTCAATAAACATGGCACCAAAGCCTTTATCCAGAGCCACTGATTTTTAAAAAGTTAAATAACAAAGACCAAGCAATTACCCAAAGCTTTCAACCAGGAACCTCCCTCCAAACTGACATTGGGTCATCTATGACTCTTTGGTCCCAGTCATTTAACCAATTTTTAATCTACTTTAAGTGCACTACCAAGTAGCCACTTTCTGTCCTTATCTACAAAGGCAGTAAGCTAATAAACAATTACAGTATTTTCCTTAGCTGCTAATCTAATAACGCTGTCAAAAAGAAAAACGAGGATAATCTGGTATAATGTGTTCTTTGATGAAGCCTCGCTGGTTCCTAGTGATCATCACCTCCTTTTCTCTATGTTCACAAGCCATCCCTTTACAAATTTGTTCTTGAATTTAGTCAGGAATCAAAGTCAACTTCACTGGTCTACAGTTTACTGAATCTACTCTCTTCTCTTCTTTTGAAAACAGGGACATTTTCTCAGTACTATAATATTTCTCCCAGTTGCTATATTTCTCTTTCAAAGATTAGTGACAGTGGCACAACCACATTCACCAGTTCTTTTGGTACCTTGGGATGTAGTTCATCTGTGCCAAATTCCTCAAGGGAAGCAAGGTGTTCTCACTCTCTCCTTACTTAATTCCAGGTTCCAGTTTCCTATTAGCCACCTACCTGAAGTCTATCTCTGTTAATCTTCTTTCCCTCTATATAGTTAAAGAAACCTCCCTTCCCCTTTTTTCATCTTAGCATTTATTGCTAACCTCTGCTTTTTTGCATTCTTAACAATTTTTAATGGACTTATCCATGCTTCTATATTCATCCTCCCTTATGGGCTCCTTTGTCTTTTATATGTGTCTTTTAAATTTAAGTTATTGATAGATTCCTAGACACCTCTTCTTTTCTTCTCATTGAAACAGAGAATGTTACCTCTGAGAGCTTTCCATCCAACTGACTCCTTTCCAAAATGACTTATTTTCTGCTCCATCTTGTGATAGATGGACCATTCTCTCTCCCCATCCCATCCGAAAGGAAAGTCATTTTCTTTGTTCATTCTATGTGACAATGATTAAGATACAAAAATATTCAATATTTCGATCTGATACTTCATGGTTTTGGTGTACAAGAGTGTGGAAATTTAATATTAAATTACTGTGCCTTGGCAGAAGCCACACTTGATATTTCACTAAAGGCCTTGCCTTGGTGTTCTACTGCCAAGATCTGGACAGCAATCATAAATTACAGAGTTAACTTGATGGTAAAAAACAAACAATGCTTTGAGTGCAGACATTATCATGTTTCGGTTCAGTGTGGACTTTCTGATGAATAAAGGATACACTTATATCCATAGCTTTAACTCATTTATTGGCTACTTCTCTATGGTAGACTTCATGATTCTGAGTAAGATATAAGCTTAGAAGGAAGGTGTTACTTCATTCATTCCACTAAATTTTTCTCTCATATTGATTCTCTCAAAATTTATAAAGTGAAGACCTCTGACATAAAGCTTTTCCATACTGGACACACATACAAGGTCTCTGATACACTGAAGGGAGATTTTCTTTACCAGTTTTTCTGTATCCATAGTATGAACTAGCTGATATTTTGTGAGGATCACAGCTCTAAGTGAAGGTTCATGCACTCATATAGAAATGTGAGGGTTTCTTGGGGGGGAAAGTGGGAGGATTTTGGTCATTCAACAAGCATTATTCAAGGCTTACTGTGTGTGAGGGATATACTAAGCTCTGGGGACACAAACGTTGTTAATGCCTTCCCTATTTTAATTATTTTGTATTTCCTTATCTAGGAATATAATGCATTCTCCCAATATGATATAAGTTCCTCACATTTTCTATTTTTTGTATCTGTAGCACCTAGCACAAGGCCTCACCAATAGTAGATGCTTAATAAATATCTCTTGAATTCTTTTCACTTTGAATTTTTTAATTTTTAATAAGAGATCAATGTTCACTAAATGCTTTCCTACTAGCATGTATAAGTTTTCTACATATGTATTTTACAATGCTGAATAAAGTATGAACTTGCACGAAAAGTTTTCCCACAGTCATGACATTCATAGGGTTTTTCTCCAGTATGAATTCTATGATGTTGAATCAAATTTGCAAGTGCAACAAAAGCTCTCCCACATACACTACATTCATAGGGTTTCTCTCCACTGTGAATTCTCTGGTGTTGTATAAGGTTACAGTGCTGAGAGAAGGCTTTACCACATTCACTACATTCATAGGGTTTCTCTCCAGTGTGAATTCTCTGGTGATCAATGAAGTTAGAGCCCCAAATGAAGGTTTTCCCACATTCATTACATTCATAGGGTTTCTCTCCAGTATGAATTCTCTGGTGTTGAATAAGAGAAGACCGTGTACTTAAGGCTTTTCCACATTCCATACATTTATAAGGTTTCTCTCCTGTGTGAATTCTTTGATGTTGAATAAGGTTAGACTGCTGATAGAAGGCTTTGCCACATTCATTGCACTCATAAGGTTTCTTTCCAGTGTGAATTTTCTGGTGTTGGTTAAGATTAGAACTACGGTTGAAAGTTTTCCCACATTCTTTACACTCATAGGGTTTTTCTTCTGTGTGAATTCTCTGGTGCTGAATAAGTGATGAGCTTACAGAGAAGATTTTCCCACATTCATTACATTCATAGGATTTTTGTCCATTGTGAATACTCTGCTGTTCAATCAGGTCTGAGTTCTGCCTGAATGTGTTTTCACATATGTTAGATTTATAGTATTTCTCTCCTATATGGACAGGACTCTGTTGGGAACTTTGTCTATGTGTTCCATATTGATGAGGTTTTCCTCTTGTAAAAATACTCTGCTGTTTAATATGCTTTGAGTTCATCCTGAAGCTTCTCTCATATTCACTAAATTTGGAGGGCATTTGTCCTGGGCTAATGTTCCTATGGTTCACTGTCACTGACTTGACACTTTGTTCTCTGGAAAGTGATTTCTTGAGTCTTCTCCCAGTAGCATTCCTCTGAGATCTTATTAAACTGCCTTTAATTTCACAGGCATTATGAAATTTGGATGGCTGGGTAATATTTCCTTTGACTATTTCCAGTATTTTCCTCTGTGATTCCTTTTCTTCAGAAATTTCTTGTGTGGAAGTAAATTCCTTTTTCTTGTTGGTCTCACAATCTAAAACAAAAGATATTCATTCATTGCTTCATTTAACAAAAATTCACTGAAAGCCTATGTGTGCCAAAAATTCTAGGGTAGATAAACACATATATACAACTGAGGGTACATGTTCTCTGAGCTTATGCTTTAGTGAGAAGTAAGAAATTTCCAGCAAATGACCTAACTTGACTATTCTTTCAAGGAGACTGACATCAAAATTACAGGGGAGGAAGAAGTGCCTTTGAGATGTAAATAAATCTTACTTTTGGGAATAAGAAACTGTTAATTAACAACTATTATCTCATCAGGGATCTTCTTGGGAGAGAGAAGGGATGGGGACCTAGAAGGTAAAAGAAATAAGCCCTGGGAATAAAAAATAAAGTGTATGTAAATGAGCCCCAGGATGAAGAATTAAGAGATCAGTAAAAGGAGTCTAAGTGGTGGCGAGCTTGACCCCAGCTACCTTTCAAAGACCAAGAATAGCTGTTCTGAAGGCTACATAAGCCTTCTTGCCTCTTGTTTCTTACTTATGTTTGCTATCTATATCTGGATTTATGTCCCTGTAGTGAAAAGAAGTAAAAATAAATTGAGAGGAGCTAGTTATTAAACTGGGGTCAGGGAGAGAGAGGAAGGGGATGAAAAGCAAGAATTCTTGCTTAGAAGTAAGTCTGGGAAGAGAAGACTCTAGATGGAAGAGCAAGTGGTGGTAGTGGAGAGGTAAATAAGATGGTAAATAGGAAATCAAGATGGTAAAAATCTGTAGTTAGTGGAAAGAAAGAAGTATTTCCAGGTTTTCATACTAGTAGAGTCTCCATGTGTCTCCACTCACATAAACAAAAGAAGTCCAATACCAGACACTCACTGTGTAATGTGACATATGAGTATGTAACAGTAATTAATTTAGCAGATACTTAGCCCTTAGTAACTTAGGGCTAAGTACCTCTTGAAAGAGACAAAAGGTGTGAACTCTGTCTCCTGTTGCTGACCATGGCAGGATGGGACTGCCTGAGACAGGAAGCCAATGTGTGCGCATGTGTATATAAGAAGAGTTCCAGAGACGAGAAACAGAATCAAGAATTTTTACTCCTAGTGGAGGAAGCAGGATTGTCCCAGCATCTGGGAGCTAGAGTTTTCTATGAGACCAGAATCTGGTGAAGGCTGAAGTTGCTGCTGCCTGGAAGGCCGCCTGGAAGGCTGAGATTCCTTCTGGATCCTAGGGCCACCTGAACTGCTGAAGGACTGAAGAAACATGACTGGGATGCTAAGACTTTATTTGTGGCTTAGTTGATCCTTGAGTTCCTAGCAACAGAAGTGGTGAAGGTTCTGAGATGTGCTGGACCCTGTGAACTTAAGTGTGTACCAAGAACTGCCTGGAGGACTGGACGAGAACCTGGGAGCTGCCTGCCTCTGAATTCAGGTGACTGTTTGGTGGATTCAGGTAGGAGCTGGGACCATGGAAGGGGATCCAGGGACTCTGAGAGACCACCCCAAGTCAAGATGAAGAAAAGGCCTCCCCTTGGACACATGATGAAATTGAAGCGTACTAGACACTGAGGGGCAGAGGGTTTATGTAATTTTCTAATGATTGTATTTAGTGATTAATGATACTTAGTGACTGATTGCTAGATAAGTGACTGATTAAGTTACTCTATGATTGCCCCGTGAGTGGAAGATTGGTTATTGTATTGTGAAATGACTGAATGATTAAGTAAGGAGGATTTCCCCCCTTAGGGAAACCAAATGATTATTCTTTTGTTCTTTGTTCTAAATATTGTGGCCACTGTAGTGAAAACTATGTGACCATTCTAATGTTAAGCTGTTGTGAACACTATATTGTGATTTTCTGTGATAAGATGTAATGTTTTGGATATTATATTGTGATTTGTTGTGAATGATTGCCTTGATTTGTAATGGAATAAATGGAGTGTTCACTATACTGTGTAATCCAAACCTTAAAAGTGGTTCACAGTAGCATTCTTTTGGGAAGCTGCTCATGCATGGCAATACAGAGTAGTACAAATTTAATAGAAGAGATCATTTCTGTCTGGGGTGACCAGTAATGTAGGAATGACAAGCCCTTGGCCAGTGATGGAGTGTAGTTAAGAAGTGGTAGAGAAAAAAATGTTAGAGGGGTTCTGGGAAGACAAGAACCATAATATGCTATTGACTGAGCTGTGAACTATTAAAACTATTCTAGAATTAATTTGGAACTGCATGAGAAAAGTCACTAAGTAATTAATATACTCTGATCCAGGGATTAAAAGAATGTAGCCTATGGATAAGGAGAGATTGAAAATGAAAGAGAGAGGCAAGACCAACCACACAGTGAACTGAGAGAAGGCAAGAACCATATCTTCTACTTGCTTTGAACTTTCTTTTTTTCTTTTTTTGCTTTGTTTTTGTTTTTTTTGGAGGGAGGAAGGCAGGGCAGTTGGGGTTAAGCAACTTGCCCAAGGTCACACAGCTAGTAAGTGTTAAGAGTCTGAGGCTGGATTTGAACTCAGGTCCTCCTGACTCCAGAGCCAGTGCTCTATTCACTGTGCCACGTAGCTGCCCCATTGTTTTTGATCTTTCTGAAAAACCTAGTACCCCAAAGAGCACATAGGAGCCCAGTAAATACCTATTCAATCACTCACCTGAACAGTTGCCTCTCAGAATCTTTCTCCCCTTGGCTACTTTCATTCCCAGGACCCATGGCTCTTCCCCTCGTTCCAGCTGGAATATCACATCAGGTTTGGACACTGGAAATCCTGGTCATGGGGAAGGAAATGGGGAAGAGTGATTTCTTCTTGGTTCCAAAGGTCTGTCCTAGTTTCAGTCCTAGTCATATGTACAGGGAAGCAAGCTGGAGAAGGAACTATCTAGGGGGGGCATGACATGAAGGTCCAGGGAAGAACTGTGTACCCTGGGAAGGGACTCCAGGGTTGTATTCCCCCGAGAATGGGTGTGTCCAGGGAATTTGTGATCTGGGCATAAAAGAACAATTGTTTCATGTAGTTTTTTCCCCTATTAGTAGAGTAGAACACTCCCATTTTTAGGGATATCACTGTTGGATCTTTCCTATCCCTGGACAACAAGGAAGTTGGAAGAGAGGGAAGATTCAGACTCAGAGAAAACTTGAAGGAGTTACCCATTTTTTTCTCTGCATGAACCTTATGGCCTAGGAAAAGGAAGCAAAAACATTCTGTTTCTAAGTCAAGATGGGATTAGGAATTCCTGACCCTTGAATTTGGAGCCCAAACCCAACTAGTTCCTTAAGATACTATAGGGGTGGCTAGGTAGTGCAGTGAATAGAGCACTGGCCTTGGAGTCAGTTCAAATCTGGCCTCAGACACTTGACACATTTACTAGCTGTGTGACTTTGGGCAAGTCACTTAACCCCAACTGCCTTACAAAAAGCAAAAATTAAAAAAAAAGACTCTATAGCGATTTACAATATAGGAAGTCATGAAGGTCAGATCTGAGTCCTAAGACAGACACCTTACCCAATGAGATCACATTCCTGTAGGTCTCCAGCATCACATCCCTGTAGAGACATCTCTGAGCAGGGCCCAGGTAGGCCCACTCCTGTTGGGTGAGATGTACAGCCACATCCTCAAAAGTCACCAATGCCTGAAACAACACCTTCCTGTTGTAGCCCCAAGGATTGATTCAGGGCAGGGAATATGGTAGCATGAAGGTTATGGGCAATTATGCATGTGCATAGTACTCGCTATATCAAATGTGTGCAATCTATTAATGTCTGAATGCTGGTATCTAAGTAGTACAAATATGTGTATGTGTGTATATCGAACATAAGGATTGTCTATGTATGAAAATCACTTCTCAAAAAAGATGGACACACATGAGAGGTGTAGGAGTGTTACAAATAGTACTCTTCTCCGCAACAATGAATTGAGATCACTCTGTTTCAAACCCTATTTTTCAGGTAAAATAACTCAGATAGACTGGATCAACAAATTCTGTGAGCCAGGTTTACAAACTCTATGCGGATGAACTTGGCAGGGAAAAGAACAGAGCCTGTACAAAATAACTCATGGTCAGCTCTGACCCAGTTCCTGGAAGAAGAAACTGAAGCTCAATCTCAATCTCATGGGAAGAAGAGATATGTTTAGTAGAGGGAAGGAACTAAGCCTATGAGGGGGTTTAGGAGTGGTAAGAATGAGGTTTCAGGAAGGACAGCTCACCTGGGGCCTGGCTGATAGAAGCTCTGATGCCATTACCTGGGCCCTGGGGTTCCCCTTAGAGGCACAGGCAGAAACCTGGGAAGCAGATGGAACTGGAGAAAGAAAGGCCCATGAAGGAGACCATACCTGACCCACTCTAACTTTCCAACTCAAATCTGACCCTGGGATTTCTTAGCCTTCTCTGGGTCCAATCAGGACACAAGGACAACCTTTTGCTGTTCCCTCTGTGGTCACATTTTAAACATGCTTGTGTGAACATGTACATGTGGCCCACTGTTCATCCTGCCAACTGTAGGGTAAGCAACATGTTAATGGGAAAGCAAGAGGTACACATATCATGCAGCCTTTACTGTTGTCTATTCCCAAAATAAAAAACTTCTCTCTTTTCTGCTAGGACCTTTCTGTTTCCCTTTTTAAAATCTATTTTCAAGATTCATCACCTCCCTCGTCTGATTCTAGTCACCCCCTAAAACTGTATGTCTATTGTTGTTTATGTGGAGTTATTTATCTTTAAATAAATATACTCAAGAAAAAGATCCCCAGCTACCTCTCCAACTTTACTCTTCATCACTCTCCCAAAGGCATTTCTTCTCCAGTCAAAACAGTGCTCTGAATGCAGTGTGACCCAGTCCTCAATCAGGGCACTTCCAGATCTCTGGGAAAGACTGCCCAGGGCCATTGTTTCCTTCTATCATGAGTTGCAGAACTGCCCAGTTCAGCTCTCTCAGGCAAGAGGTAGAGAATACTGGATAAATCTGAAAAACACAGGGTAAGAAAAAGGCATATGAGAAGGTTAGGAGGAGTTATCATGTACTGCACTGTCCTGAGAAGAGTTCTGCCACCACACGAATGGGGAATTCCAAAAAATGAGTCTCTTCATCTTCTCCAATTCCCTCCTTCACCCAGGTAAAGGCCCAAGATTACACGAATTTCTCCCCAATCCTTTCCCCACTATACACACTATGCACAAGGTTGTCCTAATGCCTTCCTTAGTTGAGTTTGGGCTCAGGGTTCACAAATCAAATTCTTGGTCCCATCTCCACTCACTCAGGAAGTTCTTCCCCCTGTTTTCAGGTCACAATTGGCCAATCCATTTAGGAACAAGATGGCTTCTCTGACTGCTTCCTGAAATGGTACTTTCCTCCTCTTCCAGAAGGACCTACAGGAGACCCAGCCTCACTGCCCCAAGTCTAGGACTCTTTTTCATGATTCAATCTTTCCCAAACCCACTCTTCTTTCAAACTTTCCCATTTCTGTTGTGGGTGTAATTCTTCTAGTCACCTAGATTCTGACTCTCACTTCAAATAGTCAGTCAGCTGCAAAATCTTGTCATTTCTCCCTCCACAATTCCTTTCAACTATCCCTTCTCTCCATTCACAGAGCCATCATCATCCCACCTCTCAGCTGTATTACTATAATGGCCTCCTTAAGTGGTCTCCCTGCCTCAGGTTTCTTTCCTCTCCATTCATCCTCCACACAGCTCCCAAAGCATTTTCTTCTAAGATCACACAAAACACTTGTGTCACATTAAAAGACCATCATCTATCTTCCCAGTCTCATTACACACTACTTCCCTTCACATACTTTTATCCAGCCAAATGGGCCTTTTGCCTGTTTCTCATATGCAACCTTCCCACCTCTGGATCATGAACTGGCAGTCCAACAGCCTGGAATATATACATCCTTCTCCCCTTTGTCTCTTGGAATCTCTAGTTTCCTTCATGTCTGAACTTAAGAATCACTTACTAAATAAGGCCTTTCCTTTTCTCCCTGGCTGCTATAGTCTTCCCTCCAAAATTAATATCTTGTTTCTATTTTATATTCATTCCTATATGTACATGCCTTCTCCCCTGGCTAGACTGGAAGCTGTTCAAAGGCAAAGATTTGCCTTTGTTTCACTTTTGTTTCTATGTTCTCAGTGTCTAGCACAATCCCTGGCACACAGTAGGCATCTAATAAATGCTTAATGTTTGATGGCCAGAGGGAAGAGTCTGGCACACAGAAGGCCTAACACTGTTTTGCTGTTTACTGATGGCCTGTTTCTGAAGTTGTTGTTCAGTCATGACTGACTCTGTGACCCCATTTAGGGTTTTCTTGGCAAAGACACTGGAGTGGTTTGCCATTTCTTCTCCAGCTCATTCTACAGATGAGGAAACTGAGGCAAACAGGATTAAGTCAGGGTCATACAGCTAGTCTGAAACCAGATTTGAACTCAGGAAACTAAGTTCTACTGACTCCATGCTTGGCACTCTATCTACCCCACCACCAAACTGGGGTACAAAAATAGGCAAAAGACAGTCCTGACCCACAGGAATTTATAATCTATTGGGATTATAATAGTAGTTCAGAGGAGAGGACAGTCACTTAAATTCAATAGGTAGATCTGGACTCAGGAAGATGAGTCTTCCTTTCTCCAGGCACAGCCCTCTATCCACTGTCCTCCTTGTTTATGAAGGGTCTACTTTAAATTTATGCTAGCTAGTCTTAACTGGACCCTCATCACAGTAAGGTAACCCTTCTATTCCCTAATAGATTCCCTATCCCACTCACCATAGCAGCTGTTCCAAACCTTCTTTTCTCTCCTTCCCTATTACTCCCTCTATCCACCTCCTCAGCTGAGGACCTTACCTTACACACCACTGAAAAACTGAGGGTCATTCAGCCATTTGTGCCCCTTCTCCCTTCTTCCTCATCTCACATCCCTTTGACATTGATCCCATGATCTCTTTCACTCCTCTTATGATGAGGTGGCCCTTCTGTTCGCCAAGGTCAACACCCCAATCTGTGACATCATCACCACCATTTTCTTTAGCAGATTGCCCCAGCCATCATCTCTACTCTTGATAACATCCAATGTCTTCCTATTTCCTAGTTCCTTCCCTGCTACCTACAAATACACCCAAGTCTATCTATCCTTAGAAAATCCTGACTAGATCTCATCATTCCTCTCAGTTATTGTCCTATATTCCTCCTTCCCAATGAGCTGAACTTCTAGAAAAAGCTGTCTACACTAGATGCCTCCACTTCCTCACCCGATCTTTTCCAAATGAGATAATGCCTAGCACAAGGAGGTGCTTCATAAATGTTTGTTTCCTTCCTCCATCATTAAACTGAAACAACTCTCTTGAAAGTTAACTATTGCCAAATATCATGGCGTTTCTCAGTCCTCATTCTTATCTCTTTACAACATATGATACTGTTAACTACTTTTTCTTTCAGGATATTCTCTCCTCTCTGAGCTTTTGTTACTCTGCTCTCTCTTGGTTTGGTCTAACCATTCCTCCTCAGCTTCCACCATAGATTATCAATGTCATGTCCACTAACTGTGGGTATCCCTAAAAGCTGGTTTCCTTTAAGACTTAGGTGAAGCAATCAAAAAAGAGGGAAAAGGACCTATATTAACAAAAATATCCATTGTAACTTTTTGTGGTGACAAAGAAATAAAAGCTAAGGGTGTACCCATCAACTGGGAAATGGCTGAACAAATTATAAATATGAACATAATTGTGCCATAAGAAATTATGAACACAGCTTCAGAGAAACCTGAGTAGACCTGTATGAACTGACACAAAGTGAAGTGAGCACAATCAGCCAAACAATTTATACAATAACAACATTGTAAAAACAAACACCTTCGAAAAACTTAGTCTGATCACAATGATGACCAAACATGATTCCAGAGAGCCAGTGATGAAGCATGATACCCACCTCCTTCCAGAGAGGTGATAGACTCAAGAGTACAGAATGAAATAAGGATCTTTCGTATACAGTCAGTGTGGAATTTTTTTTTTGCTTGATTATACACATTGGTTACAAGGGTTTGTGTTTTTTGTTTGTTTTTTAGTGGGAGTTGTGGGAGGTGGAAGAGAAAGGAGATCTTTGCTAACTGAAAAATAATCAAGTTTAATTTTTTAAAGAGACTCAGCTCAAGTACTACATCCTACAGGAGGTCTTTATTGTCCCCCCCTCCCAGTGACTATTACTTTCTCCTGTGAGGCTAGTTTCCATCTACTATGCATTTAACTTCTATCTACTGATTTTTGTATATATTGTCTCCACCATTACAATATAAACTCCTTGAGGTTAGTCTGCTTTTTTTCTTGTATTCCCAGCATTTAGTCTGGTCCATAGCATACAATAAACCCTTAATACTTGTTGATTGATTATGAGAGAACTGTTTTCTTCCTCTGATGAAAATTATGCATGTTAGTTATTGTTATATGCAGAAAGCAATTCTTATAGCTTAAAAGAAGGAACAGAATTCTGGTAGCTCTCGCCACTGGGTACAACTCAGAAGTTAACAATAAGTACTGGGTAAGATGAACTTGGTAATCATTTAAACCTGAATATCCAATTCAATAAATATGTAATATGTACCTATGAGTAATATGTAATATGTAATATGTACTATTTGCAGAATACTGTGTGTCCACTGCTCTGGAGAAATATAACGTTTAAATAAGACAGTCCCTAACCTTGTAGAGACAGTAGGGGTATAACATACACATTCAAATAATTGTAATACTTAGGCACATTAGAAAGATGAAAAACAAAGTACTTTTTTTTCTGGTGTGGTAAGAGGGAAGCTTTCATGGAGGAGATGACATTTGAATTGGACTTTAAGAAAGAAGCCTTGAAAGAAGATTTTGACAGGCAACAATATAGAGTATATCCTAGTCGATAGAGAAGACCTGTGCAAACTAATAGAAGCACAAGAGTTTGGGGAATAGTTAGGTGTCCAATTTAGCTTAAAAGGAAGTCATATGAATTAAGACTAGAAAAATGAGATGGAGCTAGACTGTGAAGGATCTTTTATACCAAGCTGTGGAGTTGATATTTAGATGAGATAATAACTAAAGATTTTTTATAAGAGAAGTAATGTCATCAGATCTATGCATTGAGAAACTAATTTTGTCACCTGCATAAAAGATATCTGGGACCTGAGAGACTGATTGACTGATAAGGCTATTACAAAAATCTAGATGAGGTGACAAGATCCTGAATGACAGTGATGTGACACATGTGCAAAGAAAAGAGCATATGCAAGAGATGTTCAATGAGTAGACTGAACAAGAGTAGAGAATGACTGGAAGTGGGATGGGATGGGGGTGGAGGAAAGTTCTGTAAAGGAAACAAAGGTAACTCCAAGACTCCAAGCTTGTGTGACTGGGTGGATAGTGCTGGAATCCACAGAGAGGGGGAAGATGAGAGAGAAAGGCAAGCTTAAGGAACAGGAAATAATTAGTTCTGTCAAGCTGGTCTACACTGTGACCTGGAATGGGACATTTGTCCTTTTGCCAGACAGCTTTTGTTTATACTGTTCCCTATGCCTAGAATGCCCTGCCTCATTGCCTCCACATTTTGAATTCCTACCTATTCTTAAAAGCCCAATTAAAATCCCAATGCCTCAGTCAGTCAATAGGCACTTATTAAGTATCTACTATGTGCCAGTCTTTGTACTAATAAGCACTGGGATGAAAAGGCAAATTTTTTTTAAATCCTCTTTTCAAGAAGCAAACAATCTAATGGGGGAGACAACATGAAAAGAACTATGTACAGACAAGATAAGCACAGAATAATTTGGAGATAATCAACAAGAGGAAAGGTGTTCACATGAAGGTAGATTGGAAAAGAATTCTTGTAGGAGACATCTTAGATAGGGCTTGAAGGAAGTCAGGGAAACCAGGAGGCTGAGAGGAGGAAGGACAGAATTCCAGGGATGGGAACAGCCAATGAAAATGCCCAGTCAGGAGATGTGAGAATGATGGCAAGGAAGTCAATTTCACTGGACTGAAAAGTATGTGGAGGTGAATAAGGTTAAAAAAAATGGAAAGCCTGGAATGGCAGGAGGAGGCAGGTTATGAAGTGCTTTGACTATATTTGATACTAGATGTAATAGGAAGCCACTGGAGAAAACTTCCCTGATTCACCCCCCTCAGTACTTAATGCTCAAAAAGGAATGGCAGGTAGGTAAACAGGTAGGTAGGTCAACAACAGAAGATCATGAGCTTTATCAATGAGAAATAACTGTAGGGGAAATGAATCTACAAAGACTTTGGCAAGAGAGCCAACTAAGTTCTATCATTCCGAAAGCATATATAGCTGAAACCAGCAGGGGAGCAACAGGCAAGAAATGGAACTGATTTGCTAGCATTGCAATAGTCATTTATTGTCATCAACAATAGTAAAATCACTATTTTTGGATTCTACCACCTCAGTGACCTATGTTTATGAGAAGTAGAAATAGGACTTAAGATGTTGGGAAGAGCTAATGAACTTGAGAAGACATTTATGCTAGAGGTGGCACAGTTTTAACATACTTTGATCTTTGAAATGTTTAAGAGATTTCAAAACAATATGCAGTATCATAGATATTAATTTTATATAAAAAAGTATAACTGAGGATCAGTAATTGCCAACCCATATACCTATTATTCATTTCTGTAAAATCTCTTTAATAACAGTCTATGCATTCGTTATTCAAAAGTGTAGCTTGATGCCATGGGAGGTAGTGGGATTTCTCTTACAAGAGATCTTCACAAAAAAGACTGGTGTCTACTTATTTGGTATTGTACATAAGATTTTTACTCAGTTATGACTAGAACTAGTCTCTGAGGTCTGTTTGCAACTCTGAGATCCTATGATTCGATGCAATGAGGTTATCTTTGTTGAAAATTTTGAGAGAACAGGCAAACTTTCACAGAAAATTTCTAGAAGATACCACATTCACAATCACACAGATGACAGATACAATTGTGAGATAATGCTCTATGGTTTGCGTATTAAAAAAAAGATATTTGACTTAGGACAAAATAAAAGCCTTGAAAGCTCTCCTAAAATAGTGTTTCCCACACATATATTAAAATCTTACAAAATGCAACCATGGAGATAAATTTATTCAAAGACCCTATGTGTATCAACATCAAGTGAGGCATAAAGTCTAAACAGAAGAGGAATTCTCTACTCCTTTTTGCAGATATCATTTATATTGAACCTTAGAACACTACAAATCCTCTTGAAAAACATGCAATCATAAGAAAAAAAACACCCCAATCATCTTAACAGTTCACCTTATAAAAAACATGGATGCAAAACATATATTGCCCAGAATATAAAACACGCAGTTGGATGGCCATTAGTTAATCTATAGGTAGATATATCTTATGTGGGTACTCCAGGTAGGTAAGCCAGGCCCAAAACTGAATAGGAGAAAGACACCAGCTGTATTTCATTTAAATCAGACTGAAATCAATGTTTTCAAGGATCTCAAGCCCCTCCCTACTCCAAAAGACCATATCAACAGCAACATACTATCAATGAAGTTAAATAACTGTGAATCATAGAATATCATGATTTCTGAAGAATTAAAAATTGCACTTAACCCCCAAAAAGCAATGAAAAGATATGTGGTAGATGTAAGTTACAGTGCCTTTAGCAACACCTTCCATATGAGAAATGAAATGTAAGGCTTCAAGAACATGACTGGAAAATACTGGCAGCTCCTGTATTGAATGTGAGTGATAACAAACAACCAGCCCAAGTGATCCCCTGGTATCCATAAAATACTTCCAGAACCAAAGGAAGTAGTCCAATGCAGCGGGCATATCATCTATGGAGGAATCAGGAAAAGACATGGACAAGAATCACACCAAATGAAAAAGCATGGGAGATTTATGATTTCTATCCAACTCCTTAACTTCCCTGAGTTTCGTTTCATCTTCTATAAAATGAAGGCTCTTGACTCTTCCAGCTCTTAATTCTAATGATTCATCTGGATATTCCATAAACAATTCAAGCTCAAACACAAACAAAACTGAACTTCTCTTCTAATTAGACTGCAGAATCCATGATATGAGAAGTAGCATGGCACAGTGGAAAGCGCAATCGGCTCATTAGAGACTGAGGTCGTGGGGTTCAAATCCCACTCCTACTCCTAGCTGACCTTGGGTCAATCATTTGAAATCTCTAGAACTTAGCGAAAGATGGGCTAAGGATAGGTCAATGAAATCCAGTCCAGTTCTTTTTCTGTTTGTTGAATGGCCCCACAACCTATTCCTTTTCCTTCTCCTTTCACCTCACCTCGGAGTCACTCTAGATTCTGGGGAGCTTGTCCCTCCCATGGCAACGGCAGTGACTGCCCCTGCCCCCTTCCCTGTCTTCTACCCAGAGGCGGGGCAGCCGGGCTGGGGGAAACACGTGAGAAAGAGAACAGCACGTGCTCTGATGGAAGGAGCCCGACTCGCCAGCTTTTCAACAGGGACTCGATAGTTTCACCACAATTCAGGGTGTCTAATGAACAGGGCAGAAACGGAGGGTGGGGGGGAGGAGGAAGTTACCCTGGTCCCCTCTCGGTTTTCCCCGCCCCTGGGGCCGGCCCGAGACTCACCCTCCATAGTGGGGAACGGCCGGACCGCCCCCACGGAGCCAGACCATCCTGGCCGCAAATTCCACCCCCACGGAAACGGGGCGGACCGGAAGTGCAGGCCAGATTCTTGCCTTTTCATCGTACAAAATAACAGGAGCCTAAACCATAGAGACCACAAGTCCTCCTTTTTGCCTAGAGTGGTCCCTACAGATTCTCACCTTTCGGATTGAGGAAGGTTTCTCTTTCAGATCAGACTAAAGGCATCAGACTAGGATTTTTTTCCCCAATTTAAAAAAATTTTTTTCTTTAATTTAAAGTTTTGATGGATTAAAGATTCTATCCCTTACTCCCTCTCCCTCTCTTTCCCCCTCCCTGAGAGAGTAAGCAATCAGATGTAGGTTTTACATGTGTGCGATAATGTAAAACATGTCCATGTTAGTCATTTTGTATAAGAAGACTCAAAAGAAAAAAAATGAAAGAAAACGAAAAACACCATGCTTCAGCCTGTATTCAATAAATATCAGTTCTTTCTCTAGAGGCAGATGGTATACTTCATCATTAGTCCTTTGGGATTGTCTTGGATCATTGTACTGCTGATAATAGCTAAGTCATTCCCAATTCTTCAGGGAGCAATATTGCTGTGTACAATGTTCTCCTGGTTCTTATCGCTTCACTGTGCATCAATTCATGTAGATCTTTCCAGGTTTTTTCTTGTCATTTCTTATAGCACAATAATATTCTATTACAATCATATACCACAGCTTGTTTAGCCATTTCCCAATTGATGGGCTTTGTTTTCCAATTCTTGGCCACCACAAAAAGAGCTGCTATAAATATTTTGGTACAAATTGGTCCTTTCCCCCTGTTTTGGATATCTTTGGGATATAGAGCTAGTGGTGGTATTGCTCGAACAAAAGGTATGTAGTTTTATAGCCCTTTGAGCAAAGTTGCAAATTGCTCTCCAGAATGGTTCTATCAGTACATAACTCTAACAACAATGCATTAGGGTAGGCTGAGATAATATTTTAATGCTTATATGGGGGCGGCTTTGTCTGCTTCTACATTTCCATGATTGTGAGAATCATTCTTAATTAGTCACCTTAATTAGTTTTTACTTAGGTGTTCTTAAATTTTTTGTGTCATGGATCCATTTGTTAATGAAGCTTATGGATCTTTTCTCAGAATGTTTTTAAATACCTAAAATAAAATGCATAGGATCACAAAAGAAACCAATTATAATTGGCTTAATAATAATAGCTAGCACTTATATATAAATAAAATATATGTAAAGCACTTTGCAAACCTTGAAGCACTCTATAAATTCTAGCTATTATTATTAAGCCAATTATATTGAAATGTTAAAAAAAAAAGTGTACAGACCTCAGGTTAATAATGTCTGAGTCAGGAATATTTGCCAAGGAAGTATAATAATAACAACAATTATAGTTAGCATTATACAGTGTTTTAAGATTTGCAAAGCACTTTATAAATAATTTATCCTAGGAAATAGGTGCTATTATTATCTCCATTTTACAGATGACAAAATTGAGACATAAGTGAAGTGACTTGCCCAGGGTGATTTAATTGAAACTGGATCTGAACTCAGGTCTTCTGGGCTCAGAGTCAAGGACTCTCTCCATTGTGCCACCTAAGTAAGAATAATTGATTTTTTAAAAATCTGTAGATTCTGTGACACATTCTCCCACCAATACATAGACAGCAGAAGAAAGTAGGCTCATATTTGAAACACGTGTGGCAAACCCATATCTTGCAACTTTGGAAGTCCTTTTGCTGGAGTCTTCAAGATGTTCTCTTTAGGTAGGTATGATATATCTTTTCTGATGGATTCCTTTCAGAACCTTGAATTTGCCTTTCCCCAGAATTCAGTATGTTCTTAGATCCCCAATGCAGACACTGACATCAGCTATTCCTGAGATGCTGCTAGGAGAGTAATGTCGATGAGAAGTCCAAGAAATAAAAAATCTCCCAGAACTTTCAAACTCACAGGGAAGGGAGACCTGTGTAGAGACTGGGTTTCTCTCTCACACTCCTGCCCCCCCCTCCCTCTCTCTTCCCACACTTTCACTGATCCACTCTTAGAGGCTTAGTTGTAAGAGTTTCACTATAGTTTCACTACTTAAGCTGCAACCTTAAGGAACAAACTTTCAATTGATCCACCCATTCCCACTAGCTATCTCATCCTTTACCTTCTCTATTTTGTGGCTAAATTCTTTGAGAAAGTCATTTACAATCTATGCCACCATTTCCTCTCTTTTCACTCACTTCTAAACCCTCAGTAATTTGGCTTCTGACATCACCACTCACCCGAAATTGCTCTCTCCAAAGTTACCATTATCTCTTAATTAAAAATCCAGTGGCCTTTTCTTTATCTTGATCTTTCTTGTCCTTTCAGTAGCATTTGACAGTGTTGATCACCATCTCTTTTGGATTACTCTTTTCTTGTTCCCTTCCCCAATCTGTCCTATTGCTTCTCAGACTCTTTTGCAGGCTCTTCATATAACTCCCTCTAATCATATCCCTGAGTCCTTCTCTCTCTCTCTCTCTCTCTCTCTCTCTCTCTCTCTCTCTCTCTCTCTCTCTCTCTCTCTCTCTCTCTCTCTCTCTCTCTCTCTCTCTCTCTCTCTCT
>CM053594.1:63640385-63674460 GCA_028646575.1 Pseudocheirus occidentalis
AATTGCCTCTTTGATAATTTGAATCATATATTCTGTAGCCCTCTCCAACTCAACATGTCGAGAACACAACTCATTATTTCCCCCCAAACCCTCTCCCCTTCCAAACTTTCCTGTTACTGTCAAGGGCATCACCATTCTCCCAGCCTCCCAAGCCTACCACTTAAGTATCATCCTCAACTCAACTCTCACTCAGCATATCCAACTCACCTTGAAATCTTACCTTTCCTATCTTCATGTTATTTCATATATATATATATCCCATTCCCTCCTCTCATACAGTGATATTTTAGGTCCTCATCATCTCTCACCCAGACTACTGCAATATCATTCTAATTAGTCTCACTGCCTTAAGTTTCTCCATACTTCAGTCCATATTCCATTCAGCTGCCAAGATGATTTTCTTAAAGGAAAGAATTTGTCCATATCACACCCCTGCTCAGCTCCAGTGGCTCTCTGTTACCTCCAAGATCAAATATCAAGTCCTATGTATGTCATTTAAAGTTTTTCATAACCTTGCTACTTCCTAACTTTTCAGAATTCTTACACTGTACTCCTCTCCATGCACCCTATGATCCAATGATATTGGACTTTGGATAAGTTCCTTGAGCAAGTCACTCCATTTCCTGTCTTTGCAACTTTGCACTGGATGTTCCCCATGCCTGGAATGCTCTGCCCCTTCACCTTTGCCTCTAGTTTCCCTGGCTTCCTTCAAGTTAAAATCCTACCATTTTCAAGCAGCTAGCATTTAGTGCCTTCCCTTTTTGGATTACCATCTGTATACCATTTTGTATATATTTTGTTCACATATATATGTGTATGTGTATATATATGTATATATATATATATATATATATATTCAATTCACATGTTGTCTTCACTACTAGAATGTAAGCTCCTTGAGGGAAGGGATTGCTATTCTTTTTCCATTATATTCCCAGGACTTAGCAAAGAATCTGCTATGCAGTAAACACTTAAAAATGCTTATTGATTGATTGATTGATTGCTTTTCTCTCTCTCTCTCTCTCTCTCTCTCTCTCTCTCTCTCTCTCTCTCTCTCTCTCTCCCACCCCACCCCCAGCTTTTCACTGGAAGGAAGTTGATCCAAGCAACATTATATCTTGCATCCTGCTATTCGAAAGCATTTTTACAATTTGGATATGTGCACTATCACATTCAATAAATCACATGTCCATTTAGGAGTGAATTGTTAAATCCTTTGATTATGGCATAATCAATGAAGAGAGAAGAGTCCAAACAAGAAGTAAGCACTCAGAGGAAAAATGAGAGTCTTCCTCATTTTGACAACTCAATGGGCATATTCCAGATTATATCCTCAGATCTCTATTGATTTTGGAGGCCAACTATCACAAAATATTGGTTTGGGGGGAAGAACAAGTAGTGGGAGGCAGGAGTAGGCTACTCATGGGTACTCAGAATGTCACCCAGAGGCCAAATAAGATAGAATTCCTTGGCTGGCTAATTACTTAATCACATTATTAAAAATCATATGATAGAATATGATATTCTGCAATAGCATAAAGTGGGGGAATGAGTGAGGTGTAAGTAAATACAGCTGTGGTATCACTATCTAAACCCTGGAATGCATATTTCCTATGCCAGTTGTCATACTAGTAGATGGCATTTTGT
Organism: Pseudocheirus occidentalis; assembly: GCA_028646575.1. Taxonomy (NCBI): domain Eukaryota; kingdom Metazoa; phylum Chordata; class Mammalia; order Diprotodontia; family Pseudocheiridae; genus Pseudocheirus; species Pseudocheirus occidentalis. Next base: position 63,642,033 of record CM053594.1, read on the forward strand.
AGCCCTTTAAGATTTGTAAGGCTTCTATCCATACTTTAAATATATAACTCATTTGAAGCTCACTACAATCTTATAAATTAGGTACTACAAGTATTAGCCCCATTTTACAGTTGAGAAAATTGAGAATCAGATCAAATGAGTCACCCATGGTCATACAATTATTTAGTGCCAAGGATGGAACTTAAACTAAGGTCTCCTTAATTTTGAACTCAAAATGATGGGACATAAACTAGATAGAATAGAGGGTCAAGGAAAGGATTTTTGTTTTTGTTTTTGTTTTTAGAGTTTGAGAGACAGAACTATGTTGGTAGGTAAATGTGATATGTTGGAGGAATGTGGGAGTTAGGGTAAGTGTGAAGATTCCAGGGAGCCTAAGGAGGTGAGGGAAAATAAGGTCAGGATTATAGGCAGCAGAATTAGGTTTAGTGAAGAGTTGGGATATTTCTTCTTCTGTGATCTGAGGAAATATGGAGAGAATGGGCAATGAAGCAAAGAAGGTTCACAGTACCTGGCCCATAGAAGATGCTTCATAATTTTTATTACATGGAGGAGTGAAGCTATGGGGGCTCATGGTTGAATGACCTATCTTGTTCTCAGTAAAGCAGGGACAACATTGTTTGCTACAGCTATATAGGGGGTAGTGGTCATGGTTTCAGGAGAAAGAGATTTGAAATCATTACTGTGGAGAATGAGAGAGCAGATGAGGATAGGGTAGAAGACTATCAAGTAGCAACAGTGAGAGAACTCGATGAGGTTATTTACCATTAATCTGTCAAGGTGAAATCAGCTTCATTTTGTGACTTTCCCCAATTCTATTCTGTGCTTTAGAGTAGGAATAGAGAAATCAACTGGTGGGGGTCCCCCAGGGAGAAAGATGTGCAGGTTGGAAAAAGTCAAGAGGACAAAGCATTTTATGTTAATTTGTTAGTAAAACATAATGAAAACATTTGACTATATGATCAAAGAAATGTATGAACTTAAATGAATCCAGATGGGTGAGAGAGATTGGGAGAATAGGAATGGACCAGGAAACCAAAGGTCAGAATAAGGAATAAAAGCAGTGGTGTGCTGGAGCCATCTTGAACCACTTAAGAAAGCTGGCTGTTAAACATTTGCCAGCATACTACTGCATAAGTTAAATTTGAGTGAAAAAGCATGAGAGAAGGAAGGATAAATGTGTACAGCAAAATGGAATTTCGAAGTTTGACTTCTTAGAACTAGAATGGTTCTCAGAGCTGATGAGGTTTGCAGTTCATCTTTGGTTGAAGTTAGGTAGAGGAGGTAATTGAAGTTGAATATACAATTGATTATGAAGACTTTTATCGTACAATTTCTAAAATAGAATTTCCAATCACTTCCCAAGTTTTGTTGAGTCTTCTACATTCATCATTCCTCTTCTTTACTCTCACTGTCACCATCTCTAATATAGGGTATGACTAGTACATACCTGGATTATTACAATAGCTTCCTCAATGGCCTCCCCTACCCCACTTTGATCTATTCTTTATACCACTTTATGAAGACTAATCAGATCACAAAATGTCAGATTAGGAAGGGAACACAGCAGCCATCTAGTCTAACTCATACCTTAAAAAGCCCCCTCTATAATATGCCCAATAGTAATCACGTAGCCTTTGTTTAAACACTCCCATTGAGGTGTGTTGGTTGGAAACCAGTTGCCTAATGCACGGATGTGATGACCTCACTCCTCTGCTCAAAACTCCCTAAAAGGTTCACTCTTGTCTACTGAGGAAAGTTCAAATTCCTTAGCCTGTCATTCCAAGCTACTGGTGTCACAATACCTTTCCAGCCTTATACTCTCCTTTATGTACCCTAAGTTCTGGCCAAGTTCTGCTCTCTACTAATACTCATATCCACTCAGAACTCTCCTTAGGGGTGGTCTAGTCCAAATTCCTCTTTCACAGGTAAGGAGACTGGTCAGTGGACCACTCTCACATTTAGAGTACCAGCAGCCAAGTTTACATTTATAGATGGTCTCTAAGTGATGTGATTCTTACTTAGCAATTGCTCCTCCTTTCCCATCATTCTGCCGCTATCATCCTAGAAAAAAGAAGGGGACTACACAGGACTGAGGGACATTTTGTATATATTTTTTTAAATTTATGGATTGCCATGGCCAAAGAATTCCTCACCAAGTGCTCAGCCTTCTGGTTTTGAGCCTCTGTACTTAGCAAGGCTGGCCTTCAGAAAACAGATTATGTCTCTCATAACTTAGCCAAAAAGGCAGAACCTGCCAGAGCTTGCTTTCCACTGACACAGCCTAGGACAGCTCAGGGTCCGTTGGGGTCAGAAGGAGGTACTGGACAAAAGTTAGGTTCTGGAGAGATAAAGAGCAGTCAAGAGATGGCAAGCACCGAGATGATAGATCCTATACATAGCCTAGAGCCGCACTAGGCATTTCTCCCGTCCGATTGGGCAGAACAGGGAGACAAGGCGGGACTTCCTATGTGGGAGGGGCTGACCGTCTCTCCTCGCCCCACCCAAGCCAGAGCAGAGCAGTGATTGAGCAGTGACTGAGTGAGAGAAACGAGGAGGAAGCACTGAACATCAGCATCGGGCGGTGTCTGCGAAGCACCTGGGGAGGGGGAGACAGGCCCAGGTGGGATGTCTCTTTCCTGGTACTGGAGGCAGAGTCCAGAGGGCCCGAACCTCCTCTCTGGCACCCGGGGAAGTGAGAGACCGGCTGCTCGCAGCATTCCCTTTGGAGCTGGCCCTGGTCCTGACCACTAGGGATGCTGGAACGTGGCCTTCTACGTTCTGTATATCCATCCCCATTGGCCCTGCTGGGTCTTCCCATGGTTCCAGCTCCTCCTGATGAAGTGGAGAGTGAGCCTAGAGGCGAGACTCTTCTGTGGGGCTACAAGAAATCCATCTGACTTTTCTGGCCTCAGTTTCCTCATCTGTCAAGTGGGAGGGTGGAGGGTACGAGTGGACTGTATGTTGTCTAATATTCCTTCCAGAGCTAAACGCCTATGATCCCCTACTGGCAGCCCTACCTTGCCCTGGCCCTGGGGTGTTTGCCATTTGTGGGTCTTAGCTTCCTCTTTGGTGGGACCTGGATCCTAGTTCTGGGTAGAATTGGAGCCAGGGACAAAAGAGAGAATAGAAACTCTAGGCCCAAACCTGCTTTCTCCCACTTTTCATGGGCCTCTTTGTCCAGTGAGGAAAAAATGAGAAAAGCCAGAATGTCATGTTTTTTTTAAAGTCAAAAAGGAAGGGAGATTCAAAATGGAGGAAGTGATCAACATTACTAATGCATTAAGTCTGAATAGGTTGAGGACTGAGAAAAGGACATTGGATTTGTCAATCAGTAGGACAGTTGTGAAGAGCTATTCGCTTCTTAGCACTGGTCTTTCAAAACTAAGAAATCCCAATTCATTTAGTAGACTTGAGGGGTGGCTAGGTGGCACAGTGAATAGAGCACCGGCTCTGGAGTCAGGAGGACCTGAGTTCAAATCTGGCCTCAGACACTTAACACAAAAACTAGCCGTGTGACCTTGGGCAAGTCACTCAACCCCAACTGCCCTCCAAAAAACAAAAACAAAAAAAAAACATTTAGTAGACTTGAAGTGATGGATCACATACTGGACTTGGAATCAGAAAGGTCTAGGTTTATATCCTCCCTCAGACACTTACTAGCTGTGTGACTTATAGGAAGACTCCATTTCCCCATCTGCACAATGGTGGTAATAATAGCAATTACAGCACAAGATATGCAACCCTTAAGATGTTATATAAATGTGAGCTATTATTATCAGTAGCTATTCTTTTAGTTACAACTCTAGCCCAATTTATACTTAAGGAGTGGTTTTTGATAAACTGTTTTAGGACAAAAACCATTGCTTCTTAAGTGACATTCAGTTGTTTTGACTTGTTTTATCTAACTAAAATAATCTCTATACACACATCTACATATGTTATTATTTTAGCATACAGACCTGTTAAGATGCAATGAATTTATTCATCTTTGTGTTTGTTGTTAACTATCATGTTATCTTTAAATTCTTGAAGCAAAAAGGTAGTGCAGTAGACAGCACACTGGCCTTTTCAGAAAGATGAGTTCAAATTCTGCCTTGGACACTTACTAGCTGTGTATCTCTGGGCTGAAGTCATTTAACCTTTCTCAGCCTTAGTTTCCTCACTTGTAAAATGGGGTTAATATTAGTATTTACCTCCCCGAGTTGGGGTGAGGATCAAATGATCCAGTATGTAAAGCACTGGACAAATCTTAAAATGCTAGATAAATGCTAGCCACCATGATAAGGAGGAGGAGGAGAAGGAGGAGGAGGAGGAGGAGAAGGACGGGGAGGAGGAGGAGGATGCTGCTGCTGCTGCTGATTTTTTTAACTGACCCCATGCATTTTATCAGTACTCAGTAGGATGCTCTGGTCTGAGCACAAATACTTTGGAGACAATGATTTTCTTTAATTTTCTTGTGTCATTCATAGTAGTCCTGTGTGATTGTGTTACAATGATCCATTGAATTTTATTTGTAACAATTCTAAAAAGATTATATAAATTCTAATTGAAGAGTATGTTAAATACCTACTTTGCTCAAAGTCTTCTACTTATTCATTGCTGGAGATACATAAGGAGATACAATATTCTGTTGCCAAGGATTTTATAATCTAATATGTTATCTGAGCTTTTCGTTCTACTCTGTACCTCCATCTTTACTCCCTCAAAGCTGTTGAGTGTCCCTAGAGGAGGGAGAAGCTATTTCTTCTTTACTAGGACTAGTCAGATACCCTGGTGTCCCTGTTTTCATAGCAGGAAGGGAAGGGAATAAGAATTTACTAAATTCCTTCTATGCTCCAGGCACTGTGATGTGTTGCATACATATCTTATTTGAAAACATTTTATATACCTGTGTTCAGAGCTCACATCCACCTATGTATAAAGTAGGTATTAATGATGTGCTGAGAGGTTGTGTAGGTAATCAGTGCTCATAGTACTTTGACAACTATGTCCTTTCAATGAAAAATGGACCATTCCGGAATCTCTTGGGGCAGTGGAGAGTCAGAAGGGACGCCCTCAATCAAGACTGTTCTTAGAGTTCTTCCTCTTTCTTCAGCACTTCCTGTTCCCCAGTTTCCTGCCCTATCCCACGAGGGAAGCCCTGGAGATCAGACTATGGCAACCCAATCACTCTGACCCAGGATCAAGGTGAGCACTTCTTTCTGAAAATTTGACACCTCTATGACCACAGATCTATCTGTTGGTCAGTAACTTCCCTGCACAGCAGTCTTCCCTTCTCCTGACCCAGATACCTGAATATTAACTCCTGACTCAGAAACCTGAACCCTACCTCTTTCTCTACAAATCTAGAATCTTAGGATGATTATAGGGATAAAGGATTTCATGTAAAACGTGACCTGGTTACCTGACTATGACTGTTTCCTCTTTCCTTTCACTCCCCAACACACACAAGTGTTTGTGGACAAGGGGCCATGTGACCTTCCCTTTAAGTTACTGGTCCTGAGAGTTTTCTATATTGCATATTATTGGGCCCTAGTTGAGGTTTCCAGAGTTCTAGGAGTTATTTTACTTACCTTAACACTCTATCTCCTGAGCCCACACTGGTATATTTCTCATAAGAAAATCAGTCAGCTCACTCTATTAATTATTGTTGGGTTCTATCTGAGAGTGTTTGAGTCTCCTTGCTGAAGGGTTCATGTTTCCTTTGGGAGTTGTACACCTGGGATTCCCCTGATCACTCTGCTCAGACTGCTAGGATCAGCTGTGTGTGTGTGTGTGTGTGTCTGTCTGTCTGTCTGTGTGTAGCTTACATGCCCCCAACAATTTCCAGGGAAGACGGATAAGGATAGGCCTTCCCTTTAGCCTCCAGTCAAGAAAGTTGCTCTGGGACACTATTACCACATATACCTGATGATATAGATTATTCTTGTGATTTTTCTACCAAATATGTTTCAGTGGATCCATGACATTATTAGTGATGGTACTTCTTTCATTGATGCAGACTGCAGATGTCAGTGCCTTCTCATGCTGCACAATTCTTTCCCATGCTTTTTTCATAAGTTCTCCAAAGTGGTGGGAAGGGAATCAGCAGAGTATGGTGTCTCTGACATCATGCATAGAAAGAGTAGTCAGAATTCTTCAAAGTTACAGAGAAGTTCAGAAGGGGAGAGTGGAAAAAAGACCATTTAATGTGTTTATTTTCATTGTTGACCTCTAAGAGGAAAGTTTCAGCATAGTAGTATGGGCAGAAACCAAACTGAAAGAAGTAAATGAGTAAGTGTTGAGTAGTTAGAGGCATCAAGTTTAAACATCTTATTCCAGAAGTGTAGCAGTGGGGAGAAGTTAAACCCATAAACCTGGGCACACTTTCCTACCAATGCACATTATTTGTGGAGAAGAGAGACACAAATTTAAAATAGTGAGGTACAAAAGTGGCCAGGGCAACTCACAAATCTGGAACTTCTGTGCTTGATTCAATTTAGTTCAATAAATATTTATTAAGTGCTTACAATGCACCAGGTTGCTAAACACTGGGGAATACAAAAAGAAGCAAAAGACAGAGCTTGCCAAAGAGTTTACACTCCAGCAAGGAAGACAATATAAAATATATACAAAGCAATCTATATATGTACATATCTATATATATGATAAATATATACTTTACTGGGGCTGGCAGATTCAGAGGGAAATCACTGGAATTAAGAGAGATTAAGAAAGGCTTCCTGTGGGCCTTAAAGGAGGAGTACTCTGTTCCAACACAATGTAACCTTCTTGTCTTATTAAAGCTGGTCTATGCCTTCAGGTATGTACTTCATGTATATCATATATATACGGGCCAATCTTCTTGGGGCAGTCCTCTAGATATTTTTGACATAATCAGTAGAGTTCATGTACTATCTATCCATCAGTATATTTCCCACCCCCACTGCACCTCCTTTGCTAGTTATACATTTCTTTGATGATATGCCTTCTGCTACTTCTCCAGAGAAATTCTTTATTGGTAATATGTTGCAGCCTGAATGTTTCCATTATGAGCCTCTCCACTAACCTTAAATCTCTGGAGTCTGTGTCTCATTGTTATTAGAAAAATATTGATGTTAAAAGATGAAAATTTGTTTTAGAGAGAAGCTTAGGGCCAATAAAAACACTTTGCAGTGTTCTGAAAGCAGTACAACTAGCTTTCCTCTTTCTATTTGATTCTGGGCCTGGCTCATTATTCAGTGTGTGTACGTGTGTGTGTGTGTGTGTGTGTGTGTGTGTGTGTGTACAGAGAGAAAGAGACAGAGAAATACACAGAGACAGAGAGAAAGAGATAGAGACAAAGAGAAAAGGGGAGTTAGACAAGTTCTATGGTTTGGCCATATAGCTGCAGAGGCTAGTCTGAATAATGGACATTCTTCATCCACTTGGTTGTGTTGTATAGATAGTTAGAATATTATTTGAGTGATAATGTATTTTCTTGAGCTTCTGCAATGTTAGGAGTCTGGGTTCACTCATTACAATGCCATCTGCAAATAGGAGCATTGCAAGACTTTGCAATGTATAAGGACCCCCTCTTTTAATTAGATCCTGTTCTCTTCAACTTCCATGATGGAGACAAACATTTTTGGCAAGCAAACATTTCCTAATTTTGTACCTTATTTGATATTGATAATCAGAAAGTCATAGCAAAGCTATTTCTATTGTTACATATTTCAAGGAATCTCATATGATTTTTATGTGTAAATGGGAATACTTAGTTGAAAGAGAACTTTACTGGGGCTGGCAGTTTGCCCTACTGAATCATATCCTTTTACACATTCATGTTTCTAACTTTTATTTATTTCTTTTGTTTTTACATCATCATCATTTCCAATTATACTCCTCATCTCTTTCCAGAGAACCATCCCATTACAAAGAAGGAAAAGAAAGAAGGAAAAAAAGCAGTTTAGCAAAATTAGCCAACAGAATATGACAGTATGTACTTTGTATATACCCATGGTCCATCACCTGTGCAAAGAGGTAAGAGGGAAGTGCATTTTCTTACCTTTTCTTCAGGGACAAGCTTGGTCATTATAATTCTACAACGATCAGTTTCTTGATTTTGTTGTTGTTCTTTCCATTTCCATTGTTGTCATTTTTTTTGTTTTATGGTTCTGCTTGTCTTACGTTGTGCTAGTTCATATAAGTTTCCCCCCACTTCTGTATATTCTTAGTTTTTGTTCCTTTCAAAAGAGTAATAATCCTTTATATTCATGTACTATATACTATATACCATCTAACTGCCACCCATTTAAGGGATACCCACTTTGTTTCCAATTTTTGCCACAAATAAAACTGCTGTTATGAATATTTTACTTTAAATAAGACTTTTTTTTTAATTCACTATCTTAGGATGCATGCATAGCAATAAAGTATCTGGGTAAGGACATTTTAGTTATTTTCTTGATGCAATTCCAAATTGTTTCTAGATTGTCTGGGTCAATTCACAGCTCCACAACAATGTGTGAATGTGCCTGTCTTTCCATAGCCTTTACAACACTGACTATTCTCATCTTTTCTTATCTTTTCCAATTTGTTGGGTATGAGATAAAACTTCAGAGTTGTTTGAATTTTCATTTATTTTATTGTTAGTGATTTGGAGCCATCTTTCATATGGCTGCTAATGTGATTGAGAATCTTAAAAACATAGATTTGGTTCTGAGAGGGGTCTTAGAGGCCGTCTGGTTCTACTCCATCATTTTATAGATGAGAAAACTAATTCTCTGAAGAGGAAAGTGATTTACTCCAGGTCACACAGAGAGTACGTGGGGAAAAAAACTGGGATTTGAACCCTGGTCCTCTCAATCAAAACCCAGAACATTTTCTATTGCATGCTGCCTTTCTGGTTTAAGGAGAGTAAGATATAGGGAGAGATGGAATGATAGGAAATTGTGATGGCATTAAATAAATTTGAAAAAAGAAAATCTCAAAGGAAGATAATGTGTTGAATAATGGTATCAAAAAGATAGTCTAGAACTGGAAGTGGGGGAGGTTGTTAAGGAGTATTGTGACTCCCCCTTCATGGATGACTATCAAGAAACGCAACCAGTACTAGCAAGGGTAACAAGGTCTGCAGTATAATTTAAGGAGGGGTAATTGTGGTAGGATCCAAGTATTCAAGTGAATGTCAGAAGATGAAAGATGAGAGGAAGAAGTCTAAGAAACTGATTAACTATAGGGCAGAAGTTCCACAGGGCACAGTGGAGCAGGTATGGAGGAGAACATTGTGGAGGAGGGGAGGTAGGATTGAGGTTGATATGAGAATGTGAGCAGTAGAATTTAGAGAGGAATGTTTGTTCTTTGGTAGTCAGGAAATCAGCATCAAAAGAATTAAAATGGGGTAGGAGTTTACTAGCCATTGAACAATAAATCTAGGCAGAGTATCAGCGGGCATGAGAAGCTCTGCTAATGAAGGCAGGTGAGTAGAATGTGAAAAGATATGACTGGTCCTCCATCTAACCCAGTCACATGATATTCTTTTTCTGAATTTCATCTATGTTGCAATAGCCTGGTTTATCTTGGATGCCAGATCCTTATTAGAAATATTTGATTCTCTTTTTTAAAACCAATTAACAACCTCCCTTTTTATCCTGACTACATTGATTTTGTTTGGGCAAAAGTTTTTCAATTTCATATAACTAAAATGATCTATTTTGCCTTTTCTGAGTACCTCTTTATCTTGTTTGGTAAAGAATTATCCACCTAGACATAGCTGTGAAAAGTACCTGATCAGAGAGGTACCATAATAATATTGTACACTTAAAAAACTACAGTATAGGGTAAACATAACTTTTATATGCATTGGGAAACCAAAAAAATTCGTGTGATTTGCTTTTTTGTGGTATTTGCTTTGTTGTAGTGGTCTGAAACCAAACCTACAACATCTCTAAGATATGCCTATAGTGAAAATACTTGGAGTCAAGAAGATGTAGTATCTAGTTTGAGAAACAGCAAAGCCGGCGTCATTAGATCACAGAATGTGTGTAAGGGAATAAGGCACAAAAAGATTAGAAAGGTAATAAGGGAGCAGATTATAAAGGGCTTCAAAAGCCAAATTGGATTTTATATTTCCTCCTGGAAGTAATAGGGAGCCATGGGAGTTCACTGAAAATGGGGGAGTAATAAGGGGGTAAGATCTGCATTTTAGGAAGATCAGTTTGATAGCTGAGTGAAAGATGTACCAGAGTAGAAAGATATTTTAGAAAGGGAGATGATCAACCTGCAAGAGTATGGATGAGAAGTAATGAGAGTGTGCACCAGTGTGGTAGCACTGTCAGAGGTATGAAGGGGTGCATATATGAGAGACAGCATGAGGGTAGAAAGAATAGGACTTGGCGACTAGTTGAATATGTCTAGTGAGGGAGGGTAGTTGGGGATGACACCCAGGTTGTAATCCTACATATTAGGAGGAGGGGGCCAAACTTAGGAGGAAGAAGGCTCCTTAACATAAATATCCCCATCATTCCCCACCAGCTAAGTAAGCATCAGAAAGGGCACCTAGCCCTCCTCGTGATTATTTTTTTACTCGGGCAATAAAGAAGTAACACCAATACTGAACCTTTAGTTCCTGGAGCAGATCAAGTCTTGAGGACAGTCCCAGTACTTTTTAAGGAAAAACTAATCTAACTTGCATGGAGGGGATGGGAGAAAGTTAGGCTGCTACCTTGTCATCATTATTTGTGGTGCAATAACATTCCAACATAATACTATAGTTTGTTCCACCATTACCCAATTCATGGGCAATTCCTTAATTTCTAGTTATTTGATAAAATAAAAGGTGCTCTTATAAATATTTCTGTACATGATTCCTTTCTTCTTCCTTTTTTTCTTTTTTTTTTTTGGAGGGGCAACTGGGGTTAAATAAATTGCCCAAGGTCACATGGCTAGTAAGTGTTAAGTGTCTGAGGTCGAATTTGAACTCAGGTCCTCCTGACTCCAAGGCAGGTACGCTATTCACTGTGCCACCTAGCTACCCCTCCCTCCTTTCTTTCATTTCTTTCAGGCCTATGCCTAGCAGAGATGTTGCTGGTCAAAGAGTATGTGCATTTTAGTGTCCTGACATTATTTTTCCTGGACTGTGCCACACTTTTTCCTAGCCTTTTTTCCATCTTCTTTCTGTATATATATATATATATATATTTTTTTTTTTTTTAAAGAAAATTTGCTTTAAGTGACTTGCCCAGGGTTATACAACTATTACGTGTCTGAGGCTGGGTTTGAATTTGGGTCCTCCTGACTCCAGGTCCGTACTCTATCTACTGCACCACATAGCTGCCCTTTCTTTTTTAAAGTCTAAGTTTTTTGATGATCCAAATTGGTGCTTTAGACAGCTCATATTTTTTTTGTTCTTTTTAGTATTATTTCCATCATTTCTACTCCAACAACTAGTTCCTCCCTGTTGGTAAGAATAAAGCCCAGAATAGAATGTGCTCTTTTTGTTTTCCCCATCTTTTGAAAGATTGCAATTCTCATTAAAGCAATATATAAGCAGAATATATAGTTTTTAAATAAAGTTATAGTTATTTCACTCTTCCTCATTTCTCCCCCCTCCCCAAGGAGAACCTTTATGCCAGTGACATTCAAATAAGAGTAATAACATGTAGTTACATGTAATACTTTGCGGTTTACAAGCCATTTACAAGCCATATGGACCAGGAGTCCATAGTGTCCAAGATCCCAGAGAGTCCATGAATAGATTTCAGCAGGGCCGTAAATTTGCATGGGACAAAAAATTGCAATCTTTAACTGAAATTCAGCAATTGTGACTTTCTAAAGACTGCAGCAAAATGATTAAGGGAATGGGTCCATAGACTTCACCAGCCTGCCAAAGGAGTCCATGACACAAAAAAGGTTGAAAACTCCTAGTGGAAACAATAGTTCTGGAGCCTCAAAGAGCCATTTTACCTGCTGCCTGGAGCACTACAATTATGCTTTGCCAGTGATTCCTAATCTATGGCCAGCAGACCCCTTGGTTGCTAGAGTTATTGCAGAAATTCCTGTCTATCTTATTAAATGACTTATTAAATTAAATATTAAGAAAACATAAGTTATATAGACTGAATAAATGTCTCACATATAGTATTATTTTTCAAGGCTGTGCTATTGTAATTAAGAAAATGCAAATTAAATAAAGTGTCCCTGAATCTGTAGAAGCTTTTTGTCATCATTTATTTTCTTAATCGGTATATAATAATAATATAACTCATCATTTGGGGATCTGTGAAGTTTTTCGACACTAAAAAGCTAATCTCTTTCCTGCCCCCAGGCATCTTCTTTCCCTTCTTTGAGTCTTCCTTCACGCCTGCTAAAATGCCCTTCCATTGAGTTTATGCCAATTGAAGGTCAAAGCCCAAAGGATAAACGGGTAAAGGATACATAGGCAATAGAGAACAATGGTTCAACTAGTATCATTTGGGAATCTATAAGTTTTTGATGTTATAAAGGGATATTAATACTTGAAAAGATTGAGAACTGCTGCCCTGGTGAGGCCCTCAGGAAGCAGTGAAATGGAAAGATCCCTAAACTTTTGGTCTCAAGTCTTATTTTCTCATTCTAGTTCTGCCAATTATGAACCTTAGGCACATGACTTTCAGCAAGTAATTTTACCTCTCTGGGCCTCACTTTTCCTCACTTGTAAAGTGAGTGGATTTGGAACAGATACGTGACATTTATATACCTTTGTGCATTGCAGTGGCTGAAAAGATTAGTACTATCTGATGGCAATCTTTCTGGTTCAGAGCCTCTGATGACTGACGCATAAGCCATTCATTGAGGACCCTACTTGAAACCTGTCTAATTTGGCAGAATTTCTACTCCATTGGCATAGTCACTGGCACCCAAGAGTCAACCAAGGTCACCTCTCCACTGCCACAGGGCATCAAAATAGGATCTTAATAGGAATCTATTCCTGAGTCATGTGATTGTGAAAACCACTACACTACTTCTCAGATCTTCCTTAAGAGTTTCTTCCCCTTCTCCAAGGCTGTCAGCTTCTTTCCTCACTCCTTCAGTGGAGTTGCAGAAGGAATATGTCATTTCTGGTGTCTGTGGTGTTTGAAGATGTTACTGTGTACCTCACCCAAGAGAAGTGGGATCATCTGGTCCCTGTTCTTCTACAGAGATATGATGCTGGAGAATTATAGCAACTTGATCTCCTTGAGTAAGGCTTCTCCCATGAGACTCAGAACTGATGTTATTTTGTCTGAAAGATTCAGTTGGGTTTGGGCTTAGAATTCCAGGACCAGAGATTTTCAGTCCTATCAGTGCTCAGAGATAAGATGGTTCTACTCCCTGTTCTCAAGCAGTAGTAATAGGCCTGTTCTGTGCAGATTTGGAAATTGACACCTTCATTGAACTCTCTCTGAGTTTGTATATTTATGACCCCTGAATTCTCTTTTATAAGTCCTGACCTCACTGCCATAAACCCAGGGTGCTCTTAAAGGTTTAATGAAGACATGGCTGGAAATAGGAATTTCTTGTACTCTTTGGGAGGATGAGATCATGACGTAATTTTTTCCCATTCACATGGATAACCATTTCCTTGACTAACCTCCTCCCCAAAAACCCTGCCTGCAGGTACAGGTTTCCCCAGGGCTAGCTTCTCATGGCATCTCTAAACATTGTCCTTTTCTTTCTTCTGTAGGCCAAAAGGCTAGGATTGAATTTAGGACAGCTTAGTGTACCCAGCACAAATCACCAGATCTATTTTCCTTCTCTACAAACAGGATTTCCAGTATCTAAACCTGATGTGATCTCTCAGCTGGAGCGAGGGGATGAACCATGGGTCTTAGACACACAGACAGCTGAGGGGAAAGACATCCTAAGCCCTGATTGTTCAGGTAAGTGGGTGCATTAGGACCTTTCATTCAGTCACTGAAAATGCATTTTCTAAACATTTGTATGATTGGATGCTGAGTAACATTGCTCAGGCTGAGTTCAAAGACAGTAGAAAATTGAGTTTACCCTTAGAGAGCTCACTGCTAGGACATTAGAAATAACTGTAAACCAGGTAAAAGCAAAATAAGGAACAGTTTAAGATTTACTTGCATGGAATCATACTATCATAATTGGAGAGCTAGAAGGAATCTTAGCACCTAGTACCCAAAGACTGAAGCCATGCAGGCTGTGGAATGAAGTATTCAGAGCAGATTTTTGGAGGCATTTAGATCTAGGTATTGAGAAATTGGTGGAGCTAGATTGGGAGTTTCCTTCTTCAAACTTCCTTGAGGTACACACCCAGTAGTTGGATGACTTGGCCAAAAGGTATGAACAATTTTGTAACTTTTCTCCCCTACTTACATTTTCTTTTCCTGATCAGCTGAGCCAATTCATAGTTCTAGCTACTTTGGATTTGTATGCCTAACTTCTGTTGATCCCCCTAGTATTGACTATTTCCATCTTTGATCTTCTTTTCCAAATTGATGAGTCTGAGATGAAACTTCAAAACTTTTAATTTCCATTTCACTTACTTTTAGTGACTAGTAGAATTTTTCCATGTGTTTAATGATTACATTTCTTCTTTCTTTTTTTTGCATTGAGAGAGAGAAGGTTATCCAGCCTCTGCCTAAGCTCCTTCAGTGATGGGGAACTCATCTTAATCCAACACATTTCCATTTCCATTGTTGCACATTTCTTTACACTGATCAGAAATCAGGCTTTCTGTGATGTCTGTGTATTGGTCCCAGAGTAGTGACACCTGGGCCAAAGCCCCAGTGTAATAATCCTTCTTCTAGATGACAGCCCTACACATATTCGATAACTGCTCTCATATACTGCAACCCTCAAGCCATTCCCAGTCCCTTCAACCTATTTTCTCAACAAAGCAGCTTATTCTCCCTTTGGACAGCTCAAATGGTCAGGAATGTGCAGTGCTTGTACATGGTAAGTGCTTTACAGAACTGTCTGTTGAATTGAATCAAGTAGTTGTTTTCAGACATTCAGTTAAAATCTATCTGCACAGCTTCCCTTCATTGCTTCTAGTTCTACCCTCTGGAACCAAAAAGAACAAGATTGGTTTTTCTTCCATATGGGGATCTTTCAAATATTTGAAAAACTATTATTATCATCCTCCCACCCATGCTCACACTCACCCCACCAGAGAGAAAGAGAGAGAGGGAGAGGGGGAAAGAGAGACAGACAGACAGACAGACAGACAGACAGAGAGAGAGAGAGAGAAAGACAGAGAGACAGAGAGACAGAGAGAGAGAGACAGAGAGAGAGAGAGACAGAGAGAGACAGAGAGAGACAGAGAGAGAGACAGAGAGAGAGAGAGAGAGAGAGAGACAGAGAGAGACAGAGAGACAGAGACAGAGACAGAGAGAGAGAGAGAGAGAACGAACAAGTCTTTTCCTCTTCAGGGTAAATAAATATCTCCACTTCTTTAACCAGTCCTCACATGGACTTTTTGGTTCTTTACTTTACCATTTTCTGTGTTAGCTATTCCTCGTAGTTTTATGTCATCTGAAAAATTGATAACCATATCAGTTAACCCTTGATACAGATGACTGATAGAAATATTGAACAGTGTGGAGCCAATAGCTCTTCTAGGACACCATATCATAGACTTCTTCCGAGCTGACACCAAACTATAAGTGATGATTCTGGCCCTGATTGTCCAGTCCTGAAACCATAACTGACACTATTAATTTCACATTCCTCTGTCTTATCTTTAGGAATAGCATAAGACTTTATCAAATATCAAAAAGACTTGACAAAATAGGTTAAATTCTATAACAATATCCTAATGTTACCATTGTCAAGAAAGGAAATGAGGCTAGGCTGATGTAACATTTGCTTAATCAGTACCATGGAGGCTTTCCATGGTTACCATTCCCTTTTCTAGATGTTCACTATTTGTTTTATAATATACTGTAAAATTTTGCCAGAAATTGAAGCCAAATTTCTGTAGTTTTTGTAGACTCCTTTCCCCCCCCCCACAAGGACAAGAGTCATCCTTTACTTCTCCCATTCTCTATGATCTTCCTTTAAAAAAAATTATTGGCACATGTTTTGGTGCACTTCCCAATGAACACCCTCTGTGGGTGGTTGTTTAATTATTTGAAAGATCCTCATTCAGTCATGTCTGACTCTTAATGGCCCCATAGGCCATAGCACACCAGTATTGTCCATGGAATTTTCTTAGTAAAGATACTGGAGTCGTTTGCCGTTTTTTTCTCCAGTAAATTAAGGCAGACAGAAGGTAAGCCCAAGGTCATATAGCTAGTAAGTGCCTGAGGCAAGATTTGAACTCAGACCTTTTTGATTCCAGGCCCAGTGCTGAGCCACCTAGCTGCCTCCATCCTCTGTAGTACCTTACCATAAAACATTTAAGCAAAACAACCTAATAGAATTTCCCTGTCTTTCAAAGATTGCTGGAAATAGCTCAGTAATCACATCTACCAGTTCATGTCAATTCATTGGCTATTTATTGATTCTTTACTAGTTGATTAATAATCATATAATATACCTAAGACTGACAAGTCGAAGTTTACATCTTGCCCACTAGGAATTTTAAAAGTACCTAAACTATGAAGTATTTTTCTTCATATCCTTCATCTTCTCCCTGACACTGAGAGTTCATTTTCATTAGTTTTCTCACTCTTTCCCTTCTTGTTTATCCCTTTTTCCCAACTTAGCCTATTTCCTGGCCATGGTGCTCACCATTCTTCATGGATTCTTCTTATTCTTTGTGCTTTTCCTGCCCAAGTAGGGCCATCATTCCTCTTCTCCGTTCATTATCTGCCTGCTAATCTGCATTCTCCTTCCTTATTCCCTGAACTCATCTTGACCTCTGAATCTAAGTAGAAAGATAAAACATATATTAAGTGTTTAGAATATGACAGGCATTGTGCTAAGAACTGGGGATACAAATACAAGACAGTTTCTACCTTCAAGAAACTTACATTCTAATAAGGAAAGACAACATATAAAAGAGAGTGGGAAAGCAGGAAGGGACAGTGAAGTGGTGTAGAAGATGTCCTGAAAGTGATGTGGAAGTCTGGACCTTTGCAAGATATCAGGGCCCAGTATCCCAATAAGAGGGAGATGAGGGTGATGGCCAGAGAGCTGCTGCCTGGTGTGAGGATAGTCAGGATATGATATGGAAGCTTGGTTGTAGGCAGGAAAAGTTGAAAGCTCACCCATCAGAATATAGCATCTCAGGGATTCAAATCAAAGGTTCTGGAGGGAAAGGAATGAGGATGATGACTGAATTCAGGAAGCATAGTAAGAAGACAGTCTAACATCCTCCTTACCCCTCTAGACTCCTTTACTTTGCCTTTCTCTTTCCCTCCCTATTCTCTGCCCTAGACAATGAGTACTCTATTGTGATCCTAGGAGAGAGCCATCGCATGTATCGTTTCTTATTTCTGCTTTTGTAGAGTACTAAAAACCAAATTTCATTTCCTTTTTTATTCATAGATTCAGGTTGTGAGGCCAGGACTGAAAATGATAAGGCGACCCCAAAACGGGAAAATGTTGATGGACTGAAATCCCAGGGAGTGGTATCAGAAAAACTTACAAGGAAAAAAGCCTTCAAAAGTGAGGACAGATTAGAGGGATACCAGGAAAACTCTACAGGAAGAGAGCTATGGAAAACCTCTTCCCAGAACATACATTTCAGACCATTTGTTGCAAGTCATAAGAAAACTCTCACTAAGGATAGAGAACAGGAATGTAATAAATTTGAGGGAAAAAACACTCCAAGCCCACAGCCTTTTAGACACCAGAAAATCCCAATGCAAAAGCAACCCCTTCTATCTGATACATTTAGCCAAACCTTTGAGTAACATTCCAAACAAATTATCCAACAGAGAGCCCACATGGGAGAGAAACCCTTTAAATGTATTTTATGTGAAAAGGTGTTCAGAAAGAACTTAACCTTGATAGAACATCAATGAATACACAGTGGACAAAAACCTTATGAGTGTAGTGACTGTGGGAAAACTTTTAGTGCTCACTCATCCCTGATCCAACACAAGAGAATCCATACAGGAGAAAAGCAGTATGAATGTAATGTGTGTGGGAAAACCTTCAATGCCCATTCAGTTCTTATTCAACATAATAAAATTCACACTGGAAACAAACCCTATGAATGTAAAGAATGTGGAAAAGCCTTTCTTCAGAATTCTAACCTTATTCAACATCTGAGAATCCACACGGGGGGGGGGGGGCGCGTGGTGGAAACCCTATGAGTGCAATGCATGTGGGAAAGCCTTCAGTGATTGCTCATACTTTATTCTTCATCAGAGAATTCACAATGGGGAAAAACCCTATGAGTGTAATGAATGTGGAAAAACCTTTATCCACAGTTCTATTCTTATTCAACACAAGAGAATCCACACTGGAGAGAAACTCTATGAGTATAATGAATGTGGAAAAACCTTCAATGCACACTCATCCCTTACACTACACCAGAGGATTCATACTGGGGAGAAGCCCTATGAATGTAGTGAACATGGAAAAGCCTTTAGTACACATTCAACTCTTATTCAACATCAGAGGATACACACTGGTGAGAAACCCTATGAATGTAGTGAATGTGCCAAAGCCTTTAATGCACTTTCATCTTTTATTCAGCATCATAGAATTCACATTGGTGAGAAACCCTATGAGTGTTACAAATGTGGGAAAACCTTTCATTGTATCTCAAGTCTTAGTCAGCGTCAGCAAACACATAACCAAAAGAAGCACTATGAATGTGGTACATGTAGAAAGACTTTCAGAGCATGCTCATCTCTTGTTCAGCATTGTAAAAATCACTGGAAAAAAGCCTTATGGATGCAGTGACTGTGGGAAAGCCTTTAGTCAGAGTTCTCACCTTATTCAACATCAAAGAATTCATACTGAAGAAAAACCCTATCCGTGCAATGATTGTGGGAAAACCTTTAATCAGAGGTCCCAACTCAGTCAACATCAGAGAACACATAACAGAGAGAAATACTATGAATGAAATACATGTGGGAAAACCTTCAGTGCCCGTTCAACCTTAATTCAACACCATAAAATCCACATGTGAGGGAATTTAGGAATGGAACAAATGGACTAGTAATAGTAAAACTCGGCCCATATTCTCCATCAGAAAATAGTGAAAATCAGAGAGGATCCATACCCCTGTCTACATGCCACTTCAGTTGCAGCAAGAATCTAGGTAGCTTCCCCAGCCATGACAATGCAGAGGAATAGGCAGGTGATCACTGAGGCCTGAAAACATCTCTGCCTTCAGTCATTCTTCTTTTCTCTTTCACTTTTTCTTTACACTTCATCCAATCTTGTGGACTGAACAAAAACAGGAAGAGAGATCACAAAGATTTTCCCATTGAAGTAAATTCTGTAATCTCCTATGGGGAAGTGGACTATGGTCCTCAAATTCTTAAAGGGTCCTATCAGGATGGGACAGGAATCTCAGATCCAAGCATTTTTCTGTTTTTGGTACTGAGAACTGCAGGGAAATTTATACTGATCTTTTGTCAGTTATTTCTCTTGATCTTTATGGAACCATTTTTAGAAAGGAGAAAATTGAACTCCTAACCAGGGGGACACCCAGGTCTCTGTAGTCACAACGTGAGGCCACAACAAAGCAGACAACCCTTGTGAGTGAACTGGAAGGAGAGCAAGGGTTCTATGAACAGTTCTGTATCCTATAATATCATAGGTGAAAGGGAACAGAGATCATTCACTCTGACCCTGTCTTATTTGATAGATTCATTGCTTATTCCATAACGGATTTGTTCAGATGTATCTTTCAGTTACAGGCACACATAGGACAATACCTGACATTTACCTCTCTGCCATACTGAAACAGGAGTATTTGAAGTTTGGGGATATAGAACCAGCTCTGTTTCTCTTAAGATTCTCTGGGTTTCAAATAAAAAACAACTAGAAAACTGAATTTCTAATCTATTATAATGATGACCTAAATGTTCTTCAAATACAACATTTAATCTTCTAAACACTAATATGGTCTTCCAAATAAGTCCAGAAGCATATCTTAGTATTCAAAGAAACTATTACCCTTTATGTGAGCCATATATTTATGAACTGTGGGGGAGCACATGTGTATTTGCGCACTTATACAATGCAAGGAGGCTCTGGAAGAGAAGAGGGAGTGAAGTTAGGAATGACTATGGTTTTCCTTCCAAAAGAGACAGTCATTACTCAGGAGAGTGGGGTCCTAGGACACAGTTCCTCTAGGGCAGTGGATCTCAACCTTCCTAATGCCACGACCATTTAATACAGTTCTTCATGTTGTAGTGACCCCCAACCATAAAATTATTTTTGTTGCTACTTCATAACTGTAATTTTGCTACTGTTATGAATCTATCTGATATGCAGGATGTATTTTCATTTTACAAATTGAACATAACCCAAAGGTTGAGAACCACTGCTCTAGGGCATGGTTTGGTATGGTAATAAAGCTGAGTAATGATGGAACTCTGAGAATGAGTGTAAACATAACATGCCATAAGTAAGAGGGACAGGATGAGGTGCAGGGGTATTTGGGTACATTTCCCTGAGCAATTTGAGGGTATAAATCTCCAAATGTTTGTGGATATTTTCAAATGTGGATCCATAACTTGTCCTCTAAGATGAACCTTGATTTAGAAAATATAGGGGGAATAAGAGGTACTAAGAAGAGAGAAGCACTCCCAGCTTGCTCATCTAGCTAAGACTGACAGAAAATGTGTTCTGGTCAGTAAAATAGATAGTGTTCAACTTGGAGTCAAGAAGGCCTGAGTTTGTATATCGCTTCAGATACTGTGTGAACCTTGACAAGTCACTAATTGCTATCTGCCTCTGTTTCCTCATCTGTAAAATGGGAATAATAATAGCCCTTACTTCATGGGGTTTTTGTGAAGACCCAATGATATGGCATATGTGAAGCACTTTTCAAACCTTAAAGAAAAGAAGACAGCAGAAATTTAAATCAATAAAATAGCAAATGAAGTTAAATCCGAGCAAAACCAGAAAAAATAAAAAGAATAATCAGAACATATTATGGATAGTTATATGCTAACAAAACTGAGAACACAAAAGAAATAGAGGGGTATCTTCAAAAATATAAAATACTCAAACTACAGAAGACCAGATAGAGATCTTAACTAACCAGATCTCAGAAAAAGAAATAGATCTAGTTGTAAGGGATCAAACAAACAAACAAAAAAGCTGGTCCTGATGCATTCACAGGAGAATTACACCAAATTTTTAAAGAACAGTTCATGCTCATGATTCACAAATTACTTTTTAAAAATTGAAAAAGAAAGCATCCTACTAGAATCCCTTTATGAGACAAATATAGTCCTAATAGACAAATCAGGGAAATATAAAATACAGAAAGAAAACTGTAGGCTAATATCATTAATGAACATTGATTCAAAATTTTTAAACAAAATTCCAACAGACCACAGTGATTTATATAAAGAATAATTCATTATAACCAAGTGGGATTTGTGCCAGGGTTGTAAGGATGGTTCAACATTAGGAAAACAATTAACACAATCATATTAAAAACCAAAGCATCCAAAACCACACGATCATCTTAATAGATCCAAAAAGGCTTTGACAAAGTACATAATTCTTTTATGCTAAAAATTCTACAATGATTTTTAACCAACCTTTTTAATATCATTAAAAGTATCTAGCTAAAACCAAAGACAAGCATCATATGCAACAGAGATATGTTAGACTCTTTTCCAATAGAGGAGTAAATAAAGGATGCCCACTCTTCCCACTGTTATTTAATATAGTTCTAGAAATGCTAGCAATAGCAATAAAACAAGAGAAAGAAAGAATAGAGATAAAGAAGAGATAAAACTATGTCTATTTGCTGATTATTCGATGGCTTACTTGGAAAATTTTAGAGAAATCAGTAAAAATACTAGTTGAGAAAATAAGTTAAGCAAGTATAGGCTACAAAATAAATCCTCCAAAATCAACAACATTTCTATATAATAAAAACAAAACACAAGAAATAATAGGAGGGAAATATCATTCCAAATAACTACAAAATGCATAAAATATCTAGGGACTGACCTCCAAAAGCACACAAAAGACTTATATAGATTCAATTACAAAGTGCCACTTAAAGAAATAAAGAACAACTTAAGCAGCTGGAGGAATATTCAGTGCTTATAGAGAGGTTGTGCCTATAAAAATGAAAACACAATCAAAATTAATTTACATTTTAATACTATACCAATCAAGTTACTAAGGGCATACTTTTATAAAACTTGATAAATTAAATAAATTTTAAATTTATTTAAATTAAATTTTTAAAATTTAATTAATTAATTAATTAATTATATAAAATAAAATTTATTTAAATTAATTTAATTAATTAATTTAGAAAAACAAAATAATCTAGACTATCAAGGAAAATAATGAAAAGAAATAGGGATTCCATTCACGGAATTCCTTTCAGGGTAATAACACTTCCAGATCTCAAACAGCAAACATCAAAATTGTTTGGTATCGTCCAAAGAATAGAAAGAAAGATCAATGGGACAGACTAGACAAGAGAGATTTAGAAACAACGGAACTCAACATCCCAGTGTTTGACAAAGTGAAAACATAAATTATCTGGGAGAAACTCCTTATTTGATTTTTAAAAAATACTTCTAGAAAGTAGTCTGGAAGACACTGGACTTAAACCAACTCCTTACATCATATTCCATAATACAGAGTAGATCCCCATCAATTGAAGAATGATTAGCAAATTATATTACATTAATGTAATGGAATATTACTGTGCTGTAAGAAATGTATATGATTACAGAGAAGTTTGGAAAGATCCATGTGAACTGATGTAGAGTGAAGTAAGTAGAGCCAAGATAACAATACATGTAATTACTACAACAATGTTAATGGAAAGAACAACCCAAAAAAGTAAATGTAACAAAATTATAGAAATCAAGCAGAACTCAAAAGAAGAGATATGAGAAGATACATCCTTCCCCTCAACTTACCCCTTCGTGTAGGTGGGAGATTCACAAATGTTACAAATTTCTTATTTTCAGACTTTTTCAATATATCAATCAGTTGTGCTCATTTTTTTTCCTCTAAAAAAACCCCACTGTTTGTCACGTGGAATGGTTCTCTAGAGAGAGAAAGGGATAGAGTAGGGATAACTACAGTGATTAAGAAACAGAAAATAACAATGAAAACTTTAAAAAAAAAATAAGAAGGGTTGGGATAGACTTTCTATAGAAGATGGAATTTTTGTTGGGACTTAAAGGGAGCCAGGAAAGTCAGTAGGTGACAATGAGGAGGGAGAGCATTCTAAACATACGGGACAGCCAGAGAGAATGCCCGGAACTGAGAGATAGAATGTCTTGTTTGTGGAACAGTAAGTATGCCAGTGTCATAGGATTGAAAAGCATATGTTGGAGAGTAAGATGTAAGAAGACTGGAAAGCAGGAAGGGCCTAGGTTATGAAATGCTTTGAAAGCCAAAATGAGAATTTTTCGTTTGATCTTGGAGGTGATAGGTAGCCACTGACGTTTATTGAAAAGGTATGTGGGGTGGGGGGGAAGGTGACATGATCCAGCCTGTGCTTTAGGAAAATCGCATTAATGGCTGAATGGAGGATGGATTGGAGGAGAGAGATACTAAGTAAGGCATACTGACCATCAGGCTTTTGCAATAAGTAAGGTGAGGAGGGGCTAGACCAGAGGAGAGACAGGGCATATTAGAGATATCATATCGCAAATGTGAAATTGATTGGCTGTGATGACATATTGGATACAGGGGTAAGATAGCAAGGAGTAGAGGATGACTCAGGTTGAGGGTGTGAGGGACCAGGAGAAGAGTACTGTCCTCTATAGTCATCGGGAAGGGTTTGTTGTTGTTCATTTGTTCAGTTGTGTCTGATTCTACATGAGCCCATGGGCATTGTCCATGAGGTTTTCTTGGCAAAGACACTGGAGCAATTTGCCATTTCCTTCTCCATTGTATCCTCATTTTACATATGAGGAACTGAGGCAAATGGAGGTTAAGTGACTTGCCCAGGGTCACACAGCTAGTAAATATCTGAGGCTGAGTTTGAATTCAGATTTGAACTCAGAACTCCTGACTACAAGTCTGGTGCTCTATCCACTGTGCCACTGAGTTACCCTAGACAGGGTTTAGGAGAAAAGGTAATGAGTTATGTTTTGTACATAAGATATCTACTAGACATCCAGTTTGAGATGTCTGAAAGGCAGTTGGGGATGTGAGTCTGGACGTCAGCCAAGACTCTGGGTAAAAAGAATAATTATTTTATACAAATTGGGTGCAAGAGGAAGAATCAATACAAAGGAATTAGATGGGAGAAAAGGGCTAGTAGTTCTGGTAACCTACTTTCATTGAGAATGGATTTAAGAAGGAACAATACATATATTTAGAAGAGTATAAAAGTCTTCTAAGTTCAGAAGAAATAAAATGGTAGGGACATAGGAAGGAAGAGAAGACAAGAAAGGGATCTTTAGAGGGGAGGGTGAAGCCTAAACATTCCCAGAACCTTCCACCAATCGTCATGTGACGTGGACTTGGGTACTTTGCCATCCTGGTTGCCTTCCTCTGGCCATTCTCCTCATCAATGTCTTTCTTACATTGCCTAGAAATGCCTAGAAATGAACTCAGTACTCCAGAGAGGGTCTGACAAGAGTGAGTTCAAGGCGACTCTCACCTCCCTCCTCCTAGAAACTCTACCTTTCTAAATGCAGCTCAAGTTCGCAATGTGTGCAACAGGTGGAAATGACATTGATACAGTTTCATTTAGAACTAAGAAAAATCTCTTATTACAACTGGCCCAAAATGGAGCAACCTGTTCTGAGAGGTAGGGGAGGCTGGATGAACACTTGCCAGATGTGTCGTAGAGGCAATTCTCGTTTAGAAGCAGGATGATTCCCTAATAGCCCTGCCAGCTCCGACACTTTGAGTAGTCTGAAGATCAGGAGAGGGAGAGCTGGGACCAAACCATAGGGATGGTGAAGCCTCCCTGCAGCCTAGAGAGGCTCCAGAAGGGTCCTGATTGGACAGCTCCGTACCTAGGGGAGGAAGTGAAAGAAGCACTTCCTTTCTGGGTGGGCCGGCTTTTGGGGGCAAGTTCCGGTCTAATAATCCGGGCTGTTCTGGGTCTCCCTTTCCCGTGATCCGACACCAGGTGTCCCCAGAGGGTGAGTCTGGGCCCGGGGCGGGGAGGGAAGGGACCGGGGCGTCTTCCCCTCCTCTCTCCCACCGTGGTGTTCTCCCTCATTCTCTGGTGGCATGGAGCATCCGTCCTGGACCGAGCCTCACAGCACAGACGACGGGGACAGAGACTGGTGGCATCCCCAGGCAACACTGGGCAGGCTGAAGGGACAGAGAGACAGGGAGCAGTCCCAGGTGCCCTGACCCCAAATGATATAAGATAGAGACAGGACAGACATGACCCTGGCAACACGGGACAGACAGATGGTACATGCATTCCACCTTACCTGGGCCCAGAAAGAACAAAGTGAGGACACAGGATACTCAGGGAGCACCCACTGTGTCCAGAGCACTGACTCAGACTGGACAGACTCACAGAATGGTCAGTAAGAAGTCCCCAGACAGCCCTAGAACACACAAGACAGACAATAGCTGTCTTCATCTCCCATCCCATCTCACTCAAGGATATTAAAAAGACACTTGGGTGTGAGGATAACATAGGTCAGCAATGTCAGGGGAAGGGTAGGTTTATTGTCTGGCTGTTTCCAGCCTTGGGACATGTTCCTGTGGCCTCAAACTCGGTATAATTCAAATGTAGAAAAAGCCAGGGAGATGCTGAGAGAAGGAGCTATCACGTGTAAAGAAGGCTGGTCAGGGAAGGAAGATTGTTTGGAAGGAGGAAAGAATATTTTCCATGCGGGGAACCTGGGTAGAGGCAGAGTGCCATTTTCATTTCAGGCCATTTTGTTCCCCAGTGTACATAGAAGCTCTTAGTCAGGGATCTTGGCTTCCCCTACTGGGGGAAGCTTTTTTTTTTTTTTTTTTTTTTTTTTTTTTTTGCTTTTTTTGCTTTTCATAGGGGCAGTTGGGGTTAAGTGCCTTGCCCAAGGTCACACAGCTAGTATGTATTAAGAGGCCGAGGCTGGATTTGAACTCAGGTCCTTCTGACTCCAGGGCTGGTACTCTATCCTGGGGTGGCAGGCACCTGATGAGGTTCATAGTCTTTTATCCCTCACAGTTGGTGGCACTCTGAGCCATTCATGACAACAGTTTGTAGGGCACAACACCTGCCATGAGGACTGTCAGTCCTAAAAGTGAGTTTCCATTTTGTTAGATAGGTAATCCCTGTTCTTTGCTGTGGCAGAAGTAAAGCAAGGGACAGGGCTGTTCTGGGGCCTCCACGAAGTCCTATCTGTTTTCCGTCTGGCCTGTTCTATAGTTAATGGGCAAGATCTTCTCAGTCATCACCTTGGTTCTGCTCTTGGCTTTCTTTGCTCATAGCAAGTAATATTCCAAGGGGAAGGTAGGTGGCTCAGTAGATTGAGTCCTGGGGCTAGAGTCAGGAAAACTCATCTTCCTGACTTCAAGTAATGTAACCCTGTTTGCTTCCATATCCCCATCTGTCAAATGAACTGGAGAAGGAAATGGCAAACCACTTCAGTATCTCTGCCAAGAAGACCCCAAAATGGCATGATGAAAAGTAGAACACAACTGAAACAACTCAACAACAAAAAAATTACATTCTTTTTTTTTTTTGCCTTTTTTGGGGGGAAGGGCAGTTGGAGTTAAGTGTGCCCAAGGTCACACAGCTAGTAAGTGTTAAGTGTCTGAGGTCATATTTGAACTCAGGTCCTCCTGACTCCAGGGCTGATGCTCTACTCACTGCGCCACCTAGCCACCCCAAAAAATTACATTCTTAGACAAAATTCTTCACAGAAAATATTACTAACTCAGGTGTATTGCCAAGTGCACTTCTCACAGTAATTCTGTAAAATAGATAATATGAGCGCTGTTATCCCCATTTTATATAGAGATCTGGGGACAAGGGATGACAGATTTGAGGCTCAGAGAAGGGATTTACCCAGGGTCACATAATTAGGAAACAGAAGAGCTAGGTTGTGAAATTGAACCTCTCTTGACCATGAGTCCTGTGCTCTTTCTCCAACTTCCTCAGATCATAGCAGGTTGCCAGACCCACAGCAGTGGGGGTTGGAGGGAAGTAGGTCCTCCCCTTGAACCTATAATGAGGGATGAGGAATCCCAGGGTGAGCTAATAGGAGAACCTTGGGATACAGGAGTCTGTCTCCATTCCTTTCTTTCTCCTCAGCCTTACTGGTTCCCCAGGTTCCTGCTGACTGTCTGAGATGAGCCCAGGAGACCAAGTAATAGTGGCCAACCCTCTGCCCCTTGGGCCCCAGGTGAGATGTCCTTCCTGAGACTTCATCCCTACTGTGGTTCCAGTATGACCTCAGCCCCTTTCCTTGGCTTTTTGGCTCAGTGACCTCCCCATACAAGACCCATTTCCAAGGAAACATTGTGATATGGAAGTGGGAAGACTAGACAGGAAGTGAGGAGGACTGGTCTATAGACCTTCCTACCCCTAATTAGCTACCTGACCTTGAATTGATCACTTTTTGGACAAGTTCAAGTCTCTGGGCCTCAGTTTCCTTATCTACAATTATAGGACTATGTCAGTGATCTCTAAGGTTCCTTCCAGCTCTGTCATTCTGTGACTTCTTTCCTCTGAACCTCCACACCCTCTAGTTCAATAGAGTTTGCAGACACAGGTCCTGTAACCTCTTAGGACTCCCAACTCTGCATTCTTGATCCTTGTTTGGGAAAGAGTGTGGAAGAGGTCACTTTTCAAGCCCCTTCTCTCCTGACCCCTAGGCTGCCTGGCTGCAGTGTCATTGAATGCCAGCTCCAACCCATATCCCTGGCAGCCTGCTGAGCTAAGTGTCTCCTCTCTTTCCTGGAACAGTCAAGGTCACTTGGCAACTTCTGTATATAATTTCCTTTAGGGAGAGGGAAAAGTGTGGCAGGGACCCTTACTCCTTCAGATTCTTAAAACCAGAGAGCCTTTTTCTGGAAATGGATCTTAGAAAGTTTCACTGGGGATTCCTATCTGTTCTCAGACCTGGCGAGCTGAGGGCATAGAAACACTCATACATATGTAGACACATACCCATGTATGTGTGCACACTTATATGCATATATACATACTAAGAACCTTGATGTATACAAAATCTCACCTGGTCTTCTAGGCTTGACTGCATGCCCTGGTCCAGTCACAAACACATACATACTTGGACTGTTTACACCTTTCCTTCCCCACAAACTGCCATGCATGCCCCCTGCAATCCCCTTGTGGCTAAGCCCTGGGACTTTACGTAGGCCTGAAGTGGGACTGTGGTGGTGTTTCAGGTGTCTGTGATATTTGAAGATGTGGCCGTGTACCTCACCCAGGAGGAGTGGGGCTGCCTGGGTCCTGCTCAGAGGCGTCTCTATAAGGATGTGATGCTGGAGACTTATGGGAACTTGGTCTCACTGGGTAAAGTCCCTCCCTTCCCCTACTCACCTAGGACCCCATACCTGAGCTTCTTGGCTTCCTGCCTTGTGAATAGCCATGAGCTATAACGGGTTTATTTGGGTTTGGGCTCAGAATTCAGGGAACAGATATTCTTAATCTCATCCAGGTTCAGAGACGGAGTTTTTCCTCTAAGCTCCTGGACCCCAAGCTTCTTCAACCTCTCTCTGAGTCAGAATCTTCCCTCTCCTTGATGTCTGAAACCCAACACTCCTCCCCCAGGGTTCAGTACAGATGCTCCAATAGGTGGAACTGCTGTACCTTTGTGGTAGACCAAGGACACTTGAGGTAATTGCTTTTCCCTAGCAAGATTGCCAACTCTTCTGCCCAGGTTAGCACAATTATAATACCTTTCCAGAAGATGCACAGGCTTTCCTTGAAGCTTCCTGACATGGCCTCTCTGTGGATATTTCCCTTCTTCCTCCTGTTCCAGTAGACCCAGAGAGTTAGGACTGTTTCATGTACCCAGCATAAATCACCAGATCAGGTTTCTTTCCCTATAAGCAGGATTTCCAGGGTCCAAACCTGACATGATCTCCCGACTAGAGCAAGGGGAAGAGCCGTGGGTTTTCAACGTGCAACGAAGAGCAGAAGAAAGAGAGATTCTGAGAGGCAGCTGCTCAGGTGAGTGGGTAAGAGTCTTTACTATGTTAGTCATTGGACACCAGCGTAAAAATATGCCTTATGGGATGATTGTCATCACTGGGGCTTCGGGTTGCTCCCTACCCATCCTGGTTTTCCTGGATGGACAGAAACTGACTCAGTCACCAGTGGCCATGACAGCCAGAGAAAGCTGTTGGGCTTTCCAGCTGTCCTGAGAGAGGCTTAGAGTCCAGAGCACAGGAGATGATGGACTTGCTGGGCTCTGCCTCCAGCTGACCATATCAACAGTGCCGGGATCAGTGCAGGGTGCCCAGAAGGAGGAACTCCTTGAAGGAGCCAGTTAAACAGGGTACATTTTAGCTGTCTACAAATATTTGAAGGAGAACAGGAGAATTGGGTGTGTCTTGTTGGGACCCACAAGGCATAACTGAGAATAGTGGGTAGACATTTCAGAGATGGAGATTTAAGCTAGAGAGATGTCACAAGAACCTTCATCATGATTAACACAGTCCAGAAGTAGACTGGGCCACCTTGGGAGGGGGGAAGGCGCGGGTTTCCCTTCACTAAAAGACTTCAAGAAAAGGCTGGATAACCTTTTGTTGAGGGTGTCATTAAGGAGGTTCTCAGCTCTTCTTCCTACTGGGAGATTCTGTAACTTTATCTGAGTGACCCTTATACAAGTAGTTTTGCAACTTATAACCTCGATGAGCTGATCAGCAAGCTTACAAATTTCTCTGTGACCTCTATTAGGCATTTCTGTCCCTGGCCAGGAGCTTTCATTCCTGAATTGAAATGTCTGGTCCAGACTTCCAGACATTCTCAGACACCATCTTCTTAACCAGCTGTCCACTTCTCATAAGACCTGTCATTTCCTGACAAGTTCACAGTCCCTGGTGATTGGCATGATAGAGAAAGAACACTGGACATGGAGTCAGTGAGCCTGTGTTCAAATTTTGCCTCCCCTGCTTACCACCTCTTGTATCCTGAGCAAGTCCCTTCAACTTCTCAGAGTCAGGCAGACTAGCTGATTTCTGAAATTCTTTTCAACTCTAAAACCTACAACAGTGCAATGCTTTCCAGGTGCCTAATCCTTACGCAGAAAGTAATCAACTTCACTCTGCTTAACTTGCCAAGTCTGCAGAAATCCAGATTTCCAGCTAATTTTTTTGTCTCTTCTTTTCTGTCTACTTCTCGTGCTTGCGTCAGATGCTGACTCCTTGTTACTGGCTTCTTTGCTGTGCTACCATCTTTCCTTGTGGGGAGCCCAGAACTGAATATAGCAGGGAGATTATCCAGCAAGCTATTGCAGGAGTCCAGGTGTGAGGCAATGAGGGCCATGAGGATCTGCACCAGGGCAGTGGCAGTGGCAGAGTAGGGAAAAGGCATATTTGAAAGGTGTTATGAAGGTAAAAGTCAGCAAGCCTTGGCAGCACATTGAGTATGGGGAGTGGGAGAGAATAAGGAGTCTAGGATCCCACCTAGGTTGTGAGACTGGAGGACTATTGATCACATTGAGCTTTTAGTCAACCAAAATCCCTAGATGTTGTTTATAAAACTGTTTCTTAGCCATCTCTCTCTCATTCCTGTACTTGTATAATTAATTTTTTTTTAATTCAAGATTGGGCTTTTTATTTACCCTTAATGAGCTTCATTTTGTTTGGTCTGATTTATCATTCCAATCTAGCACAAACTTTCCATGTGCTATTCTGTCATCTAACATATTGGATTTCCTACCTAGTTATTGATTTTTTTAAATCATCCATGGAATTGATAAGCATGCCCAGTTTTGTCTAGTTGACTTCCAGTCTATCTCTTGCATCTGACCCATACTTTAAAGTTTTCACTGCAGCCATGCTTATTTAGCAACTTTTCTCATCTCTCCTTGACTATTGTAATAGCTTCCTAATGGGTATTTCTGGTCCATCTTTTTCCTTTGCTACCCATTTTTCTCACTGATGTCTGAGTCATCTTCCTAGCTAGCTGCTATAATCATGCCATTCCTCTAGTTAAAAACTTTCAGTGGTTCCCCATTGTCTGCTAAATAAAGTATAAACTCTTCATTCTGGCATCCCAAGCCCTTCACTGTCTAGCTCCAGTCCACCCTTCCAACCTCATATTGCTCCCCTTCATGTCTTTTATGTTCCAGACAAACTGGAATCTTTTCCATTTTTTTGCCTGTGCTCATACCTAAAATGGACTCCCCAACAACCCTATCTCCATTGAGGTCCCTCCTTTCCTTTGAGACTGAATTCTATGCACCCTTCCCCCAAATGAAAACAATCTCTCCCTCTTCACCTTTTTCATATCACTTGCTTAGAACTGCCTTCTCACATTTCTCGTAACTTTTGCATTTAATATGTTCTCCCTTTTATCATAATTATTTTTGTACATCTATTTTCTCCCACTGTGGTGTAAGTTTTTATATTAGGGTCCATGTCACATCTGTCTTTGTATCCCTCTCACCTCCTATGTAGTGCTAGGCACTATTAACAAGAGGCACAGTGAAGAGAACCCCTGGGCTTGGAGTTATGAAGACTTGAGTTTAAATCTTGCCTCTGATACTAAACTGTGTGACCCTGATCAAGTCTCTTAATCACTGTATGCCTCAGTTTCTTCATCTGTAAAATGAGAATAATAATAGTACCTGCCTCCCAGGGTTGTTGTAAGGGTAAAATGAAATAATTTTTGTTAAGTGCTTTGTAGACCTTAAAGTGCTATATACGTGCTAGTTGTTGTTATTATTATTGTGCTTAATAGCTACTCAAGTAAAAATAATAACTAGCTAGAATTTATATGTGCTTTGCATATATTATCTCATTTGATGAAATGAAAATGTTATAGCTTATCCATGATAGAATAGGATTATGGAAAAGGAAGAAAGCCAGAATTTTTAGATTAAAGAGTTCCACTGAATAAAAGAATTTTGTGTTAATTCTCTCTTCTTCTGCCCTCAAACTAAAACAAAATGTTTCCCAGTCACCTGGGAATACCTGAGTGCTCATATCTCAGGCCCTTGGTTACTTCCCTGCCTCTACCTTTCCCATCTGCCGTCTCTAACATTTGCTCATTTTCTTCTTTTTTTTTTTCCACTTTATTTTTTTTAACTTTATTTTTATTTGTTTTCTTGTTTACATTATTCATTTTCTTTTTTTTTATTTTAATTTATTTTCTTGGTTACATCATTCATTTCCACAAGGTTTTGAGTTACAAATTTTCTCCCCTTTTTGCCCCTACCCCCCAGCCCAGAACATTGATCACACTGTAAGACCCCTC
>CM053594.1:63674960-63694336 GCA_028646575.1 Pseudocheirus occidentalis
CCCCCCCCACACACACACTCAGATGTTGGTGATCTTCTGGTCATGTGGTATATGTAGGGTATGCAGGTGGTTGTATTATTCTGTTTAGACAGCTGGAGCCCTGCCTTTTGGATTCTTTTTGGATGCCCACTTCTTTCTTCTTATCTATACTTATCTGTCTATTAATTAAAGTAAGATCATTAATCCCTTTAAAGTTATCTTTCCTTTAGAAAAGCGGATCAAAGAACCTGTGGTAGCAGCCCACCCTGTGTGCTAGTGTGGATGCTAATACAGCAGGGGAGAAATGGGGGGAAATAAAGTAACTATTTCTCATAATATATTTAAATTTAAAATCAGTCCAAATAAATTTACCAAAAAACCCCCATGAAGTTTGCAAAATGTGGAGTTTACAATGGGCTAATAGAGGGAAGATTCACATGCCACAAATGTAACCAGAGCTAAAAGCAGTTAGAGTCTTTCCACATATAAAGTTATATTACTTTAGGAAGCCTTGACTTCATTTTGACTTCATATCTCAGGAATGTCTGAGACTTTGACTTAATATTAATATCCCACAAGACAGGCTCCAACCAATCAAATAACCTCCTAATCAGGAAAGGTGGCCCTGAAATCCAGAAAATAAAAGCAAATGAAAGGAAATCAAAATATTCTTATGACACTGCTAATGAATACGTCTGTCAAAGCAGAGTTTTCCAAATTGTGAGGTGCGCCCCACGGGGGAGGCAGCGTAACATCCTCATTGGTTCAATAGAGGGCACAAAACAGTGGCCAAAAGTATCGCATATTTCTAAGACAGCTCCTCTGGCTGATTATGTCCACTTGTTTCAGTGAAAACAAAACCAACAAATCAGTCAATAAAAGTGAAACTCGTACAGCAAATTTATTCCAACTGACAGTGTGAGCAAGCCAGAAGTTACTTAGTCAAGTGTGTTCAAATTAGGTTAAATCTGAGTTACTGCCTGTAGAATCTCAAGGCCGGTGTGAACCGACACAGTCACCACCAGCTCTGGTTAAGTGCCATGGTGTTAGACTATGTTACGTCTTAAAGAAATTTTGCTATTGCCACCATTTGTTTGAGACAGCACAGCACAGCACATCCTAGCTAGAGCTTGCGGAATTTAGCTGAGACACCAAATTTGAACTCAGATGATTAGCTGGTTAGTGATAGGAGAATGTCTGACTCATTTTTATTATCTCTCTTCATTCAAGATAAGTGTGTCTAATAAGTTGTTCAGGGCTTAATGATTCTGGTTAGTCTGCAAATTCTAGTTTTGTCCCCGGTGTTTACTGACTAGTTTGTCATTTTATCTGATGCAAATCTTTCCCTTATGTTGTCCTTTGATGCATAAATCCTTTTTTTGGAGGGGCATTTGCGGTTAAGTGACTTGCCCAAGGTCACACAGCTAGTCAGAGTTAAATGTCTGAGACTGCATTTGAACTCAGGTCTTCCTGACTCCAGGGCCGATGCTCTATTCATTGCGCTACCTAGCCATCCCGATGCACAAATCTTTACCTTTTCTTTCTGCCTTCTACAAAATTCAATTGTCACCCTCTTGCTTTATAAATAAAACCTATATAAAGTTGCTTAAAATATTGCTTGTGGCCCACTAGTTGTTGTATATCATGGTACTATGTGCAGTATGCAGCTAGGTGGCACAGTATTTAGAGTGCTGGGTGTGGAGTCAGGGAGACCTGAATTTTAATCTGGCCTCAGAAATTTATAAGCTGTGTGACCCTGGGCAAGTCACTTAACCCTGTTTACCTCAGTTTCCTCATCTGTGAAATGAGTTGAAAAAGGAATTGGCAAACCACTCCAGTATCTTGGCCAAGAAAACCCCAAATGGGTTTCTGAAGAATCAAACATGACTGAACAAGAACATATTTGGAACATAATAAATTAGTTATAAAGATGACCCTGAATGTTGACAAGTATGTTCAGCAGCATTATCTATGTCAGTTGTGATTAATGATCCATTGGAGAGGTATATTTAGGGGTTGAGGTTATTATCCTTGTATTCTACTCAGGGTTCAGAGGAAGGAAAATTTGCCTACCCCCATCCTAGATACCAGGTTCTCAGCTATAAATTTTTTTCTTTAGTTATGGGAATGTTTTCTTTCCTTTTATTAAATTTTTATTATTCAAGACTCAAGGCCATTTTTCCTGCAAATTTTGGTTCACTAAAAGCCTGTCTTCTCTTAATATTAACTTTGCTGGATCAAAATCTGACTCATGAAATGAGGGAGGACTGTTTGACATTCCTCAGACAGAAGCCAAGGGGGAGACAAAGTGATTTTTTCATATGTTAGCTCCCCTAACTGTTGCAGGAAGGATTTTCCAGATACTGAGTCTTCTCAGTTATCTTGGTGACATGTAAATACTTCCTTTCCATCATCCTATTTGTAAAACCTCTAGATGTAGTTTAATCTGTAACCTGACTTAGTTATCTGTAGAATTTGTTTGTTGCTTAAGTTTGTTTGGCTATTATGACACTGAAGAAAATATCATATTATGGTTCTAGCTTCTCTTTAACTTTTATGGCCTAAGAGGGGATACAAAATTCAATATGTAAAAGAATTATTTCTCTATCATTCTGACATAATTTTGCCTATAAGATGACTTGTGAGAATCTAATAAAAGTTCAGGTTGTCTTTGATGCTTAAGCATCGTAATAAAACCTAGGTTTTTAACTCCGTAATTTCTACATTGTGGCCAATATATTTTGGCAACAATTATCTACCACATGAGCTCAAAGAGGAGCTTTTTCTCTTATGCACTTTTAAAATGTGGAATTTCGAGGATGTCTTTTGTTTTTTACGTCACCGGTGATGGTGGATGTTTCTCTCTGTTCCCCCTATCCGATGAAGTGGTTATCATAACAAAGAATAAAAAACAAAGGGGAGCAGAGGGAGGGGGACAGGAAAGACCATCAGCAAAACTAACAAGTCAGCCCAGACTGATGTCATAAATGCAGACTCTCCTTTTGTTATGTCCTTGGCACTTAGCACAGTTCCCAGAACATAGAGCATACTTACTAAATACTTATTGACCATTGACCAACTGGTTTACTGACACCCAAGGTTATGGAAATATGGTTCCCCACCTTCGCAAAGGAAGAAGGTCTCAGTCCCAAATCCGCATCCTGTGCTGCTTTCCCAGTCACTGGTCCTTTGTTGTCCTGACTTTAACAATCATCTACTGAAGGTGCTGATGCTAAAGCCTCCATCTCTGCAAATTAATTGCTTCCTATCTTAACCCAACTGCAGGAGGTATATCCTTCCTTGCCTGCCCTAGGATCTTAGCTTTGATGGTTGTTTCCCCAGTTTCAAAGAAGCAAAGTAATTTGTCCAATGTCACACAACATATTTATATCTTATTGCAAATCACTTGTCCCCATCTCAACCAAGTAGGTCACCCTGAAATCCAACTTATGTTGTATGTAAAAACTGGATGAAATCCAGTTTTTGACTAATGCATATTTTCAGCACTGTAGTCATTTGGAGAGCCTAGAAATTATCAAGAGAGACTCCCCCACCCCTACCCCCGCCCCAGGGAACATGAATGTGTTTGGTGGGCAAAGCAGGAAACTGAGCAGCAAAGAAATGGAAGTTATCTACCTAAAGTCACATGGAGCTCTGGAGGACTCGGGACTGAAATTCAAATCTCTAGGATTCCTCAATCATTGTTCATTACATTGTTGCACCCAGAAGCTGTTTGCCAGTGACTATGACTATGATAACCTACTGATAAGTGCAGGTTTATCATTAACTTTGGACTTGTTATCTACTCATTATGATTAACTCACCAGCCTTACCACAAGTTTGAGCTAATGCTTTCTTTTTTTTTCTGAAGATTTCCTACCATAAATGGCCTGCTGCCTACCCACACACCTCCAGTCTTGCCCCATCTGCCTTGTAGTCTGGCTAAGGATCAGGGACAGTTGCTGAAGATGCTGCCCACTGACCACAGGGTAGGGGTCTTGGATCATAGAGCAGCAGTGTGCTGGTCTGAGCACTGGGCTGTGAGTCAGAACTGCTAGCTCTTCCCCAGACCTAGAACCATTCAGTCCATTGTGAGGGAAGGGCAAAGGCTCATTTGACCTTAAGGATATGAGTATGTTTGGTGGGCAGAGATCTAACCTGGGATCCAGGATGTTTGGGTTCTGACCCATCACCATCTTGGAATAGTATCAGATGAAGCCTGATATTCCAATAAATTATTGGAATATCAAGAGTGTTTGGGTTAACTGGCTATTGATAGTATGATAAGAGAATTTCTGACCTCACTTTCTAACCACTATTTAGTTAAGATAAGTGGGTCAGTAGCTAGCTTGAGCCTAAAGAATCAAGTTGAAGTCATATAGCTCAGGCATTAACAATCAGTTTGCAAATGCCAGCAAATTCTGGACTTTACTGATTAGTTTACTATTTTATCTGATGTAAATCTTCCCCTTCTGCTGTATTTTTCCTTCTGCTTTTCATAAAATTCCCTTGTACCCATTCTGCCAGGATAAATAAAACCTACATTAGGTTGCTGCTAATTTTTTGGATACAGTAAGTCTAACCATGCTTTTGCATGTTGATTAGTTATATGATTGACAGCAGTATCTACCAACAAATCCTTGCACAATTTTTTGTATCAATAGACATGAAAGAAAGAAGGAAAGATAAACAGCATGACATCTAAAATACCCAAAAGAAAACAAAAATAAAATTAAAAGAGGGTACAAACAGGACAATTTTGTTTCTACTGTATTAAATTAAATATATATTTGGAAAAAGGCAGTTCATGATTTCATATATAATCCTCTTTTATGTTATTTGTATATTGAAATATTCATGAAGATCCTTTTTTAGAGTGGTTGAAGAGGTCCACAAGTTAGGAACTTAGTCAGTGGAGTATTCTTGAGCATATGGTGTCAGTCCTGACAAAAAGTCCTCTTAGGAAAGGTTTGTGTCCTCTGAATGTACAAGGGAGACCATGGCCAAATGTCTCCTTAAAATGCGAGAATGGACCATATAACTATATGCCACTGTATGTGTGCACTGAGTGTCTAGAGATGTTCCAGGCCACACAATTGAAAGAACACAAAACTTGGGAGTCAGAGAATCTTAGTGTGAGTCCCAGTTTTGCCATTCTTTGTAGCTTTGGGAAAGTCATTTGATCTCATGGACCCTCTTTTTCTTCATCTATAAAATAAAGTTTGGACTGGATGACCTTTCAGGCCCCTAAATCCATGATGCTGTGATGCTAACAATTACAGCTCTCCAAAATAGAGTGGATTGCCTTGGGAATTGGTGAGTTTTCCTCTGAAAGACTCGATCTTCTTGTTGTTGAGCCATTTTTCGGTTCAACTCTCTATGACCCCATTTTGGGGGTTTTCTTGGCAAAGATACTGGAGTGGTTTGCCATGTCCTTCTCCAGCCCATCTTACAGATGAGGCAATTGAGGTAAACAGGATTAAATAACTTGCCCAGGGTCCCACATCTAGTAAGTGTCTGAGGCTGAATTTGAATTCAGGGAGACTGGAAAGACTGGAAGGCTGAATAACCACTTGTCAAAGACATAATTGGAGTTATGCTTTCTTGGAGGGTTGGATTAAGTGACATCTCAGATTTTTTTCAACTCTAATTTTATGATTCTGTGACAGGTTTGTCCTAGGACTTTACAGAGATTGATTCTGGCCTAAATCCTGTTGGGGAAGACAGGG
The DNA here is from genome assembly GCA_028646575.1 of Pseudocheirus occidentalis. Classification (NCBI taxonomy): domain Eukaryota; kingdom Metazoa; phylum Chordata; class Mammalia; order Diprotodontia; family Pseudocheiridae; genus Pseudocheirus; species Pseudocheirus occidentalis. The sequence goes on from CM053594.1 coordinate 63,680,669, forward strand.
GTCCTAAACAAGATCTTCCATCTAAAGAGAGCTTGAACATTTACAAACATTTTCTATCACAACAACCCTGTGAGGTAAGCAATGAAGTGTTACCTCTGTGAAATAGATGTGAAAAGTGAGATTCAGAGAGTCTGGATGCTTTGGTCACACAGTTAGTAAATGGCAAAGGAATGGTGTTAACTTATCTCCTGAAAGATTTAGGGTCAATTATCTTCCCACTATTCTACCCTGAGGGATGACCTCAATCATATATGCTCTTGAGACAGATTTGTGTCCTCTGTGTGAAAAACAGCATTCCCAGCCATAGGAATGGTGATATATCTCATAGAACACAGGTCTGTATCCTGTGCATAGTGGAATGGACCCACTCACATACACCAGCATAGGACTGTGGAAAGACTATTGGATTTAGAATGAGAGAACCTGGGTTTGGTTCTTGGTTCTGTCACTTGTTACCTATGTGCTGTGGGCAACTCATTTAACCTCTCTGGGCCTTGGTTTACTCATCTATAAAATTAGGGAGCTGAATTAGATGAATTCTGAAGTTCCTTCTTTGTTCTTGTTAAGTCATTTCAGTCATGTCTGATTCTCTGAGACCCCATTTAGAGTTTTCTTGGAAGAAGAGACTGGAGTGGTTTGCCATTTACTTCTGCAATTCATTATACAGATGGGGAACCGAAGCAAGCAAGGTCAAGTGACTTGTCTAGGGTCACACAACCAGTAAGTATTTGACCAGATTTGAGCTCAGTTCCTCCTGACCCCAGGGTCTACAATTTATCCACTGTGCAATCTAGCTGCCCAAGAACCCAGCTAGCTATAAATTTATAACCTTAAGTAACTAGAGGTGTTTAAAATTTTCAACAAAGTAGCCTTGAGAGTGGTGGTGGTAATGAATTCTCCATCACTGAAGGTCTTCAAGTAAAGGCTGAATGGCCACATGTTGATAGTAAGGATGAGATTCACACATTGTGGATCCATACATTTCATACCCTTGGATATCCCATACAACACCAATTCTTTGATTTTATAACTCTGTGACAGATCTTTGAGATGTATGTATAAAGTGGTGACCCTGGTCACAAATCACCTTAGAATAGGTCTGTGTCTTCTATGTGAATAAGGGTGACCTCAACCACTGGCTCCCTAAAAAATGTCTGTATCTTGTCTATGGGTACAGGGATGACCCCTTTTTGACAGTTGAAAGAGATGTCAACACTGAATCCTTCCTGTTTCTCTAAATTTCCAAACTCCAACGCCTCTACCCCAGCCACAGTCTTTCAGATAACATCTCAGTCTAACAGTCCTCGAGCCATGGTCAGCAGAGATCTGGTAAGGATGAGTCTGTGCCCTGAACTGGGGGTGGGACACCTGGATCCATTGCTCCTGCACTGCTGTCACTTGTCCAGCAAAACCCCTGCAAAGGGATTCAGATTCAGCCTCTTTGGTCCCCATTTCCACACAGGCTAGATGTGAGCTCATTAAAGTGAGAGGAAGCACATCAGTAAGGAGAGGTGTGCAGCAATGCAGGTCAACTGAATTCAATTGAGTTCAACAAACATTTATTAAATAGCTCTTATTAAATATCCCATAAGCTATTGGGGTAAGCAGCTCAGTTGCCACTTCTTATAGGCTTTCCTTGAGCCCTTCCTTCCTTCACCAATTGACATCTGCTGCCTTAATTGCCTGTAGGGAAGTTGGAGACCTTGTTACCCATAATTTATGGAAACCTAGACATGAACTATAAATGAATGAAAAAAATGAATAAAGCACATAATAAAGTCTTGCTATGTGCAAAATACTGTATAATTCAGTATTAGTAATCAGTAATTCAGTATACTGAATACTAAGTACCCCAGATGCAAATAGGAAAATGAGACAATGCCAGCTCTAGAGAGCTCACATTCTAATGGGGCAGAGAAAACACATGGAGGGTTTCAGCCGCAAGTCAGATGGAAAGGTCCCATGGTCCTTAGGGTGCAGTGGCAAAGCAGATGATCATGCCTCTTATTTAATGTCATGTCCACTGATAAAATCACATCAGTTTGTGACACTGAACCATTTGACAGCACCAAGGACTTCGATAGCAAGAATTTTCTTTTCTGGGTCTTCAATAGATGTGACTGTAATACATACAGGAGCAGCTGCCAGGGTACATCTCCACATGGGTTGCTTTCCCAGATAATGACTGAGGGCACTAGGCTGGAAGCATTGCTCTTCCCAAGACTCTTGGACTAAGGGTCCTGGACAGTCTCTGTCTATGGTCTGAGGGCAATAGTGGTCAGGATCATGTAGGTAGGTTGACTTGCCTGCACTGGCTGCCTCATGCCTCTCTCTTGGGAAGCCTTGCTGCTTCTGTAGTGGGAGATTTTCCAGGAGTAACCTCCAGGTGGGAGCAGCAAGCCAAAAGAGGAAACTGAGTACTTGAGATGGAAGGTGAGCGTCGTCAAACCAGAATCTTGAGGTGGAGACTGTGTCCAATATTTATTGATATCTGATGTGTAGGGCACCTTTCTAAGCCTAGTGAGGAATTCAAAATATAAGACAAAGGCCTGGCTCTCAAAGAGCTTTGGGAAAGATAAGACTTAATTAGTGCACACAGAAAAGATAACTAGCCATACAGAGCAATGCAGGAGACTCTCAGCCTCTGAGGATTCATCTTTCTCTCCACCCATACCCTTTTCCTTAGCAGCATACTTTGTTTTTATAGAGCCCCATATGGGGCAGAACCACTTTCTTTTTTTTGTTTCTTTACTTTGTTTTATTATTTCTAGGTCTCTCATGGAGTCATTAGCTTACATTTGACCAATCCTGGTTTTTAAGGCATTATTTTCTTCAGTATTTTTATGCCTTTTACCGGCATAAATTTTCTTGCATCAATCTCCTTTTTTCCCTTTCTTTTAGAGCTCTCATTTGGCTTTTAAAATCTTTTTTTCCTCTTTTTTTTGAGGAGGAAAGACAAGGCAATGTGGGTTAAGTGACTTGCCCAAGGTCACACATCTAGCAAGTGTCAAGTGTCTGAGGCCTTATTTGAACTCAAGTCCTCCTGACTCTAGGACTAGTGCTCTATTCACTGCACTACCTCGCTGCCTCTTTATTATCTTTCTTAAACTTAAGCTCAGACAGGAATTCTTGTTGGGCTTATGCCTTAATTTTTTCTTTTGGGCTTTACCTGAAGATGATTTCAAGTTGTTGTCTTCTTCTGAATTTGTGTTTTGAACTTCCCTCTCACCACTGTTCACTTTCTTTGCTAGAGAAATCAGTAAAAACTTGGAATCTCAGAATTACAGGGATGATCCAGGCCACTCCTCCATCCCCTGGTGGGAGACAGAGTAGAATTTGTTCCCTCTTCACAAAAAAAAAAAAAGCTCTTGCATTCATTGTACGTTGTTTTCAACCAATAAAATATAAGTTTCTTAACGGCAGAGCCTGTTTCATTTTTGTCCTTGTAGCGCTAGTACCTAGCACAATACCTGATTCTTATTAGATGCTTAATAAATACTTGTTCAGTTGAATCAAGATGAATGACACAAAGCTTAGAAGGATTGCTAGCATACTGATGAAAATGTCAGAACCCAAAAGCAAAGGAATAAGATTAAATTTAGCACCTATGTTACAAAAAAAATCTCACACGTTCAAGATGGATAATGTTACTATGTGAGAGTTTGAAAAAAGATCTAAGGGATTTTTGTAGACTATGATCCATATAAGTCAGTAGTGTGACATAACAGCCATGAAAGTTTATGTGACCTCTTGGTTATTGTTCTTTTTAATTTTAATTTATTTTCTTGGTTACATCATTCATTTCCACAAGGTTTTGAGTTACAAATTTTCTCCCCTTCTTTCCCCTACCCCCAATCCCAGAACAGTGATCCCACTGTAAAGCCCCTCCCACAATCTGTTCTCTTAAAAAAAAATTTTTATTAATTTTTGGAGGGCAATTAGGGTTAAGTGACTTGCCCAAGGTCACATGGCTAGTTTTTGGGTAGAGTGTCTGAGGCTGGATTTGAACTCGGGTCCTTCTGACTCCAAGGCTGGTACTCTATTGACTGCACCACCTAGCTGCCCTCTTGGTTATTGTTGTTCAATCGTCTCAGTCATGTCCAACTCTTTATGACCCCATTTGGGATTTTTTTGGCAAAGATACTGGAGTGGTTTGCATTTCCTTTCCAGTTTATTTTACAGATGAGGGAATTGAGGTGAACAGGATAAAGTGACTTGGCCAGGGTTACACAGCTAGTAAGCATCTGAGGCTGGATTTGAATACACAAAGATGAACCTTCCTAATTCCAAACCCAGTGCTCTATCCATTGTGCTATCTCACTGCCCTGTGACCTTAGGCTGTGCTAAGAGGGGCATAGACAATGCTGCTGACCCCTGTCCTGGTCAGATTATACCTGGAGTACCACATTGGGTGGTGCTCAAAGGACAACCAGTGATAAAGGACCTCCCATTCATACATTATGAGGATCAGTCCAAAGAACTAGAAATAGTTAACTTGGAGAAGAAGAGCCTCAGGGAGAGAGGATAACTCTTCAAGGATTTGAAGGACTGCAGAAGACTTATTTTATTGGCTCTTGGGACAGGAAGGTGGAAAGTCTAGAAACAGTCTTGATATGAAGAAATTTTCCTAATGATTAGAGCTATCCAACCAGGGAATGGACTGCCTCAGGTAGGTCCCACCTCACCCAAAAACTGGATGGTCATTGGTCAGGGGTGCTATAGTGGGCATTCTTGTTCTGGGAAGGTTTGGACTAAATGATCTCTGAGACCCTTTCCAAGTAGAGATGTTGTGACTGTAATATTCATAGCTTTGAATGTTTATTCACCAGAGTGCCCATGATAGGTACTAAAGTGGGCTACCTATCTTAACACAAGGAGGTAAATACAACCTCATACTTATCACTGAGATATTGTAAGTCTTGTCAAATTATAGGCATCACCTCCTAGCCTGCCACCTGGGATGGCACTCTGGAATGTGACTATGGACAAATATACTTTATGCAAAAGGAACAGATCATAATAAAGTGGCAATGTAATAACACTGAATGTCAAAAAAAAAGATATTCATATGTGCAAATCCATGAACCTAAGCTGAAATACGTGTGTCTAGAGTCTAGAGGCAAGATAAGGACTTCAGCTATCTAGATTTCTGCTGGAAGCAGAGCTCCCCAACTTTGAGCAGCCTATAAATTCTTGAGCAACTAACTCACCAATAATTCTTCACTCCATATCCCATCCTCCACAGAGGCTGTTTCAAACCTTCTCTTCTCTCCTCAAGCCTTCTACACCACCACTCCCCCTCCCAACACATACACAGTTGAATTCCTCACCTCATGTGTTACGGAGTAAAGAAGCCATATGCCATGAGCTATCACTTTTCTATTACTCTATATTTCTCACAGTCTTTGGACTTTGTCTCTTATTCTTTTCTCCCTTGTTTTGGTCTCTAATGAAGAGGTAGCTCTTTTCCTTGTTCCCTTGATCCCATCTCTTCCCATATTCTAAAGATTTTCCCCTACTCTCATCCCCTTTGTATCACTAATCTTCAACTTCTCCCCATCTTTCTTCCCTGCTGCCTACAAAGATGACAAAGTCTCCTCAGCCTTTAAAAAAGAACACAACAAGGGGTGGCTAGGTGGTGCAGTGAATAGAGCACCAGCCCTGGAGTCAGGAGTACCTGAGTTCAAATTCGGCCTCAGACACTTAACACAAAAAACTAGCCATGTGACCTTGGGCAAGTCACTTAACCCCAACTGCCCTCCAAAAAACAAAAACAAAAAAGAACACAACAAAGCTCTCCCTAGGCTAGACCTTACCAGCCCTTCTAGCTATCTTATATTTCTCCTGACTTTCAGGATTAAGCCTCTAGAAAAAACTGGGTACTCTTTGCCTTTTCTTCTGATCTCCTCACTCCTCAATTCTTTGCAATCTGGCTCCTGGCTTTATCTCTCAATTGAAATAGCTATTTCTAAAGTTACCAACAGTCTCTTAATTGCCAAATATGAAGGCCTTTTCTCAATACTCACCCGCACTTGACTTCAGCAAAACTTAACCCTGTTGACCACCCTCATCTCCTAGGTACTCTCTCCTCTCTGGGTTTTTATGACATTATTTTCTCCTCCACCTCCTCCTGCACAAGGCAGCTAGATGGTCCAGTGGATAGAGTACTAGGCCCAAAGTCAGGAAAACCTGAATTTAAATCTAGCCTCAGAAACATATTTGTTGTGTGACCTTGGGCAAGTCATTTGGCTTTGTCTGCCTTATACTCTTCAACCACGAAATGAGTCTAATAATAGCACTTGCCTCACAGGATTACTATGAGGATCAAATAAGTTAGCATTTGTAAATTGCTTAGTATCTGGCACATAGTAAGTAGTTAATAAATGCTTGGTTCCCCCCTCCCCACATGTCTCCTTTCCTTTGCTTGGTCATTATCAATATCAAGTCCAGTAACTTCTCTCTCTAATCATTCTCTCTTGGTGACTTGTATTTAATTATCATGTCTACATAGATGATGCTACATGTATATATTCATCTCTAATTCTTAGCTCCAGCCCCACATCATCAACTGGATATATTAAATTGGATTTCCTGTAAGTGTCTCAAACCTAGCATGTCCAAAAATATACTCATGTTTCCCCCTAAATCTATCTCTTTTCCAAATTTCCCTCTTTTGATCATAAAGGCACAACCAATCTTCCAGTTACCCAGATTTATAACCTCAGTATCATCCTCAGCTCACTCCATATATCCAGTCTATTGTCATATCTTATCATTTATATCACCACAAAATCTTTTCTATGTGTCTTTTTCTCTAGTCACATGACTATCACCCTTACCACACCTCACCTATATTATTGAAATCACCTCCTAAAGGATTTCTCTTCCTCATATCTCTCCCTAGTCCATCCTCCCCATATCTGCCAACAGGCAAGACTGACCATGTCACTCGCCAACTCAATAACTCCAATAAACTCATTAAAACTCCAGTAAACCTATTCACCCTATTACTTGTATAATCAAATATAAGCTCCTCTGTTTGGTATTTTTAGTCCTTTCCAACCTGGACCTAATCTACCTTTCTAACCTTATTCCACATTATTCCCTTTAATCCACTCTATAGTTCCAGCTATATTATCTTCTGGATGTTTCTCACACATGATGCTCTATCTCCTGTCTCTGTGCTCTGCTAGCCTCCATGATGGAATGTATCTCCTCCTCACCTTTGTCTCTTAGAATTCCTAATTTCCTTAAGTCTCAGCTCAAGTTCTCTGACCTTTCTTGACTCCCTAGCTTCTGGTTTTTCCTCTCCAGCCTCTCAGTGCTCTAGGCAACTTTCTGAGACTCTAAATGGCAGGGATGCTAACCTGTATTTAGAAAGGAAGTTTCTCTCTGACAGCTTCCAGTCCCTCTCTCCTATATTTTGTACATACTAATACATGGATATATTTAGAATGTAAACTTCTTGAGGGCAGGACTGTTTAATTTCTGCCCTTGCATTTTCGATGCCTTGCACAGTGTCCGATGTGGACTAGCCACTTCATAAACGCTTGTTGAGTGATTCAGAAGGTAAAAGAGATTACTGTGACTCTGAGGAGCACTACCCCCTTCTCCACTGACTCATGGGCCCGTCAGAAAAGTAGCATCTTGCTAAAGGTCCTTTCTGAGTCCTCCCTGCCAAAAATTTGGCATAACAAGACTACACCAATGTTTTTACTTTTATTAGTCAGACAAGTGACACAATGAATCAATAGTCAATAGTTAATAAATATTTATTAAGTACCTACTATGTGCCAGACACTATGATACATGCTGGGGATATAAATACACATAAAAAGAAAGACAGTCCCTGTCCCCAAGGAGCTTGCAGTCTAAAGGAAGACAACACACAAAAGTAAGCTGAAAAGAGGGGAGTAGGACTAGGGAGTTGGTTTTTAAAAAATGGAGAGAAGATTATGCTTGGTCCCTTCTTTAATTGGAGGTTCTAGAGTCCATGTCTCTGCCATCCAGTCAAAGGGTTCAACCAGAGGGGCAGAAGGCATTGATGAGATGTAAGTGCCAAGGCTGAGTCAATCTTGGAGGTTGGTGATATTTCTAAATGATAAGTTTCCTAGGGAAGGAAATCATTATGGATGGAGAAGCCAAAAAAAGTCCAAAAGCAGTATAGCTAGTGAGATGTTGGATAATGTAAAGGGAAGACAGAAAAGTAACAATAGAACATTTCCACTGTAAACCTGGAACACATCTTCCTACAAATACATTTACCTAAGGAGTTCATATGGAAGAATGCACATGATGGGAACATATGCAAAATGTGGTGAGAGGACAGCTGATTCTTTTTTCAAAATCACTTTTTAATGAGTAAGGGAGGATTGTTTGCTGAAGTGAAGAGGACAGGATCATGCCATCTTGGAGTTCATGATAGAAAGGAGACTGTCAGGCATAGTCCTAGTATAACCTAGACCTTGGGATAAGAGATATCAAAGAGTTAAAAGAAATGATAGGTAGACCAGTGTGACCTGAGATTCTGCAAGAAATATAAAAAAGGAGTATGGTCCTATGATCCAGTCTGATCCCAAAAGCATTTATAAAGAGCCTACTGTATTCAAGTTGCTATGTTATGCTCTATGGTAGTGGTTCTCAACCTGTGGGTCAAGACCCCTTTGGGGGTCAATTCAATGACCCTTTCACAGGGGTCACCTAAGACCATCGGAAAACACATTTCCAATGGTCTTGGGAACTGAGACACCGATCCGCTATCTGTCTCCAGGGGGGTCCACCCACATGCAGATACACCCACATATGAGTATTAAAAGGTCATGGCATTAGGAAGTTTGAGAACCACTGCTCTATAGACACAGAAGCAAAGCAAGATAAAACTCAAGTACCCATTTATTTTTATATTATATGCATAAACCTGTAGATATTCAATATTATAGATAGATAGATAGATAGATAGATAGATAGATAGATAGATAGATAGATAGATATGAAAAAAAAACCTCTCAATGCTCCTTTCCAAGACTATAAATTTCAGAGAAGGTGCTGACCAGTATGGGTAGAAGTTGCATAATATTACTGGGGGCTATACTAAGTAAACAGATTTATTACATACATGATTATTTGAAGAAAAAAGAAGCTAATGACTAGGATTGGGGATTCCTCTCCTCTGGGGAGAATTCCTCTGAGGCTCTCAATGATGGTCCAAGGGGTCCTTCAGTGGCACCTTAAAGAGTAAATAATTGCCCTATTATGTTACAAATATATGTTTTCCTTGGTGACAAATAAAGAAATTTAATATGAAGTCTTGCAGATAATAATAAGCATAAAAGATATTGTTGGATTGTGTCTTTTAATTCTTATGGACTGTCCCACATAAAATATTTATAATTATTTTTACAATTAAAGTTTTATCATTTTGCATTTGAAATTTTCACAATTGTAGGTTAAAATGTTTATATTTTACAATTATAATTATATTATATCAACTTTAATTTGGACCTTTGGAGGGAAAAGTTATTATTGTAGTTATTGGGAACACTTAATGAATAAATCTAAAAGCATATTATAAGTTGTTAAATTCCCTGAGGATTTTTGTTGCTATTGTTTTTGAAACACACTTTGTTATTGTTACTGAAAGGAGTTCAAGGAACAAGAAATGTGGGGAACCACTAAACTAGGAGGATCAAGACTGCAGGAGATGGCACTGCAGGAAAGCTCAGGATTTGAAGAGGCAGAGTTCAGGATGGAGTGAATTTCAAGAATGGAAGACAGTCTGTTCAAGGTCACAAAATGGGAAATAAATGCCAATTTCAGGAAGCAATAAGCAGACGATACTGGCTAAAAGGTAGACTATGCAAATGGAAGTTACATGAAAGAAGCCTGGGAACATAAGGTTAAGGTCAAGGAGGACTAAAGGCCAGAATGAGTTAGGGCAGATGAAAAAAATCCAAGAAAAATAAAGAGTACCTTTGGAGCTATGTCAGGGTTGAGAGGACAAACAAGGAGAGGTCTAGGACTGCTGTCCAAGGTCAAGAGGAAGATGATAATGAGTCAAGGCAGGAGATGGAGAATGGGGAGATGAAACTCAGTAAGAAGAAGCATGAAGATTGGCTTCAAAAGTATTGGGGAGGGGAAGAGCTGAACATGCAACAGTTTATGTGAAAAGAACCCGGGAAAGTGCTGTCCACATCCAGATAAAGAATCATGGAGTCTGAATGTAGATTGAAGAAGACTCTTTGCTCTCTTTTGTTTTGTTTCTTCTTTCTCGTGGTTCATTCCATTGCTTATAATTCTTCTTTGCAATGTGACTAATGTGAAAATATGTTTAATGTGAAGGTATATGTAGAGCCTGAATCAGATTGCATGCCATCTTGGGGAGGATGGATCAAAAAGTGGAGGGGAAGAAAATTTGGAACTCAAAAGTTTGTGGAACTGAATGTTGTATACTAAAAATAAATATTTTTTTAAAAGAGAAAGTAAGGAACCTGTGGGGTTTAGTGGACTGCAAACACAGTATGCAGTAACAGGATGATGCAGCAGTCAAAAACCTCATAGCATGTTATTCTTCTATGATCCATGGGTTAAGATCTGCTCCAAACCCACATGGGCCAGCTCTGATCTTTGTGGATCCTCAACAATAACTCAATCATGGCTCAACCCCCACTGTGGTAACCCTAGGGAACATCACAAATTTGACTGCTTGTCTCATTAGAGCTTTAGCCCCTAATCTTGCTACCTCTTATAAACAATAATGATGAGAAATATGTATGAAGGAACAGATCTGTTAACAGATAGAAATAACAAGAGAAAGCAGAGAAAGAACCTTCTCCCCTTTGAGGCAGAGCTCTCCCTTCTGCTGGATTTTAACAACCTAAAAATTTCAAGCCTAAAAAAATCAGTTCAACTGAGGTTGGTCCCTGCCTCAAACTTCTCCCCGACTTCAGTTCATTTTGCACCTATTTGTCAAAGCAATCATCCTAAAGTGCAGATCTGATCATGTCCCCTTCCCCAAAACACACCCCCCAAAACCTCCAGAGGTTTCTGATCATCTCTAGGATCAAATATAAAATCTTCTTTTCCATGTTCAAAGTCTTTAAAACCCGACCTCCCCATCTTTCCAGTCTTCTTATACCTTACAACCCCATTCCCCTCCTACATCCTCTTTGATCTAGTGACAGTAGCTTTCTTTCCATCTTTCCCACGTCTGGGAAGTGTCACTGGTTTATCTCGCTGCTTAGAATGTTCTCCCTCCCCATCTCCACCTCTTGGCTTCCTTCAAGTCATTCTACAGGAAGCCTTTCTCAAACCCTTTTAACTCTAGTGCCTTCCCTGTGTTAATTTTTCCTATTTGTCCTGTATACGCCTTGTTTATACATATCTTCTCCTTGTTGACTAGATTAGATGGTGATTAGATTGTGAGCTCCTCAAGAACAGGATTTTTTTGCCTTTCTTTGTACATTCAGCACTTAGCACAGTACCTAGCACATCATGGAGCTTAATAAATGATTATTGACTGCCTGATGAACTGACAGACTTCTGGTTGGTGCTCTCTTGGCTCTGGTTCTCCAGGTGGCATCATGTGATGTCAGTAAGGAGTACAGAAAGATGGGTCTTCTATTGCCATCAGTGATCTGGCTGCTTACTCCCCACATGAAGCATAGTAACCTTGTGCTGGGGACACCTAACTACCTTGAAAGAGTACCTCATTCAGGACTAGAGGTGACCCTGTGAATGCCAAAGGTGCTGAGAGGCCTTTGAGGCAGTAGCGTCCCCTTAGAGGCAGTGGCTGATGAAAAGGGAAGCTTGTGTATCAGAGGAGTCAGTCCTTCAAAAGAAGCCTGGAATATCAGGTAGAATATCACATGAACAGATATTTATGTCCCAATAAGGTAAATATTAGCCTCCTAACTGACCATAAACCTAGTTATAAATTTGACTCTGGGCAAGTCACTTAACTCTGCCTCCAAAAAAGAAATGAGGTTGGTGGTACTCTGCCCTCGTCATCTGGAACATGTTCCAGATGTACCACATTCTAGGAAGGAGAGTGACATCAAGGGTGTGTCCAGAAGAAGGCATCTAAGATGAAAAAGGAATTATTCTAATTATTCTGTTAATGTGTGGTATGATTCTTTTATGCTTAGCATTTTTCCATGCAGGAATAAACCCAAACCCAGGGTTGATTAAGTAATTGATTGATTGATTAAATTAATTAATTAAAGGTTAACTTATTAAATTAATAAAATATTAATAATGCAGATTAAACTTTAAAACATGCCCTAGATACATTCTTCTTCTTCTTTATTTTTTTTTTGATGTGGGGAAGAGTCAGCTGTTAGACTGGTTATATTTCTCCTGCTCACTCCCAGTCTATCAAAGGTTGTAGTCCCCAATATCCTGCAAAAAGAGAGGAATTGTGCTCAAAATGGGGTTGGTGGTTGGCCTCGAGTCAAAATGACCTGAGTTCAAATCCGGCCTCAGATCCTTACTAGCTCTTTGACTCTGGGCAAGTCACTTAACTCTGATTGCCTCCAAAAAAGAAATGAGGTTGGTGGTACTCTGCTCTAGTCATCTGGAACATGTTCCAGATGTACCACATTCTAGAAAGGACAGTGACATCAAGAGTGTGTCCAGAAAAAGGCATCTAAGATGAAAAAGGAATTGCCCTATGAGAATCAATAGGACCCCAAGAATTGTAAAAGAAGAAAGGAATAAGAATTCGTTAAGTACTTACCACGTGCCTGGCTTCATACTAAGTACTTGCTCTGCTTAGCCTCCAAAGACAGACCTAGGATCAATGCTGGGGATGAGCAAAGTTATAGAGAGGTAGGCTTTGGTTTAGTATGAGGAGAAACTCTCTAGCAATTAGAGATGTCCCAAGGGGGAATGGAAGACAGTGAGTCACTCCTATAACTGGTGGTCTGCTAGTAGGATCTAGATGGGGAGGGGGACAGAAGTGAGGAGGCATTAGAGAGGGAGATTCTATTTCAGGGTGGGAATTGAACTGGATGTCCTCCTTTAAATGCCCAAATTCTCAGATTCCATGAAGCTCCAGCTTCCCTCCTCACTTCCCTCCTAAGCGCAGGAGCCCTGTCCCCAGGCCCCATCCCTTCAGTGCTGTTCTCATTCAAGAACTCAGTAGGCTGGGGCTTAAGAAAAGGATGAGGAAGTGAGATGAACAGAGGGCATTGGTCTCTGTGGGTGTGGTCACCTGCCAGGACTGAGCAGGTTCCCATATAAGGGGCAGAAAGGACAGGACCCTACCTGGACACTCTGTGGAAGCATTGAGGGCCAGTCATAAAGAGTGAAAAAAGGTGAGTATTCTTCTTTTCTCAGGGTAGCACAGACTTTGACATGCTGTTAGTAGGGGTGAGAGGGGCAGCTAGGTGGTATAATGCATAGAGTAACTGACCTAGAGTTAGGAAGATTCCTTCTCCTGAGTCCAAATCTGGCCTTAGACATTTACTATGTGACCTTGGGCAGGTCATTTAACCTTGTTTGCCTCAGTTTCCTCATCTGTAAAATGAGTTGGAGAAGGAAATGGCAAACCACTCCAGTACCTCTGCCAAGAAAACTTCAAATGAAGAGTCAGACATGACTTAAAAAAAGATTCAGTCTCCATTTAAATTCTGTTCTTTCTAGATCTTTCTCTGAATGTAGACATCTCCT
>CM053594.1:63694836-63711977 GCA_028646575.1 Pseudocheirus occidentalis
TCTGCATTAGAAGATTATATAACCATGGGCTGGCTTCTACCTGTTGCTCTCTCCCTGCCACCATGTGGGCGACAGGGGCAGAGTCCTTTCTCATGAGAAAGAATAAAGACCTTCTCTGACCTTAGATTCAGACTCTGAACTCTTTCATCTCACACAGTTATGATGCTAAGTAATTTGTCCATGGCCACACAGATAGTAAGTATCTGAGGCAAGATTTGAACATGGGTCTTTCTGACTCCTCATCCAGCGTGCTGCCCACCACACCACCTGTCTACCTCATAAAGTATGATTAATGGTAGAATTTGAACCCAGGTCTAATTGACTCCAAGCTCAATGTTCTTTTCTCAAAACTACCCTCAACAAAGCTGCTAAAATATTTTATGGAGGCACAGATACCACCACATAGATCCTATGCTCAAAAATTTTCTATAGTTCTGTATGACCTAGTGAGTAAAATACAAGCTTCTTGGCTTGGAATGTAAGGACTTCCACAATCCAGCTTCCACCTCCCTTTGCAGACTTAGTCTAGGCTAGGCCTCTTCACAGATTCTACATTCTATTCAATAGGCATCAAATTAAGCACTTATTGTGTGCAAGGTGCTCTGCTAAGCTCTGGGCATACAAAAATAAAACACAAAAGAGTCTAGAATGCATCCAGACTGGAGCACTGGTCATTCCCTGGCCTTCATACTCCATTTCCCACTTCTGTGCCCTCACACATGTCATTCCACTAATGCACTGTTCCTTCGCCTCTACCTGTCAGAAACCCTCTCTTTCTTCAAGGCTCAATCCAAGTGCCGCCTACTCCATAAACTCATAAAGACTTCTTTAATCACCACAGCTATTAGTTCTTTCTGCCTCTTCAACTTTTCTTGTAGTATAGCCTTCAAAGTATCCCTCAATTTCAGGCAGAAAATTGACCTCTGTGATTTTCTAGTCCAGTGGTATCAAACATAAATAGAAATAGGGGTCACTAAACTATGCATAAGAATCACCTTGGGTCACATATTGACTTAGTTTTAAAATGTAACATCTTTTTTTTTTTTTTGCTTTTTGGAGGGGGGAAAGTAGGGCAAATGGGGTTAAGTGACTTGCTCAAGGTCACACAGCTAGTTTTTGTGTTAAGTGTCTGAAGCCTTATTTGAACTCAGGTCCTCCTGACTCCAGGGCCAGCGCTCTATTCACTGCACCACCTATGTATTTTGTTAAATATTTCCTAGTTAAATTTTAATCTGATTAGCTGTACTCACAAGTGTGGTGGGCAGTATGTGGCCCATGGGCTACATGGCTGACATTTCTCTGAGCTAGTCCAACCCATATTTTAAAAAGAATCCTTTCTATAAAAACCCAGGTGGTCATCTAGCTTTTGTTTGAAAAGTGGAGTGTAGGGGAACCTGCCACCTCCAGAGGTAGCTCTTTCTCCCTTGAGATAGCTCTAATTGGTACAAAGGTTTTTTGTTTGTTTGTTTTACATCAAGCCTAATTTAGTCTCTTTGCAAGTTCTGCTTATTTTTTCGATTCTGTCCTCTGGAGTCAAATCGAATAAATCTAATTCCTAGCTTTACACAACAGCCTTTCACATAATTGAGGACTGCTACTGTATCCCACTGCCTTCAACTAATCTTCATATAGTATAAATTTGAAGCCCTTCACCATCCTGCTCACCTCTCAGCACCTTCTAGATTACCAACTTCCTTCCCAAAATGTGGCAAGAAGAACTGAATATTACACTTTAGATATGGTCCAAGCAGGGCAGAATATAGTGAAATTATTGTCTCCCTAGTTCTGGATACTGTGTTTTCTCTAATATTGCCTAATATCACATTATCCTTTTTGGTTGAACTCTGTCACTCACACTGAATTTACAGTCCACTAAAACTCCCAGATCTTTTTCAGACAAATTGCTCCACAATCATAATTCCACCGTCTTTTAGGTTTTTTTTAAACCCAAGTGTAAGACTTTATTTATTATCCCTATTAAATTTCATTTTGTTAGATTTGACCTAATGTTCAAGTCTGTCACTATCTTTTGGGATTCTGACTACCATCCAATATATTTTCTATTCCTCCTAGCTTTCTGCTATCTGTAAATTTTATAAGCATGCTGTCTGTGCCTTTGTCCAAGTCCCTAACACATAAGTTAAATAGCAAAGGTCCAAGCAGCCCTGAAAATCCACTGGAGACCTCCTTCCAAATTAACATTCATGGGCAGTCATTTAACCAATTCTGAACCCATCTAATTGCATTATCACCTAGCCTACATCTCATCTTTACCACAAGAAAAGCTTAAAGGATTTAATAAAATGTTTTGCTTAAAATCTAGATAAATTATAATAAATTATGTCTATAACATAAAGATTAGGATAATGAGCCTGAGCAAGGTTAAGAGATTTGCCCAAGGTTACACACCTAATAAGGATCTGAGGTAGGATCTGAATTCAAGTTTTCCTGCCTCTAAGCCAGTGCAGTAACCAATAGGATACTTAGCTACCTCTGAGGTATGAGTATTCATTAGCCCTGCCAAAGAAGGAAAAATACTTATTCTGAAATAACTGTTTCTTGATTAAGCCTTCAAATACATCTAATCTTTGGTTTAGATCATAGTTCTTAACTTGGGGTGCATGGATCTGTAGATAGATTTTGGGGAAGAAGAGGAAAGGTTCATGAACTTGGATGGGGAAAAGTTACATGTTAATTTTCATTAATCTATAACTAAATTTAGCATTCCCTTAAATTATGAAACATTATTCTGAGGAGTCTATAGGCATCACCAGACTCCCAAAGGGGTTCATGACACAAAAATGGTTAGGAATATCTGGTCTAGATAGAAAACAATTATCAAGGAGCTGAGATCCAATATAAATGAGGAGACAGTCAAACAGCAAAAAGTTGCTTTCAAGGAGTTCCAGTCACCAAGCCAAGATGAAGTATATCCTAAAGTACCAAAAGAATTAGAAGATGGTTGTGCTGGGCCATGGTCAATGATCTCTGATCATGTAGAATGTAGATCATGTAGAATGGAAAATGTTCTACAAAACTGAAGAAAGCCAAATGCTGTCCCAATTTTCAAAGAAGAAACCACAATAACGCCTACAAACTATAGACCAGTGAACCTGACTTCTATTCCTGGAACAACCTAGAACACAATATTAAAGGGATGGTTTGTGAACATTTAGTAAGAGAAGCCCCAATCACTAAAAACCAAGTAACTAGACATTGTCCAATGCTTTATTAAAAATACTATATCTCTCATGCTATCTGAGTGGACTAGTTGGAGAGATACAGGATAAATGATAGTGCATTAAGGAGGATTTGGAATGAGTTGAGTGAGTTACTAAACGCTGAGGTCAACCTGGAAGGAGGTCTCTAGCGCTGTTGGGATCTGTCCTTGGTCCTGTGCTTTATTTTTTAAAACATTTCTATCAATGACTTGGACAGGTATATATACAAGTTGGCACAATTAACAAGTTGTGGGATGACCCAAAACTTGGAAAGATAATTAAGATGCTAATGTGGAATCCATATCCAAATAAATCAACAGGCCAGAAAAAAAATGAGCTGACAAGTTGACATTTCATGGGATCAAATGCAACATTCTACACTTAAGTTTTTGTTTGTTTTTAAATCAACACCTCAAGTTTAGGATTAGGGCAGTGGAAAGTGATTCATCCAAGGGTTCCTATGAAAAAAAAGTCTCTTCACCTGATCCTTGTATATATAGCACACCCTTGGATTCCTTTACCGGCATAACAAACTCAAAACAAGCACTGATTCCACTAGAAAGCAATGTCCCCCTCGGGTCCCGCACAGATCTAGACCCTGGGTCCCCAGCAGCCTAGCCCCGGCCACCACTCTCCCTCCTAGAGCCTAAGAAGGGTGGCTAGAGGAGGTAGGAGAGGGGCACGGACAACCTAGCTCACTGGCATCTTGCAGATGCCGCGCGGAGGGCTGGGGATGTAAAGAACAGGACCCAGCGCCAGTCACAGCACATGCACGGATCTTGCCCCTGCCCCAGAGGAGCCACGGCACCCGACCTCAAGCACCGCCCCGTCCTCCCGCCCCCGGGACCCGCCCAATCGGAACACAGGGCTGCTCTGGGCGGAACAGAGGACCGAGCGGGCATCGTGGTGGTCCCGGTCCACTAATGGGGCAATGGCTTTATGACTAAAACTGGCGGCCACACCGGGGCTCTGTCCACCTCTGAGGCAGCTGGATGGAACCCAGCTCCGGACACGCTTCCCTCCCGACACCGCCCCTGGGCTCTAACAGGCCCCTTAGGGACAAAAGCCCGCGACCACAACAGACCTGCCAGGAGCGGCAGCAAAGGTCCTAGCAACCGCCTAGAGCCGGGACAATAGCCCCACTACGGGCAGCAGAATGTGCGCACGCGCCGTAGTTGAGTGTTGGGAGTGGTGTGGGTGGGAGGGTACCCAACTCCTCTTCGAGAGAGCTGAAGCCCAGCTCCGCAATGCCTCGAGGCTGAGAGAGGAGAGCAGGAGCCTCGTGGACTACATTTCCCAAGGTGCACCATAAAGGGACCATGAGGTGTGCGAAAAGGACTACATGTCCCATGAGGCAACACTCCTAAACTACATCCTGTGATTCGGCCCCTATGCCCTTTTTCCTGTTAGTTACCTCGCCCCGGAAGATATAGCGCTGTTGGGAGGTTGACTTCCTCTTTCTAGCAAGTCCGGAGCCAGGTAAGACAGACTCCCGTCTCTCTCTGTGGCCTATAGCCATCCGTGTCCAATCGGGGCCTTCAGGACGCCATCCGCCCTTGAGTAGCGGGCCCCGTAGATGCGGGGACTCCCAGTATCTAATCTCTCTTGAGGTGCCTCTTCTCCGGACCCAAGGAGGTGACGGCGCTGAGCCGATCTCCCCCGCCACCGGACTGACATGGCGGCGTATCTGTGGAGTAGCCGAGACTGGCGTGCGAGGGTACGCAGCCTGGCCTCGTGCGCCCGACCCAGGGGCCTCTGGGGAGGCGACGCGTGGGCTCCGTTTCCTCACTGCTCTTTCTCCCTCCCTCCCCAGACCGCACGAGATGGGGCGAGTGATCCGTGGTCAGAGGAAGGGTGCCGGTTCCGTCTTCCGGGCTCACGTGAAGCACAGAAAAGGGGCCGCCAAGCTCCGGGCTGTCGACTTCGCTGAGAGGCACGGCTACATTAAGGGTATCGTAAAGGTGAGGCTGGGACTGGGGCTTCATGTAGTTTGAAGGGTGGAGGTTTGGATACCACTTGGGAGCTCTTCTCAGGTCCCAGTCCAAAGACCCTCGAGAAGAACAGTAGTTTGTCTTTCCATTAACATGTCCGGTTCCTCTCCGACACCGGGAGATGGAGACATTACTTTAGAAAATCAGTCGTTCTTTCAATAAATTTTTATTAAGCGTGTGCTATGTGCAAAAAAATTTTTTTAAAGCAAAAACCGCCTGCTCATAAAGAAGCTAAAATTTTGGTGGGGAATTCAATGTGTAAACAATTACATACGTTAATTAGGAAGTAATTTAAAATAATGCACTAGCAGTTAGAGGCAGGGGTATAAAACCTCTTTCAGAACGTAGAATTTTGAATTGAATCTGAAGAAAGCAGGGTCATGAGGAAGAGCATTCCAGGGAAGGGACAGCCAGTAAAAGCCATGGAATGCAAGTAGGGAGCATTTGTTATACATTCTACTAACAGATTCTAGATCATAGATTGAGAGAGGTGTTAGCCCTGGAAAAGCAGAGAGGGGCCAGGAATTTCACGAAGGAATTTTAATTCACTTGCCTTCCAGTAATAATTTTTCTTCCCTTCATTTGTGACAGTACATTTTTGGATCTAATTAAGGTCTTACCTGCTTTTAGTTATTCATAAATGCCATTTACTAGCTCTTACTCTATAAAGTATACCCATCTTGGTGGCTGTGACTGGTTTTTGCCTTTCTCTATATCTCCAGTACTTAATGGTCCTTACCTAATATTTCCTAACCCAGATGTAATGTTTTCCTTAAATCATAACATCTTTAAAATGTGAACAATTAACTTGATAAACAGTGCCCGTGTAAGTCCTAATTGCTAACAGATAATTTCACTTGACAGTATTTAGTAAATTCTTATATTCCTTCAGGACATAATCCATGATCCAGGCAGAGGGGCTCCTCTTGCAAAAGTAGCTTTTCGGGATCCTTACAGATTTAAAAAGAGGACAGAGTTGTTCATTGCTGCTGAAGGCATCCATACTGGCCAGTTTGTATACTGTGGTAAGAAAGGTAAGTTGTTTTTTTTCAGATAATAACAGTTGTTTCATGTTTACCGTCATCTCGATAGGATGTGATTCATAGGGTTATAGTCTTAGTCCTTTCAACAGAAGGTAATTGAGGTAATGACTTAGTTGGTCACATTATTTGTTGAAGGTAAGAATTTTAATCCAGGTTTTCCTAACTTTGCTGAATCTAGCACTACTTACTACATACTCCTAGTTTTACAGATACGTGTTGCTGGCAGAAAATTTTCCTTTTGATTTATCCCAAAAGATGAGCTTTGAGGAAATGTTAAGAATTGTAAAGAACCTTGTGTAATCCAGTGCATCTCCTAATTGGAATATATATTTTATCCACAAGGTAACTTACTGGTAGTTACCTTGAATTGTTTAAACAATCCAATAAAGGGGTGCTTACTACCTCCTGAGACAGCAAAGGTTCTCCTTCCTTAAAGCTAGCTAAGCTTTGGTTAACCTAGTTGTACAGATTTCATGTGTTAATGTAGAATTCCTTAGCAAGGTTCAAGCCATGCTTTAATCCTGAACTGCCTTTAGCAGGTATTCCTTGAGAAGGCCCTACTCCTAATCTTAGTTTCAGGTTAGATCTTTGGGACTCTCAGGGGTCCTGAATTAGGAGGGTTGAATTTTTTTGCTGGTCTTCTCCAGGAAAATATTCCTTGACTCCCAGGTGAAAATGATAAATCATAGGAGTTTACGTCTTTTCCCTTTAGACTGCAAGTAAGGTCCTTGAGTAAGTTTGTCCTTTTTTTTTTTCATCCACAACACGAATGCTTTATTGTATTGAACGTTGGCTTCTTTGTTTTTAGCTCAGCTCAACATTGGCAATGTCCTCCCAGTTGGCACTATGCCTGAAGGGACCATAGTGTGCTGTCTAGAAGAAAAGCCTGGGGACCGGGGTAAGCTTGCCCGGGCCTCTGGAAACTATGCCACAGTGATTTCCCACAATCCTGAAACCAAGAAAACACGAGTGAAGCTACCTTCAGGCTCTAAGAAAGTGATCTCCTCTGCTAACAGAGCTGTGGTTGGTAAGTGGCTTAGAGCAAAAGTACTTAATTGATTTGCCTTGCAGCCAGTAAAGAAACCCTAAATGTTTGTAAGAATTGTAGAATTGCTGTCCTAAGGAAGGTGGGGGACTCAACATGCATTACTTTAGTTTCTACTTGGTCTCCTTAAATGAACTTGGACCTTGCGGCTAACAAGCCTCTTCCATCAGTCAGTATTCGAAATTTGCAAATTGTTTCATCTGCTATAGGCTGTAACATTTGCAAAGCACGTTACAAACATGGTATCTCATTTGGTCCTCATAACCTTTTTAAGGTAGATGTTATAGTTATTTTACAGAGAGGAGCTGGCCCAAGCCAGCTGGCAAGTGATTGAGGAAAGACTAGAACTCACCTCTTCTGATGAAGTAAGGCCTCTGCTTTGAGCTATAACATTCAAACACATGTGACCTCGGTGTAGTTTTGCAAGGGTCCTAAATTTAGACTACTCGACCAAGTGGCTCCTGGAGTCAATATGGGTTATATTCTGGTTCTATTATTTATTTAGAGCCTGTGGGGCTCAGGAGGAATAGGAGCTGCTTTTAGTCTCAAGAATGTCAGGTTAGTTACAGGGTTTCTGGAATGGGGAAATGGTCCGTGAGTCTAGGGGTGTTATTTTAGGAGCCACAAGGGGAGAGACATTTTAAATCAACCAAAGTATAAGGGAAAAAACTATCATGGCTTCCAACATGTTTATTTTCTTTTGGAAAGCCATTTACTGTTGTAAAGTACATTCTGACAGAATTTGACAGTTAGAATCTGAAGTTTTCCATGGAATGTGGAACCCTTTATACATCACCTTAACTGGATCCTAAACATTTGTTTCCTAGGTGTTGTTGCTGGAGGAGGTCGTATTGATAAACCTATACTTAAGGCAGGTCGTGCCTATCACAAATACAAGGCCAAGAGAAACTGCTGGCCTCGTGTGCGGGGTGTGGCCATGAATGTGAGTATCTCCTGGGCTATGGGATAGGATTCTTAGTCTGTTTCACACGTTGCTTATGTTAGACGGAATTTGTGGGCTTGTTTTCATGGGTACTTCAGTATAGTTCTGGTCATCAGTCTTTCAGACTGCTCTGCTGCTTGGCTGGCTGTGTGGGGAAGTGAAAGGGCATACATAACATAGCATTCAGTTGAGTCTTCCCTGGATTGAGATGGGAGGGGTTACTAACCACTCTTTGAGACATGGGTCAGTTAGTTCGATGGACGTTTGTCTCTGAAATTACGCCTCAGAATTTCAGGGGCTAAATGAAGATGGGGTTGTTGGGAGGGTGGAATTTAGCTACAGAATCAACTATCTGAGTGTTCCTTCTCATTGAAAATTTTTGGTATTTGTATCATTTTCAGAGGCATCCCTTACCTCTGTTCAAAAAGTCATCCCTTTATAGCAAACAATAAAAAGAGGGGTAGTTCCATAAAAGTAACTGATATATTAGAATCTGGAAGCACAGAAGCTTTCTTTTGCAAACCTGTGTGTGTGTGTGTCTGGCCCACAATGGTTTACCATTTACATTGAGAATGGGGTTAGGATGAGGTGTTTGTCTCTTTCCCTGAGTTGTGTCAGCAGGAGTTAAAAGGGAAGAAATCCATGTTCCCCTTGCATGCTTGGTGATGTGAGAACTTTCTTTCTCTGTAGCCTGTCGAACATCCCTTCGGAGGAGGTAATCACCAGCATATTGGAAAACCATCAACCATTAGAAGAGATGCTCCAGCTGGAAGAAAGGTTGGTCTCATCGCTGCCCGGCGTACTGGTCGACTCCGGGGTACCAAGACTGTACAGGAGAAGGAGAACTAAAGTACAGAATCCTGACAATAAAAATTATTTTGGAAATTGTATAAATAGAATTGTATATATAACTCACTGGTGGTTGCTTTAGAATTTAGAACCTCACAACAATGCTGTGGGACTAAGTACCATTAATTGCTATTTATATACGGCTTCTGTGTCAAAGGAAAAACTCAGGGCCTCTTGACTTTGAGACTTGTAAGTTCTTATACCCCATCAGTAAATAGTTTGAGCATGTGTGTGTGTAAAATACATGTTACTTATTAATGCATATTTAATTTACTTTTAGTTTATAACATTCAGTCCCACAATCCCTTGAGTTCAAAATTTTCTCCTCCTCCAGTAATGGTGTAATCCAGTATAGGTTCTACATTAAACATTAAGTCAAGTTGTGTAGAATGGAATTCATCCATGGAATGAACAACAAGAAAGAAGGAACAAAACAAAACATGGAGAGAGAGCAAGTAGTTTGCTTCAATTCGCATTCAGACTTTGTAGTTCTTTCTCTGGGTGTGGATATCCCTTTCTATCATGAGTTTTTTGGAGTAGTCTTCTAACCTTGCTTTGCTGAGAAGAGCCCAGTCTGTCAAAGTCTTATAGATAAACAGATGTGTCCCTAATTATGTAGACAGTTCTGGTACTGCTTTCCTCATTCGGCTTCAGTTTATATAAATTTGAGCATATGTTCCCTTCTTTCCTCTTACCCCATGTTTATTAAAATATACATTTTAGAAGGATTAAGTGAAATACTGAACAGTAGGTCTCAGTAACAGCAAGAGGAGATACTATACAGCCAGTCCGGTGAGTAGTAACGGCATGTGTGAATGGGATGGTGGCTGTGGGGGTAGAAATGATTAGCTACATAGATAGGAAGAGTCAAGGGTAACACCAAGTTTGTGAGCCTCCTGAAGGTCAGGAAATGAAAGAGGGAGGACTGAAAGGGAAAACAAATGCACAGGACTCCACACTTACATGAGAACTATTAAGTCACCAAGTACAATAACTATCTGCGGGAAGGAGCCATACCTGGAATCAAACCAGAGGAAGGAGAAGAAAGAATGGACATAATTGCTGAAGGCAGGCCATAGGCCTTTGAAGAATACACTCTTCTCTGCAGAGAAGCTAAAATACAAGAGAACTTGGAACTCCAGGAACACTTAGAAGGATGATGGTTTGGGGCAAAGGCGAAGAGCTCTCTTATGCTGCTTGGCTCAGGGAACCTCCCTTTCCCCCAGGGGGAGCCCATTTTTGCCTTTGCTGCTCTGGAGGACTGGGTCAGGTTCTTCTGCTTTGTAGTCGTTTCTGGTATAATGGATCTAGTAGAACCTCAGGATTCAAATGAATAATTATATGCTAGCAATCTCCAGCTAAGAGGCTATACATAAGGCAGTGATGGCACAGTGTCGTGCCTGGGGTCAAGAAGACTTCTGCCCGAGTTCCTAAAACCGGCTGTAACTGAGAAACACTGGTAAAAGAAAAGCGCCATAACCAATTTACAGACGAGCCAATCCCAATCAACGCTGAAGGGGCCCTTTGCGCAGCCGCGCCCAGGGAGGGAGTGGGCGTGACTGCCACGTCTTTACGTAGTAAGAATCTCGGCTCTAAGAGTGCCCGGTGTCACCCAGTAGGCAGCCGAGGCGGGAGAGAGGAAGGGCGTGGTAACAGCATCTGTTGGCCGCCATATCAATGGGAGGCGGAAGAGAGGGAGGCAGGAGTGCGGTGGCCAGCATACGGCAAGAGAAAAGAAGGCCGGATGGGGGAGAGCGCGGAGGCTGTTTCTGACGAGGGAAAAGATGGAAGCGCAGCAGCCACGTCTCTTGGGAGCGGGAGAGGAGGAAACAGGCGGGAGGCCATGTCTGTTGGGGGCAGATGAGGGGAAAGAAAGGTCCTAACAGCCATCTTTATGGAGGGAACCGTTGAGGGGCAGGGGAAGAGTCGCGGTGGGGGGAGCTGGTTACTTTCTGAACCAACCCAGAGATCAGCCGAGGGCCGAGAGTCTCCCGAGCCTCCTCTCCTGTTTCTAGCCCCGGGGTCGCCGATGCTATTACACCCACAACCTGGGGTGGGAGAGGGAGTGCCACCCAGCCTACCCTTTCCTGCTCACCAGAGATCGAACCCGCTGTCCACCGAGTCGCGGGGACCTCCAGCCATCCTAGAGCGGTCCCGCCGAGGACCCGGATCGCCAGTGGGGGGTCGGGGTCGGGACGCGTCTCTTCCGGGTGGGCGGTTGTGGAGGCCCGCGGTCTCTGTGTGTGTGGGTGTCTCTTTTTCCTTCCCTGCGGTGGGTGAGTCCGGGCCCGAGGGAGGCGGGCGAGGGGTGGAGACTGTAGGAGCATCCCAGGGTTCCCACTCCCCAGAGTCCTCCCTAGATCCTTCTGACTGCTGGGACCATTATCCACACGATCCCACTCGCGGGACCACTTGGCTTCGAACCTTCCCGGTGCCCTCAGCCGGCCCCGACGTCCTGCGTTACTGAGCTTCATTATCAGTCTTATTTGGGTTTTAGACCCCGCGATGAGTCCGGAGCTGGAGCCCCGCTCGGAGCTCTTCACACAGTAGGCTGTTTATGTTTGCTGAATGGGAGTAGTTGGGTAGAGATACCTCCCTCTCCCCTCCCCCCCACCAAGCCCAATTGATGAATTGTGGGGAGCAGATAGATCACCGATGTTTGAATGAACCGGAGCCCCGAGGAGAAAGACGAATGCATTGATGCCTGGGTGGGGGGCAGTGTGTTGTGAAGCAGGGGGGGCTTCGCCATTCTGTGTGAGCTACATATCTGTGCGGTCATCTTGCTGAAGCCCGTGAGTCCCTTCTCGGGATAACATTTTAAAACAATTGAATGAAATGCTATCGTTCAGTTAGAGATAAGTGAAAATAAAGACATTTTTGTTTTCCGGCAAAGTTCGCAGACTCTTGGATATCTATCTGGGAATTCCCTTTCGAGTCCATGGACCCTAGGCTTAAAAACTGCTATGGGAAGAAAAGCACCAACATTTGGAGTTGAGAGAAACCCGAGTATTAATCCTTTAATCGATCGACATTAGCCAGTTTCGTAGTATGAATAGGGCTGTAAAGTGAGAAAAAGCATCCGTTCAGGAGCTCTTTTCAGGCCTGACTTCGATCCGAGCCCAGGTTAAGTTTAGGTAGATGGCATATAGCAGTTGTTAAAATCTGAAAAGTTCATTAAGTCTTAGGAGCTTCACCATTAGATTGTGTGTACCCTGCTTTTTCTTAGAGCGACTTGTAATTTCGCTGCTTTAGGGGGCAGCTGCTCTGCAATTTAGAGTTTTAGAGTTGCCTGCAGACTCGAGTCATTTAGCTAGTGGAAAACCCAGATCTTTCTGATTCCCTAATTCAGCACTGTCCTCTAGACCAACGGTTCTTTGTGTGTTTGACGGACACACTACATAGACTGTTGAAGTTCGTGGACTGGCATTTCAGAATATTTTAAATGCTAAAATAAAGCAGCTAAGATTATAAAGGAAAACAGTTATATTGAAATAAAGATGTAATTTTCCCTGTACAAGTTTAGGGACGCCTTGAAATCTATCCACAAACCCTTTCTGGCCTGTGAACCCCAGGTTAAGAACCCTGGCCTAGACCATACTACTGTCCTCTTTTTCATTTTGAGCCAAGAGTTCTAGTTCAGCTACCCTGATTTCCACATAAGGAAAAGGTCACCCAGAGACCTTAAGGTATTTGTCAAAGCAAATCAGCCATACCAGAGGTGGGATTTGAACTTAGGCCCTGTGACTAAATCCAGTGGTCCTTTTATCAATACCATATACCCTATATATTGTGGGATAAAATCTAAATCTGTCTGAAATTCAGATTCAACAAACATTAAATGCCTACTATGTGCATGTCACCTTTTTGGGAACTGGGGCTTTAAAGAGAAAAAAAAATCCCTTTCTCAAGGATACATCTTTGCAAATAAAATCAGGAGCAAAGAAAATTGAGGGAGAGACTAAGTTATAATGAAAACACTTTGTAAAACTTTAAAACTGTATAAATGAATTATTGTTATTATTGGAGAGCTGGCTGGGACTTTACCTAGATTTAAATTTAAGGCTAGGTAGAATATGGATCGGAAAAATGCCCTACCAGGCTTTCCAGATGAGAAAGCGGCAAGGGTTGAGTGAAAGTAAGAGTAGCATGTTTGGGGATGAGGTAGAAGGATACTTGGGAGACTGATCTGAATATGGAATTCACACAGGATAATAGATGAGTCATATTTATATAACACGTTAAGGTTTAGTGTAGTTTCTTCAACCTCTGTTAAGCCCTCACCATAGGAAGGCATTCTTCTTATGCTTTCCCTTTTAATTTCCTATTTTGCTCCCCACAAACACTATTTCATCCTAAAGCATAAGTCTGACTATACCGCCAATCTATTCAATCCATTTTGCCTCCTTCTTGCTTCCAGGTTCAAATATAAAATTCCCTTTTAAAGCCATCTATAACCTGATCTCCTACCTTTACAGTTTTCTTACATATTATTCCTCTACTGGCCTTGGTACTGCTGTCTAGTCACTGTGGCCTCCTTGCTTTGCCTTATACTCCACGTCCCAATCCATTGCCTTTTTAGTGGATATCCTTAGTGTTTGGAACTCCCTTCCTCTTTATCTCTGCCTCTGGATTCCTTCAGGCATCAGCTAAAGTTTTATCTTCTACAAGAAGCCTTTCCCAACTCCCATTATTAATAGCTTTCCTTTTGAGATTGTCTTCAGTTTTCCTTGTATATATTTTCTTTGTACATAGAGACAGCTAGGTAATATTCTCACAAATCCAGCCTCAGACACTTAGCAGCTATGTGATCCTGGACAGGTCATTAACTGCTGCCTGCCTCAGTTTATTCAACTGTAAAATGGGGATAATAATAGCACCAACCTCCGGTGGTGGTTGTAAGGATCAGATGAGCACTTAGCACAGTGCCTTGTAATAGTGAGTAGGCACTTACCAAGTGCTTCTTGATTTGAGTCTTCCCTCCTTAAGCCTCCCATACTTCTTCCATCTCAACTGAGTATGTTACTCTTAATTCCCTGTGAAAATGTAGGCTGTTTTTGATTAGTTCCCTCCTCTCCTCTATATAACATAATTTCCTACTCTTCCTTTCCTTCAGTCTCTGATAATGACCTGAACTATACTCTCCAAGGCCAACTCCTCTATATATGCTCTTTTTTTTTTTATTGCATTTTAAGTCCCAAACTGTCTTTCTCCCCTCCCTGCTCTGGAGAAATCTACCATTTGACATAGATAAATAGATAGATAGATGGATAGATAGATAGATAGATAGATAGATAGATAGATAGATAGATAGATAGAGACAGACCTATAAAATCATAGTGTGCGTATTTCTATTCCTTCTCTGAAGGTAGATAGCATCTTTCTTCATTGGCTCTTTGTAGCTGATTTGAGTATAGTGCTCAGAATAACTTAGTCATTTGTAGTTATTCTTCAAATAATATTGCTGTAACTATATACAATATTTTCTTGGTTATGTTCATTTCATCTTCATTATTTCATGCAGGTGTTTCCATGTTTTTCTAAAATCAACCACTTCATTTCTTACAGCACAGTAGTATTTCATCACAATCATATACCACAACTTGGTCAGCCATTCCCCAAGTGACAAAGAGAACTGCTATAAATATTTTAGAACATATAGGTTCTTTTCTTTTTCCCCTGATCACCTTGGGAAACAGATCTAATAGTGGTATTGCTGGCTCAAAGGTATACAGTTTTATAACTGGGCATAATTCCAGATTTCCCTCCAGAATGGTTGCATCAGTTCACACCAACAATTTACTAATGTCCCATTTTTTCCATGTCCTCTCTAACATTTATTTTCTCCTTCCATCATTTTAGCCAATCTGATAGGTCTAAGATATCTCAAAGTTGTTTTAATTTGCATTTCTCTAATCAGTATAGTAAGTGCTTAAGATAAATGTATAATAATTGATTGACTGCTCTCACCTAAATGCTCTCTCATCTCTGGGTTTTTGTGACTCTACTCTCAAGGTCCTATTGCTTACTTGACTACTCAGTAGTGTTGTTTTTTTAATTTGGTTTTTTAAATTTGGAATGTAAACACCAAATAGACTGAGCATTTCCATACAGAAAGTTGAACAAATAATGAGGATTGTATATAAAATTGTGAATTTCTGTTACATACAACCTGCTTTTCCTGTTAAGCATATAATAAATTCACTGTTATTTTCAGAAGCTGTTCTACTCATCTATTTCCTCCCGAACTTCTGTTGAAGGCTTCTGTGCATTTTAAATGATTCAGCGACCTCTTTTTTCCCCTTTGATTGCTAGCCTCCCTCTTCCCCAAGTCCCCAATGGAAAACAAAGGAAAAACAAAATCCTTATAATAAACGTGTGTTTATATGTACAGGTGTGTTTCTATATGTGTATACATGCAAAACAAATACAGTGGGCCTTGTCTTAAAATAGATATATCCAATTCTATACCTTGAATCATTACCTCTCTCTCTCAGGAGATGGATAGTATATTATTGACAGTTTTCTGGAAAGGATTGATCAAATTTCTTAGGTCTTTACATGTTTTTCTTTACAATGTTATCATTTTATATAAGTAGTTCTTCTGCTTCCACTTCCTTCACTGCATCATTTCATACAAATCTTCCCAGTTTTCCCTGAAACCATCTATTTCATTATTTTTTTACTTGTAGTATTGTTCTGTCACATTCATATATTTGTTCAACCATTCCTCAGTTGATTGGCACCCCCTTCATTTATAGAAGAGCAACTAGGTGATGCAGTTGATAGAGCACTGGACTAGGCATCAGGAAGATCTGAGTTCAAATGTGGCCTCAGACACTTACCAGCTGTCTGATCCTGAAAGCAAGTCACTTAACTGTTTGCCTCAGTTTTCTCATCTGTAAAATGAGTTGGAGAAGGAAATGGTAAGAAAACTCCAAGTAGGGGTATGAAGAGTCAGACACAACATGGTTGTTTATAGTACTTTGCTACAACAAATAAAGCTCCTCTACTATTTTTATATGTAATAGGTCTTTTTCTTCTTTCTTTGATATTTTTGAGATTGGCTAGTTTTTTTGTTTTGTTTTGGGTTTTGTTGAATCAAAAGGTATGCAATTTATTGACTTTTGGGATATAGTTCCAAATTGATTTTCAGAAAAACTGGATGAATTCACAACTCCACCAACAGTGCATTATTGTGTCTGTCTTCCCACCCTTTCCAATAATCTTCATTTTCCTTTTTTGCCAATCTGACCGGTGTGGGAACCTCAAGAGTTGTTTTTCTTTTTCACATCTCTAATTATTAATGATTTGGAATATTTATTTTAGAGATACACAATTTGCCATATTAAGGAAAGGTCCAGGGGCGGAGCTAAGATGGCGGCATAGAAGCAGCAAAGCACCACAGCTCCCACACAAACACGCTAAAAAACTAATAAAATGGGACGCTAAACAGATTTTCAAGCTCCAAAACTCTCCAGAAGACAGAAGGAACATCTGTTGCTACAGGCAGCACAGCAGGCGGGGCTCTTCACAGCAGTCTGGGACCCACTTCGAAACCCTGGATGGGTCAAGCCCTGGGGCATCAGGCGGGAACCTCAGCTGATCTGCTGCACTGGAGGCACAATTACCACATCTATCAGGCCGGAAGAAAAAAAGGCTAAGAGAAAGGTTGGTGGATTTTGCTAACTGGGGAGGAGAAGAGCGGGTCGGCCAAACTGCTCCCAGGGCAAGGAAGCAGTGGGAGGCGGCTGTAGCAGCAGGAATGGCTGAGAGCCGCAGCTGCTTCAGAGCCCTTGGCCTGCAGTTAGTAGGGGGGCTGACACGATCCATCAGGGCCAAGGAGTCTTGCATTGAGTGGCCTGGATCTGGATCGTGGTCTTGAGTGGTGGTCCTGGGGTGCGCTTTCAGTGAGCCAAGGCTGGGAGGTGGGGCTGCAGCACCCCACTAAGAGCTCCGGCAGCTGTGAGGGCCCCAGCGATTTGGGACAGAGCTTTCCCCCTCCAGGAAGCAGAGTTCCACAGAGCTAAAAAACCAAGCAATTAATAGACT
>CM053594.1:63712477-63756460 GCA_028646575.1 Pseudocheirus occidentalis
TCATGGTATAAATTTTTTTTAATATTTTATAACCTGTTTTCTAATATTTTATTTAATATCTCTGGATCAGTATTTGCAGGTGGCAGTTAGGTGACGCAGCAGATAGAGCTCCTGGCCTGGAGTCAGGAAGACTCATCTTCCTGAGTTCAAACTTAGTCTCAGATACCTACTAGCTGTGTGACCCTGGGCAAGTCACTTGACCCTGTTTGCTTCAGTCCCTCATCTGTCAGATGAGGTAGAGAAGGAAGTGGCAAACCACTCCAGTATCTTTGCTAAGAAAACCCCAAATGAGGTCACAAAGAGTCAGACATGACTGAAACTAGTGAATGACAACAGCATTCATGAGGGATATTGTTCTATAGTTTTCCTTCTCTGCTTTGTCTCTCACTGGCTCATATTTGTATCATAAGGGTTAGGTAGGATCCTTTTTTCCTATTTTAGAAACAGTTTATGTAGTATTATAATTAATCCTTTAAATATTTGATATAATTTACTTGTAAAACTGTCTGGTCTTAGGGCTTTTTTTTTGAGTTTATGGTTTATTTAATTTCTTTATATGAAATTGAGTTGTTTAAATTCTGTATTTCTTTATCTGTTAATATGGGCATTTTATACTTTTAAGTATTCATCCACTTCATTTTTGTTGACATATAATCTGGTAAAATAATTTCTGATAATATCCTTTATTTCTCTTCCACTTGTTGTGTATTCTTTGTATTTTTTATATTAGTGATTTGGTTTTTCTTTTGTAAATAAGTTTAGCTAACTACTTAGGTGTAGATGGTAGTATATTTTTCTACCTCTATAAAATAATTTTTGGGTAGTTTTGATGGGGTGGTTGGGCCCCAGCCCTAAGATCATGTCTCACAGAGCAGAGGCCTGCTGAGAAATTGGGAGGCTTCCAGAGACATGATCTTAGGGCCAGGGTCCAAGCACCCCATCAGTTTGATTAGTATGGCACTGAATAAGTAAACCATCACTGAATTCACTGAATAAATGAAATTATCTATTGATTTTTTATTCAGTTTTCAAACCACAAATTTTTAGGATTAAATTAATATCTCCAATCTTAAATCTTTATTTCATAGGCCCTTTATTTTTATTACATTGTGGTCAATAAAGGATGTGTTTGGTATTTCTGCTTTTCTACATTTCTTTGTGAGGATTTTCTTCCCTAATACATACTTAGCTTTTGAAAAACTGCCTTTCACAACTAAGAAATATATTTATTCCTTTTGATTCACATCTAGCAATTGGCAGAGAGCCGTCCTATCTAACTTGTCAGCAATTCTGTTTAAGGCCTTATGTCCTTAACTCCTTTTTTTTTTTATCTTTTTGTCAGACCTGCCTAAGTCTACAAGAGATACCCTGACATCCCCAATTATAATTTTACTGTCTCTTTTTCCACGTAAATTCATTACCTTTTCTTTTAAGTTCCTTGATACTATGTAAAGTATTTATATTAATTCGTTTTCTATAATGCCTTTAAGTATAATGTATTTTCCCTGTTTATCTCTTTTAATCATACCTATTTGTATTGTCACTTTGAGATCATGATTGTTACCCTAAATTCTTCTCTAGCTTCTTATTTTAATTTTGTATGTCTTAATGTTTCAAGTGTATAGTTAAATATAAATTCCTCTCTTTAACATTAAAAGCTCTTTATCAAGTGTTCCCAACTTAGCTTTCCACCTTCATTAAAAATTATTCCCCTTCTTCCCCTACTGTCCAATGAAACTGGCTTGTTCTCTGTTCTACACACACACACAGCATTCTTTGCCAATGTTTAATCTCTTCCTCTTTCTTCCCTAGTATATCCCTTTTTCCTTCCCTTTATTTTTTTCAGTTAATATCATCAAAACAGAATAAAACCATCTCCAAGCCCTCTTTTTAACTATTTAGCTCTCTTTGACTTTTGAAGACATTAGGATTTCATTCAGGTCACCTGTTATACTATAAACATCATTCTCCATGCCCTTCCAGTTGCTGCCTTTCTCTGGGAAGTGTTTGCAGGTCCCAAGCTCACCAGTCTTTTCTGACTTAAAGAGCTCTGATCTTTTCAAGGCTTTCTGGGGGCTGTTCATGTCAGTGCTGCAGTCTTTCGGAGCCATTGGTGGATATGGACTGATCACTGTCTTCTCTGAGCTTTGCCGCTCTGCCCTGGAGCATCCTTGCTGATGCACCCTTCTCCTTCACTGCTGGAGATTTCCCATGGTTTTCTTGGTTAAAGCTCCCTAAATCTTCCTCACCAGGGTCCTCCAGCTGGGACCCCTCTTCAACATACATGTCATCTTCTGGATGCCCCTTTTACCTACAATAGCTGCATTAAAATATTTCTTTTTTAATTATTATTTGAACTGACACTTTTGTTTTATCTTTTTTGGAATATATGTGTGAGAATTTGGCTATTCTTTTCACTAAGCCATCTTGGTCAGAGATGGTTCTGTCTGCTTTGCCAGCATATCATTCATATCTTGCTCTCTAACTAACTGCATGTATCTCCCAGCACTATACTACATTAGCTCCTACCTCTCCCCTGAAATTCAGTTCTGCGGCACCAGTTCCACTGTTCAGTAGGACATTTCAAACTGGATGTCCTGGAGACATAATGATTATAGTTAGCATTTATCTAATACTTTAAGGTTTGCAAAGTGCTTTATATATATTATCTCAGATAGCTCAAACTTAACATGTATAAAACAAAACTCAATATCTTCCTCTCCGAACCTATACCTTTTCCATACTTTCCTATTTCTTTTAAAGGCATCATCATTCATATAGTCACTCTGCTTTTTCATTTACTGTACCCCGTGCCTGGAATGCCATCTCTCCTTATATCTGCCTTTTCCTCTAAGACTTAGTTTAAGCACTGTCTTTCACATGAAGCCTTTAGATTTCCCCTCCCCAATTATTAGTGCCTTCCCTCCCAGCTACCTTGTGTTTATTCTGCATGTGTGTGTGTGTGTATATGTGCATATGCTTGCTTTTTCCCCTCATAGAATTTCTCCTTGAGTAATTTGGAACTATGCCCAAAGGGCTATAAAAATGTGCATACCCTTTGACCCAGCAATACCACTTCTAGGGCTGTATCCCAAAGAGATCACAAAAATGGGAAAAGGATCCTACATGTACAAAAATGTTTATAGCAGCTCTTTTTGTGGTGACAGAGTTGGAAATTGAGGGGATGCTCATTAATTGGTGAATGGCTGAACAAGTTGTTGTTTATGAATTAATGGAATACTATTGTGATGAACAGGTGGACTTCAGAAAAACCTGGAAAGACTGAGATAAACTGATGCTCAGTAAAGTGAGCAGAACCAGGAGAACATTGTACACAGTAACAGCCACAGTGTGGGATGACTGATTTTTTTGTCCTTATTAATTTGTTTTACTTTTAGTTTACAAGATTCAGTTCCACAATTCCTTGAGCTTCAAATTTTCTTCTCCTTCCTCTCCTCTGGGTCCCTCTCCTCCCCCCGCCCATCACATGGCAGGATGCTATTAAGTATAGGACTTGCAAATACTTTCACGTTAGATATTAGTCAGGTTGTAAAGAAGGATTGTAACCAGTGGAAGGAACAATGGGAAAGAGGAAACAAGACCAAACCAGAAAAAGAAAGAGCAAGTAGTTTGCTTCAGTCTGCATTCAGACTCTATTCTTCCTAGTTCTAGTTCTTTCTCTGAATGTAGACGTCGCTTTTCATCATGAGTCTTTTGGAGTTGGATGACTGACTTTGATAGACTTAACCCTTCTCAGCAATGCAAGGACCTAAAACATTCCAAAGAACTCATGATGGAAAATGCCATCCAGGGCGGCTAGGTGGTGCAGTGAATAGAGCACCGATCCTGAAGTCAGGAGGATGTGAGTTCAAAGCTGACCTCAGACACTTGACACAAAAACTAGCCTTGTGACTTTGGGCAAGTCATTTAACCCCAATTGCCCTCAAAAAAAAAAAAAGAAAAGAAAATGCCATCCACATCCAGAGAAAGAACTATGGAGTTGGAATGCAGAGTGAAGCAGACTTATTTTCTTTTTTGTTTTGTTTTTTCTTTCTCTTCCTTTCTCCCATTCATTATAATTCTTCTGTGCAATATGACTAATAGTAAAATGTGTTTAATAGGAATGTATGTGTAGAGACCATATCAGAATCCATGCCATCTTGGGGAGGGAGGGGGAGAAAATTTAAAACTTATGGAAATGAATGTTGAAAACTAAAAATAAATTAAATTGCGGGGGAGAGGGGGTGAGTATAGGCTCCTTGAAGGAAGAGATTAATTTAAAAATTTTCTCCTCAGCACTGAGCACACTGCCAGGCACATAGTAGGTACATAAAAAATGCTAGTTAATTGGTTCACAACTATCTGTACTATCTGATAGTGTAAGTGCTATTATTTCCTTTTTACAGGTGCAGAGGTGAAGGGTCACTCAGTAAATGTTTGACAGTATTCAGACTGAGGTCTCCTGACTGCAAGTGCATGTTCCTTTCACTATAGGGTATCAGGAAATAAGACTGGAAACAGGTAGGTTGGGGTCACATTGTAGAGGATTTTGCTCTACTTTCACTGCTTTCCCTTTATATATAAACCCAAACCCTCCCTGAAGACACACCTTTCTTATTTCCATAGAAGACAAAACCATCTTCTCAGTTCTCCAAGCAGACAACCTAGGGGTCATTCTTGACTCCTCAGTATTTCTCACCCTCCTTCCCCCATATCCATGCTATTGCCAGGATCTGTCAGTTTTACCTTTGCAGCATCTCTAGACTATGCCTCCCTTTTTCCTCTGACATGGCTACCATTCAGGTGCAGGGTCTCATCATGTTAAGCCTTGATTATTATAATAGCTTGCTGATGTGTTCACCTGTCTCAAGTCTCTCCATACTCCAACCCATTCTTTAATAAACTGCCAAAGTGATTTTTCCTAAAGCAAATGTCCAACTATGTCACCTTCCCATTCATTAAATTCGATTGGCTCCTTATCAACTTCTAAAATCAAATACAAAATCCTTATACTCTCCCTTACCCCCTTCAGTCCAGTAACACAGAATTACTTCCTGTTCTTTAAACAAGACATTCCCTCTCTTCGCTCTGGGTTTTTCTCTGACTGTCACCCATCCCTGGAATGCTCTCCTTCCTCATCTTCACCTGCTAGCCTCCCTGTTTTCCTCCAGGGCCCAGCTAAAATCTCACCTTTTACAGAAAGCGTTTTCCAGTCTCTCAATTTTAGTACCCCTGTGGAGTATTTCCTATTTATTCTATATTTAGCTTTTGTGTACACAATTATCTGTTATCTCCCCCATTAGACTATAAGCTCCTCAAGGGCATGAACTATCTTTTTCATCTTTTTTGTAGTCACAATGGCTGGTATATAGTAGGTGATTAGTAAATATTTATTGACTAAGGGCCAAGTGCAAGGATATAATTTGGAGGAGAGCACTCCTCTTAAGTCACAGAATGTCAAGTGTCTCTTCTGTGAGGACTTCCCTTCTCCCTCTCAGTCTTTTGTGGTTTTTCCTCAGTTTTCCTCATATTAATTTCCTATGAGTTATATCTTTAAGGGCAAGAATTATTTCTCTTTCCTGTTTGTAGCCCTAGTTCTGAGCACAGTATAAACTTTTTATGAGATTAGCACTTAATGAATGTACATTGACTTGAATTTGCATACCAGACAGATTTATCTGACTTTATTTACCCTGTAGGTAGAGATAGTGGTTACAGGTTAAGCAGCATGACAGAACCAAAGATAACATTTAAGAGAAATTGAGGAAGCTGTGATTTTTATAGGATAGTCTGGATGGGAACAAAGTCAGAAACAAGGTCAAATGGGGTGCTCTATGGGTGCTAATGGAGTACCACATACTGGTATGGTCAGTTCAAGAGACATTGCAAAGGCAGTGGTATCATTGACTGAAAAAGGAAACTCAAGAGAGGAATGCTTTTCTTCTCCAGGACTCCCTGTCATCTTTTTTCCCTTAGTCTGAATCCTTTTCTGTACTCACAGGTATCAAGGGGGACCATGGATATGCTGCTTGATAACTTCAAAATTTAAGAGCATCTTCAAACACCCTAATTTCCATTATTAATGGCTTGTTACTATTGCTTAAGCATAGATATAATCATATAGCAACTACTGTTAAAGCTATTAATGCTCCTTATTGCCCAATGAAAGCTCAAATTCATTTTTCTAGCATTGAAAGCCCTCTATAATTGAGTATCTGCCTTTCTAGCCTTATTGAACAATATTCTTCTCCATGCATTCCATGCTTCAGCCAAATCAGATTTTGCTCAGTCCCCCAAACATACCTTTGTTTAAAAGATGTTCTTTGCCTGAAATGCTCTGTCTTCTGCCAGTTGAATTCCTGTCCATACTTTAAAGCTAAACTAATATCTTGCTTCCTCCAGGAGGTTTTCTTCCACAAATCTCACAAAGCAATTTGCTTGCTATCATTCTTGGGCACTTACCATGTGTGATTTTGTATTATAACTATGAATCTCCCCATTTCCTTTTTTACTATATACCGTAATCTCCATAGGAACAGGGGCATTTTTAATACCCAGCCCAATGCTCTGTTTGTAATAAGTATTTAATAAAAATTGATAGACTTTTCTAGACCCGTTTTTGATGCTGTTTTGTTGTTTGGACCTGTACTACCCAAGTTCCAGAAGCTGACTAGCTACTGTAGACTTTTGCTGTTAAGTGTTGTGCAGTGATATCTTGTTTCATCATTCATAGGATTGTAAATTTAGAGCTAGAAGAGACTTTAAGAGATAATTTGTTGCAACCCCTTATTTTGTAGTTGAGAAAACTGGTACCCAAAGAAGTGGTGTGATTTGCCCCAGGTCATACTCAGTCACTTCACAAGCATCAAAAGTATCTTCTCTATGTGCCAGACACTGTACTGTATAGGTGGGGGGGATGCAAAGGCAAAAGCCAGACAGTCTCTCAAGAGCTTTCATTTTATTGAGAGGGATACAACATTTTCACATAAAAGTAGACAGAGCCTAAACATAAAATAAGTGTTAAGTTGGGAAGGGGAGTAACTAACAACTGGAAGAATTAGGAAAAGCCTTTTGAAGGAGATGATATTTGAAGGGAGCAGAAGGTTCTAAGAGTGAGGGGTGAAGATGAGAGTGTTCCCAGCATAAAGGACAAGCTTTGGAAGGGCACAGATGGAGGAGCTAGGATATTCCCTTTAGAGTATTGTTTATGAGAAACAATAAATAGCCCATTTGGCTGAAGTCTTTATGAGGTAGAATAATGTGAAATAATTCTGGAAAGTAGGTTGGAATTAGATTGCCAAGAGCTTTAAGTGCCAAAGAGGAATTGGTGTTTTTTTCCTAGAAATAAAAGGGAATGACTAGGGCATCTTGAACATGGGAGTAGTCTGGTGAGTTCTTTGCTTCAGGACCTTGCCCATATAAGCTACATAGCCAGAATATGAATGCAGGTGTTCAGAGGCCATATTTAGTGCTTATTACACCGCAATGTTCTGCCTCATGTCTGTTATTCTGAAATTTGCCATACTTGTTTAAGTAAGGGAATAAGGAGATATACAGTTAGAGGAGTAGACTGATGTCTGATTTTGGGGGGACTTTGAATACCGAGTCAGATAATCTAACAACTCACACAGACACCAGACTGTAGAAAATGGGGAGGCACTAAATTTTTTAAGGACGTGTCAACATGAAAATGCTGTAGATTGTAAGCGTGGATTGTAAGGGACAAGAGACTGGGTTTCCTACATGGCCAGAATGGATATTTTTCTCCCTACTCCAATGAAAGCAACTTCACAATTTTTTCTAAAACATGTCAACATTCTATATTAAACAAGATGCCTGAAATTGTTCAAGTAACCTCAGTCCTATTAATACCTTGCTTGCTTCTTTTTAAAGCATTTACCATTTCAGCATATGCCCCATCCATGACACTAATACTGAAATTGTTCGTTTTCTAAGATCAGCTACTAAATTCAGTTGCCTTTTTCTGGCCTCATTACACTGGACCTCTCTGAGGTGTTTCATGTCACTGGTACCCATTCCTCCCTTAACTGTTGTGATAACAGTCTCATTTTCTTCCCTACTTTGTCTGCTTCACTGATCCTCTCTAAGAGGATCATCAGTTCTTTGATGGGGATGATCATTATCTTTTAATGCCTTTTGTTTAAATTTTTTTTTTTTGGTTCAGATCAGTGAGTTCATTGGTTTGGGGGCTCCCGATAAGGAAATACTCTCCATCAGTGTACAGTAGCAACTATTTTTCCATTTATAATCTTAGATAATTGCCTGGGGCATTGAGGAGTTAAGTGACACAAGTGTCACACAAGCTAGTAAGGCAGGATTTGTACTCAGGTCCTCAAGTCCTCCTGACTTGAAGGTCAGCACTCCCCACTACAGTCCTTGTATGTCATGACATAACCTCCCTGATGTCATGGTTATCTTTGAGAACAAAGGACAAACAACAAATAACCTCTGTGAGTAGAAAGTAGGAGCCGGCACATCAGGGACCCAACTGGAACTGGCCATTTGGGCAACACAGCCTTTCTTCCCTCCCTTCCTCCCTTCGTTTCTTTGTCTTTTCCCTCTGTCCATATAGGGTATCATACCCTTACCCAGGTGCTCTGCCCAAAGGAATGTAAATTTTTTCTTACAGACCACACCTTAAACCCAAATCACTCTGGCTGTCTTTGATTGGCCAACAATAGGTCCCAGGCCAAACCCCACTTGGTCATTGTTTGGACCCTTATTGGCTTAGAGCAGTGGTTCTCCACCTTCCTAATGCTTAGACCCTTTAATACTGGTGTGTGGGTGTATTTGCATGTGGGCGGACTGCCTAGAGACTGGTAGAGGAGCGCCTGGAGAGGGATAGAGGAGCGGTATCTCAGTTCCTAAGACCATCATCGGAAATATGTGTTTTCCTCTGGTCTTAGGTGACCCCTGTGAAAGGATCCTTTGACCCCCAAAGGGGTCGCGACCCACAGGTTGGAGAACCGAGTGAATCTAAATAGCAATTGTTTCTGTTTTGGCCAGAAATCCTGAGGGTCTTCTCTTCTCAGAGTCATTCTTTTTTTGTTTTTTTTTTTGGTCTAGGAATAGGTAAAGGGGTCATTCTCTCCCTCATTTCTTACCTAGCCTTAATCACTGAATGGGCGTTGCCTCAGTCAAACTGACACCTGTCAAAGACCTTAGCTTAAAAAGGCCAAGGTCTTCTACTGCATCCAGGGCCATCTCCAGTTGTTCTGACCTAAATCTGGCCACTAGACCCAAATGATTCCAGAGGAGAAAGTGAGGCTGGTGACTTTGTGCATCCCTCCCTCACTTGTTTTTCATGGCTGATGTCATGGCCCTTTTCAAAAACGGATAAACAAGTCATGTCAATTTTTCCTTTAAAATTTCTGTAATACCTGTCCTCTCATTACTGTTTCTTTTGATTAATGACTCTGTCCTGCTCCCTCTCTGCTTTCCCATTCAATCTGTTCATTTTTTAGTGTCCAGCACCAGGCCCACCTCCACAAAGGTCTCTGATCCAGTCCAACCCATAGATATCTCTGGCTCATTTGTACTTGATTGGGTGCTACTGCTTTGTGCTGTTATCCATTTTCTGAATGTATAGCTCATCTCCAAGTTAGGGACAGGGATCATCTTTTACTGAGCAGCAGACATATAAAGTATCCTCAATAAATCTTTTTTTTTTTAAATAAATCTAACAGTTCTTCCTCTTTCAGGATCCTGGTTTTGTTAGTATGCGTTTGACACCCCTTTGATGCAAATCCAGGTGTGTACCTCTTTTTCTTTTTCTTTCCCCAGATACATAAAATTTTATGAAAATACATTTACAAAACTGGAAGATCATAAAAGCCATAACTCAATATTCTTGTTTCACCAAGTTGTGTGTACCTGTTTCTTGCAGATAACTCTGCCACAGCAAGCCTGTTGAAAATTATCTTTGGACTTAGATGTATTTTGCCCTTGTTGAGCCTTCTCTACTCACCTAGAAACTACAGTTATCTTTTCTTTAATAAATTCACATTCACAGAGTAATTTAAAATTTCCTTTTTACTTTAAAAAAAGTACATCTATGCATTTTAAGAACAAATGCTGAATTTTTATAAAATTTCTTGCCCAAGAAAGTCTGATGATAGGATAGGAATAGGGACAGGGCATATTCTTTCATTGGTTTAGGGAATTCCCAGATGAAGCATCTCCCTCTACCCGTGCATGTTGGCAATCCTAGCATTAAGATCCCATGACCAGTGTGTGTCAGACGGGGGACATTGAACCCAAGTTTCCCCAACTCTGAGGCCAGCTCTTTATCCACTATGTAATACTCTCATTTTAGTCTGAAATAGCAATGAAAATCCCATATTTTGTCATGGTACACAGCTAATTAAATTCTACAATCTGTTCCCCAAACTGAAATTCAGTGAAATTGAGAGTTTTTCTTTATTTTCTAGTTTCTTACAGCATTCTAGGGGATCCTCAAGGGCCTAGTAGGCCTGTAGTTCAGGTGTTAGTTAACATGCATTTATTAACTTCTTACTATCTGTCTGCTCAGCACTGAGCTAAAATACTGGAATTACAAAGAAAGACAAAACAAAACAACAATGTGGTCCCTGCCCTCAAACTGCTCACATTCTGATGGAAGAGACAGCATGCACCCCAGGCCCGATCACCTCTCTCCTGGATCATTGCAGTAGCCTGCTGGCAAGTTTAAAATTAAGAAAAATTAAATTAAGATAGATGCTCACAGGCTAGAATAATGGACTGAAACTGACAAAATGAAATACAGATAAATAAAAGTAAGAGACCATGTGACACGATAGAGAGCCAGCCTTAGCCAAAAAGACCTGGATTCAAACGTTGCCTCTAATACATATCAACTACGTGACTGACTCTGAACAGGTCACTTATCCTTTCAGTGTAATAGGCAACTCTAGGTGATTTGTTGATCTCTGTTGGTGCAAGAAACTTGGAGTTCCCATTCTGTATATTAACAGAATCACAGGTCTGGGGGAACAAAATGTATGCATGTGTATGTGTATGTTCATATGTATATATGAATATATAGATACCTCCTGCATAAGTTTAAGATGTATTTAACTTGTATTCTTGCTAGAAAACAGTTCATATGAAACATACCTGGGCCTTCTAGTGGACTGCAGGCTCAACAAGTCAGTTATGTGATTTGGAATCCTCCAAAATAAACATGGTTTTAGACTATATTAATAGAAGTATTATTTCCAGAGCTAGAGAAGTGGCTGGGTCTACTGTACTTAGCCAGAGTACTGAATCCAGTTAGGAACATCACATTTTAGAAGGGATGTTAACAAGTGAGTTCGTAGGGAGATGACCAGGATGATGAGGGTGTTTGAAGACCCTACCATGTGTGATTTTTCATTTATTTGTTTATTTATTTGTAGTTTTCAACCTTCACTTCCATAAGTTCCGAATTTTCTCCCCATCTCTCCCTTCCCCCACCCTAAGACGGTGTGTAATTTGATATAGGTTCTACATATACATTCACATTAGTCATCCTGTAAAGAAGAATTAAAACCAATAGCAGAAACCACAAGAAATAAAAAAACAAAAAAAAAGGGAGCAAATAATATGCTTTGATCTGCATTCAGACTGCATGGTTCTTTTTATGGATGTGGATAGCATTTTCCATCATGAATTCTTTGGAGTTGTCTCAGATCCTTGCATTACCAAGAGATAAGTCTTATCAAAGTTAGTCATTGTACATTGTGACTGTTACTCTGTACAATGTTCTAATTCTCCTCACTTCACTCAGCATCAGTTTGTTAAAATCTTTCTAGGTTTTTCTGAAGTCCACTTGCCCATCATTTCTTATAGCACAGTAGCATTCAATTACATTCATACACTACAACTTGTTCAACCATTCCCCAACTGATGGGCATCCGCTCAATTTCCAATTCTTTGTCACCACAAAACGAACTGCTATAAGTATTTCTGTACATGTGGATCCTTTTCCCATTTGTATGATCTCTTTGGGATATGGACCTAGAAGTGGTATTGCTAGGTGAAAAGGTATGCACATTTTTATAGCCCTTTGGGCATAGTTCCAAATAGTTCTACAGAATAGTTGGATAGATTCACAACTCCACCAGCAATACATTAGTGTTCCAATTTTCCCACATCTTCTCCAGCATTTATCATTTTCCTGTTTTGTCATGTTAGCCAATCTGACTGGTGAGATACGGTACCTCAGAGTTGTTATGATTTGCATTTCTCTAATCAATAGTCATTTAGAACATTTTTTCATATGATTATAGATATCTTTAATTTCTTCCTCTGAAAACTGCCTGTTCATATCCTTTGACCATTTGTCAGTTGGGGAATGACTTGTATTCTTTTAAATTTGATTCATTTCTCTATATATTTTAGAGATGAGACCTTTATCAAAGACGTTGGTTACAAAAATTCTTCATGTGAGGATTTTTTGAATGAATAGGAGATTTAGCCCAAAGAAGAGAGAAAGTTTCAGAAATAAGAGCTGTCTTTAGATATGTAGTGAACTGTTATATAGAAGAAGGATTACACTTGTTCTTCATAACCACATAAGGCAGGGGCAATGAGCATGGCTGGGGGGACAGTAGGGAAGGAGAGAGTTGAAGAGAAGCAGGTCTTAGTTCAACGAAGTAAGGAAAAATTTCCTAATAATTATTGTTACCCCAAAGTAGAATTGACTGTTTCATATGTTAGTAGATTCCATGTCCCTAGAAGCATTTGAACAGATCCTAGATAATGACTTAGGGATGTAGAGGATGATTTCTGATTTGGGTAGGGGTTCATTGATGAACTCTGAACTCTCTTCCAAATCTGAAATTCCATGGTTCCCTGGGAAGGAAAAATATTCATACACATTAAGATAGTGACTAAATTAGCTTTGGGATATCGGGCTGGATTTGCTTGGAGTCATCCCCAAACTGAAGTTTCTCCAACTCTTTGCACCCCCCTAGCTAACTTTCTACTGATAGCACTTAGGGGATCCTAGCTTATCTTCCAGAGCCCATACCCTTGGAAAAAGGCCTTTATCCTTCCCTTTTTGGGGAGAGGGTGTTACTCCCCCCTCTGCATGGCATGTTCTACACTGTAGTATATGAATTCAGCTAGTAGCAAGGATTTACTACACTGTATAGATATCTCTGGGTGCAAGTTAATACCAGCTTCACTTCCAGATTCACACTTGTACAAATTCTGCCCCTTCCCACAATTGCCAGAGCTTTCTCTCGGTGGTCCTTTCCCCTAATTAAGTAATGTCCTTTTTGTGTGAGCCCTGGGTTCCTCTGGTTCATCTCCTAACCGTTACCTTTCCTTCTTCAGACTATCCTTGCATTTTTGCCTGGTCCTCACCTGTGCCCTTATCACATCCTGTCTTGTTTCATAGCTATTTATGTGCATATGTCACAGTATTCTTTTCTTTTTGGGTCATAGGTTGGGTTTTTTTTTAACATTCATTTTTAAGAATTTTGAGTTCTAATTTCTCATTTCCTCCAGTCTCTCCCTCACTCATTGAGAAGGCAAGCGATATGTCATAGTTTTCATAGGGCAGGAATTGTCTTCACAGTATCTCATAGTTCAGAGGGACCTCAAAGACCATCTTGTTCAACTTTTGCTAAACAGAAATCCCCTCTACAACATATCTAACAAGCAGTCATCCAACCTTTGCTTGAAAGCCTCTAGTGAGAGGAAACCTACAACCTCCTAAATAAATAGCCCATTCTGCTTCTGCATAGCTCTCGTTGTTAGGATAATTTTTCTAAGATCAGTGCTATATGATGATCATTTGAAAGAAGCAGCTTTGTGTAGACTGGATCTTCCACTTGGCTCCTTTCTGATTTTTTCTAGCTTTGTTCCTTGAGTACTGATCATCTCCATAGATCCGATATACTTTCTTGGACACTAGCAGGTTTCCCTCCTGGAACT
Organism: Pseudocheirus occidentalis; assembly: GCA_028646575.1. Lineage (NCBI taxonomy): Eukaryota > Metazoa > Chordata > Mammalia > Diprotodontia > Pseudocheiridae > Pseudocheirus > Pseudocheirus occidentalis. The sequence goes on from CM053594.1 coordinate 63,726,422, forward strand.
GTGTGCTCTCTTGTCTGTAACTCCAGTTTTCCACTTTCCTGAGAGCAGAACCAGGGAAGGGTCTTATCCTGGATGGAACTGAAATTGGGGCCATGGGCTCTGCCTCCTCCCTGAAGCCTTCGGAGAGTAGAAATCCTGTGTTCTCTGTTCCAAACTTTCCTCCTTCCCCGTTGCTTCTTCATGTACCTAAGGATCCTCAGGTCCCAGGCTGTGCATAGCAACAGGAGATAGCAATGACAACCATAGGAGTAGCATTGGAATCTCCACCAATTCTGCCCCATATCATCACCTCCTCCCTTGGAACACAGCCTCAGCATGGTCATCACAAGGTTCTGCTCTCTTTCCACGATCCCCAACAAGGTATTCTTTACCACTATAATCACTCCCACGCCTTCTGGTTCTAGACTGCCCCTAAGTCCATAAAGCCCAGGTATAGCCATGCATTCATTCAAGAGGCAAGTACTAAGGACTCGAGCATACTGTGTCCTATACTAGATGTAGGGAGAGTAACAATGTTGAGATAATACAGAATCTCATAATATAATCCAGTAACTGGATTCCACAACATTTTATGATAAGTAAACTAGATAAGTACAAAACAAAAGTGTTAGGTGACATCCATCAGAGGCAGAAAATCATTAATGACAAGGAGTGGGGGATGGCTGGGGGGAATGAAAGGAAAGCATCCTGGATGAGGTGATATTTGAGTTAAGATCAGCGTGAAGGAAAGACAATGTATAGTTAAGAATATGAGTCAAAACACAGAATGGCAAAGTATAGTATGTTTTGGAGACAGTTATCCAGTTTAGCCGGAACTCAAGAAGTATAGGAGAGAGTGATATGAAAAAAGACTGGAAAGAGAAGATGGCACCAGGTATTGAAGGACCTTGATGGGCAGGCCGAAGAATTTGAGCTTTACTGGGGAGACACTAACATTTTTTGAGCAAAGGAGCAACATCACTAGATAGATATATGAGGGATTATTCTGTTCGTATGATGCAAAGATTGAAAGTGGGGAGGGAGAGTGAAAATAATGAGACCTTTTAGGAGACTCTTACCATATTCTAGGTAGGTGGTACCAGTAGAACTAGAGTAGAAGTGATGGATGACAGAGATGTTGTTGAGGTAGAATTGACCTAGTAACCTATAGGCTGTGTATGTCAGAGGTTTTGAATGTGGGATATAAGGGGATAATGTAATCCCAGTTTGGGGCATGTGGAGTCATCCAGGTGTCAGTGAGTCATCCAGATAGAGATGTACTGTAGATATTTGGAATTGGGGGTCCTGAGATCAAGGCTAAAGATACAGATTTGGGAGTTAAACTTTGAGAGTCCATGGAAGTACCAAAGAAGAGAGAAAAGGGCCAAGAACAGATCCTTGAGGAACATCCACATTAAAGATAAGGAAAAGGAGCTAAGAACTGATCAAACGGGGAGGAGCTAGGGTCAGATAAAGAGCTTTTAGAGAAGCAGGGTAGAGGAAATAAGGAAAGTTTGGTTTCTCTGAAGCCAAGAGCAGAGAAGATCCCGTAGGAGGGGATTTTTCAGGAGTGTAGAGAGGGCAAAGAGGATGGGGTCTGAAAAAAGGCCAGTGGATTTGATAATTAGACTGTAGGTCAATTTGAAAAGAATTCAGTAGTGAAGAAAAGAGAAAAATGAAACAGTCCATGGATGATCTAAAAAGGTTAAAAGAAGGCTTTTTTTCCCTTCTTATGACTGGGAAGATTTATGCATATTTGTAGGTAGATGGGAAGGAACTAGGAAAGAGGACAAGACTGAAGATAAGTTAGCTGGAGAAGATGGCTGCAAAGAGGATGAGGAATGGAAAGGAATGATGGGCCCAGGGGGAGGAACTAGTTTTAGTGAGTTGTGGCAGTACTCTTTTTCTGGGGCTAGGCTCTGGTTTTATAAATACTGGGCATATACATTTTCAGCATAGGGGATGGAAAGGGTCATCAGTCCAAAGCAGAGTCCTCAGGCACATGCACAACTGCTCAGTTTTTACCTTCTGAGCATCCCATTGCACTTTGGATAGCTCTTAATTGTTAAGAAGTTTTTCTTTGCCTTTTTTTTGTGATTGAAGAGAATTTTACACATGGAATGAGGGGTAACTTGACTCTAGGAAAACAAATCAATAAAATAAATCTTATCAGCAAAAGAAAAAAGACATGATCACATATTTACAAAGATCTTCCATAAAGTATAATTCATTTATCTTGGAAATATTTACAAATTTATGAATAGAAGGATCTTTCTAACATATAACAAAAATATATCTTTGAATTCATAAACCCATATTATATGCAATGGAGAAAGTCTAGAAGCATCCCCATTAAAATTGATGTTAAACAGGAATATCACTCTCCCTATTTCTATTTAACATAGACTTAGAAATATTAGCAAGAACAGTAAGTCATTAAAAAGAAATTGTATAACCATCTTCAGTGGAGATACTACATTTTCTTTGCTTATAGATAACATGCCTTGAAGACTCTTGACAGTCAATCAAAAAAGTTAACAAAGGGAATAATGACTTTGGATATAAAATCCCTACCTGCCTTCCCCCCACCTGCCAGACTCTTCATTTCCATACACCTCCACCAAGAAGCAAGAAAAACTGTTCTGTTGGCCTTATAGTATTGCCCTTATAGTAATGACAGTAGATGATATGTTTGGGCACTAACTCATCAAGCGACACAAGACAACTTTACAAAGACAAAATGAGTTTAACAGAAATCAGGGAAGAACTGACCAGATATTAAGATATACACTGTCCAAATACTGCCTTGGACACCCACCACCTGTGTATCCTTGGCCATGGCAGAAGTTTTTCTCTTCATCAAATTGAATCTGCTTCTTTGTCATTTTCAACCACTGCTCCCTCTGGGGCCTGAAAAACTTTAGTTAAGTACTTGGCTAAAATATAGATAAACTATAGCATCCCCTCATCTACCAGTCTAGTAATGTCATCAGAAGAACTGTGCCTAGTCAAAAAGGATGACCTCCTTTTTGGTGAAGTTATGATCAATGCTTCCTTTTCTAAATGTTTGTCAATCATCCCTTCAAGGATACCTTCTAGAATTTTGCTAGAAATCAAAGACAGGCCTATAATTTGCAGGCTATACTCACTTTTCTTATTTGAAAATCAGGCCAGTGTTTGCTATTCTTCAGTCTTATAGCATCTCTCTCATTCCCCGAGATCTTTCAGAGGTCACTGACAATACTTATCTGACACTTCTTTCAGTATCATGGATTGTCATCTGGGCCTGGTGGTTTGAAACAGGGTATTTAGACAGAGTGCTGGGCCTATAGTCAGGAAGATCTGAGTTCAAATCCTGCCTCAGACAGTTCCTAGTCACCATTTGCTACCTTTGCTTTTAAACATATATTGCTGAATGAAGATGGGGAAAACCATTTTGAGTGGTTCTACTACAATTTTATGTTGCATAACCTTAACTGGGCCCTCACTGCCGCAAGGGAGTAACTCCGTTATCAACTCACTGTCTCACTCTCCACAGCAGCAGCAGGTCTTCTGAACCATTTATCCTTCATCACACACACACACACACACACACACACACACACACACACACACACACCCCTTTCACACACAATTTAAGAACCTTGCCTCATTTTACAGAAAAAAATTAACACTTCCATAAGCAGCTTTTTTCCCCTTATCTTCATCTCCTGTCACTCAGATGACATTCTCTCCTCCTTTACCCCTGTCTCACATGAGAAAGTGGCCTTACTCCTTACCAAGGTTAACCCTTCTACCTGCTCAAGCCATCCCATCCTTTCCTCACTCCTCCAGATGATTGTCTGTCTTTTCTGTCATCCCTACTTTATCACTGATTTTCAATCTCTTCCAGTCTTTTGGCTCCTTCCCTACTGCCTACAAACATCCACATTTTCCCCCATCCTGAAAAAAAAAACCCTAAGTTGATCCTTCCATCCCTACTGTGATTCTTTCTTCTGTGATTCTTTCTTCTGCCCTTTGTGGTTAAACTCCTTGAAAATGACATCTAAGATAAGTAACTCCACTTTCTCTCCTCAACTCCTTATAATGCAGTTTCTGACCTCATCCTTCCACCAGATTTACTCTCTTCAAAGTTACTAATTAAAAGGCAAGTCTTAACAAAGTGACCAACAGAGTCTGAATGAAAAGTTTTAAAGAGCTTTAATTAGCCAGCTGGCGGCTGTTCTTCTTGTGCCAATCTGAAGGAACCAGCCAATAGCACAGAAATGCAGGATGTTATATACAGTCCACATTGTTTTGCTAACTAACATAATTTGTCACTAACCTAATTATTATTCAGGTACAAGCAATCTATTACCAAAGCATGGGGAAGAATTTGTGAGGCGGAGTTGATGGATAGGAGGAGGGGCACGGGGCATGATGACCCGGGCCTGTAAGACAAATTACCTAGATCGGTTCCCACACTCCAGGCCGGCCCATAGGCCAGTTCACTGACTTCTAGCTCGAGTCCATCTCGAGTTCATCAGGCTTTTTTACTTGGATTTCTAATTTCACAAAATATCACTTCACTGTTTCCTGGCCAGTTTCTTGACTCCTATCTTGAGTCAATGAGATTTCTACTTAAGTAGTTCCTAGCCAAATCTAGTGGCCTTTTCTCAGTCCTTGACACTCCTGATCACCCTCTTTTCCTTGATATACATACTCTTTTCCATAGGTTTTTGGGGTGCCACTCTCCTGGTTTTCTTAGCACCTATCAGCTCCTCAATCTTTGCTGGATCTTCTTCCAGATTCTGCCCTTTTATCTTAGGTGTCTCCTAGGATTCTGTCCTGGGCCCTATTCTCTTCTTCTGTACTACTTTACTTAGTGACTTCATCAGCTTCCATGGATTTAATTACCTTTCCTATGCTGATAATTCTTAAATCTACCTTTTCTGCCCTATCCTCTGCTAACCTCCAGTCTGAGATCACCAACTGCTTTTCAGACTTCTCAAATTGGCTATATAATAGACATCTTAAACTCATTATGTCCAAAATGGAAGTCATTGTCTTTTCCCCTAAAACTTCCTCCCCACCCTTACATTTCCTATTACTGTAGAGAGCAACACCATCTTAGAAGTTCCTCAGACTCACAGACCATGAGTATCCTGGAGTTTTCTTTACCTCTTACTCCCCATATCCAAGCTGTCGGCTGCTGATTTCACCTTTGTAACATCTCTCAAATATGCCCCCTTCTCTCCTTTGACACTCCCTCTAGTGCAGGTCCTCATCCCCTCACACCACTTATTACAAGAGCCTCCTGGTGGATCTGCCTGCCCCAAGCAGTCTCTCGCTACTCCAATCCACCCTCCATTCAACCACTAAAGTGATTTTACTAAAAGATCTGATTGTGCCACCCCTCCTACTCAACAAACAATAGGGAGGCTCCCCATCAGCTCCAGTATCAAATACACAATGCTCTATTTGACATTCCAAGCCCTTTACAACCTGGCCTCTTCCCACCTTTCCAGTTTTCTTACACCTTGCCCCCAGACATGTACTCTTTGGCTTCCTGGCTTTTCCATAAACAAGATAACTCCCTCTCTAGACTTCCCGCCTTCTCTCTGGCTATCTCTCCTACCTGGAGCTCTTTCCCTCTTCCACCCTCAGTACTGACTTCCTCAACTTCCTTTAAGTCCCAACTAAAAAAATCGCGTCTTCTACGGGAAGCATTTTCCAACTCCTAGTAATTCTAGTGCCTTCTCTGTTAATTACTTTCTGTTTCCTCTATATAGCTTGTTTGTATACATTTATTTGTTGTCTCCCCCATTAGATTGTGAGCCCCTTGAGGGCAAGGGCAAGGCTTATTTTTTTTTCCCCCTCTTTTTGTATCCCCTATGCTTAGCATGGTGCCTAGCACATAGCAGGCACTTAATCAATTTGTACTGATTGACTTGATCTTTCTCTGTTTCAGTTTCCTCATTTGTAAAACAGGGATAATGATAATAGCACCCATCTCCTAGGATTGTTATGAGAATCAAATGAAATAATATTTAAAGCATAATTTAACTGCTAGCTGCTATTATGGTTATTATTTACCTTGGCAGAAAAAAAAGAATCACAACCTTATCATTAGTTTTCTTTGCCACAGCCTCAGTGGTAGCCGTCTTATCTTCCTTTTCCAGTGTAGCTTTGAAAAACAACTTTTTTGGTTGTCCTTAGCTTTTCTTGCCATCCCAAGCACATTTAGAGCTTTAGCATTCCTAACACTTTCTTACAGGATTATGCCAAGCTTTTGTGTTCATCTTCTGTTATCTTCCACTGAGCTGATTGTGAGCTCCTTTTGAATGCACATTAGTCTCTTTAGGTAATTCCCCATTTTTATGCTTATTAGAATTTTTTCTCTGAATCTCTAGAAATTCATTATTGAGAGCCCCTCATTTCTCCTAGGACCTAGACAGACTTTCCATGTAGAATTGCAGTCCATGGGATACTACCTGTCCTTTCTCTGAACCCTTTGAAATTCCCCCAAAAAGACTCTGTGTCACACCATTTTAGTATTTATTTCCTCAGGGACACTCCAGGGACCAATTCCTCCTTGGTAAAAATCAAGTCTAGAATAGAAATGCCCTTGGTCAGTCCCTTTGCCAGTCCCTTTGCTTTTTGAAGAATGGGCTTGTCACTAAGAGAAGTTGAAAAATTATTAACTGACCAGCTTTTGGTAGAGATTGAGAGAGAACTCTCCAGTAGTTCACCTAATTAAAATCCCCCTTCTGTGCAGTTTTATGATCTATTTCCTAAACATCTATTCTCTTTTTTTCTTCTTCTGTCCAAGAAGTCTATCATATTTTGCTTCTGTTTCTGCTTCCATTGATCTTTACTCAGATGCTCTCTACCATGCTTTTTCCCATCTACTTTCTGGGTTTCACATAAGTGTATCTTCGTCTCAAACTTGACATGTCCAAAGCAGAACTAATTCTCTTTCATAGGAAAACCTACCCCTCTTTTAAATTTCCTATTCTTTTCCTTCCCATTTCTGCCCAGGGCCCCAACATCCTCTCATTAACCCAGGTTCACAACCTCAGTGTTGTCCTTCAACCCTCACTGTCACTCAGCCCACTTATCCTGTTCGTTGCCAAGTCGTATCATTTCTAACTTCACATTTCATATGTACATCACACAGCCACCATCCCAGTTCAGGTTCTCATCACCTCTCACCTGGTATATTACAATAACCTTCTAATTGATTTCTGTCCTCCATACAGCTGCTAAAGCACAGGCCTGACCATCTCTCTCCACCAGTCAGCAAGCTCTACACTGATTTAGAAAGCCCTTCCTAACCTGGCCCCAGCTGGCCTGTCAAGCTTGGTTACATGAGGCTCCTCCTCCCACATTCTTTGGTCCTGTCAGACAGGCTTTGTCCCTGTTTATCACACAGGACACTCCAGCTCCTGGTCTGTGCCTGTGCACAGGCTCTCCCACTCACATAGAATGCACTCCTCCCTCCCTTACTACTTTCCCTTAAAATCCTTTGTTTCCTTCAAAACTCAGCTCAACGGCCACTCTCCACATGCAGCCTTCCCTGATGTCCCAGCTGCTAGTACGGTCCTCCAAATTACATGGCATTTATTTTGTAGATTTAGACCTGGAAGAGATCTTAGAGACCAATGAGTCTGCCACTGTGGCCCCCCTCCCCATTTTTCAGATGAAGGAACTGAGACACAGAGAAGTTAAGCCCCACAACTAGTACCCAAAGCCCCACATCTAGTAAGCATCTGAGACAGGATTTGAACCAGGTACAGGTCCAATGCCCTCTATCCACAGCACTGTACTCCCTCACTTATATACTGTAGCACTCCCTGATACAATTGAAGCTCCTGGAGAGCAGACACTGTTTTGCTTTTGTCTTTGTAGTCCTAGCACTTAGCACAGTGCCTGGCATATGGTAAGCAGTTAGAAAATGCTTGCTGGTTAAATTGATGCGCAGTGTTCTTCCTATCTCAGCTCTTGGAAATTCAAGGAGCTGGCAGAGGGAGGTGGGGGATGCCTCAGTTTCACATGATGCACTGAGCTTAAAGGGAGGCATAGCATCCTGGTGGTTGTATGTGTGAAGGAGGTATCTTCTTCTACCAGGCTGTAAATTCCATGAGAAAGGTGCTTTGTAAATAAATAATCATTATATCATTGATGCAGTCTGGGATGCTTTTGTCTGTAACCTCAGTTTGCAAAATCTTACTTGTGTTAGGGAACCTATGTATGTAACATCAGTTTGTAACAAGCCTGTGCAATTAAGTTGTAAAATCACACTTTCCCCCAGCCATAAAGGCATTAACTCTGCCTCTCTCCTTCCCCTAGTCTAAAAGTCTTTTCCCTGAGCTAGCAGTCTGCCTAGATATAATACCTATGAATCCTTCAAAAGCATTCTATAAACAAAGCCTTAGAGAAATACTTAGCCCATTTGTTCTAAGTGGCCAGCTGCACCCAAAAACCTTGAGCAACATTATCAGGCAGATAACTCCCTCCCAATATGGTACCTCCTGAATCCCTAATCAGTCTAGTTCCCAGACTTGGCATCTCCTGAAACAATCAAGCCTATCCTCCCAATAGCCATACTGGACATATCTCATTCATCCTTGACCAAAAGTAACCTAGTGATGTCACAAGGCAAAAAACCACACCTCCAGGTAGCCCACCCAGGGGAATGTCCAGTGAATTATGGGCAATATGCCTGCACAGTTGATATAAAAAGCGCATGTCCCTTTAAGCACTGACCACTCCTTAACTCCTCCCTACTTCCACCCTTGTCCACCTAGTTAGCATAATTAACCTTTGACTGACAGTTTTATCACTATAAAAATTGTGTCTCTAGCCCCTGCATGTGCAAGTTCCCTTAACCTTTTCCTGCCCACTGCAAAGCATAAAACTTTATAACTTTGTCTTAGATCCCTGCACTTTGCAGGTCCCCCTACTTCTGCCTGCTGCGAAGTCGGTATAATAATAAACTTTGTCACTTTAACAAAAGATAGCTTGAGTCCTGTGAAATTCTTTCCAGACAAGAACCCTCTAGGGATTCATACGAGATCCCTTCTAGACCCACCTCTCCCCAACCTCTTCATCATGAAAGCAAGTAATATATCTTATTTATCTACCTACCTCCCCTCAGTTCTGTTGTTAATAGGGTGGTATCTTTCACTGTATAGACAGAGAACTCTCTCCTTTTTATCTCTAGGTTCACTTGGTACTGAAAGTCATGTTTGCAGACATTCAACTTCTCCTGTCTTTTTACCATTTCTTCCCCTTCTTTTCTCCACAATATCCCATAAAAACCATTCCACACTGAGAACTCATCTTTCCATCCCTAGCTGATCTTTCTTATCTGCTCATCCCTGATAGTCCTCTTTAGATTCGACTTCCACCCTCCTTAATAGACTCTCTCCATTTTCTGCATTCTTGCCAGCCCTCGGTGCCCACCAGCCTTGGCTTCCCTTTGGTCTGCTCCTTTCTCTCCTTCTCCTTCGCCTTCTCATCCCTCTCTATAGATTCCCTTTGTTGTCTGTGCCCACCATTTCTTTCTCTGTAATCTACTTCAGTCCCCTAGTACCCTCTACCCCATTTTCCTGAATTCTTGTCAGTCCGCCTGGGCTCCCCTGCCCTATATGCCAGACTCCCTTCCCTCATCTGTTTTCCCCTGTTCTCTTTCATCCTCTCTCCCAGATTGTGAGGATAATTTTGAGATCTGTCAGCACCATCTGCTCATGGGAGCAGTCTGCTTCTTTGGGAGTGTCCTGTTCTTGCCCTGGCACTTGCTCCAAGTACAAGAAACTGACATTTACATTTTGTGTCAATTGTTTCAGATTGTGAGCCAAGAACTGAAAACAAGGTGGTGACTCCAAAGCAGGACATTTTTAAAGACATGCAATTAAAGGAAATGAAATTTGAAAAACTCACAGGAGATGTCCCTCAGGGACCTGAGTTTGCAGAAGGCAGTGAATTTGAAGGTAGGCTAGAGAAACAGTCGAGAAATACTGAAATACTGGAGAAACCAAGTAAGAACTTTCCCCAAGAGAACAATTGTAGGCAAGTAACAGTCATCCACAAAATATCTGCTTTAGGAGTCAAAGCCCAAGAATATCATGAATTTGGGAAAAGCTTCAGTCCTGACTCCAAACTTGTTCCATATCCAAGAATTCCAGTAGGAGAAAAGTCTCATCAGGGCGATACACGTGGCCAAAGCTTCAAACAGAATTCAGATTTAATTAAGCATCAGAAAATCCATGCATCGAAGAAACTTTTAAAAAGTAATGAATGTGGAAAGTCACTCAAAAAGAGTTCAGTTCTTGAATGTCAGAAAGCTAATGCTGTGTGGAAACCTTATGAATGTATAGAATGTGGGAAAACTTTTAGTCGAAGTGCAACTCTCCTGGAACATCACAGCATTCATACAGGAGAGAAGCCTTATGAGTGTAGGCAGTGTGGGAAAGCTTTCAGTCATAGCTCCACCCTGATTCAGCACCAGAGAATTCACACTGGAGAGAAACCTTATGAATGTAACGAATGTGGAAAAGCCTTTAGTCGGAGTTCAAACCTTATTGAACATCATAAAACTCACACCAAAGAAAAACCTTATGAGTGTATAGAATGTGGCAAAACCTTCAGCCGGAGCTCAAATCTTATAGATCATCAGAGAATTCACACTGGAGAGAAGCCACATGAATGTCATGATTGTGGGAAAGTTTTTAGTCATAGCTCAACATTAATTCAACACCAGAGAATTCACACTGGAGAAAAACCCTATAAATGTAATGAATGTGGGAAAGCCTTCAGTCGGAGCTCATCCCTTATTGAGCATCAGAGAATTCATACTGGAGAAAAACCTTATGTATGTAATGCATGTGGGAAAGCCTTTAACCAGCGGTCAGGACTTCTTCAACATCAGAGAATTCATACTAGAAAATAACCCTGTGAATGTAATGAATGTGATAGCTTTAGTCAGACTTGTAGTTTGGTAAATTCACCAGTAAATTCATATGGGGTTACAACTCCATAAACATTGTTAATCACTTGAGGACAGACCCCGTCTAAGGCATTTTGCCCATTTATAGAAGCACAAAGGCCTTCAATAAATAGTTTTGTTTTGTTTTTTAATAAATGGAATGAGTGTGTGAAAATTTTTTCTTATAGTTTACCTTTTATTCTCTGTCAGAGAGGTCAGATCTGTCAGTTATCTCCCCACAGGACCTAGTACCCTACAATCTGGGAAAAGATGACAGGGGAAGGGCACTCCCAGCAGTACGGTCTTATGGAAATGGTGACTTGTGATTCCTAAAGACGTGGCTTCAGGATACCTGGATTCTGGTCCCAAATCTGTTACCAGCATGTGGCATCTCTAACAAGTTATTTGTGCTTGTTTGACCTCAGTTTGTAAATCTGTAAATTGTGGATAATACTACTTGGTTTCATTAACCTTACAGGGTTTTGTTTTGAGGGATTTTATTTAAGGATATTTTTATACTTAAAGGATCTGTGATTTTTTTTGGTATGTATCCTTATTCACAAGAACAGATCACTACTGCTCTACAATTGAGTAGATGATTTTTGAGAATTACTGTGGCTTTCCTGCCTTCTGCCTCTCATCCTTTAGCAAACTTGTGAAAATGAGACTTTGCAACCTGGTTTGGCTGGTTCTCAAAACTAAAGACATGCAGTTTATCATGAGGACTATTCTCAAAGCCTTTCCGTTTGTTTGACCCTACAACAGCAGAGGCTTTACCTGTATAGCCTTTGAGAATGTTGGGTCACCTCCATCCTGTGAGAAGGCATCAAACTTAAGTGGAGAATAAAATAAGAACAGATATAGGGAAATATGAGTCATGTACATCTGATACAGTATGATACTGAAGTGGGTCAGAAGAGTTAAAAAGGAAAACTTTGAGGAAAGTAGAAACATGAGGAATACTCAAAAGAACAGAAGTAGGAGAGGATAGCCAAACGTTGAGAGTGAGATAGGGATAGATGGGAATCGACATATAGCAACTGAATCCAGCACAGAGTATGGAACTTCTCGGTACTAACTACACAGTAAATGGCACTGAATCATCCCAATAAAGGTGAGGCCAGTCAGAATCTGAGACAAATGTGAAAATCAATCATTTTAAGGATTGTTCCTCTCTGAACCTGTTCTGATTATAACATGAAAGTGATCTCAGACCTCCATAGCTCTTCTTAGATATTCCTGTCTTGATCTCTCCTTTGTTCCAGTCACATTTTATCTTGTCATATTTAGGTACATGCCATAGCCTGCATATGCGTACCTGGGTGCACACACTCCCATTAGATTGTAGCCCCTTGTGGGCAGGTATTATCAATGGGAATGAGTGAATGATCTATATCTCCAGTTCTTAACCTAGTGCCAGCACAAAGGATATACTAAATAAATGTTGATTGAATTGAGTATTCTTTTTTAGTATACAGCAGCCACATTAGGAAGGGCTCCCATATAGAAATTGTTAGTTAATCAGTGAATAGGCAATTAGTCTGTCAGTTGTCATTATTAGAGTACTTGATAATTTTTTTCACGTGTACGTGTGTGTGTGTGTGTGTTTCCTTTCCACCCACTGTCCCATAACATTTTAATGGGGAAAAAACTTTTTAAAGCTAGAACAACCTTTGAGACCATTTAGTCTAACAAACTCCATTTCCTCTATGAGGAAACTAAAACATGTAAATGTGGCAGTTTATTATGGTGAAAAGAATACTGAATTTGGAGTCAAAGAATGTGGGTTGGAGCCCTAGCATTGCTATCTGCTACATGTGTGATCTTGGATAGTCACATTACTTCTGTCGGACTTAGTTTCCTCATCTATAAAATGAGTATGGACTAAGTGATCTTTAAAGGACCCTTCCAACTCTTTTTTTTTTTTTTTTTTGCTTTTTGGAGGGGGGAAAGTTAAATGACTTGCCCAAGGTCACATGACTAGTAAGTATTCCATGTCTGAGGCTGGTTTTGAACTCAAGTCCTCCTGACTTAAGGGCTGGTGCTTGCTTCACTGCACCACCTAGCCACCCCAACCCTTCCATCTCTTAATCCCATGATCCTAGGTTTTGGTTCTGGTTAATTGGAAGTCAGTGACAGTTTCAACTGTGATCCAAGATTCTTTCCATTACATTGTGATTCCTTGCCAGTGTTCTTCCCAATGTTTCAGGTCAATTAAGTAAAACTCCCTGGGCTGACACTAGTTTATTTGAGTGTATCGAAAGCTAGCTTGCTGTGGAAAGAGAACTGGCCTTGAAGTCAGAGGGGTGAGGATTCAAGTTCTGGGTCTAAATATTGGTTATATGTCATTTCTTTTCTCTGAACCCTCATTATATCTATAAAATGATAATATTTATAGATGTACCACCTAAGGTTATAAGGTAAATGTTTTGTAAACCTGAAAACCTAGTATAAGTATAAGTCATTTTTAAAAAATGAAACATTAAATCAAAGAATCAGCATCCCAGAAGCTGGGTATCCTGGTGTTTGGTCTCCAGAGATGTTCATAGAGTATGGGCAGGTGTTCTGGGCATTCACAATCCATGTTCCACGTACGCCTATGTAATATCCCTGTGGGATTTCTAGCAGTCATCATAGACATAGATGAGACAGGGACCAATGCTTGAGCAGATCAGGAAAGATAAGTTTAGTTAGATGGAAGGAATCTTGGACTGAAGAAAAGGAATAATGGAGTTTGGGTATATAAATATGGGATTTAGGAAGTAGTTTCTGGAGCATACTAAAAAAATAACTCTAGGTCCCTAAAGTTTGACATTAAGAAGAGCACTGAATAATTGGCTTACAAGTTTAGTACCCCATAGGCCAAGGATTCTTTGATAGAAATACAATGGATAGATTTTATAAAGCCATAATCTAATAACAGCTGATAGCCCTTTATGATTTGCAAAGGATTTTACACACTTCACCACATCTCTTTGTAGGTGAGTGCCAGATAGCCAACCACATTTTATTTCCTGAGCTCCATGCCACCATGGATGCATCCCCCTGTCCATATATTCATGTATCCATCACCAGCCACCACCTGATCATCATCAGACTAAATATTCCACAGACATCTCAAACCAAAAATGTTGAAAATAGAACTCATTTATCTTTCCCTCCAGACCAACTTTGCTTCCAACTACCTTCTGTTGAAGATACCACTCTTTCCAGTCTCCCAGGTTTGCAACCTTATCGTGATCCTCAACTTCTCACTCAACCTCATCCCACATATTGGGTCAGTTGCCAGATCTTATTTCTACTTTCATAACATCTAGCATCCATCCTCATTCAGCCACTACCTTAGTTCAGGACCTTATCACCTCTTGTCTGGACTATTACAATGGCCTCCTAATTGGTCATCCTACCTAAAGGCTCCTATTCCAGTCCATCTTCCACACAGGTACTAAAGTGATTTAACATTTTTGCTTCTTATTGTAAATTAAACATCAACAAACACATTTCAGTATACAAAGAAAAACAATGAAGAGGAGTTATATATAAAATTATGAACTTATGTTTTTTGTTTTGTTTTTCTTGGATAATTCACATTTAGCATGGTAAGTTCTAATACTACCCTTCTTGTCTACATTCCCTTCTGGGTTTTCTTATGCTGTTTTTAAAAATGATTCATTGACATTCTTTTTTTTTCTTTTTTAGTATCATTATTTTCCCACTCCCAACTTCTTTGTCCCAAGAAGACAAATGGAAGCCCCTCCCTTGTAACAGATAAGTATAATCACACAAAACAAATATATACATTGAGAAAAATGTAAGTCATTTAGGATTGTTACTATTTAATTTTGGCATCTCTGTGCCAAGAAGTGGGAGGCCTGGTTCATTATCAGTCTTCTAGAGCATACTTAGACATTGTGTGGGTCATAGTTCTTAAGTCTCAGTTTTTCTTTATAATATTGTAGTCACTATATGAATTGTTCTGGTTCTGCTTACTTCAGTATGTACTAGTTTATACAAAATCTACCCAGGTTTCTTTTAATTCATTCCTTTCACCATTTCTTCAAGCAGAATAGTATATTATATTCATATGCTATAAATTAGTTCAGCTATTCCCCAGTTGATGAGCACCCACTTGGTGTATAATTATTTACAACAAAATGTGCTTCTATACATAATTTTTTGTCCAAGTGTCTCTTTCCTTTCTTTGACTTCTTTAAAGAGGTATCATTGGGTCAGAGAGCATGCAGAGTTTAGTGATTCTGTGGCTATAGTTCCAAATTGCTTTCCAGAATAAACTGTCAAAGTCCCTAAACCATAGGTTTGCATGTAACTCTATTCTTGTGACTCCCTATTGACTCCCTAATTTAAAATAGAACCTCCTCTGTTTGACTTAAAACTTTTTACAACCTGGTTCCAGCCTACTCTTCCTGCCTCATCACATAGTATTCTTCCTGTACTCTGTTGGCAGGGGTGCCAAAATCACAGCAAAACTATACTCTTCTGAAGCAGACTAAAATGTAATGGGGGGGGAGGGCACAGCAAATAGTTGGTGCCATGCATAGAGCACTGGCTCTAAAGTTAAGAGGACTTGAGTTCAAATTTGACCTCAGGCACTTGACACTTACTAGCTGTGTGACCCTGGGCAAGTCACTTAACCCTAATTGCCTTGCAAAGGAAAAAAACTATAATTGGGAAACACTTAACAAAATAAAATTATGACATAAGCCAATATGTGGCCTGTAAGGGTTCCTTTCTATTTGAGTCGGATGACTTGGCTGTTCCTTACACTTAGTACTTTATCACCTGTCTCCAGGCCTTTACATGAGTTGTTCTCCATACCTGGAACATGCTCCTTCCTTAGCTCTGCCTCATAGAATCCATAATCAAAACTCACCTCAGGCACTACCTGCTACATTAAGCCTTCTTGATCCATCCAATTCCCTCCTTATTATACTGTCCTGTTTTCATTTTGAATATACTCATGTATGTACATTGATTCCCCCATAGAATGTAAGCTTCTTGAAAGCCAGGACTTTTTGTTTTTGTAACCTTAATGCATGGTGCCTGCCAAGTAATAGATACTTATTAAATGCTTGTCAGTCACTCACTTGACTAGCTGGAAACATTAGAAAAATAAAGATCAGCCAGGAAGTGGGGCAATCATATCAGATAGAGTTAGGGCTTCTTAGTTCTAGTGTGTGCTTAATCTTTCTAATTCATTCGGCTCTATCCCATCTCTCTCCTTCCCTTTACTGCCAGACTTCTTGGAAAAAGTCATCTATACCCAATTCTTCCATTTCATCACCATCTACTCTCTCAGCCACCCTTTTTGCAATCAAGTTTCCATCCCACCATGCTAATGAAACAGCTGCCTCAGAAGTGTCCTCCTCATCACTAAATCCAATGACTTTTTCTCAGTCTTCAACCTATTTACTCCTCTGCAGCCTTTGACTCTTGGCCATTCCCTCCTACTAGATGCTTAACCCTCTCCAGATTCTTAAGAAACTACACTCTACTGGCACCTCCAGAGTACAGTAGAAAAAGCATTGGATTCAGAGTCAGAGGACACATAAGTCTCAATCTCAGATTTGGTACATTTTACGCTGTGTAAACTGAGGCCTCAGTAAAGTTAGGGCCTCAGTCTCCTCATCTGTAAAATAAGAGAGTTAGTTTAGATGACTGCTAAGGGTTCTTTCTTCCAACTAGAAAACTGATGTCCCTACCTCTTAACCACTCCCTTTCTGTTTTTTTCTTCTAGTTCTTCATCTTTTCCCTAAACTTTAATGTGTGTACTGCCCTAGGGTCTGTCTTAGGTGTTATGTGCTCTCTCTAGACCAGGGGTGGGGAACTTGTAGCCTTCAGGCCACATGTGGCCTTCTAGGTCCTCAAGTGCAGCTTTTTGACTGAGTCCAAGTTTTACAGAAGAAATCTTTTTATTAAGGGGATATGTTCTGTGAAGTTTGGATTCAGTCAATGGGCCTGTAATTGAAGACCTAGAAGGCTACATGTGGCCTTGGGTTCACAGGTTCCCCACCCTTGTAGGTTCTCTTCTTTGGCAATCTTATTGTCTCCCATGGTTTCAACTACTACCTCTATACAGATGACTCCCAAATCTAAATTTCTATGCTTGATGGCCCGGGCCGAGCTTTAGACCTTCAGATATGCATACACAAATGTGCAAAGTATAGACAACAAGCAGATGAACCAGAGGCTCTAATGCAAGGAAACAAATTTGATATCTCTTAGGTGTTATTGCTAAGATGTAGGGGGATGAAATCCATGACTGGAACACGGTTGTGGATGAGCACATCTTATTCAGAAGAAAGAGGATAGGTAAGAGGCAGGGCAGGATAGCATTTTATGTAGTAAGATATACTTAGGAGGATATCCAGGAATCAGGAGAGAAGCATAGAGGAAAACACTTGATTAAAGATCACTGGAGAGAAAGGAACGATTTTGTTCAAAGTGTACTATAGAAAACTTGGAAAGAAGGAGGAAATATATGAGTGTGGGAAATAGATAAGATTGTCACAGAGGTGTGATATAGTAATGATAGATGACTTCACTTAACCAGACATTTCCTGTGTCAAAAACAGCAGCTAACAACTTCTTGACTTTCCTTAATGGTATTTCCAGTCTTAAAAAGGCAGAAGATTAATTAATTATTTTTGGAGAGATTCTTTTCTGGATCTGATTCTTGCTAATAGAGATTAATTAAAAGAATAAATGGAAAGCAGAAGAAGGACAGGTAACAGGATGGATTCAAAAGTTTGGCACAGTCCTATAAGAAGTATAAAACAAGTGTCAGAAATACTGAAACTCAGAATTCCAAATTGCTCAGCTTTCAAGCAAAGTTAGGGAGAACAAAAAGTTTGGAATTTTTAAAGGCCATGTTATGGGAGAGGAAACCAAAGAAAGGCCAGAACCGTTGCTAAGGTAATTGGGACAATAATAGCTGACAGAAATGCAAAGGCAGAGACACTCAGTGAACATTTGCTTCTGTTCTCTGCCAAAAAGAATGATCCTTGAACTGGAAAGGACAGGATAAAAATGGCTAATAAGACTGAATCTAATTAGGTTTAATTCAGTGGAGATGAATGTTTAAGTGGATACAAAGATACAGAGAAAATCAATTTCACAAGTACAAGATGGGGGAAGTTCTAAGCGAGCAGTTCTGAAAGGTGGGGATCTCAAATATGTTGCGTACTCAATATGAATCAGCAGCGATATGGCAGTGATAAAAATTAATGCAAAGGAGGGCTACATTAAGAGAAACAGCTTTCAGGAATCAGGAGTTATCCCATACTCTGATTAGACTTCATCTGGAATATCACGTTCATGCCATAGTTTAAGGACATCAGGAAGCTGGAGAATGTCCAGAGAACAACCAGGCTGGTCAAGGGCTTCGAACCCATCACGTGAAGATTTGTTGAAGCTTGAGGATATTTAACTTGGAGAAAAGAAGACTGAGAAAGGCCATATTTGCTGTTTTCAAATATCTGAAGGGCTGTCCTGTAGAGGAAAGGTAAGACTTGTTCTGCTTGGTGCCAGAGGCAAGAACCAAGTGTGATGGGTAGAAGCTGCAAAAAGGCCAATTTAGGTGTGAACATCCTAATGATTTGTCCAGAAATGGAAGGGGCTGCCTCAAGTGTTTCCCCCTCCTGGGTGGTCTTCAAGCTGAGGCTAAGTAATCAACCTGTCAAACAAAAAGAATTTATTAAGCACTTAGTGTATGCCCGTGGATCAGTGCTAAGTGCATCAGAGACCAAGAAAGGTTAAAACAACGACAGTCTACCCTCGAGGAGCTCACATTCTAAAGGGAGACACATTTCCATGTACCATGTAAATAGGTACATATAAGATGCTAATGGTGTAGACAGAATATAATCTTAGGAAGATGTCAGCAACTGAGAGGACAAGGACAGCCATACTGTAGATTCGAGTTGAAACATAAAAGAAGCCAGAACTTTTAAGGGGCAGAACCGAGGAGAGAGAGTATTCCAGACATAGAAGAATACAAAGGTATTGAATGACCACTTTTCAAGGTATTTTAGTGGAGATTCTTTTTGATTATGGAATGAATTAGGCAGCCATTGACATCCTTTCCAGCTTTCAAATTATGTGATTCTCTGATCCTGACCAACACTGTTTCCACTGTACCACACTGCCTCTGAACAGTATGAAAGCAGCCATAAAAGCTAATACTGTCCTGGTTTGCATTAAAAGAGGCATAATATACTAATAAAATGATTAAAATGTTCATAGTGATGCAGAGCTCTTGCTCCTAAACATATACTCCAAAGATGTCAGACAGAAACATAGATTCATATGTAGCAAAATATTTGTAGCAGCACTTTTTGTTGTAGAAAAGAATGAGAAATGAGGAAGTATCCATCAGTTAAGGAATGCTTTAAAAAATTGTGGTTTGTAAATGTAATGAAATGATACTAGGGCATAAGAAGCAATGCATATGAAGAATCAGAGAAGCTTGGGAAAACATACAAACTGATACAAAGTAAGTTAAGCAAAACTAGGAGAACAGTATATACAATGACTCCAACAGTGTAAAAAGAATAAGAAACAATGAAACTGAACACTGTATAAGCCTGACTCTACAGAAGGAGTAAATGTGCCTTCCTCCCTTTGCAGAGGTAGGAAACTGGCCTGGAATATTGCATGTACTGTCAGACTTCGTTGATGTGTTGGTTAGTTTTACTGAACTGTTTCATCCCTGCCCCCCTTAAAAAAATTTTTTTTGGAGGGGGGAAGGCGAGGCAATTGGGGTTAAGTGACTTGCCCAAGGTCAGACGGTGTGTCAAGTGTCTGAGGCTGGATTTGAGCTCAGGTCCTTCCAACTCCAGGGCCAGTGCTCTATTCACTGTGCCACCTAGCTGCCCCTAAAACATTCTTTTCCCTGTGCTTGGGGAAGGGAATGGTGTACACGCACACGCACACACACACATGTCTATACATGTATAAACTAGGGTGATATAAAGCAAAATGTTTTAATATTTAAATGTAAATGGGAAGAACGAAAAAGAAAGGTTCTGAACACAGCGTAATTCCTTCAACTGAGAGGCGCTGAGAAAATGCACTTTCTTTATATCACATCCAAAAACGCTTGGAACACAGGCTTGTGCTGGCAGTGAGCACGCTCCTTCCCCAGTATGTGTAATAATGACGAAAACTGGTAAGTGGTGTTTTAATAACTGCTGAATTTCTGGTTTCTGCCCTTTTTTCTTTCTGTGACAGAGAGTTTTATTTGGACTTTGCAACAGTCAACTTTGTGTTATCACATCTTGCCAGCTTAGGTCAATCTTACGTCTTCTTATATTTTTTATAGGCTATTGGAACCCTAAAGACCATCCTTTTCAGCAAGGTGAGAGGTTATGTTGTGACATATTGCATATACTATCTAACATGGGTGATGTGCTGATTAGTTTTGCTAAACATTTTTTCCCTTCTTTAAATTTTGTCATAAGTCAGCTTACTAGGTTGGAAGAGAGGGTAAAGATATATTTGGAAATTAATATTATATACAAACAAATAGTATCAATAAGAATGGGATAAGTTGTTTTGTTTTGTTTTTAAAAGGAAAAGCCCGGGTTTCAGAATGAGTGAGGTAGTAGTTTCACTCTACTCTTCCATACAACATGTCTGACAACATGTGGAGTCCTGTATGCAGTTCTCAGTACCATGTTTTAGGAAAGACATTGACAAATTGGAGCATATCCAGAAGAAAGTGGCCAAGATGGTGAGAATACTGGAGATACAGGAAGTTTACCCTGAAGAAGAGAAGACCTAGGGGAGTAAATGATAACTGTTTCAAGTATCTAAAGTATTTGTCTCAGTTGATCACATCATCCTCCTGAATATTCATTCTCTTTCCTTTGGTTTTCATGTCATTATGTCATTCTCCTGTCTGTCTGATCTTTCCATTAAGAACAGCATTCTCCCAAGGCTCCATCCTGGCCCTACCCACTCTCTTACTCTCTCTCCCCCACCCTCATCATCTTATCTCGTCATCCCCCATATGTTCAACTATCATCCCTATGCAGATGGTAACTCCCAAATCTATATATCCATCCTTAATCACTCCCAATTTCCAATCCCATATCTTCAACTGCTTGCTGGACATCTGCACCTGGATGAATGTCTCTAATTCAACATATCCAAAACAGAACTATTATCATGCTTCCTATCCAAGTCTGTCTTTCCTCCAGGTTTTCCTGTTTCCTTTGAGGGCATTGCCATGGTTTCAGTCACCCCAGTTCACAAACTGATGGTCATCCATAATTTGTCCCTTCTTCTTCATCCCCCAATCTACAATTCTACCTCCACAACATCTCTGTCTTCTTTGTCTGTGTGTGCTTTTTTTTTTGAGGGCAGTTGGGGTTAAGTGACTTGCCCAAGGTCACACAGCTAGTTTTTTTTGTGTTAAGTGTCTGAGGCTGGATTTGAACTCAGGTCCTCCTGACTCTGGGGCCGGTGCTCTATTCACTGCACCACCTAGCCGCCCCAACATCTCTGTCTTCTGTCTCCTCTCACTTCACCTGGCCATTCTTACCAGCCATGCTCTCAGAAACTCTTGGACTATTGCAATAATTTCCTAGTTAGGCTCCTCTTTTCCAGTTTCACCCCTACCCAATCCATCTTCCATATAGTTGCAAAGACATAGGTCTGACCATATCACATCTCTGGTCAAAAATCTTCATCCACTCCTCATTGCCTCTAGGATCAAACACAAACTCCCTAGGTTGGCATTTAATGTCCTCCACAGTTTGGCTCCTACCTTTCTGGACTTACTTTGTATCACTCCCTTCTGTACTCTACATTCCTGCCAAATTGGCCAGCTAACTGTTATCCTGGATTTCACATTCCATCTCCCGCCTTTGCACAGGCTGTCTCTCATGCTTGGAATGTACTCCCTTGCCTTCTAAGAGAAGCCTTTCCTTTTTCTCCCTAGTTATTAGTGTTCTTTCCTTCTCCCAGATTTTCTTGCATATTCTTGTAGCTGATGTCTCCCCTAAAGCAGCCTCAGGTTCAAGGCATACTTTGGGTCAGTATTCACTAAAATATTCAGGAAGATGTAGTGATCAACTGGGACAAAAACCATAGTTCTTCCCCCAGAGATATTCCCCTGTTTCAAGACAGCTCAAATCTCACCTTCTGAAGGTTTTTCTTGGTCCCTCCCCCTCCCCCACTGCCAGTGCCTTCTCTCTGAGAGTGCCTTCCACTTTGACTGCATATATCTTGTACATACATGGCTGTTTGCATGTTGTCTCCCTCATTAGGATGTGAATTCTTTAAAGGAAGGTACTGTGTTTCTGCCTTTCTTTCCCCATTGCTTAGTACAAGGCCTGGCACATAGTAAATGTTTGACAGGCCAGCCAGAGAACATATTAACTCAGAGCAAAAGGCATTATTTGAAATGAAAAGCAAGGTGAACAGCAGCCATGGGTACACTGCATCTGAGTCCCATTTTGGACAATCTCATTTTGTTTTTTGTGCTTTTGTCTTTGCTGCCCTTCTCCTCCCTCCCCTCACTGATAGAGGAGAATGGAAAGCTAGCTAATAAGCTGCTACTTATATTCTCCCAGCTCTGCCCAGCCTAGTCCTCCTCCACTCTGGGCCTGAAGGATACACAGCACTGATCTACAGGGTATGAGTGTCCAAGCTGCTTTCTTCTCTGCTGGTCCCATGCCCCTGCCTCTTGTCAGGGTTCAGTTCACTTCACAGTATGCAGGCTGGGGCATGGTGGGCATCTCTTCTTTTGCCTCTGTGGCTGTTTCTTTTTCTGTTGTCTTCTATGGAATAGGTTGACTTACAAAGTAGTAGATTCTTCTTCATTGGAGGTCTTCAGTCAGAGGCCGGATGACCATTTTTTGAGCCCTTCCTGGGACCCAACTGTCTTGACTGAGTGCAAACTATCCCACTTAGCCCCCTGAATCTTAGTGGTCCCAGACCCCCAAACCTTTACATCTTATCTGGCCTTTCACCTGTGCTGTCTCACCATCTGCCTTCCAGCCCTCCATTCATGCCGTCTCACTATCAGCTTTCACACTTTCCTACTTAACTCCTCTTAGATGAACACTGTCCCTCACACTGGTATCTCCAGTGCTTAGCACAATGCTCAGCTCAGAGGAAATGCTTAACAAATGTTTTTTCATCCATTCATTAATGTTGTAAAAGTTATTATTCAGATATAGACTGGGCTACTTGGTCTCTGAGGTCCCTTCTAACTCTTAAAATCTGATTCTGTGACTCTTAGCCTGGCATTTAAGGGCTCACAGTAAGATTCCACCCTAACCTTCTCATCATATCTTATTGCAGACTCTTTGGCTCAGCCCAGCTAGACATCCATCCCTTGCCCACTACTACACACTTCAGCCTCCTTCTTTTGTTTATGACATTCCTCATGTCTAGAATACCCTTCATCCATCTCTTTGACAAATTACAGATGCTGGATTTGAGAATTAGGAGACCTGATTCAAATCATACTACTTATGACCTGTCTGATCATGTTCAAAGGCACTTAAACTCTGAGCTAGTTTCTTCATCTGCCTATATCAGTTTGTTGTTGCTATTGTCCTTAAAAACCAACTGAATTTCCCAGGATTATTATACATGTAATGGGGGCTTATTTCACCCCACTGGCCAGACTCCCCTTAAGTACATTACTCCCCTTCATACAATCTTTGGTCCAGCCAAACTGGCCTTTTGGTGTTCCTCTCACACAAGATGATCCTGCACTTGTGCCTCTACACAGGCAGTCTTCTGAGTCTAGAATGTACTTAACTTCTAGTTTAAGTTTCCATCAGATCTCAGCTCAAAGGCCACCCTCTACCTCAGGTCCTGCCCAATTCCCCCAGCTACTAGTGCCTCCCCACCAAAATAATTCTGGACATATTTTGTGTGTACTTATATATGTATATATTATCTCACCTGCTCAATCAGCCAGTCATTCAATAAGCATTTAATAAGCACCTACTATATGATAGGCACTAGGCTAAACTCTAGGAATGCAAATTAAAGCAAAAAAAAAAACCACCACCACCAAACCCCTGCCCTCAAGGAGCATAAGGTCTAATGGAGACAAATAACTAGGTACATACATGATAACTCCCAAATATGAAGACTCTGAGAATGAAGGAAACGACATCGGAGATAGGAAGTCATGATACTCTAAGCTCCTTAAGGACAGAGACACTTATTTCCTTGTGTCCCTCGCTCACGACAGAGTGCCTGGCACAGACCAGCTTATTAAGTGCCTATGTATTGATTAAAATGTATCCTGGAAGCCTTCTGGCTCCATTTCCTTTCTGACCTCACAAACTGATCCAAAAACGACTCCTAGAAACGCTCCGGTTCTTTTCTCCTTCTGATCACATCACCCTCTCATTCACCTCCAGTGGCTCACATCACCTTCAGGGTCAGAAATAAAGTCTTCTGTTTGGCTTTCAATGCCTTTCATGACTTGTCTCTTCCTGCCTTTCCAGCCTTCGTACACTTTGCAGCGCCTCGCTCCCCACCCCCTACCCCGTCGATTCAGTGACCCGAGCCAAGCTGCTTCCCTGGCTTTCCCCCAAGCCTGGCATGCTTTCCCTCATCAGCCCGGCTACCTGGCTTCCCTGGCTAAGATGCCTTGCCCGGTCTTTAGTCTTAGTATTTTCGTTCGGAAATTTCCGCGCCCCCGACCCCGCTGCGGTCAGTATTTAGTAAGCAGTTGTTTGCGTATCCTCTCCCCGACCCCATTATACTGTGAGCTTAAGGAAAGAATTGTTTTTTGTATCCCTCGAGTTTAGCACAGTGCCCAGCACGCGGTAGGGGCACCCTTAATAAATGCGAGTTGGCTAACACAATTCAGTTGTGCGTCTCTCAGGCATCTATTCATGCAATACCGGGCATGACTCCTATCTAAGGGGATCATCTACGAGCTCTTCTTGCAAGGCCGACCTTGGCCGGTCTCAGGGTGCTCAGGAAAGGTCTGCACACACTAGGCACTTCAGTGTTTCCCGGCTGAATAAACAGGTATTACCGAGGCCTTTCATTGTGGTGTCTAGAGCCCCCGGCTTCTGGCCCGCAGCTCAGGATCGGCCCCTACGGTGGGGACTGCTTCCGATCCTGCTCGTCGCAGCAGGTGTCGCTACGACTCCCTCCAGAGACGGCGTTAAAAGCGTATAACCTCACTCACACCCCCTCTTCTCCTCCCCTCACATAGCCACGTGTCGAAGCAAGGACCTGCCCACCGCGCTCTGCGCAGGCCCGGTCAAGGACGGGCGGACGGACCACCGAGACTTGGAGTCCTCCCTACAGCCTATTGCGGCCCCAGGCGCATTCCGATCTAGGATTGGGCAGCTCCCCCAAGGGGGGGCGGGAATCTGGGGCGACACTTCCGGTCCGGGAGATCAGGCTCTCTCCGTGGGGGCGGTTCGGGGTCCGGTGGGGCCGGTTTGTGTCCACCGCCCTGGTCCCCGGCGCGGCCCCGGAGCGGAGGGTGAGTCCCGGCCGACCCCAGACGTGGAGGGGTAAGGGGGAGAGACGGGGAGGGCCCGGGGTCCCCTCCCCTGCCTGCGCCGTCCGCTCCAATCCCCTTTTCTCCGCCTCCCCACTCTGGTGTCCCCGCTGCTCCCGGACCCCCCACTCTCCCCTATCCCCTCCCCGGGACTCCCCCCTCACCTCCGCCGACCCCTTCACCGAGGTCTTCCCCTTTTCGATCCAGCCGGCCTCCCGCAGTCCCCTTCTCACACCTACAGGTCCCCTCCTCTGCCTAGATTTCTCCCCCACACTTATGTCCTGGCTCTCCTATTTCCCCCCCTCCACCGACCTCCTCCTCTCTTCTCTCCCCGGCCTGCGGCTCCTTGCCCCTATCGGCCCCTTCCCCAGTCCGCGGACCCCGCTTCGCATCCCCTGCCAGCCCCCTATCTTTCTCAGAGCCTTCCTTCCTCTCCCGTTTGGGTTCTTCTCCTCTCATCCCCGTCGGCCCTCTTCCCTTCCGGCAGCTGCTCTTCCCTTCCACCGGTCCCCTCCCCTGTTTAGAGTCCTCCCTTTTCTCCCCTACCCACGGTCCCCCTTCTCTCGTGTCCTCGGAGTCTCCTCTCATCAATGTCAGCTCCCTCCTCAGCTCCCTCCTCCAGCTTGGGGTAGGGGAGTCTCCCTTCTCTTACCTTTCAGCCCCTCCCTACCCGTAGTGACCCCCGACCCGACCCACCGCCCTCTGTTTCCTTCGCTGCTAGGGTTCCCCCCTTCTAGCTCTCTCTGGCCCCCTCTGCTTAGGCTCCTCCCTTCCGGCGCCCACTGACTCTCTTCCCTGCTCTTCAGCCCTTATTACTCCCGGCCCCTTCCTTTGCCCATAGGACTCCCATCTTTTCCCCATCGGCCCCCTCTCTCCCCTTCCCTGCCCAAGGTGCTCTCCATACTCTTCTCCGCGCCGGCCCTCACCCCCTACACGGGGTCCGCTCTTCTCGGCACCTCCCCTGCAGGGCTCCCTCCTCTCTCTCCCAGGAGTCCACTCCTCTGCAGGGCGTCCCTCCAGTCTCTCACACCTTTCTCCTCCCCTCCAAGCCCCTCTTCCCTCCAATGGCCACAAGTTCCCTCCCCTTGAGAGGGTCTCCTAGCTTCCAGCCCTCTCCCCTTTTTTACCCCATCCCTTTCTAGATACTCTACCCTCCTAACTTTCTCTTCTCCCCCTTCACACACCTCCTTTCTGTATTGATCTTCACTCTTCCCGATGCCATGTCCTTTCTCTTCCTTACCTCTTTCACTAGTCTCCTTTTTACAAGGCCCCTTACCAACCAACCCCTTTTCTACCCCCTTGTCCAACTAGTCCTGTCCTCTGCACTGCTCCTCTCACTTATCCCTCCCCTGCACTGGGTCCTCTTATTCCCCCTCTTTGCCTCACCTCTTCATGGATTCTCTCCTTTCCCTTCCAGCATCCCTTCACAGAATCACCTCCTCTCCTACACAAAGGTTCCCTCTCCTTGCCCCTCCAGGTATCCCCTCTCTGAGGCACAACCAGCCTTCTCCAGTGCAGGGGGTCCTCTTCTCAACTGTGCCCTTTTCTCCTCTCCCCTCTGCCCCCAAATTCCCTTTCTCCCCTATCACTGTGCCAAGCATGTTCTTTCCCTAAACCCCCCAAATCTCCACAGATCCACTCCCTTAGAGTCCCTTTCTTCCTCTTCTTTTGCCAGGCCAAGCATCTGCTCTGAGATCTGTCAGTTCCCTTTCTTGCAGTCTTCTCCCAATTACCCTTCTAATCTGCATGGGTTTCCCTTCACTCTCACACCCCTACCAGCCCTTTCTTCCCCTGATCTGAACTGAGTCTCCTTTCCAGCCCCCTTTTCTTCCCTGTGCCCCTTCTAGCACTCTCTACTTCTGTTTTCTCCCTCCACTACTGCCAGTTCTCTTCTCTGCATAGGAACCTCTCCCTTAAAGTCCTGTCTTTTCCCAACTTCCATAGCTTCTCTTCCCTCTGGCAATTCCCTTCCTTCCTCCCTCTTCCTCTCCTAGACTCTACCTAACCCTCTTTTGCACTGCTTCACTTCCTCACCCTTCTTCAGGTGTCCTCATCCTCTCCTCTCTCCTTCCATAAAGTTCCATCCTTCCATGTCATCCCTCTTCCATTCTTTCATCCCTCCATCCCCTAAGTCAGTGGTTCTCAACCTTCCTAATGCCACGACCCTTTAATACAGTTCCTCATGTGGTGACCCGCCCCAACCATAAAATTATTTTCATTGCTACTTCATAACTGTAATTTTGCTATTGTTATGAATTGTAATGTAAATATCTGATATGCAGGATGTATTTTCATTGTTACAAATTAAACATAACCCACAGGTTGAGAACTGCCACAAGTGTTTCTTACAAGCCAGAATCCTTAGAAGGGTTCGTTGGGGCTTGAGGGCTTAGGGTATTTTTGACAGTGGTAAAAGGGGTTCCAGGACAAGATAGACACACTCTTGCATGGATGGGTAGAGGACTGACACATGGATATATAGTTGTGTGGAGATATACATTTTTGGGCAGACCCAAGTGCATTCACACAGGCACTTACATTCCCACACTCACTCAGATAGAATCATTGCACCAGGCACATTCAGACCTGTCCTGTCACAGCTGCACACCTTAATATACAATTGCTGTATTTCCTGGCATGTAGGTCAAACTAGTTTCCTGAGTGTCTTAGCTGTTAGGACTCACTTAGGAGCACCCAGAGGTCCTTTAATCTTATGTTTTTGGGGTCAAACCTTTGTAGTGGTACTGTTCAGGTCTGCCTTGTGTTCAGTGTGTGAGATTTAGTCTATATTAGTTGACCTGTGATTTAGCAAATACCACTTTTAGAGGCACAGGGATGTTACTAGATGTTTGCTTAGCTTGATCTGTTTCCTCATGTAAATTGAAGGGTTTATGCCAAATGATCTTCTAGTTCCAACTCTTAACATTTTGCTTGCTGTGTGTGGAGGGAGGGAGGGCCCTGTACTAGTTATTTGGCCAGAAGAAGGCACGCAGACAATGTTTGTGCCCTCTTGGCAGAACCCTGTGATTTAGTTCCTTTCTCCCAGTCTTGAGCTTCAGGTGCCTTTATGTTTGAGAAATACGATGGTGCATATATGAGAACCATCCAAGCTTCATATGAAGTGATGGTGCAACAACTAAAGTAATTAGACAGAACTAAAAATACAGGTTTTTCCATTGATGATAACATCTCGTGTGTGTAAACTGCACTTTGTGCCTTTCCATCCATTTTCTATTGAGCTTTACAAGTCTTTGAGGGAAGGGATGATTGGCCCCATATAACAGATGAAGAAACTGAGGCTTAGAGAAAGTTCTGTGCCTACAGACTTATAGAGTTAGTGGAAGTCAGGAGTAGAGCTCAGCTATCCTGATTCTTGGTCACAGGCTCTTTCCACTTCTCTGTGTTGTCTCTGTGGAAGAATTATTATAAGGGCTTAAGTCTATCAAGTTGAGACTGAGGAGATAGAATTACAATTAAATTCTCCCTTGAGCCCCGTGTCACTTTTTAAAAACCATTTTTCATCCCTCAGAACTTGGAGGTAGCTACTTTTTGGCTCATGACAGTAGTGATGTGATTTTGCAAAGGACTGTGGAGTCAAATAGAGTCCTTTTTCTGTTTAGATTCAGCCACTTAAAATCTGAAAGGAGGAATTTGAAGTCAATCTTTAATTGATTATAAATTAAACTCGTGTTTCTGTTCTATGTGTCATTTGTGTCTCTGCATTTGTTTTGTGTGTGTGCTAGGTCTCCATATGTCAGATTCCCATTGATAGAATTTCTATTCTCTGAGGAATTCAGGTAATCCATATCAGCGACATGACTGATTTTCCCACTCAATTTCAATACAGATTTTAAAACAGCACTGCATATTCCAAGGAATTTAGAAAACACATAGACTTTCTTCTCCCTCTACCCCAAAAAGTTGCTCTGAAAATGCAGATCAATTTTTGCCTAGCTTGCTAAACAAGTCTGCCAGAAGTTCACTTTTCTTTGGTGATTTTAATCCTTGATTTACAAAGTTGAATAGATACCAGAGATTTATTTGGGTATGAATTGGATGAGATCACCTGAAGATCCTCCCCCAATTTCATGAATTGCTCTTATTGCCTAGAACCAAAATTTCAGTTAAAAGCCCCTGCCTGCAGATGTTGACTGAGTTTTCTGTGTCCAGCTTGTACTTGGGCTTTATGGGAGGGCTCAGAGGAAGGACGTGTGGGCCCTTCTTTTCCAGGAATTGGAAGAATGGATCAGAGAGCAGGGTGGGGGTGGGGGGGTGGGGTTGTGTGTCCTGTGTATTTTAGAGGCTCTATGGTCTGCAGGTACTCCTTTGTTGTTGTTGAGATCCCAGCCTGTCCTGTGCATGACTAAAGTCCTCCCTAGAACCAGTCAAGTGTGCTGAAGACCTTCCTTGAGGTTTTTAAACACTCTGGGTTTAAGCACAGCTCTCAGACTGTTCTATATAACTTCTTCCTCCCCCCCTCCCCCTGCCTTTTGATCATACATTTTACAGACAGCATCCTTTTTGCCACTTCTCACAAGGCTATCACCCTTGGCAATATGCTGCAGCGCCCCCCCCCCCC
>CM053594.1:63756560-63818671 GCA_028646575.1 Pseudocheirus occidentalis
CCCGGGGACACTGAGAGGTTAATTAATATATCCAGTGTCATACAAGATTCATCAGAAGCAGAACTTGAATCCAGGTCTTCTTGGTCTCTGGTCACTATGCCTGTCTTGAAAAGAATATTTTTTTAATGAGGTTTTATGCCACAAAACATCTTGAGATCATTTTGTGCTGCACAGTCTCCTGACTTTGTTGTCCTTTTGAAGTACCTGCCCTAGATACATGTACTACCAGATCGTTTCAGTAGTCTGTCCATCCATCTAAAGATCATCATCTAACCAATATAGATATACCACCCATTTAGTTTTTCCTGTCTAGATTGGGCAGCTGATCTTTTCCCGGCTGCTGTGGCTCTCATTGAGGAGACCCAATAACCAACTAGGACTTAGGTAATTAGTGCAATGTCATTTGTAAACAGAAATACTTGGAAGACCTTAACATGTACAAAGATTTCCCGTTCTAAATGAATCCTAGCTTAGAATATACTACTTAACAGTGATGAACAAACACATGGGCGTAAATGTATCCCTGTTTGTTGCCTCAGTTGATAATACTAATCGGAAAATCTTTGAGCAAGTTACCTCTTATTCTATCTAACAAGTAATGGTATAATTTTAGCACAATTGTGGGAGACACCTTGTTAGAGGAGTGGGCCTGAGCTTCGTTAGAACCAAATAATAAACATATATCCCAAAGTGCATGCAGAGTGCTCAGGGAGCTGTCACTGTGAGCGGAGGTGAGCCAGGGGTAGTCTTCTTGAAGCAGCCAAGCCTTGAAAAGAGACAGGGAGTGGGGTTGCTGTTGTAAACAGTTAAGAAGGGTTAAAGGAGAAAGGGTTAATTGTCTCAGAAGTCTTTCAGAGGGGACATTTATATTTCCATGACTGTTCAGAGTTTGCTGGATATACTTAACAGAGCAGGGTTTGCTGGAATAGATGAGACTTGAATGGGGTTTGTGGTACCTTATGTACAATCAGCAGCAGCTAACAGCCATTCCTGAACGCATTCATGCTCATAGTGATGATGAGGGGAGGCTATAGGGGCTATTCTTATGAGAACTGGGGAATTCCAGAGTGACAGTGAGGGGGAACCACAAGCCAGGACTGCTCTTCCACATATGCCTTTCTCTTTTCCCAGCTCTGGCTACTCACCAGGTTCCTCCCTGACTCCCAGAGGGGAACCCAGGAGACCAGGCGATGGCAGCAGAGCTCCTGCCAGTCGGGCCCCAGGTGAGCTATTTTTCCTGAGACCCCATCTCCAAAATTTCATTTTTTTTTTGTATTTACCTTTTTGCCCTAGCATGTAAAAATGGGGGTCTGTCATTAAGGGCAGTTAGATAGTACAGTAGATAGAATACTGGTTTTGGAGTCAAGAAGATGTGAGTTTGAATCCTGCCTCAGTCACTTACTAGCTGGATGCTAAATCATTTAACCATTGTCTGCCTCAGTTTCCTCAAATGTATGATGGGCATAATAATAGCACTTACCTCCCAGAGCCATTGTCCTGGTCAGATGAAATGTTTGTAAAGCACTTTGCAAAAGTGCTTTAAATTAAAAAATTTAAATTTAAAAGCCCCATATAAACACTAGTTATTATTCTCCCTGCTTTTAAGTTTACAGTGTGTTTTCCCCACAACTGTTTTGTGAACTAATGGTGGAAGTTGTATCTGCATTTTCAACAGTGAGCAAACCAAGGCACACGGAAGT
Organism: Pseudocheirus occidentalis; assembly: GCA_028646575.1. Lineage (NCBI taxonomy): Eukaryota > Metazoa > Chordata > Mammalia > Diprotodontia > Pseudocheiridae > Pseudocheirus > Pseudocheirus occidentalis. The sequence continues at coordinate 63,758,261 of CM053594.1, forward strand.
AAACTGGCTTGGGGGCGGAGCCAAGATGGCGGTGCAGAAGTAGACTGGACATAGCCACGTAGCTTGTAGATTTTGTAGTTGGGATTTGTTCTCCTGATGCTCACAAAGAGGCCTGGAAAGGCCCATAATTTTTCCACTACAGTCACTAAATAAAAAGGTACATTTGGAGAACTAAAAACCAGCCTGTGACTTCCTGATTGGCCTAAAGTTCCTATGAGTTCAGCTGGAATTAATTAATTTTGTCTATATTATCTGGCTATCCCAAACCCATATTGGAAGGGAAATGGGGAAAAGGGGTTCTGGGAGGAAAGATACAATATCTTTTGGACCACTCTGGTCCAAATTATAAGGATTATAGGGAATGATATAGAAATGTTAACTAACTAGGATAGTTTAATAATTTTTTGAGTCTTCTTGACTGAACTGAATGGAATTCTTTTAGAAATCTTTTTGATTAACTTGATTTTATTATTATTTTTGTATGTTTCTTTTTCTGTGTAAATAAATGCACTAGGAAAAGTACATTTATGATTTAGAGTGAATTTCTACCCATCTTTGAAAGCCCAGTTGAAATATCATCTCTTCTGAGTTGAAATCCGGCCTCAGACACTTAACACAAAATACTAGCTGTGTGACCTTGGGCAAGTCACTTAACCCCAACTGCCCTCCAAAAAAAAAAAAAAAGAAATATCATCCCTTCTTGGAAACCTTCCATGATTTCTCTTAGTTGGTAATAATCTTCCCCTACAAACTTCACATAGTATTTACCATGTAATATCATGTATTATAGTTACCTGTGTTTGTAGCTTATCTCCAGACTAGATTGTAAGCCCATAAGAGGGCAAGGCCATACCTTACCTAAACTTTATATCTCAATGCCTAGCACAGTTCTTTCTACATGGGTGGTTAATAAATGTTTATTATATGAATCATTGAATGCATGGAGTGGGGGGTGAGGGGAATGGTGGAGAAGGTTGGAGACCAGGGCACAAAAACCAGATGTGGTAGTAATAGAAACCCTTATGTAAGTGTAGTACCATACTCATGCATAGTGCAGAATATTGAGTTTTATTAGACTCAGCTATATTGAGTCAGCTCCTAACAAGGAAGACTGAGTTATAGGTTTCCTAAGCACATCATTAAACAAGCAATATGAACATGGTGAGCTAGAAATCCCAGTAGGAGAAAGTTTCACCTGATGGGTATTACTAAGATTTGACTGGCTGAGACCCATGGTTAGCATATGAAGGGTGTATCTCATTCAAATGAAAAAGGACAAGTAAGAGGGAGAGTGAGTCAGTTTTACGTATTAAAATAACTCATTCAAGCATATTTAACCAGTGAGCTTTTATTAAGTGCCTACTTTTTGCTAGGCATTGGGGGTCATAAAAAAATGAGACAGGAACCAGAATGGGGAAACATAGAGTAGGACATTTACATAAAGATGCATGGAAACAGAAACAGGAGTCAGATTGTTTTTTGATTACATTATAGACCACCTGGACAGAAGGAGGAAATAGATGAGTTCAGGAAATATCACAAACTTGGCCTAGCATGACATAGTAGAGGTGGGGGGACTTCAGTGATCAGGACATCTGATAGAACTCTATGGAAAGAACAGGTCATAAGTTTTTGACTTGCCTTACCTATGGTATTTGTCAAACACAGGTATTACCATGTCATTATCCTACCAAAAATTTGTCAGTAGCTCCATATTTTCTATAGGATAAAATACAGAATCTTTAGGCTAGTCCCCACCCATGTTTCCAGAATTATTTCATGCTGCTTTACTGCTTTGCTATGTTACCTTAACTAGGTCCTCACAGGAGGAAAATCTTTTTATAGTACCCTAATTTATTCTTTATCCTGCTCCCCACAAAAATTTCTAAATCATACTGTACCCACTCTCAGCTTATGTTATGAGGTAAAAATCTCACCTTATTCTTTACTAAAAAAATAGAGGCCATTTATCCCTCTTTTTCCTCTTCATAGATCTCAGAGCCTCTTACCAATCTTCCATCACTCTCCTTTAGTCTCTGATGATGAGGCAGTGACCCTTCTCACCGTGGCAAACCTCTCTACTTCTGTTCTTGCTCCTTCCCTCTCCTGTCTTCTACAGCAGGTTATTTCCAACATCATGCCCTCTCTTCCAGGTCCTCCCTCTAATCTTTAATCTCTGCCTCCTGCCTCCTTCCTCGCTGCCTACAAACATTCCCCATTCTCCCTGAAAAACCCTCATTACACCTGTCCATCACCTTCCTCCATGGTTCCCTTTTCACAGCCAAACTCCTAGAAAAAGTTGTCTGCACCCATTGTTTCCACTTCCTCTCCCCTCATTCATTTCTCAACTCTTTGCAATCTGGCTACTTACCTCAGATCAATTGAAGGCTACTCTCTCCAAAGTTACCAAGACAAATCTAATGTTTTTTCCTCAGTTCTCTGCTTGACTTCCCTGTTGCATTTGTCATGGTTGACCACCCTCTCCTCCAAGATGCTCTCTCTTCTCTGAGTTTTCATTTTACTGTTCTCTTGGCTTTCCTCCTACCTATCTGACTTACCCTCATTCTACTTTTCTGGTTCATCCTTTCTTATTCCTTTACTGAGGGTAGAATGTTTCCCTAGGTCTATGCCCTAGGCCCCTCCTCTGTTTTCTCTCTGTGCCCCTTCACTCAGTGACCTCTTTAGTTCCCATAGGTTTAATTACCATCTCTGTGCAGATGGCTCTCAAGGCTGTATGTCCAGTCCTAGTCTCTCTCCTCAGTACCAGTTTTGCATTTCCCACTGCCTATTGTATATCCCAAACTGGGTGACCCATAGGTATCTCAACCATCATTCTCTTTCCTCTTCCAAGCTTCCTTTTTCTGTTGAGGGGCACTACCATCCTTCCTTTGCCCACTTTTACAGCTTTGGCAAGTGCAAAGTCTGACCATGTCACTATCCTACTCAGTAAAATCCAGTGTGAAGGGCTTTAAAGCCCTTCACAACCTGGCCTTACCCTACCTTTCCAGTCTTTATATACTGCTTCCCTTCCCACACTTAATTCTAGTCAACAAGTATTTAGTAATATGCCAAATACTGTGCTATGGGAGTACAAATACAAGGAGAAAGAAGGTTAGTCCCTGCCCTTAAGGAGGTGGTACAAAGGGTCCATTGCAGAGAAAATCTAAAGATTTGGGATTGCAGCCTGAAAATGGTTGGGCTTCAAAAAATGGAGGTTCTGAGAGGAACCAGCCAGTAAGAGGGAGGCGCTTCTGATGGGGGAAATCCAGGTTTGGAGTGAACTTCTAGGGTGAAGAGGTTTCTGGGGCACCATAGAGAAAGTCCAGGGAGTAAGGGTGCAGCCTGCGGAGGAATGAGAATGTGGCTGATTGAGTATCCTCTGGTTCCTTACAAATGGGATTCAGTGTTCCATCTCTTCCTTTAGATAGGGCTATTCCATCCTTGAAATTCACTCCCTTCATTTCTGCAATTTAGGCTCTCTTGTTTCTTTCAAAACTGCTCAGGTCCCACCTTCAACATGAAACCTTTCCTGATTCCTGCAATTTCACTTACTCTCTACAACCCCACCAAATTGACCTTGTGTTAGTTTGCATGTAGTTACATTGTCTTAATCCACAGAAAGTAAACTCATAACCCCAACTGCCCTCCAAAAAGAAAAAAAAAAAAAAAAAAAAAGAAAGTAAACTCATAGTGGTAACAGTTTTCATTTCTGTCATTGTATCCTCAGCACTTAATACATACTTCCTAATTGGTTCATGCATGCTCCTCTCCAGTCACACTGGCCTCCCTGTCTTTTTCCAAGTGTTTCCTTACGTTTATAACATATTCTGTCCTTGCTCCCTGCCATGTCTTAGAGTCCTTCACTCCTTTCAAAGCACAGTTCAGGTGTTACCTCCAAACAAAACCTGATTCTGTCTTGATTCACCAGTAGTCATTAGGGCTTTCTTCTTTTAAATTGCTTTACAAACAGGTTGTATTTTCTTATCTACCTATGGTTTATCAACCCCCAGTAAAATGAAAACTCCTTGTGGGCAGGAATGATATCTTTCTCTCACATACCTATTTCTAAATAAATGTTAATTGAAGTTAAACTAACTTAAAAGGTGGAAAACCCTAAGGGTGTTTTACTATGAAACTGATTCTTATCTCCATAAAAACATTAAGTAGGAATGGTCGGAAGTTTGAGGGGAAGTGACCCTTCTATCTTAATCTCTGTGATAAGAGGGAAGCCGAGAATGGGTTGACATGTACCCTGGATTTGAAGAGAACAGATTTTTAAAAGATTCAGGAGAAGGATAAGCAGGATCCAGTGGACTAAAGTTCTACAGAGGAAGTCAGTCCTAGGGGGACAGAAAGCACTCACACATAAAATCCTGAAAACACCCAAAGAAACAGTGTTGATGAAGAGAAAAGGGGAATTGACTGAAGTGGATATACAGAGAACTTACCCATCCAGCTTCCCTTTGTAAAAGAGAGGGACAGAAGATCTCTGTTCCTTGACACTGCCCAGGTAGGGGACTGTCATCTTATTGCAACATACCTGCTCTCAGATCCTAAAATAGTCAAGAAGAGAACCAAAAAGTTCATCTGGATTGATATGTCCAGCCAGACCAAGCAGAAGCTCCAGAAAGCAAGAGGAGGTCAGAAACGAGGCGAGCTCTTGGTGCCTTGTATTGGTTTTGGGAAGCAGTAAGAAGCACAACACATGCTGGCCAGCTATTTCAGGGATTTTTGGTACACCATATCAGAGAGCAAAAAACGCTCCTGACATGCAACAAATCTTACTCAGTGTAGAGATTGTTCACAAAAGTCATTGTGGAAAGAGAAGCTTGCTTAGCCTACAATCACCCATCCAAATGATATAGCCTGAGGAGGCAAAAAAAAAAAGAAAAAGGAATGTACTGCTTTATGCATTTTTATTTGTGTTGAATAAAATATCAAACCACACTATATACAAAAGATGGAAGGAGTAACAGGTCAGAGAAGATAGAGGTAGGGTAGGAAGACTGGGCAGCACAGAATCATGGGATTTTAAGGGTCAGAAGGGTCCTCATTACCCTTTCATCCAGCCTGTATATCACCTTCCATGCAAGTGCTCATCAAGCTTCTGCTTGGATGCTTGCAGGGAAAGGGAACTTGCCACCACTTCTCAGGTATACTAATTCTCCTTGCATGGTTCTAATTGTAAGAAAATTTTCCTGATATTGAATCCAAATTGGCCTCTTTGCAACTTCTACCACCACTTCTGGCTTGACCATCCATGCACCATGAACAATTAGCTATACTTTGAGTCTAGTTGTCTGATCAGTCCAGAATTCATCTAATTGTATTCTCATTTAATCTATATCTTTCCATCTACTCCACAATAATAATAGGAGATATTATAATGACTTCTTGGACCAAATAGAACAAGTCCAAGCCCTCCCCTATATGACAGCCTTTCAGATACTTGAAGGCAGCTTTGATGTTCCTCCTATATCTTCTCTTCTTTATATTAAATATCCCCAGTTTTTTTTAACGTCCCCAGTTCTTAAATTATAGCCCCCAGAAATGAAGCCAGTACTCCAGATAAGGTTTTATCTCCCTTAATTCTAGTGCCTTCCCTTTGATGATTATATCAGATTTATCCTTTATATATTTTATTTGTACAAAGTTGTTTGCATATCATCTCCCTCTTCAAACTGGGAATCGCTTAAGAATGGGAACTGTCTTTTACCTTTTTTTGTATCCCTGATGCTCAGCACAGGGTCTAGCAAATAGCAGGAGCTTTATAAATGTTTATTGACTGACCAGATATGCCTTCTTGTACTTGTGAAGTTCATTTTTTTTTTGTGCCCAAGTATAGGACTTTACATTGATTTTTATTGAATTTCATCTTATTAGATTCAGCCCATTGACCTAGCCTGACTCTGCCATCCTTTGTTTCACTTATCTCTCCCATCTTTGTGCCATCTGCAGATTTGTTGATCATAATTCTGTGCCTTTATCCAAGCCATTGATAAAATTGTTAAACAGCACAGGGCTAAGCACAGATCCCTGGGGTACTCCACTAGAGACCTCCTGCTTTGTTGGCATTTAACCCTTAACAACTAGCTACTCTTTGAGTCTAGTCATCCAGTCACTTCTGAATCCATCTAATTGTATCCTCTTCTAATCCATTTCTCTCCATGTATTTCACAAAAATATTATGAAATACTACATTTTTATAAAAAGTTTTGGGGGAAATCTAGGTATAATATATCCATAGCATTCCCTTCTTCTCCTGGTTTAGTGATCTTGTTAAAAAAAGTGGCAATTAGGTTATTCTGCCGTGACCTGTTTTTGTTGAAGCCATTATTGACTCTTCATAATCACTGCATTCCTTTCTGGGTGTTCCCCACAACATCTCTTTATAATCATCCATTCTAGAATTTTCCCATCAATCGGCGTCAAGCTCACTGGCCTGTAGTTTACAGTTAGTCTCCTCTCTTATTTTGACAGTGGAACAACATGTCTTCTTCATTCTTGTGTACATCTCCTACTTCCCATGATCTTTCAGCAGCATCGTAGCTCACCAATCACATCTGCCACCGGACCTGAAAACAGAATTCATCTGGTCTAAGTTACTTGAATTCATTAAGAAAAAGTAGAAAATCTTGCTATAAACTTTACCTATCTTGAGCACCAACTCCCCTATGAGTCATTTTTGTTCTGTTGTTGGTAGTACAAAGGTCATTCATTCTCCTTGGCAGAGAAAACAGAAGCAAAATAAGCACTGAACGGCTCTGCTTTCTCTCAGTTGTCAGTAATTATTGTCCCATCTACCCTGAGCAAAGGTTCTGTCCCTCCTTGGTCATTCCTCAGCTGTGAATCTGAAAAAGATCTAGGAGTTTTCATCAACTGTGATCTCAGTGGAATGGAATGGAAAGGTGTTTATTAAGCACCTCTTAGGTGCCACACACCATGGTAAGTGCTGGAGATATAAGCTCATGTTCTAATTTAAATTAACAGTGTGTACAGGAGGGCTTGTGTTTCTGTTCACTTCGTGGCATATGGAAAGGCCAGGTACTCCTCAGGCTCTAGCTGAGGAAGTAGTAGGACACATAGCAAGACATGAAGGATCTTGGGGATCAGTGGCAGCCAGGGTCAACAAGCATTTAATGATCTATGTGCCAGGCACTGTGCTAAGCACTATGGATGCAAAGACAGACAAAAAATAGTCTCTGATCACAAGAAGCTTCCAGTCTAATGGGGGAGACAATATGCAAACAACTGTGTAAAACTACATGAAAGATAAATTGTAAATAATCATCAGAAGGAAGGCATTAGTATAATAAGAGATTAGGAAAGGCTTCCGGTAGATAGTGAGATTGTAGCTGGGACTTGAAGGAAGCCTGGACGCAGAGATGAGGGAGAGCATTTCAGGAATGGAGGTGAGCCTATGAAAAGGCCCGAAAAAGAGTGTCTTGTTTAAGGAATGACAAGTGTCCCTGGATCAGATCGTGGAGTGCTGGGGTGGGAGGAGGGGAGAATAAGGTTAAGCAGACTGGAAGAGCAGGAAGGGCTTGGAATGGCAGATAGAGAATTTTGCATTTGCTTCTGAGATGAGAGATAACCTATTGTTGAATAGGGGATCAAGTGGTCAGAAGCGCGTTTTAGGAAGTTCACTTTGACAGCTGAGTATAGGTTGACCTGGAGGTGGGGAGTCTTGCCTGTTGGAACAATCCAGACATAAGGTGATGAGGGCCTGTACCATATACAGAGGTAGAATCCATAAGACTTGGCAGCAAATTGGACATCAGGGATGACTGAGTGAGGAGCTGAGGATGGCACCTAAGTCCGGAGGATGGTGGTGCTCTTGTTGTTTGTCCTTCTTTCTCACGTAGGACCGTGACATCAGGGAGGTGATGCCATGACTTGCAAGTGGATTGGATTTAAGTGAGGGAGAGCTGTGCAAAGTCACCAGCCTCACTTTCTCCTCCAGAGCCATCCCGGTCCAATGGCAAGATATTGGTCAGGATGACTGGATGTGACTACTGGCGCTCACAACATTAATAAGGAAGTTAGGAAGAGAGGAGAGCTTCAGGAGGGGGGGGGAAGATAATGAGTTCTGTTTTGGACAGTCGAATTTAATGTATCTATGGGACATCCAGTTGGAGATGTGAGACTGGAGGTCAGGAGAGACGTAAGAGCTGGATAAATAAATCTGAGAATCATGAACTTAGAATTGATAGTTGAATCCATGCAGCTGATGAGATCACCAAGAGAATTAGTACAGAGGGAGAAGAGGACCCAGGACAGAGCCTGAAAGGGATAGTCATAGTAAGGAGGCAGGACCGGAGTAAAAAGTTATTAGGATATTAGGTTGTATTGAGAAGAGTAGCTTTCAGGAAAAAGGTGGTGATGGTCCCACTGTACACATACAACATCTGAAGTGTGAGGTGTAGACTCAGAGAGGATCTCAGTTGGGTTTCAAAGGATGGGTAGGAATTCAGCAGATGCAAAAGGGAAAGGTGAGTACTTAGCATGGCAAAAAATGTGAGCAAAGACTGAAGATGGGAACAGAAGTCCATGCAGTCTTCTGGTTTGCCAGGGGTATGATGCACATGGAAAGGAGTAGTAGGAGATAAGCTTGGAAAGAAACTATTGTACCAGCATGTGGAGTCCAAGTAACCAGCAAACCTGGTTCTAATCCAGATCGCAATACTGATTTACCTCTCAGTCTGTTTTCCTCATCTGTAAAATGGGAATAATGGACCCTGACTTGCTTCCTTGTGTTTATGAGGATCCAGTTCAATAGTAGAAGTTGATTTCTCTTTGAAAACTCTACAATTCTAGGGATTTGTGCTCTTATTGTTGTTAAACAGTGATCAGCAGTCTCCTTGCAGTGATATAGTGAGGTTCATGATGGGGTTGTGTAGCAGGATTGACTTTGCTCATTTCAAGAATGTGAGCTTCTACAGAAGGAATAGGGAGACCTGCCCCTAAAGTCTATAGACAGAGCGGGATTCCAGGCCCAAGAAATATTAAAAGACCCAGGCTCATTTTATCTCTGACACATAGTAGCTTTTCCAGAGATACTTTCTGTAAGAACATTTCCTTCTCTGTTTTTAGAGTAAATCAGTGAGAAAACATTAGGGGCTTGCAAGATTATAGAAACATCTGCAGGCTCCAGTCCTGCTTGCTCCTTCCCCTTTTGGAACAATTGAAGGGCCACGTAGAGCAAGGTCAGGAGTCATCCCCTTTAAATCCCAGCTCTGGCACTCAGCAGGTGTGCAATTTTACCTCATAACCTCAGCTTCCTCATCTATAAAGTTGGAATAATCCTGGTACATTATGGAAGAAAAGCACTTTTTAAACTTGTCCACCAGAAATGTGAATTATCATTATCACCATCATAACTTTGTCATCCTCAGGAAGACCTCTGGCTCTAAAAACATTGTTCTTATTACCTGTACAAAAGCATGAAGGAACCAATCACAAATGTGTCTTGGCCCGCCCAAACATACCTGCTAGATCAGCTGGAGGGTGTGTTGGAGCCTGTGTTCAGTAGGGGCTCCATTCATTCATCTTTCCTCCCCAGCTAGGATGCTGTGAGAAATCTAAGGTTCTAATGGTTCCTTCCAAGCTTGATTCCCAAGCCACCTCTTGGAGGGGGAGGGGGAGAGTTCCTGATCATTTTAGTTGTTAGTGTTCTTCCCTCCACTCCCAAAAGGAAATGTGTTTTGTATTTACTTATGTGTCCATGTTACTTTCCCCTCCCCTTCCTTTCCCTAGCACCTGCTAGGAAAATATAAGGTCCATGAAGCAGGGGCAGTTTTAATTTTCCTTTGTATCCTCGGTGTCTGGCATGCAGTAGCTGCTTAAGAAATGTTTGACACCTGAGATGGACGTTGCTAGACCAAAAAGCTTCTGCCTACCCGGGTAGGGGGAGGGCAAGCAAAACCTGTAGGCCTGCGGTCCGAAAGGGTGGGGACAAGTTTGGGGAATGATAAGTGGTCCTGTTTGACTGGAATGTAGAGTATAAAGGAGAGGACTGTGAGATAAGGCCTGCCAGCCAGGCAGGTTGAAGCCAGATTGTTGAGGCCCTGGAATGCTGAGGAATTTTGGGCTTTACTGTTTTTAACAGGAGAGAGATGAGATCAGAGCTATGCCTTAGGAAGACATATCTGGCAGCTGTGTGTAGGATGGGTTGGATAGGGCAGTAGGATTCATTTGGCAGCAGTCCTCCTGGTGAGAGGTAATGAAGGTCTGAACTAGGGTAGTAGCAAAGTAACAAATGGATGGATGTAGAAAGGGCAAAACTGACCAGACTTGGCATGAACTAGATGTGGAGGGAGGTGATGCAATTGGCAAGTCAGGACCTAGAAGAAAAGGATGGAAGAAGGTGAATCCCATTTGGGGGAAGTGTTGGGCCCAAAGTGCTGGTGGAACATGTAGGTTGATGCCAGATTTAGGATATGATTTAGAGCCAGAAGGGACCTTATAAATCCTATCATTAGAAGACCGGAGGTCTATAGAGATGAGGATTTTTACCCACAGTTACTCAGACAGTTATTGGCATTTGAATTTGTACCTACATCACACTCCAGGTCCAGCTTCTTACCAGTATACAGTGATCCCTGTAAAGAGGTTGGAGGTGGATTGCACAGAAAAGACCAGGGCCCCATATACAGATTTAGGAGTCACCTGCATAGTGGTGATAGTTGAAGTCATGGTAATGAAGGAGATCAGAAGGAAATAACTACAGAGAGAGCAAAGGGCTGAAAACAGAGTCAATATTTGATTTCTTTTGTAGCTATAGAATGATTCAGTTTCCTAATCACCAAAGATTTTATTTGGTTTCTTGTGGGAGCCTACAACATTGGCAGAGACATAAAATGGTCAGCATTCACCAGCAAGTGGGTTAGTTACAGCTTCTGTGCTTCCCTGCCCCCACTCTACCTCAGCCCACGAGAGGCACTGCTTGTTCCTTCCAGAGCTGGCAACCCACATCGAGTCGCCTCCCTGCTCAGGAGAGGCAGGAGCAGGCGTGGGTGCACCTCCTCCCCTACTCTCTGAGGGAGAGATGGCAATGAGTGCTCATTCCCCCCTCTTGTCCTTCTCTAGCCATCATCCTCCCCCAGGGTACCAGAAGGAAAAGGATCTCAATTGTATTATGTCACTTTTTCCACTTTCAAAGGTTTGCTCACCCCAAATTCTCTGGAGGGAGTGAATTTTTTTTTTATAATTTTATTTTAGACATTCTTTTAGTTTTAAATTTTGTGGTTCCACATTCACTCCCTCCCTCCACCACCCACTGAGAAAGTAAGCAAAATTATATCAGTTATACCTGTGAAATCATGTAAAACATTTCCATATTGGCCATCACACACACACACACACACACACACACACACACACACACACCAATAAAGCAAGAAGTTAGACTTCAGTTTGTACTCAGTTTATCAGTTCTCTCTCCAGAGATGGATAGCATTTTTTCCTCACAAATCCTTTGGAATTATTTTGGATCATTGTATTGATTGGAATAGCCAAGTCTTACAGTGTTGTTCATCATTACAGCATTGCTGTTACTATACAAGATGATCTCCTGGTTCTTCTCACTTCCCTTTGCATCAGTTCATATAGATCTTACCATGCTTCCCCTCCCCTCCCCCCCCCCAAACCACCCTCATAACATGGTAATACTCCATCACAATCACACAAATGCTACAGTTTGTTCTGCCATTCTCCAGTTGATGAGCATGAGGGGTGAACATTTTATATTTTCACCCCTGGGGAGAAGTATATACTATCCTTAAGGTTGAGTTGTTGTTGTTACCCAAAAGTGTTTCTCTACCCTGCCCTCCACTCCCCATCCCCAAATTCATCTGAGCTTTAATTCTAGCCTTCTCATGGGCCCCTTCTCATAGTTTTGAACAGGTTCCCTTCTAATCATTGTCTCCTTAAGTGAGCAGAGAAGCATGTGTTCTCTTTAGGGTCTGGGTTGAAGACAGAATCTTCAGTAAGTCACATCTTAATTGTCATCAAGTTATACCACACCAAGAGTAAAAAAGAGCTTCTCTCCCTTGGCACCCAATAAGCCCTTACCCTTGGAGAGAAAACAGATTTCTCAGTCTTTAGAGTTGATGCCACGACTTGAGTCCTGGACCTTACTTGACTAGGTTCCCTAGTAAAAAAATGTCCCAGCTTTTGACCCAACAGTTTTTAAGACTAACCTCAAAAATATTATAGCTTTATTTTGTCAGCATTTCTTCTAGATTACCAGAACTATTTGACATTACAGGGTCACTCAACTTTATGCCTTCTGACATGTTGCCATTAACAAGATCTTAACTCGTCTTAATAAATTATGCAGATTGGTGGTTCCTTGGCAAGTTACATAAGTGGACTGTTCCACAGGCCTCTACATAAAGTGGTTTTTATATAATGCAAATTTGCCTGTGGACATGGGGAAAGAAGGGAGGGAGGCAGACAAGAAGGGGAAGGACCTGACACAGTTCAAGGAATGTGGGAGGCCAAGGACAGAGAAGCAAGAACAAGAGAAGGAGTATGTGGGGGCCTGACTGGAACTGAGAGGAAGAATGTGCAGAGGGTAGAAAGGTGGGGACTCAACACAGACAGGAGAGAATGGGAGACACACAGGGGCCAGGGACAGTATGTGGTGCCAGAGCAAGACAGGACAGAAGACAGATACGTGGGGATGTGACATGTGGGCAGGAGGGCAGAATAAGGCAAAGTCTCCCTCTCCAAGATGGTGGTCTCTCCAAGAGTCCATTCTTCTGCTTTCACTTGGATGACTTTTGTTTGTTTTTTTGTAGAGTGGGGGGAGGCCATGGAGCACTGACCCAAGTGAGAGGAATGGAGAAAGAGACTAAAGTACTGTACAGTAAAGTGAACATAGGGGGCTTTTTGGGGGAATGTGGATTTCTTTCAGAATTCTTTGTGTAAAGTCCAATTATTATCATGTGAATTTATGTAGAGGTAGAGCTGTGTCTACAAATAAGCACTTTTGACATCTACTTTTGTAAGGCTTTCCACTTGTAGATAAGCCTGAGTACTCTGTGTAAAGACAGTGGCATCTGCCTTTCCTGGAAGGCCTTGTCCCAGGAGGCCTGGGCTACCTGGGGGTAGGGTGGAGGTAGGCGGGGTTTATAGTTTATATCCTTGCTTGGATACTTTTTTTTTTTACTTGGATACTTTTTTAAAAATCCACAACTTAGGTACTTTCTCTGGTGATGATTCTCAGACCTTAGCTAGGTTGTTCCTTGGATGATAGACACATGGTATGAAGCCGCATCTGTATATGTGAGGCTTTCCAGTTCTGTAAGATCCAAGTGCTGGCACATTCAGAGTCAGCTCCATGGCACAGTGTGCTTTAGTGGCAACAGACCCCCTCCCCTTTGTATACAGTCATTTTAACTGCCCTTGGTGGCAGATCTGTGATGTAGCCTACCTCATGGTATCTGAAGGGGGTTGGGGATCATGCTGTAGAAGTTGAGCTAAGCCATTTGTGTCCCCAGTCCTCTCTTTCTTTGTACACAGATAACTTCCTAAGTGTGGCATCCCACCCTCTCTGTCAGTTCAAATGCCTGTCTCCTAGGAATTTTTCTCTTCCAGGGAGTTAGATCAGTAGTCCTCTCCTCCTGTCCCTACCCTGCTCACCTCTGCAACACCCTCCCATCCTTCCACTTCTCTCCTGGAACTGTCCAATCATCTTACCTTTGGAGATGGACAGTGTCACCCGTACCCCTTCAGACCACCAACTTATTGGCAACACTCAGAGGGCAGATTTCCACTTGTTTCATTCTTTCATGGCCTTTCTGTAGAGCTTGTTTCTCCTTTGTGGCAAGCAGTTCAGGTTTGTTCCTAAAGAGGAATTGCAGGGAAACTGAAATCATAGTCATAGAATCTTGGAGTTGGAAAGGTCAGATGTCAGAGGTGAGTCCAGCTTGTGCTGGACAGAAACCCTTTCTACAGAATCCTTCATAGGAGCGATTTGGTCTCTGCCTGAAGACCTCTAAAGGTGGAAATCCCACATCCTCCTGAGGCTGCCAGTTTCACTTTTGGATGACTTGAATCATTAAGAGAGTTTTCCCCTTTATCAAGCTGAGTTCTACCTCTATGCAGTCAGGTTTTCCTTATTTTTTATTTGACATTTTTTCCCCAATTACACATAAAAACAATTTCTGACATTAATTCTTTTAAAATTTTGAGTTCCAAATTCTCTCCATCCATCTCTCCCCTCCCCTCTCATTGAGAAGGCTAGCAGTTTGATACAGATTATGCGTGCATGTGCAGTCATTATGCTGCCATCTTTGCATTGTCTAGTCACACCAATCAGAAGTCCAAGCCTTCGTCTCCCACCTCCAGGTGTCTAAAGACAGCGATGACGCTCTCTCTCTGAGACTTTTCTTCTTCAGGTTCTAAGCCCAGTTCACCAAAATCTCCATAGTTGAAAGGACCTGAGGTCATTTGGCTTAACCTGTCCCTGCATAAGAGGCCTTCCTTTAGCATTTCTGCCCAGTACTCATCCAGCCTCTGCTTCAAGACTCCTAGCTCCCAAAGTAACTCAGTGCACTCTTTTCATTGCACTGTGCATTTTCCTGTTGAGGACTGATAATATTAATGGTCATCCTACATCCTTGGAGCCAGGCTTGATTGGCCCTGACATCCCTATTACCAAGGCTCAGTCTTTCTATACCTTATTGCCAGAGGAATCCCATTCAAGCTGAAAGTGTTTGTAAATCCTGTAGAAATGTGCAGCAGGACTATTTATAGTCTGTCCTGGCCACTGACATTGCTTCCTGCCTCCAGGTGACAAGGAATTTACAATATTACCATTCTCATTGGTAGCACACTCATAGATCTGACTGAGGGGTGCCCAGCCATGTTATCTCTTCAGAGATTCTTCACAGCAGGATCTGCGTTTTATTCTCTGTTCTCTTCTGGCATCCCTCTGTGTTCTGGGTTATAAGGAATCACTACTCGTTTTTTCTTTGTCACTGTGTTTTGTTCACAGCTGGGGACAGATGAGCAAGTATCTCTGTAGTGTGGTCAGGCAAGGCAGCCAGCTCCTTCTGTGCTCTTCTGTACAGAGCCAGCCAGCCACAGGAAGTATTTTCCATGTTTGCCCAGAATCTCCTGTTAGGTAGCATACTTTTTTCCAAGGATGGGAAATTCTCATAACTAAAAGCACAGACCCTGTTTGCTATTATTACCGTGACCTAGATACAGTCAAGGGCAGATCTGCCTCACGTTCCCCCTGCCACCAGTTATTGGACTTGGTATAGAAAGCAACAACAGTTTTCCTGCTTGCCTGCTCTCTGTGTCTTCTGATTGGTCTCCCTGCCTCTCTGCCTCTGTCTCCTCTCCAATTCATCTTACGTAAAACTGCTAAAGTCATTTTCCTGAAGTGCTGATCTGATCCTGTCACTCCCCTGCCCAATAAACTCCAATGCCTCCCTATTGCCTTGAGGCTAGAGTTAAAGTTGCTGTTTGGTTTTGAAAGTCCTTCATAAGCTGGGCCCAGTCTCCCTTTCTAGGCTTCTTCCCATCACTGCCCTTCCTGCATGATGCTCACAATGACTCCAGCTGGTGTCCTGTGCTGTTACAGTACCTTTTCTCCAGGTCTGGAATGTCCTCTGTCTTCAACTCTGCCACCATCTCTTATTCCTTTCACAGCAACTCAAGCACCTCTTACTTGGAGTCTTTCCTGATCTTCCCAGCTGATTTCTGCAAAAACGTATTAGAAATTTGTGGTATATATTCTTGTGTGCTTGTTCTTGAACAGGTTGTTTCTTTTGAGAGACTTTGAGCTCCTGTAAGATAGGGACTGTGCCATTTTTGCCCAGCACAATGTAGCAGATTAATAAGTGCTTGTTGATTGGTTGAGGGTAAGCAAACCTCAGAGAGGTGCTGGCTTTCCCTGTTATTTGTCATTTTCTTCCCGCTACAGTTCAGCAGGGGGCCCATTTCATTTTAGGATTACCATCAGGACCTAGATACTACCCTTGACTTGTGCATTTGGGATTTGCAAATCTCTTTCATGGTTGGCACTCCTGCCGTGAAGCTTATAAACTGGCCGTTTAAGGGGCCATTTAAGATAATAGCTGTTCTTCCTCATCTAGCCTGCTCGGCCACTGGTGAATAGTTCATTTGGTTAGGCAGTGAAATGTCAGGCAGACAGATAAACTGACTACCAGGTACAAAGGTAGGGAAGCCTGGTAGAAAAAGCATCGGCAGACTTGGGTCCTTGCCCTGGTCCTACATCTCCTGCTGCTTGGTTGGCCAAGCTTAATTCCTTTATAGAATGTAAAGGTTGTAGCAGAAGATTTCAAAGAGCCCCTTTTTTGGAGGGGGAAACAGGGCAGTTGGGGCTCAGTGACTTGCCCATGGTCACACAGCTAGATTTTTTTTTTTTTATGTCAAGTGTCTGAGGCCAGATTTGAATTCAGGTGCTCCTGACTCCAGGAGTGGTGCTCTATTCACGGCACCACCTAGCTACCCCGAGCCCTTCTTTTTTAACATTCTGTGAGTCTCTGAGGGGCAAGGTGAGATGCCTGAGGTGCTAGACTTGGAATCAGGTAACCTGGCTTCTGATGCCCCCTGTAGCACATGCAGCTGTCTGACTAGAGCCTTGGTTTCATCATCTGTAAGATGGGGATAATGATTCCTGTCGTACCTACTTCACAGTTATTTTGAGGATCAAGTGAAGTTACATGTGATATAAGTGTGATGAAAGGGTCAGTTGGTAATGTGAGAGTCAGTCATTGTGGTGTAGTAAAGAGCTATCAGACACATAGGCCACCTGCGTGCAGCACCCCTGAATAAGACTGAAGAAGAAAAATGGAATCGGGACATACTGAACAAAACAAGTGAAAATGCGATGGAATATAGACAACCCTCTGTATGGTCTAGTGGCCCCTATTTCTATTGGAGTTGACACCACTGATGTGGTAGAGAGCAAGCGAGCCTCAGTACTAGGAAAACCTGGCTATGAGTTCCAGCCTTACTGGCTGTGTGACTCTGAGCAGGTCCTTAGTCTCTCAGTGCTCTAGGCACCTGTCTCAGGCTGTATTGCATCTGTTTGGCCGAGAGGATGCTGACCTGCATTGGGGCAGGGACTTTCCTCATCTGGGAATTCCCTACACCAGTAGAATCACAGTCCATATCCCTCTCGTTGTTAAGTAGCCAGTACAGCTGCTGTAACCTGACGTGTCTTGTGTCTCATGCTTGTATTTAAACATAGGAGTGAGAACAACTCACATTTTTAGATACTTTCACATCTACTAACTCATTTGATCCTAGCAATCTTCCGTGGAGATAGGTTATGGAAATATTATTATTTCCATTTTACAGATGAGGAAACTGATTGAGAAGGTAAGTGATTTGACCATTTTCTTACCACTAGTGAGTGTCTGGGCTGGGCCTCCAACCTATTTTTCACATGTAAGCTTAAGTGCTTAAGAAATGTTTATGGATTGATGCTGGCATCTCCAATGATTTCTCTGCCTGATTTTACTATCTGTTTTCCATAGGATTCACTTCCTTATTTAATTCTTCTATGTTACTCTGGCCATCCTTCACTAAAAGTCCTCTGGTTGCAACCTGGTGGGGAATCTGTGTTCTGGGTGCCAGGGGAATGCGTTCCTACCAAGTTAGAATAGTTTTGAGTAGAGACTCATTACTAATCTGCCATCACAGTATTACTCTGGCTCAATGTAGAGAAGGGAGAGAGAGAGGAGGAAGGTCACTGGAATCAGGGAAAGCTTCATGAAGGAGGTGGTACCTTATGTAAGCCTTCAACAAGAGGCTGCATTTCAGTCAGTGGAGGTTAGGGGAGAGTGCATATCAGGTGGAAGCAATTGCATAATTAAAAACATGGAGGTAAGAAAGAACAGGGCTTCTTTGGGGAACGTTGCACAATTCACTTTAACTGGGGCTTAAAGTTATGTGAAGAGGTGTGAAACAACACTGGAAAATTGTGCAAATTGTAAAGGTTTTTGAATGCCAGGCTGAAGAGTTTGGACTTTCTTGAAAGTTTTTATGTGGTATGATCACAGTCATGAAGTAGGAAAATTTTGATGGCATTTGCTGGGAATTTCTCCCCTCTCCTGCCCTCCAGAAGATCTCAATATGGTCTCTTTAGAAGTGACCCTTCTTGCTAAGGCTAACCCCTCTTCTGATGTCTTTGATCACCTCCCTACCTGTCTCCTCTGCAAATTTGTCCCTTCACTCATCCTCCCTTTTCTAGGTCTTTACTCTCTTACAAACTACTTACTCCTTCTCTCCTGCCTACAGATAAATCCAGGTTCCCACCACCCTTGACTCTATTTTCCCCTCAAGCTTTTATCCTATTCTTTTCCTCCCTTTCATAGCCAAAAGACCTAGAAAAAGCTGTCCATGCTTGTAGACTCTCCTTTCTCTGTTCCCACTCCTCAGCCCTTTGTAACGTGGATTCTGACCTCTGCTCCACCAAAACTACTCTCTCTGAAGTTGCCAGCAATCTCAATTGCTAAGGTCAGTCAGTGGCCTCTTTTTAGTCTTCATGTTTCTTGGCTTCTTGGTAGCTCCTTACACGGGCGATGATCTTTTTCTCCTCCCTGGGTTTCATGATACCACCCTCTCTTAGTTCTTCCTGTATCTGTCTGCTCTCTCTTTCTTGGTCCCTTTGGGTAGATCATCATCATCCCATATCCCAAGAATAGATATTCCTTCAAATTGTCCTCAGAATTCTTTTCTTCTCTCCTCTTTCCAACCCTGTTTCCTTGGTGAGCTTATCAGCTCGTGTGAGTTCAGTTATCATCTCTGCTCAGACATCTCCCAAATCTTATGCCCAGCTTTAGTCTTTCTCTTGTGTTCCTTTCTTACAGCACAAACTGCCTGCTGGACATTGTAGATACCTCAAATGTAATATGTCTGAGATGGAATTCATTACATTGCCCACAGAGATTTCCCTCTCCTATTTTCTAAATGTCCCCTCTTCTCTTGCCTCCTCTTCCCAGGCATCTACATTTATACTTTCAGTGTCATGATTCTCAATTCTTCCCCCTTTCTCACCTCTGTTTCCAGTCAATTGCGAAGCCTTGTTGCTTCTACCTTCATCACGTCTCCTTTGATAGTCCCTTTCTTTCTACTTATATGACCACTATCTGGCTCAGCAGCTTCCTAAATGGATTCTGCCATTTCTGTGTCCACACAGCCAAGTACAGGTCTGGGCACTCTACTCGTGAAACTTCAGTGACTCCCTATTGCCTCGGAAACGGAATTCGCCAATCATCTTATAAAGTATACACTTCTCAGCTTGGCAGTTAAAGCCCTTTACAGTTTGGCTCCATCATCCTTTTTCCAGGCTCATTTCCCATTATTCTTTTTCACACTCTTTCTGCTACAGCCAAGCTTGCTGTTCTCCAAACTCAGCCTTCCATCTGCTTCCTAGCTGCCTCTGCACAGGCTGTCCCCTGGCCTGCAGTGCCCTCCCTCCTTGCCTCAGCTTCTTAGCATCTCGAACTTTCTTCACAGCTCAGCTCCTGTACTGTACCACTTTCCATGGCATACCTTTCCTGATCCCACCCTTCCCCCCCCCACACACATAGTTCATGCTCTCTACTTATCTTTTTATATGTTGTCCCACCTCCACCCCCAGTTGAATGTGAGCTCCTCGGATTTGGAGCAGCAGGCAGTCCTCCAAGGACTATTTTTATTTTGTCTTTGTGTCCTCTGTGCCTAGCACAGTGCCTTGCACATAGTAGGAATTTAATAAATGCTTGTTGGTTTGTATTGCTGACCTGGGCAAAGAGTGGATGGGAGGTATGGGAATTCAAAGGCAGGGACTAGCTAGGAGGCTACTACATACAGGTCAAATGTAATGAGGAGCTGGTAGGCTAGGGTCATGGCTGTGGGGAGAGAGAAAAAAAGCAAGGTGAAATGATTCCACAGGGACTGGCAAGATGGTGGTACCAATTAGAGACCAGGAAATTAGGTATAGACATGCTTGGTGTGAGGAATCAGCAAAATGTCTGGGTAAAGACTTCCAATAGGTAAGGTGTGACTGGGATCTGGATCTGCAATGCTGTGTATTTGCATAATTATGTTTTATATTTGATAGTGTACTTTCACACACCTTATCTGATCTGCCCAACCACCCATGGAGGTAGGACAGTTTTTATTATCCCCATCTTACTTCCAGCTTGATGAAAAAACTGATGCTCAGAAATGTTCAGTGACTTGACCACCTCCCACCTTTACAGAGGTGAAGGCGCCTCACATGTGGAACATTGCCTATACTGTCAGGTTTTTTTTTTTTAATGTATTGATTGGTTTTGCTGATTTTTTTTTCTTTTTGTATTTTTCTTTCCTCCTTAAAAAAAAAATATTGCATGGAATGGTCCCCTGGAAATGAGAATGAGGAAGGGTACAATGACTGGGGAGGAATGTAGATTTAGGCTACTATGTAAAAACAAAAGTTAGCAATTAAAAACAATTTTTAAAATATTCTGCCCAGTACAGTAGATGAGGGTGGTAGAACTTGAACTCTATGCCCAGAGTGTTTTCTTGTACCAATTTGGGTATCGTCTGCATGGAGGTGTTAGGTGAAGTTGTGGCAGTGGAGAAAGGCTGAAAACAGACTTAGGCTTGAGGAACGCCCACATTTCAGGGGCCAGAGGAGAAAGATGAGTCACAAAAGAAGCAATCAGCAAGGCAGGAGGAGAACTAGGAGAGAGCAGTGTCAAGGAAAGAAGCCAAGGGAAAAGGGAGTATGGAGAAGCGAAGGGATGCTCATCCATGTCAGATGTGTTAGCATGGTAACTACAGGAGCCCAGGGAAGCTGCAAACCAGAAGGGAGCTGCTGAAAAGCCCAGTGAGTAAATAGTCTTCATACTGGCATGCAGGGGCAAGGGTCTGCTGGTGTTTGTGAGGAAAAGGAAGAATTGCTTCTATTGCCCCTCTAATGCTTACTGGTTGCAATCCTGCTGCCCTTGGGAAGAAGACTCTTGGCTGCAGAAAGGAGCTGATTTAAGTCAGTGTTACAGACTTGCAAACAACCTGGGCCTGGGGACTTCCCTTTTTGTGGAAAAGCTGGGGGAGGAAGCTGAGAATGGGGAGGACAACACCTGCCAGGTGTCTGGGTCTGTCCCCTGCACAGGGTTTCTCAGCTCATACTCTGCTTGGTGTCTGCTCCAGACAGAAAGGAAAGTCTTGTGATGAAGCTTAGGCTGTACATCTGCAGAAATGAGCTGAGACTCCAGCCTGTCCATCTTTCACAGGTATGTCTGAGAAACCCAGACATTGCATTATGCTACAGAGAGGTCTAGGAGGAAGAGAACTGACCAAGGACCATTAGGTTTGACCAGAAAGAAGTAACTACAGAGTGTGTAAGTTTGAAGTTAGCTCATGTCTGTAAACTGATGGCTCAGTGAATAATGGGGAAATGGAGGCAGATGCCCTTCTAGAAATGTAGCAAGAAATGAGATAGTCACTATTTAGGTAGCAGGGTATGGACTATGTTTGAATGAGGAGAAGAAGCTAGTGTAGAGGAAAAGACCAAAACTGAACGAGATTGGGAGGTTGGACTGAAGGAACAGTCTTGCATTAGGAGACAGGATCAAAATGAGAAATTCAGCCCTGAAAAGCAGTGGTTCCAATTGCTGTGACTCTTTAATACTCATATATGAGTGTATCTGCATGTGGGTGGACCTGCCTGGAAACGGATAGAGGAGCAGTGAGTGTCTCAGTTCCTAAGATCATCCAAAATATGTGTTTTCTGATGGTCTTAGGAGACCCCTGAAAACCCTGTGAAGGGGTCATTTGGGGTCGTGACCCACAGATTGAGAACCAGTGCTGAAAAGGAAGATTATCTCATCACCTGAAACAGGAGGGATGCAGATACAGAAAAGTTTTCAGGTAGGGCCAATGCTCTTAAGTCTGATGGTCTCAATTACCATCATAAAGTAGGAGGTGAGGTGATTTTCTTGGGTAGAAAGTAAACGGAGATAATTTTTTTGAGAAGGATTATAGAATTACAAATTGAGAGTTGAAAGGGACCTTAGAGATCACCAAGTCTACCCCTCCTAACTTGATAGGGGAGTCAAGGAACAGAGAAATGAAGTGACATGTCCAAGGTCACAGAGCTAGGAAGTAACTTTGGTTATTTCTTTTTTTTGTTTTGCTTTTTTTTTTTGGAGGGGGGAAGGTAGGGCAATTGGGGTTAAGTGACTTGCCCAAGGTCACATGGCTAGTAAGTGTCTGAGGCCAGATTTGAACTCAGGTCTTCCTAACTCCAGGGCCGGTGCTCTATTCACTGCGCCACCTAGCCACCCCTAGGAAGTGACTTTGAACCTGGATCTCATATCAGGTAAATAGAAGAATTGTCATTGGTAGTGAGGTCAGGCAGCAGGTTGATTAGATAGCAGATTATGTAACATTCTTGATAGTTTGGGAAAGAGATGATGGATGTTGGAGGTCATAGGCTTGGCAAGGCATGTATGTGGCACTCAGAGGATAAGGGATCCTACTAGGAACAAGAATATCTTTAAATTTAAATTTAAATAACTCCCAGCTAGGTTAGTAAGAGAATTGAATAGGTCAAAAATTGGGCTGGTGGATTAAAAGAAAAGATTCCAGGGAGCAGAAGACAAAATGAGAACAGAGCTGAGATTCAGAAGGAGTGAAATGTAGGAGGATAAATCTCTGCCCTGGGATACTCTGAAAGATGTGATGGTGCTGTGTGAGATCTGGCTACTCTGGGGGCCCTGCAGTTAGGATCACAGACTTGGCCGAAGGGAGCCCTCCCTCCCTCTGCCTCCATGAGATGGTAGTAATAATACTTCTCACGGTTTACAAAGTGCTTCTTTCATGACAAAACTGAGGTGTTGCTCTGAAATGTCATCCCTGTTTTGCAAGAGGAAGTTCAGGCTCAGAGATGTTAAATGAGCTGGAATTGAAACCTAAGACTCCTAAGTCCAAGTCTGATGCTATTTGCACTACTCCAGCATTGGTGCTTGTCTGCCAAGAGCCTGAGCATACTCATTGTGGGAGGATATTTGGCACTCGTTCCAAAAGTGTCCCGGGGCAGACAGCATGCCCTAATGCTTTGTTCTAGTTAGCAAACTGACCACTGCACTAACAGTACTTGAGAAGTCTTTTGTGGGTGTGCAAAGAGCTTTGAGCCTTCCGTACACGGTGGGTTGATTTGGGCAGACGGGATGGAGGCAGCTCCATCCCCTGCTGGCTGGGCTAGCGGCCTCAGATCCAAGTCGGCTGCATCTTATTTAGAGTTTTTCTCTCGGTGACAAACTGATGCCATTGTTCTTGGGCTGCCCAGTTTGCAGGCTGGTTGCCAGTTACCCCTTCATCTCCAGCCTTAAGGAGACAATTTATCTGTTTTAATGGGGAAAAAAAAGGAAAGCTCTATTGACAGATTTTTTTCTTTTAACATTTTATTGTCTTAGTGATGACTGGATTGGAGGGAAAGTACAAATGATTTCAGTTTAAAATGTGGTCCTTTATCAGTGACAAACATTAACAGGTGATTTTTTTTAATTTTTAAAAATCTGATCTTATTTTTTCTTTAACAAAAATAAACTTCCCCTTCCCCAAACCAAAGAACCCCTGTAATCAACACTCATATTTAAACAAAACATTTGCATGTTGGTCATGTCCCAAAATCAAAGGTCTCAGCCTACACCCTGAGGCCATCAGCTTTGTCAGGAGGCAGGGAGCACGTTTCATCTTGGGTCCTCTGGAACCCTAACAGTGATGAATATTAATGCATATGATACCAGGTGAAAATAATCTGACTCTAAAGCCCTTCTGATGACAAGAGTGCTGGCTTTGGAGTCAGAGGACCTGGGTTAGATCTCGCTTCTGCTTTTTATCGCCTTTGTGGCACCGGCCAAGTCACTTTGCTCTGTGGGCCTCGGTTTCCTTCTCCTTAAAAGCAGTGGGTCAGACACAATGATGGATGAATCTCTTGGGATTGTTGAGCAAAGTTTCTTCCACAAGATCAGTAGAGAAGCAGACTTTATTTTACTGAGGGAGAAAATCGCTTTACAAGCATTAATTAAGGGCCAATGATGTGCCAGGTAGTCAGCTAAGCACTGGGTACCAACAGTAAAGTCTTTTGGTGGTGTCTCAAGGCTTTCCTGTCACTTTCTTCATTACAGCCCTGAGGCAAGTAGCACACAGGTTGCACAGATATTACAGTTAAAGAGACAGGCTCATTCAAGAGGTGAAGTGATTTGTCCACAGTCACACAGTAGTAAGTGACACTGCCTGTTTAGTTCTCATCCCTCTGTGTGGCTTCTCTAGAGTGGGCAAGAACAGTCTGTATTTTCTGCATTTACCCATTATACATATAGTGTGTAAAACAAGTCAGTGTCCAAACTGTGCCCACTCAGCATAAGGAGGTGGTTACCACCATTCCCTGGTGAGTTTCCAAGTGGGTAGTCCAGGAGTGTCCACCAGAGATCAGGCACATGTGTCTACCTGTCTTCCCCACCTCTTCTCCTTTAATAAGGGCTCTCAACTAAGAGATGAAATTGTTAGTTGTGCCAGGGAAATTAATCCCAAGCAGGGTTGGCATCAATTGAAGAGATTCAGGGGCAGGAAGCAGTAGGCAGCTGTGATTAGACTTGTCCCTCTTAGCCCCTAGGGGCAGAAGTTATAAGGAGACAGATTTTAGCCTCTTATGAAAAGAAACTTCCCAGCACTCAGAGCTGTCTCCAAATAGAATGGGCTAGTTAAAAAAGTAATGAGTCCACCAACACCAGAGGTCTGCAAGCAGAGGTATGAAGTTTTCTGTAGAAAGGAATCCTGTCCAGGGTGGACTCAATGACCTCTCAGGTCCCTTCTAGCTTTAAAATACTGGGATCCTTGAATATCTTAAATGTCTCTTGCCTCTCCCCCTGCCCTTCTCACCCCAAAGGTGGGGGGGGGGCAGAGAAAGAGTGAGTTTTCTTTCAGTGGAGAAGTGGATTTTTGTTATTGTTGAGCTTTTCTAAATCTTTGTGTTTTTTCAAGTATAACTTTGTGGCCTATGTCAGGACTTGAAGGTCCTTCTCCATATCAAGAGCCTGCCAGTAAAAAGATCTCTAGCTCTGAAGTCAGAAGCCCAGAGGCTGAGTGCTGCTATGGTATGCTCTGGGGTCGGTAGGCAGCCTTTAGGTCAGTCTCAGGGGACAGCAGCATCCTGGTCACTTTACTTTCTCTTTGGTGCTTAGACTTGATGGGCTCTGGATCCTGGTTATCTTTTAATCCTCAAGAGAATATGGAAAGCAAGTGGAGCTTATTCCTAAATGCTGAAACTGTACTGTCAGGAAGACTCCTGTCCCAAATAAATTTGTAACAGGAAATCTTAAGTCCTTTGGGTAAAACTGTCCATACATGAGGGAGCCAAGCTCCTGCAGCCTCTAGCCCCCAACAGTTTGTCAGTGCCCTGCTACCACAGGGCACAAGGTCATTACCAGTCAACCACTTTTCTAGTTCATCACAAATTTCTGGAGATAGAATTGTATTCAGTGAATTACTGTCTAATAAACAGGATAGTACAATGGAAAGAGCATGGGACTAGAAGTCAGGATGTCCAGGTTTGAATTCTGACTCTGAAGAAAGAGTCCCTGAACTTCAGCTGCAGCAGCAGCATCTTACATTTCAGTGGAATCTAAGTTCCTTGAGAATAGGAATTGTTTCCTTCTTGATAGGTGTATCCTCAGCATGTGGCACAGTTCCTGGCACAAAGTTGGTGCTTAATAAGTGCTTGGTGATTTACTGATTGATCTGTAAAATGAGGTTGATAATAGCTGCATTGCTTAGCTCACAGGGCTGCTTTGTGACCCTTAAAGCTCCATGGAGAGGTTGGTTCTGAGGGGGAGGGTGCTAACTGACCGCTCTCTTCCTGGTTGCCACACCAGTCCTACTGCCCACTTGAAATTTCCTGAGTCTTCAGGATCTGTTTCTCTGGCTACAGTCTTACCACACAGCCCAGCTTTGGGAGACTAGACCCTTAAGAGGCTAGGAAGAGATTGTGGGTGGCAGCCTTGTCAAGCTTTGAAAAATAGGCAATCTGTATGTAAAGATCTGTTTTTATCTCCAGGAATGAACATGGTTTAGGTGTGTTAGCACCAGAAAAGCTTGGTAATGGGCAGGTGGATCACTTGTCACCAGAGCTAATTCCAGCTTAGTGGGGGAGGTCAGGAAAGCCTATTGGGATAATTTGGGCTCAGGAGTAGAACGAGCTTTCCTTTGGGGTCCCAAATGCCTCCATTCTTAACATTTGTTAGCAGTCTTCTTATCACCATCAATCATTGTCTTCATTTATCCACATGCTGAGCTTTATATAGGCTCTGGCCTAGAAAAGATTTCTAATCAGAGATGACATCCATTGGGTATTGGCCAGGTAAGCACATGGACACTCACATACAATACAAACAAAACCAGAAGACCATGAGAGAAACCTAGAAGACCATGAGAGAGGCCAGTATGGCTCATGGGTGAGAGGTGAATGTCATTGGGCTGGGCTCAGGAGAGGGGGTGGGATAGCTGGCCCTTTGTCAATTTTTCATAGGATCTTAATGGATGTAGAGCTGGAAGGGCCCTCAAAGGCCATCTAATCGGACTTTACAGATGAGAAAATTGAAGCATAGAGAGGTAGTAAATAGCAGTCAGGATTCAAATCCATATCTCCTGAGTCCAAATGCAGCACCTTTCCCACAGTTCTTTAGTAATTCAGACTTGAGATTGTTATTAAATGACACATGTGAAATGTTTTAGCAATTAACCAAAGGAGATTCACTAAACTAGAACAAGGGAAAAATCCCTAATAAGGACATTTAGCAGAGACCAGCCCCCACTGATTTATCTGGGTGCATCCCCTGACTCTGGCTGCCTGTGGCTATCCATCCCAGGACCCAGCTAGAGCATCTCAGGACCAGAAAGCCACATCAGCAGCTTGAGCCTTAGCCTCCAGAGCCAGTTAGTTAAATCTTGGGCTGTTTTCACTACCTTTTAAGGAAAAATTAACCTAACCTACATGAGGCAAGGCATTAGGTTATTGCTTCCACTACAAACATTGAACAGAAGAGTTTGAATTTATTCAGTAGGCAATGGAGTACAAGGGAAGGGTTTTGGCTATAATCCCTTCTAGACATTATAAGCTTCTTGAAAGCAGGAACAATACTAAATTTTGTCTTTCCTCTAGTTCTGAGCCTAGTGCTTTGTCCTGCCCAGAGTAGATGCCTAATACTTATCGATGGTGGTTGTTAAATCTCAACATTACTAAGCCTATGTGCATATTCTTGCAGCTCATGAAGAATGAAATAGAGGATTAGAGAGTATAGGCAAGAAGATTTATTAAGAGATTCTGAGTAAAACACGATTCCTGGGGCTGAGAGAGTACCATGGGCCATGCTTTGGTCATCAGCCAGAAAGATCTCCTACAGTACACATGGAGCAGCTAGGCCTGTGCTAGGGAAGAAGGGAAAGGACTGGCTAATCCTGGAACTCTGGAACTCTGCTGAAATCGCTGGGCCCTTACTGTTGTAGTATGCTTTAGTACTGCTCAATGGTGACCTTGGGAAAGATAAGTTGTTACAGAATGGCTTTTTGGCTCTGGGAGTTCCCATGTACTGGATGGATGGATGGATGGATGGACGGACGGATGGATGGACTTATTTTCTTATTACCTAAATGATTTATCACTTCATTCAGTGCAGCGTCTTAGGATCCATCAGTTATTGGTCACTCAGCTAACATCTAGCCTGTCCTAGCATTATTAGCCTATGTTCTGGCAAAGCATGACTGCCTGGTGTTTTGCCTATAGGCAGATATCTATCCTTCACCTTTGGGCCTTGTTCTATGGAAATTGAAGGGCCCTTGACTCTTTAGCACCCAATTATAACAGAATTTGGTAAGGTTCGGCAGAAGACAAACACCAGTTTATTTCATTAGCCAAAGTTATCACACGTTTTCCACCATATTTTGGGATCCATTTTTTTTTCCCTTTGAGTGTCAGAAAATTCTTTAGTAGGTCACATAGTGTATTGTTTGGACCCGCTGGTTAGAAGATCTAAGTTTGAATTCTGTTACTCGCTATGTAACCCTGGGCAGGTGGGCTCTGTGTCCGTTTTCTTCTGTGTGAAATGGAGATAGCAATCTTTGTACCATTTTACAGAATGGCTGTACTTTAGATTTTACTTGGTAAACCTTAAAACCCTGTAGACATGAGTTATTATTCACTGACTTTCAAGTGTCCAGTTGTCTTTCCCACCAGGATTATTTCTGCATTAAACTAGCCCACCCCTGCTTAGTAGAGAGCTCATAAAAGATCTGCTTTGGTAAATAAATAAATCAGACTGATTTGTAATTAACATATTGACTATTGGTACTAGAAGATACTTGAAAAAACAGTGTTCTCTTAATCAGTTCTTTAACTATAATTTAATTATCTTCCCTGAAATATCATTTACATTGCTAATTTGTTTACCAGTCCCTTTCTGCACAGACCTGAAGGGAGAAGTCTAGTCCAGCACAGCCGCTGTCCAAATTCCAAGCTGTCTATTGGGAGTCCTTACTGTCCTTAAAAGATATATTATTCCATATTCTTTACACATAAAGGACATGTTATTTCGTATTTATATACATAAAATAGCTGCTAAGAATGCGGTAGATGGAAATGAAGGTGATGTTTAAAAATAGCAACAAAAATTAAGAAAAAAGAATGTAGCCAATTTCAGAAGTTCTCAAAGAAAAATATGTTTTTAAATATATTAACGATACTGCACTATGGCAGCACAGAGCGATGGTTTCTGTTTGACACAGTGGTCTAAAAGTGTACAG
This sequence comes from Pseudocheirus occidentalis, assembly GCA_028646575.1. NCBI lineage: Eukaryota > Metazoa > Chordata > Mammalia > Diprotodontia > Pseudocheiridae > Pseudocheirus > Pseudocheirus occidentalis. The sequence goes on from CM053594.1 coordinate 63,787,079, forward strand.
GTAAACCATTCGTGTTAGCACTGCTGAGTAAAGGAATAGTCTTTGCACTTGAATCTCGACTGCTCTCTTTCCAGGCTCTCAAATGCTACACAGCAGAGAATATGCAGGTTGCTCAGACCTAGTATTGCCGGCTTCCTGGGAAAGGAGGTTGTTTTTAAAAAGGAACAGGCTGATCTGTGCTGAAAGAGAAAACAGATACAACAGAGGGAATAAACTGCATTGCTAATAAATGAGGAATAAATCGAGGACCACACGATTGGCTGAAAACTCTCATACAGCAAGTGTTCAGATACCACATACAGTCAGTTCCTTATTTAATGAGAGGTTTGAGCACATAGGCTATAAAACTGGATAAGGGGGGCTGTGGTGACAGGAAAAGGGGATGGGACAAAAGCAGGAAGAGGAAAAGGAAGAGCTAACAGGAAAGAGGATTGAGCTAACAGGAACAGGATTAAAATTGTGATGGGCATCAGGTAGTGAGTTAAAGGGCTAAGCAATATGGGAGACTATTTCTGTGTGTGTATGTGTATACATCAGTACATACATACATAAACATACATATAGGCAATGAGAGACTAGATATAGATACACACATATAGAGATGTGTGAATATAGAAATACATATATGTATATGATTTCTTTTTCATTTCAGTGATTATTTTAAAGTGCCTACTAGGTGCTGAGGCTACAATGATGAAAAATGATATAGTCCTTGCTTTCTGGGCTGCCCAAAAGTCTTGCAGAGAAGGGCTGAAGGAGTATGACACAGATCAGGTAAACTTGAACACGGAGCTAAAGAGAATTAGATAAAAAGATGAAAAGTTTAAGCAGAAAGAAGTCACCTTTACCTGGAGGTGAAGGGGATGGGATGAGAATTAAAAAAACCTTTATGGAGATGGTACCATTGTGCTTTCCAGTAGACACCAAGTACAAGAACAGAAATGAATGCAAATTCCAAACGCACCAGTTCAGACATAACATCCAGTTCAAATGTTTATTAAGCACCTACTAGGTGGGAGATATGAGATTTAAAGAATGAATAATGTGCAGTTGCTATTCTAATGGAGAGGGAAGGAAGAAGAAAAGTGGACAAGGACGGTTTCTTTTTGTCTCCATTATCTACATTACCTGGCAAATTGTAGGTAGGAAGGAGGGAATAAGTCAGGGGTGCGGAACCTGTGGCCTCAAGGCCACATGTGACCTTCTAGGTCCTTGAGTGCTGCCCTTTGACTGCATCCAAACTTCATAGAACAAATCGGGAATTTTGTTCCCCACCCCTGGAACAGGCATTTACATAGAACTTACCACATGCCTGGTACTTATTCTAAGTGCTTTATGAATATTTACTTATTTGATCCTCACAACATCCCTGGGAGGTTGCTGCCATTATTTTCCCCATTTTACGGTTGAGGAAACTGAGGCAGATAGAGGTTAAGTGATTTGCCCAGGGTCACACAGTTAATAAAAGTGTCTGATTTCAGATTTGAACTCAGGTGTTCCCAACAACAGGCCTGGAGCCCTATCCACAGTGCCACCTAGCTACCTAGGTGCTTGCTTACTTGATAGTTGACCCTCTTCTCACCCCCTTCTAGGATATCAGTGCCATCAATAAAAATAGAAGTGAAGGGAGGGAGGGGTCTCAGATTTTGGGGAGAAACATAATCAAATCAGTGTTGAATACATTGAGTTTGAGACAGTTGGATATCCATGCTTAGACGTCTATTGAAGCAATTGAAAATGTGAGACTAGAAATGTAGGTTTACAAATCATCCACCCATGTACAAATCATCCACCACACTGCAGGATATGGTGAAGTATGTAGGATAACAATATACTCTTGTATATAGATTCAGGTAGGCCACGGACAGAGGCCAAAGGAACCACCCCCATTTGGGCAGTCAGGTGGGAAGGAGGAAAAGGAGTTATCTGAGATACAGAAAAAGGAACCGGGGGAGTGTTATGTTACAGAATCCAGGAGGAGAGAGACTAATGAGAAGCAGGGGTTGGTTTGGGGAGTCAAAGTGAACTTTAAAGAAAAGAAAAACACTGCCCTTTAAGAGAGAGAGAGAGAGAGATCCAAGTTACTGAGGATTGAGTGAGTAGGTGAAGACAGAGAAGAGACAGTGAATATAGATAGCTTTGTAGAAATTTGGCAATGAAAGAAGAGGTATGGGACAGTCTCTAGATGGGTTCAAAAGGTCTTGGGAAAGCTTCATTTAGATCTAAGGAGATTTGAAGATATTAGAGAAGGGGGTTGACTGCCAGAGCAAGACCCTAGAGGAAGCAGGATGGAGGGAAGGGGCAGAAGTGTGAGCTTCTAGTGTGCCACAGTCTAAGATTTGCCAGTTCGTATTCTACCAGCAAGGTCTCCCAGAAGCCCCACAGTATAAAGGGGAAGGAGGCAGCTGGCTAGGGAAAAGGAGAAAGGGTGGAGCAGAGATAGAACCTCAGGGCAGGAATGCACTGAATAAATGTCATGTATTGTTGTTTGTTAGCCTAAAGTTAGAGATGGAGTTATCAGCTGTGAGTGTGGGAAGCAGAGATGAGATTTCATTTGGAGGAGTAAAGAAAAGGTGTGGAATGTTCCCTGGAGAGAATTCTTGTGAGTGGAATAAAAGGATTGCTCAGCAGTTATGAGGGGCTGCAGGCTTATGTTAAATAACCCCCAAACTGTTAGTTTAGGAGTAATTTTTTCTAATTTCAATAAAAGCCTCATGCAATTTAAATATACTTAGATTTAGAAAATCTGGCAACATTTAGGTCCACAGAAGATTGATCCATTATGAAGTAAAAATGGAGAATTTAATCTCTGAGCCTTCTTTTATTGCTCTAAAGGCTTCTTCGGAGTGTTCTATTCTCCCCTCTTCCCTCCAAGCCGGTCTGATTTATTTACAGACCATTATTAACCCTTGGGGTCCTCACAAGGATGCAGGTGGATCTACTGCCATCCCAGTCTCTTCCTTGCACTGGTTTCTGACTATTAGAACCTGCCTCCTCAAAGTCATCACAACAGGATTGTCTCCTCCCTCTTCTTGTGTTGGTCCTGGCTCCACCGGCAGAGGCCACGGGCCAAAGCAGACTTAGTAATGTTTGCTTCATTCCAAAGGAGTAGTTGGTGTGTCCCCAGGACAGTCAACAAATCTAGCCTTACAGGGCATTCTCCATTTCCTCTTGACTTTTTCTACTGCCATGTCTGTTCTCCATCTCTGATAGCAGAGGCTCCTGAGCTGAGCTAAATTCCCTGTGATTATTAACCTTTCCTAGGCATTCCAGAGGGTCCTCATGTGACTTCCACTCTCTCACCCATCCTGTTAGTATCATAAACGTAACTGCTACGGATGGAGGTAACTGATCCATTGTTCTGCTTCTCATAGCTTTGTCTGTGGTCAGTGTCTGTGTCCTTTTTTACAGTGCCACTTATGTAGTATTCTAAGGTTTACATCCCATATTCCTCCTAATAGCCCTTTGAGTATATATATTTGACTCCATTTTACAGATGAAGACATTGCTGTGGAGAGTTCAATTACTTAAAAATCCCACTGTAGTGAGTGTCCAAGCTAGAACTTGAACCAGTATCTCTTAACTCCAATTTTCCTTCTACTGTACCATAATGCCTCTTGAAAGGCTTTTGCCTAATTCTTTTTTTGGAACTCTTAGATCATGGCCACAAACCCTTACCTTCTTGGCTTTCCACAGTGTTGGCCATGCCAATTGCTATCCCTAAATCATTTCATCCATCTGCTTTCTCAGTTTCTGCTTCTGGCTATAGAGCATTTCTGGAGAATGTCCCAGAATTGTACAGACCCAGAACACGACAAATCTGAGCCATCTAACCCCAGCTGGGCCCACATTGTTGCTTGGCAGCTTTCTCATTAATCTCTTGTTAACTGCCCAGCTCATTATGTTCCAGACCTTATTTCTAAACACCCCACTTCCATCTTCCCTTCAGAAACTCTCAGCAGCCGGCCTTGCCTTCTACAGAGAGAGATCATAAGAGGGTATTAGATATAAACTTTCCCAACTTTAAAATCTATCTCCCTGTACCTTCCTTCCATCTTGTCATCCTTCTCCTTTAGCTTAGAAAATTGGAGGCTTAGTGACACAAGTAGGCCTTGGGGACTAGAATGCAGGACTGGGACTAGAGTGGCCCACTAGAACAGGTTGACCCCCATCCCTGTGTTCACTCTCACTTCTTCCAGGACCTCACTCCCCTTGCTCCCATTTCCATTCTCCCCTGACTTACTTGTAGGATCTCCAGTCTTTTCTGCTCTTTTTGTTAGCCTATAAACGCACAGAGTTTTTTCCTCTTGAAAAAAATTATAGTTTGATTAATTCTACCAGTTTGATTAATTCTACCGCCTCTTCAAATTGCCATCTTATCTTTGCTTTCATTGCTAGTTTTTAATTAAGATAGTGATAATGATAATAACAGATACTTATCTACTACTTGAAAGTTTGCAAATATTTGATCCGAGGCTTAGCAAGGTTAAGTGATTTGCCCATGGTCACACATCTCATTGTTATTAGAGGCAAGATTTGAGCCCTGATCTGCCCAACTCAAAGACTAAAGAGTTATTTCCTGGAGACATCCTTGACAACTACTTCTTCCAATCCCTGCCTTCTCGTTGTAGACATTCCTGGAGCAAGAGTCCTTGACTCTTCTGCTCTCCTTTTTCATCAGTCTGCTACAAAGAATTCCTTTTCTCAAGAATTCAACCCTAGCTGTTACGTAAATGAGTAATATGTACAACTCCAGCCCTCTAAACCAGGCTGTGTTAACTTTTTGTATGTCCCTTTGGAAGCCCAGTGACACCTGTGGACCCCTTCTCAGAATCATGTTTTGAAATAATTGAAGGAAATGCCAAATCTCGACCAGAAAATAATTATTTTGTTATCTAAATTCACAGATTCCCTGAAATCTATAAACAGGCCCCTTATGAGTCTGTGGGACCCATGTTAAGAATTATTGTGCTATACCTATATTTCTGACTGCCTGCTTGATGTCTTCACCTGGAAGAGATGATGTCTCCGCCTGCCTGTACCTCAAACTCAACATGTCCAAACAAAAACTCATCATCTGTATAGTTAACAAAGCACTAAGCAAAAGTATTGCCATATCCTTTGTTGGGATCATCTTGTATGCCCATCATAAGCTTCTTAAGATACTAAAATTCTTTTCCATATTCAGCAACTTGTACTTTCATTTATTCCAGAAATAAGAGAATTTAAAATTAAATCCAATTAATAAATACATAATATTTGAGTAAGTGACAGTTCTAGATTTTGTATGTGAGGTGAGATAATTTTAGAACCAAACTAAATGATATATATGATAATTTTATGTTTCTAAATTAAGAAAACCATGAAAGAGCACAGAAAAATAAATATTCCAGGGACTTTAATCTCCTCTAAAAGCCTCCTCCCCTCCCCCCTAGGCAGGTGTTTTTTATGACAGAGAAACATTTTCTTGGTGGCATCCATGTTTCTTTTTTGTTTGGGTTTTGTTTTGTTTTTTACCTTTTCACACACACAGTCAGTAAGCATTTATTAAGCACTGGGAAAATAAAGACAAAAGACAGTCTCTGCCCTTGAGAAGTCTAACTGGGTAAACAATATGCAAACAGCTACATACAGACCAGCTAAGTACAAAATAAATGGAAGATAATCAGCAGAGGAAAGGCATTCCCATTAAGGGGGGACAAGGAAAAGCTTCTTGTAGATGGGATTTTGGCTAGGACTTGAAAGAAACCAGGTGGTAGATGAGGAGGAAGAGGATGATAGTCATAGAATACATTACTGAATATGAGTCAGCAAGTCACTGAGCATGCCTGGATTCTGGAGATGGGATATCTTCCTTGAAGAACTATAAAGAGACCACTGTTGATGGATCCTGGAGGGTATGGTGGAGAGGAGGTGGAGTAGAGTGCACGTGGAATGGAAGAGCAGGAAAGGGTCAGGCTTTTCTGTTTGATCTTGGAGGTGATAGAGAGCCACTGGGGGGTGATATGGTGGAAACTGTGCTTTAGGCAGCTGAGTGAAGAGGCTGGAATGAAGAGAGACTTGGGACTAAGAGATCAACTAGCAGTTATTGTAATAGTCCAAGAGTAAGGAGATGAGGGCCTGCACCAGGGCGATGTCAGTGTCAGAGAGAAGGGGCCATGTACAAGAGATGCTACAACTCAGTAAGAGTCGGCAGTAGATGGAAGGGGTGAGAGCGAGTGAGGAGTTGAGGAAGACACTTAGGTTGAAAGCTTTAGTGACTGGGTCAGGGGTGGGGAACCTTCGGCCTTGAGGCCACCTGTGGCCTTCTATATCCTTAGCCTATTGACTAAATCCAAATTTTATAGAACAAATCCTCGATCCACTTCCATATTGTGCAAAATTTGGATTCAGTCAAAAGGCTGCACTTAAGAATGTAGAAGGCCACATGTGGCCTCAAGACCAAAGGTTCCCCACCCCTGGACTGAGATGATGGTGGAGCCTTCAACAGTAATAGTGTGATTCAGAAGGGAGGGAAGTTTGGGGGTAAAGGTAGTAAGTTCAGCTTTGATTGTGTTGAGTTGAAGGTGTCTACAGGACATCCAATTAGATGGTATCCAATAAGCAGTTGGAGATGAGGCCTGAAGGTCAGGGCAAAGGTTAGGCTTGGATGACCAGATCTGAGAATTAAGAGCATAGAGGTGATCGTTGAATTCATGGGAATTGATGCATTCACCAAGTGAAAGCATATATGGGGAGAAGGGAAGAGTTCCCAGGACAGCCCTGGGGGAAACTCACCTTAACTGGGCATGACCTGGATAGAAATCTAGCAAAGAAGATGGGATGGAAGCATCAGACAGGGAGGAGGAGAATCAGGATGAGGTGGTGGCATGGAAACCTAGAAGGAAGATAATCAAGGAGAAAAGCATGACCAACAGTGTCATGGGCTGTAGAGGGGTCAAGAAATATGAGGACTAAACAAAGACTGTTAGATTTGGCAACTGAAATTATTAGACATCTTGGAGAGAGCAGTTTCAGTTGGATGATGATGAAGTCTGAGTCTAGACTGTGGATTTAAAAAGAGTGAGAGGAGAGGAAGTGGAGGCAGCTAGTGGCACCGTGGATAGAGAGTCGGTCCTGGAATCAGGAAGTTGTGAGTTGAAATCCTGCTTCAGTGACCTACTAGCTGTGTGACCCTGGGCAAGTCACTTAATCTGTTTGCCCAGGGTTCTTTTGAGGATCAAATAAGTTAATATTTTTATAAAAAAAAACCAAAACCATTTAGCACAGTCCCTGGTACAGAGAAGGTACAATATAAATGCGTATTCCCTTTCATCTCCTCTCCAGCTCTCCTGAAGGCAGCAACTATAGATACCCTTCTCAAGGAGATTAGTGGAAAAAGGGGCTAGCAGGGATGAATGGACCAAAGGAGGATGGGAGGGACATCGGCGTGTTTGTAGGGTTAGGGTAGCAGCCAGAGAGATTGAAGATAAGCAAGAGGGCATGGATGATGAATGTGGCAATCTGCTGGAGAAGCTGGGATAAAATGGGATCGCCTGTGCAGGTGGAGGGGTTTGCCTTGGCAAGGAGAAGGGCTATCTCATTGTGTAAGATAGAAGTGAAAGGGGGCAGCTAGGTGGCACAGTGATAGAGCACTGGCCCTGGAGCCAGGTGGACCTGAGTTCAAATCTGGCCTCAGAAACATAACACTTGCTGGCTGTGTGACCTTGGGCAAGTCACTTAACCCCAATTGCCCTGCCTTCCCCCCTCAAAAAAAAAAAGAGATGTTAAGTCAGAGATTGTGGCAGAAGGCATCTGAGTGACATGAGGTGAAGCGGGAGCTCATGGTAACATCCTTGTTCCCTCTTTTCCATTTCCAGGGCATTTCTCCTAGTTTGGGCTCTCATCACCTTATGACTAGTGTAATGGCCCCTAATGGTTATCCTAACCTAAGGCCAACCTTCCTTCTCCCCCCATCTTCCCCATTCATCTTGCCTTAGCTTTTAAATTAATCTTTCTAATACACAGCTATGAGCATATATTCTAATCTGAAAACTTCAGCAACTCCTCAATGCTTATAATATAAAGTCTAAACTCATCCTGGTGTGCACAGACTTTCACAGTCTTGTTTTAGTCTCCTGGGCTGAACTTGGTCATTTTTATTTCCCACGCACACACTCTCTGTGCACTTCTGCCTCCACACTTTTGTTCACTGTTTTTGAACAGGGTAGTTACATAATCAGAGCTGTGTTTTAGGGAGATTAATCCAGCTGGGTGGATTGGAAGGGAGACAGCAAAGGCAGAAAGACCAGTTAGGTAGCTATTGCAGTCATCTGGGAAAGAACTAATGACATCCTGAATTAAGGTGGTTGTATTGGGATGGTAGAGGAGGCAGAAGGAAGAACAGTCAAAGTTAACTCCAGGATTTCTAGCCTGGGTGACTTGAAGGATAGCTGTGCTATGAAGTCATACAGTGAGAAAGATAGTAGGTAAGTGCTGGAAATTGTGGGGATACCCATCAATTGGGAAATGACTAACCAAGTCGTGGTGTATGAATATAATAGAATACTTTTGTTCCATAAGAAATGATGAGTAGGCAGACTTCAGAAAAACCTGGAAAGACTTACATGAACTGATACAGAGCAAAGTGAGCAGAACTAGCAGATCATTATACGGAGTAACAGCAACATTGTGCAGTGATCCTCGACAGTTGCAAAAGACTCAAATGCTGTCCACGTCCAGAAAAAGAGCTATGAGGTCTGAATGCAGATTGAAGGGTAGTATTTTTACTTTTTTGTTTCTTGTGGTTTTCCGTTTTGTTCTGATTCTTTCACAGCATGAATAATGTGGAAATATGCTTAACTTGATTGTATATGTATAACCTATGTCAGATTGCTTGCTGTCTTTGGGTAGAGGAAAAGAAGGGAGGGACAGAGAAAAATTTGGAACTCAAAATCTTACAAAAACTAGCTTTACGTGTAATTGGAAAAAATAAAAGGTCTGCAAAGCAAATATCTCACTTGATCCTCTAAACAACCTCAGAAAGTAGGTGGTATTATTATCCTCATTTCATATTTGAGGAAACTGGGGCTCAGATGGGTTGAGTGATTTGCCTATGATTGTACCACTAATAAGTACAAGAGGTGCTATTCAAACCCGCTTTGATCCTCTTTTCACTGAACCCTCATACTTCTTGATTCAAATGACTGCTCTGGAATTTCACCAGCTGAATAAATCATACAATAGAATATATAACATAAAACTGAAGCAAAGGAAGTTGTTGTGATTAACCAGAAACAAGAGGAGAGGACCAAGGGCAGAACCTCAGGGAATCGCCGCACTGGGACGGTGGGAAATGGACACAGTAGAGGAGAATGGGGAATAAATGGGGAGGTTAGTCCTACAGAGGGGGTGGGATGAGGGTGGGGGTGTCTTTGAAGTCAAGTAAAAAGATAACTTCCAGAAAGTGGGAGGTGTTAGGAGGTGAGGGTGGGCATGGGGGAGGTTTCCCAGTGTTAGATGCATCCAAGAGCTGAATCAGAATGGAGTCAAGACCTTTGGATTTGGTGGTGGTGGAGGACGTGGGTTTCAGTGGAAGGGCAGAGGTAGAAGCCAGCTTGTAAGAGGTTGGAGAGGCAGGGAACCTAGATTTTTAGGCAGTTTGTCAGTTAAAAGGAGGAGGGGCAGTAGACCAAAGGAATAGCAGGATAAAGCAAAGGCTTGAGAAATGTCAGCATGTTTGTAGATAGAAGGGAAGGAGTAAGTGGAAGAGAAAATACTGAAGAAACATGAAAGGGTAATTTTAGACATGCTTTAACTGTATACCTTGAATGCTGTTGATCTCCCCACATCCTACTATATCATCCTAAAAACCACCCATCTCCTCCCCGGACCCATGTTATCATTCATCTGTTCTCCCCTCTTTTTCTAGCAGTACAGGACCTGAGGCTTAGTCCTGGGTAGAATGGAGCTGGGGCCAAAGCCACAGATTAGTTTCTGGTCCCAGTGCCATATCCTACCCTCTCTATGCTTTGATGCTGCAGCCCTCTGGGAATAAAGGAAAGGCTAGGTCCTGTTTCCCCTTTACTGTGTCCTAGAGGATGGACCCTGTGGTCTCTGCTCTAAGGCTGGGAGCTCCATCCTCACCTGCCATGTTCCTGCTGTCTCCAGGTCCCAGATTGTGCCCAGCAACAGAGAGCCCTCGCTGAAGAAACAAAGATGGAGATGACATCCCTGAGCACAGGCCTGGAGTCACCACCTGCTCTGCCATGCAGCAGCGACTCCTCACTGGGGACCCAGCCTGGATCTCTGCACCCTGAGTCCCTGCTTCCTTTCCATGATCTCCAACCAGGTACTCAATCCTCTGCCTCCCCATTCCTGTTGAGCTACTGTGACCACATGGGGCTTCCATTTTCTACCCATTTCTCTTCTCCTAGCCTCCTATTGTTAGTTGTTACTGTTTTCAAAGATTCACTGTAGGTAAAAAACAGTACTGGGTTCTGTAAGCTATTTGCCTACTGAATGAAGTCCTGCTCTCTGGGACAGATCTTCAGGGTCCTTCACCTGCTTCTCCTCACCTCACACTCCATAATTCCACCCACAAGCCCAGCCAACTCCTCTACTTAAAAAGCTTCAGTGGTTCCCCACAGAATCTAGCATAAAAGGCAAACTCCTCTGTTTTGACATCTACAGCCTTTACTATCTGACTCTAACCCATCTTTCTGGATTGATTTTACAGTGAATCTCTCCTGGTCCTGTCTCCCGGCACCAGCACTCAATGTGCATTCCAGCCAAGCCCACTTCCTTGCTTTCCCTTCCACATTCTTGTCTCTCCTGTCTCTGAGCCTCTGTCCCGTGCTGAGGCCGAGAAAGCTTACCCTCCTTTCCACTGCTCCCAGAATTTCTCACTCCCTCCTGTGGTTCTGCTCCATTGTCACCTTTTATAAGTTGTCTTTCCTGACTCCCACAGTTGTTGGTGCTTCCCTGATCATTCCAGAATCACATTGTGTTTAATTTGAATGTCCTCTGTATTTACTTCCATGTACCCATTGCTTCTTCTCAAGAGAATGTTAGCTATTCCAGGACAGTACCTGGCACAGTGGGTACTTCACAAATATTTTGTGAGCTACCTGTATTGCTCCTTTCTGACCCCTGTGCTTGCCCCTCCCTGGGCACTCTTGTCATAGGCATCCCTTTGCCTACTCACCAATTCACAACCCTCTCTTTCAATGAGTGAAAAAGTATTATATTAAGTGCTTACAGTGTGGAGAGCACTGTGCTGAGCATCATGGATGTGAACAGAAAAACCAGACAGCCACTGTTCTCAAGGAGCTCCCATTCAGATGGGGTGACATCACAGCTGCTGGCCAGCTGGGAAGACTAGGTGGTTTGTTTTTGTTTTTGCTTTTTGGAGGCGTGAATGCATGGCAATTGGGGTTGAGTGACTTGCCCAAGGTCACACAGCTAGGAAAGTGTTAAATGTCTGAGTCTTTGATTTGAACTCAGGTCCTCCTGACTCCAGGTCCAGTGCTCTATTCAACTCAATAGTTCTTAAGGTGCTTTTCTTCAGAGTCTTCTCCAAAAGTTCTCTCCTCTAAGAAATATTGCCTGATTCTATGTCCCTAGCCCCAAACACTCTTTAACAAACACAAAACTCATTTGTACTAATTGGTTTGACTACACCTGTATGTGTTTTTCAAATCTCCTGGCAGGTGGTTTGTTGGGAGAGTGTTTCCAAAAAGCCGAATTCAGCTTGGCCTTTTCAGCAGCAGATGTTGGTGAAGCACCCAAATAGAAATGAGTCATTTTCACAGCTGAGCCAGTTGTGCAGAGAGAGAGGCAGGTCAAGGCAGGAGATAGATAGATAGATACACACAGAATTTTCTATGCAGTTGAAACCAAGAATGGGTGAGTTTTTTAAAGGATATAACATAAAGGGAAAAGAACAAAGGGCCAGATCAGAGATGTAGGTAGGCCCCACTCTGAGAAAGAGAAAGAAAAGCCACCAAAGGAGATGGAGAAATAGGAGGAGAACCAGAAAAGTCACATTGTAAAGGCAAGAGTTTCTTATCATCTGAGAACCTCAGGGTTACAAGGGATTTCAGAGACCCATGCCTGGGTAGGAATCTCTACTACAACAGCCCTGTTGAAACAGTCGTCCATTCTCTGCTTAAAATCCTCTAGTGATAGAGAACCTCTTACCTCCTGAGAGACCCCATCACACTTTTCTATGATTTAATTGTTCCTTCAGCTGAACCAAACTACTTCTCCACACCTTATACCCCACTGCTTGTTTTTCTGCCTGGTAGAACGAGTAAAACAAGCTTTTTCCCCAGGACTGCCCTTCAGACACTTGAAGATAACTGGAAAGCATGCCATACACGTATATAGAAAGTAGCTATTAAAGGGAATAAGAGCTAGGAAAGACTTAAGAAAAATGTGGTACCATCTTCAAATATTTGCAGAAGATGTGGAAGAATGACTAGTTTTTTAGTTTTGTTTAATTTTTTTTTCAATTAACAAAAATCTATTTTTTCTCCCTTCTGTCATTTCTCCCACCTCCTCCCCACTTTGGAAAAAAAAGGAAAACATAAGCAAAACCCATGTAACAAATATGTGTAATCAAGCAAAACAAAGTCCCACGCTGGCCATGGCTAGTATACACGTCTGCATCTTACATCCATCGTCTCTCTCAGTAACTATTTTGCTTGGCCTTAGAGGTCAGAACTAGAAGCAGTAAGTGGAAGTCATGGAGATGCTGATTTAAGCTGAGTGTAAGGAAACACATCCCAGCCACTAGAAGCATCCGAAAGTGAACTAGGTTATATGAAGAGGTTGAGTGTCCTCCTTCAGGGGAGGTTTTTCAGTAGAGGCAGGATGATCATTTGTGAATAGTACAGGAGTTCCTACTCCAATAACAATTGGACTAAATGGCTTCCAAGATCCCTTTCTCCTCTTAGATTTTGTGCTCTTCATAACTGTAGACAATCAGTTATTCTCCAAAGACAAAATCCGGGAAGAGGGACAGTAATAACACCCCTGGCCTTAGCACATGGACATGCCGAATAAAATATAAACTAGAGTTGTTGGCCCAAGATGATAAGTACTGTCTTGTAAGTATCCCTGAGGCTTAATTTGATATAATTCTTTTGGGAATCTGGAAATAGAATTGTATCCATTATTCTCCTATTCCACTGAGTAGGATTGTATATCGCAAAGGTAAAATTCATGGGAAGAAATCTTTGAACCATGGAATAGAAGTGTGATGGTGAATATTTGGGTAAGTATCAGTGGAGGCAGATGGAAATCAAATGTGAAAGTGCCCTGCAGACCACCTGGCCACAAGGAGGAGATGGACAGTGAGTTCCAGAAGTATTTCACAAAGCTGATGGGGGATGATAAAGTAATGGGGGGGGGACTTCAGCTATCTGGATATCTACTGGAACACTGTTAAAAGAGGAACAGCCTCTACATTCTCAACTTGCTGTAATGAGAATGTCATTCTTCAGAAGGCAGAAGAAATGGTAAGGGGAATTGCTTCTGAGCAATAAGGAAAGAGTGGGTCACCAAGATAGAGCCACGATAGTGCCTTCTGGAGAAAATGACCGCTCCATCGTAGATTTCATGATAGAGAAGGAAAAGAAAGATGAGTCTGATCTACTCATCCCTAAGATTTGGTGGGAGAAGAGCATATTTCAAAGATTCCAATGAGAGTATAGTTAAGATCCCATAGCTCAAAATTCTACAGGGAGAGCTGGCTTGAGAGAATGCCATGGTCTAAAGAAACACATTCTTATACACAAACTGTTTTGATGGGGAAGAAGAAAAGGAGCCTACAAACGAGACCAATATGGATACACAGGGAACTTGTTGACTTAGATTTTTTTTAACTAACATAAATTTTAAAAATATCCATATAGGAGTTGGAAGCAGTAGCCAAGAATGAACCCCAAAGAGTAGCACAAGCGTATAAGAACTGTGTCAGGGTCACTGATGCTTAGAATAAACTACAGTTGGCAAAGAATGCTAACACCGATGAGCAGGGCTCCTTTAGTCACATTGGGGGACAGAGGAAGAATGAGGGAAGGACCATGTTACTTGAGATAGATGATACAAAAAGACAGAAAAGGAAAATTCTCCATTTTTCCTTTTCCTGTTTTCTCCGTTAAGAAGTATAATCTTCAAACAGGATTAAGAGATAGGCATTGGACCTGTGGTTTTATCCGTATAGAGTCCCCCAAGATGAGGAAGCTCCTTCTAACAATGCAGGTTGACCCCTTCTCTGCAACTTGCAGTCTTAGAAAGTTGCCTAAAACACTGAGCTCAGTGACTTGCCCAGAATCATGCATTCAGTATGTGTTAAGGTAGGACTTGAACCCAAATCTTGGCTCCAAGATAAGTGTATTAGCAAGCACCTTAGTACACCCAGGATGACCTGCTAGCACAGGTTCTTTGATCTGCTTTTCTAAAAGGGTTAATGATCTTATTTTAATTAACAGAGAGTTAAGTATAGATAAGTAGAAAGAAGTGAGTATCCAAGAAAGAATCCAATAGACAGGGCTTCGATTGTCTAGACCAGTGGTTCTCAACCTTCCTAATGCTGCGACCCTTTAATACTTGATCCTTTAATACACATATGTAGGCATATCTGCACATGGGAGGACCCACCTGGGGACTGATAGAAGAGTGGTGTCTCGGTTCCTAAGACCATTGGAAATATGTCTTTTCTGATGGTCTTAGGCGACCCCTGTGACTCCTGTGAAAGGGTTGCTTTATCTCCCCAAGGGGTCATGACCCACATATTGAGAACCACTGGTCTAGACAGAATAATATAATCACCAACATACATCAGCAGACTGAGAGCAACAATATCCGAGTAGTTGAGGGGGCTCTTAACAAATGGCTGCTCAGAATCCCGTCCAGGGAATCAAAGGGTCCTTATCATGAGCAAGCCCCCAAACTAAAATACCACTTCCCAGTATATATAGTTTTCAACTAATAGACTTAGAGCCAGAAGGCACGACAACCCTCCTCCCTCAGTGCCTAATTAGCTTAGTACCAAAAGGTGTGAAAGCCTTCCTACAAGCAAGCCTCCCTGTAAGCAAGCTTCCCTTTAGGCCACTTCCTCCCCCAGTGGGCTTTATGTGACTCAGGATGTATCACAGCTGTGAAAGCAGCAGGACATCCATGATTGACATGTGGTCACATAGGCCTATTAATGGATAGGGAGCTTCCTATTCCATTAACATTACAACAAGCTCTATACAACAATATGCTGCCTAGAATAAAACTGGTTAACAAGGAATTGAAACCAAAGATAAGTGAAGAAATGGTAAGAAAACACCTAGATATCTTTAGCAAGTTCAGGTCAAAAGGCCCAGACAAATTATATTGGAGTCTTTGATTTGCATATGTGATTGCTGTGCATTTTCAGTGAACTTTGAAAAGTTTTGGAGAGTCAGACACAGTTCTATATACCTGCAATCCCAGCTTCTGTGACTAGAGGATCTCTTGAGCTCAAGAATTCAGAGCTGCAGTGAGCTAATCTAATTGGGTATCTATACTAAGTTTGGCATTCATGTAGTGAGCCTCTAAGATTTTTTTTTTTGGCTTTTTGGAGAGGGGAAGGCAGGGTAATTGGGGTTAGGTGACTTGCCCAAGGTCACACAGCTAGTAAGTGTTAAATATGTTAAGTGTCTGAGGCCAGATTTGAGTGTTCTCTATTCATTGCACCACCTAGCTACCCCAGATTAATTTTTCTTTTGAAAAAGATTCTTTGTTAAACGGGATGACTCTCTGGGAGAAACACATGATACAGGGGAAAATTTAGGCGCTGTGAAAACAAAAATATCGATAAAAATTTTGAAAGCTAAACAGAGGAGTTCATATTTCCTCCTAGAGGCAACAGTGAGCCAGTGGCGTTGAGTAGGAGGGTGACGGTCCAATCTACACTTAGAGAAAAGTAATTTGGCAGAAAATGAGGGACGGGCTGGGATAGGGGGAGACCAGCGGTGAGGCTGCTGCAGTGACCCAGGCAGGAGATGGTGAGAGGCTGGATGGAGGTGGTAGATGCATGAAAAAGAGAAGGGCTCAGATGTGTGGTGGAGGTAGAAACGGAAATATTCAGCAGTCGGTTGGGTATGGGGGATGAAGGAGAGGGGAGGATCTAGAATGATTACAGACTTGGGAGCCTAGAAGGACGGTAGGTGTCTTTGAGAGAAATAAAGACATTTTGGAAGAGAGGGCAGATCTAGGATCAGATTCACCAACCAGCCTTCTGACTTCAAACTGAGCTCCTTTTCACTGAGCATTCATTCACACATGTGGAAGGATTAGCTGCTGGTAAATAATAGAGCTGAGGAAGATGTGAGAAAGTATGCATGTTGAGTGTCTCATAAAGGAGTTATTAATAAAGAAATGTAGGAGTAGGGAGCCTTTGAAGATTTAATAATGAGAGTTTAGACATAATTTGAACCCACCTCCCTGGGTCACTGGAGTCTAACTGAGCCCTCCTTCTTGGGCTCTCCTCCTCAGGTTCCCTCTGCCTTCTCTGCATACAACCTCTCCCCTGACTCAGGTATTTTATTTACTCCTTTTTGCTACCACTCTGCTCCTCCCTTTCCCTCATCCATGCTAAATTCTCTTCTGAAATAGTAAATCAAAATTGTCTTAGCATGACCGGAATAGGTAGGACTGTAAGTTAAGTCCATGAATCTGAAGTAATCCAGCTCTGCTCATTCCAGGGACTTCCTCCAGTAGCCCTTTTGGGCATGGGAGCCAAAGGATACATGGTGAAGCTGAGCCAGAGTGGGCCAGGATGGGGAACAAGGAAGTTTGGGGCACTGGATAAGCATTTTTTTAAGTGTATTCAGAGTATTGAAGGGAGTTTCATCTTCTAGGTAACATTTCCATTTTGTCACCTTTACTCCAACTTGTCATATTCTCTAAAGCCCTTCCCATCCACATCCCAGTCACTCCCTACTCCCGTTGTCCTCACATTTCCCAGGAATTCATTTCCCCCATTCTCACACCCACACATCTGTTACCCTTTTTCTTTTCATCTCCTCTTCTATACTTCTCATGTTCTTCTGCTTACCTACCATTCCCATCCTGTGAATTCTCCTATGGGCTCCCTCTACCCTCTGTGACCACCACCCTTTCCATCCTGTTTTCCATGCCCCACATTCTTCCCTAGTCACAAGAGTGCCATTTAGACCTTTGAACACATTGATTTCCCATGGGATCATCCTTTTCCTTCCCTACTAGTTTCCTTTCTTGCTTGATAAATAGGAGGTAATATTTCTATTTTCATTCATTGTTTCAGATTGTGACACCAGCACTGAGTTCAAGTTGTTGACAGTTAAAGAAGAAATTTTTGAAGAGGAGGACTCACAGGTGGTGATATTAGAAAGACTCATAGGGGATGTTCCCCAAGGACCTGAATTTGGAGAAGGGTGTGACCATGAGGAAGGGTTGGAGCAACCCTGGGGAATTCCAGAAGGAGATGGGCTAATAAAATCACTTTCTCAGGAGAGGAATTTCAGACCAGTGACAATGGTCCATAAGAGTTCTCCAGGGGAGATCGACCAAGAATGTTATGAGTTTGGCAGAAGCTTTAGTCTGAGTTCAGACCCTGTTATGTATCAAAGAATTTCATCTGGAGAGTGGTCTCATCAGCTTGAAAACTGTGACCAAAGCTTTAAACAGAATTCGGATTTAATTAACCACCCATCCATCCATGTATCTGAAACACCATGTCAGTTTAATGAATATGGGAAAATCTTCAGTCAGAGCCCAACCCTTAATGAACATCTGGGAGTGCAGGCTGAGGAGAAACCCTATGAGTGCAACGAGTGTGGGAAGTCTTTCAGGGGAAGCTCAGATCTTATTCGACATCAAAGTGTTCATACTGGAGAGAAGCCCTACGTATGTAATGAGTGTGGGAAAGCCTTCAGCCAGAATGCAATCCTGAAAAAGCATCAGCGATCCCATGTTAGTGAAAAACCCTACGAATGTAATGAATGTGGGAAAACCTTCAGTGTACGCTCCAACCTCACTCGACATCAGATAAATCACACTGGAGAGAAGCCCTACATATGTAATGAATGTGGGAAAGCTTTCAACCAGAACTCAAGCCTTAAGAAGCATCAAAGAATTCACAACAATGAAAAACCCTATATATGCAATGAATGTGGGAAGGCTTTTCGGCGGAGTTCAAACCTTATTCAACATGAGAGAATTCATTCTGGAGAGAAGCCCTATGGATGTCATGAATGTGGGAAAGCCTTTAGGAGAAGCTCAAACCTAATCAAACATCATCGGATTCACACAGGAGAGAAGCCTTTTGAGTGCCATGAATGTGGCAAAGCCTTCAGCCAGAGTGCACACCTAAGGAAACATCAGAGAGTTCATACTGGAGAGAAACCCTATCAGTGTAATGAATGTGGGAAACCTTTCAGTCGAATCTCCAACCTCATAAAACATCATAGAGTTCATACTGGAGAGAAACCCTATAAGTGTAATGATTGTGGAAAAGCTTTCAGTCAGAGTTCAAGCCTCATTCAGCATCGGAGGATTCATACAGGAGAAAAACCACACAAATGCAATGAGTGTGGCAAAGCCTTTAGTTACAGCTCAGTCCTTAGGAAACATCAAATAATCCACACAGGAGAGAAACCCTATGAATGTAATGTGTGTGGCAAAGCCTTCAGCCATAGCTCAGCTCTAATTCAGCATCAGGGAATCCATACCGGAGATAAACCCTATGAATGCAATGAATGTGGAAAAACCTTTGGTCGGAGTTCCAACCTCATTCTTCATCAGCGAGTTCATACAGGTGAGAAACCCTATGAATGTAACGAATGTGGTAAGACCTTCAGCCAAAGTTCAACCCTAATTCAGCATCAAAGGATTCATAATGGATTAAAGCCCCATGAATGTAACGAATGTGGCAAAGCCTTCAATCGAAGCTCAAATCTCATCCACCATCAGAAGATCCACACTGGAGAGAAACCTTATACGTGTACCGAATGTGGCAAAGCCTTCAGCCAAAGTTCACACCTTATTCAGCATCAGATTATCCACACTGGCGAGAGACCCTATAAATGTAACGAATGTGGGAAATCCTTCAGTCAGCGCTCAGTCCTGATCCAACACCAGAGAATTCACAGTGGAGTGAAACCCTATCAATGCAGCGACTGTGGGAAAGGCTTCACTCAGCGCTCAAAACTCCTTAAGCATCAAATAATTCATACCAGGGTGTAATCTGTTGACTGTAATGGGCATGTAAAATACTTAATAACCAGGGAATCTAGATTGGTTCTCTTTTCTGATTTTCCTATCTTTTTCTCTGTCAGTGGCACCACTGTACCCACCCACCCCCCATCATCCAGGCTCAAAACCCTGGAGTTATTATTAACTTATCCCCCTCCTTTATCCCTCTAGAGCTAATTAGTCATTAAGTCCTGTTGATTCTTTCTTTGACGTGTCTAATGACATGTCTCCTTTATTTCTATTCTGCCACCAACCAAGCCCTTTTCTGGTGTGCAGTATTACCTCTAACGTTTTTATGTTGTGAGCAGACAACCATGCTATGTGGGCAACAGATGATGAAATGGAATATATAAAGAGCTTACTATTGTAATGAAATAAAACCTACCAAAATTTAATCTGACATATTTAATGATATACATTATTATTATTATTATTGTTATTATTCTGCATGGTAACTAGACATAAGCATTTATACATGGATGTAATTAGTATTACTTTTACTCAACTAAACCAAGTTTTTACAGTTTTCTTCTTGTTTTGTTCATTCTTTAACATTTTTTAATATTATCGATTTTCCCTTATGACACATACTGCTTAATCGGCATCTCACATACATTAAAAGAAAAAGTTCGCTTTTCGATGCTGTTCACAACCAGCAGGAAGTCTCTTAACTTCCCAAGGCCTGTAATTATGACCTCTCGAGCTTGTCCATAGGCAGCATGTTTAAATTCTCCCATCTTCCTTTAGTCATGTTAACTCCAAATAAGAAGTCATTTTAAGGCAGCAAAGGCCCCGGAATTCCAGGTTTTAGTTGGGGAACCTGGGTCAGGAGCCACTCTAGAACCTCCCTTCTCTGCCTAGGTGAACACCTAGTCGTTCATGTGCCTAATGAAGCACAGGGCATAGTGAAAATTACCTGTGTCTTTAAGATCCTGGGTCCAGTGGAAGAAAAAGGTAGACCTGTATTCAAGCAAGATAGTTCTTTCTCCTTTCCACCCCTACCCTTGATAACTTCCAGGAGTCACTGCTAAGCCAGGCTCTAGATCATCCTGTGACTCAAGTAGAGAGTAAAGTTCATGCCTTATAACTATCATCCCTTCCCCTTTCCCACCTAAGACATCTTGATCAGAACCAAACTAAGAATTTTTTCACCTGAGGTAGAACATTTAGATAGCTTTAATGACCTCAGGTCATTACACTAAGAGCTTCATTTCCTTCCCCCTCACCCAGGAGGTGAGAGGAAGACATAGAGACCACGGGGTGGTTTCAGTGGTAGAGAAGCAAGGAAGCTGCCCGAGCTTCCATCCTCTCTGTGGCCTCCTGAGGTCAAATCAGCCCTTGCCCTGTGGTCATTACAGCTCTGACCCTAAAAGTGCTTCAGGAGGTACATTTGTTCTCAAGCCTAGTGATTGATCCTTTAAAGGAGACAGAATTTGCATTATTTTACAGCTGAGAAGATGAAGATTTGGATATCCTTGGGTGAGGGAGCATTCTGATATTCACATTCTATGTTGGGGTGGTGAGAAGAGGGTGTAAAATCAGTGGCTGTGGGCAGTGGGGTTAAGGTTTGACAGTAGCACCCAGTCTCTGACCTCCACCAGCACACATCCACATCAGTTTTGCCACAATGTAAGAGAGGTGACCTCTTATTCTCAGGTGATAGGAAAGACCTTGGTTTAAAAAGGAGAAGTTATCAAGAGTTACATATGTAGTCTAATACTGAAGCCAAGTAGCTGCCTTGTGAG
Organism: Pseudocheirus occidentalis; assembly: GCA_028646575.1. NCBI lineage: Eukaryota > Metazoa > Chordata > Mammalia > Diprotodontia > Pseudocheiridae > Pseudocheirus > Pseudocheirus occidentalis. The sequence continues at coordinate 63,808,075 of CM053594.1, forward strand.
GTAGTGAGTTTCCTTTCACTGGGGATGTTCAAAGAGACTGGGCCTGGAGTACTGTTATACTGGAGTACTCCTACCCTGATAGCTTGGGTCCTTTGCCTTGATTGGCCTTTGTTTCCTCATGTACAAAAATGTGTTTGGACCAGGTAGCTCCAAGATCTCATCCAGTTCTGTCATTCTATATTCTGAATTGTGGCAATTGCTAGAGGATCATACAATGTAGCATCCCTAGCCTCTGGGTAGGGATGAGCTAATTTTTCTTGCCCTTCAAAGTCTTGAATGCCTGATGCATTTTGTCTGGGGGCAAATCCCTGAGGGGAGCATTCTGGTAAACTGCTGAGAAAGGGTGGGGGTGGAAAGAGCCCAAAGAATCACAGTACAGCAAAAACAGAAAGTAATCCCAGAGACAGGCTGGTGCCAATGCATCATTGCCATAGTCAAAAACTGCAGCCCTAGCCCGCCCTCAAGGTCACGCAGCTCGTCAGTAGGAGAGCACAAGGCACAAGGTTAAATCCAGGCCTTCTGACTCTAGGTCCAAAGTAGTTTTCATTGCATCACACCAAGCAAAACCTTCATTTAATATGCCTCTAAGAGCCCTCATGGGTAAGAGCTGCTTCCTTCATCCTTGTTCCAACCATCCCTTGGTGATCATTTTAGCCATTTGGGGTCAGGATTGAGAATATTAGGTATCAGATGAGAACGGGGCCTTAAACTGCATCCTGTAATATATGTCCACATAAGTGGACAACTTATCTTCTTATTGAATGAATAAACTATTTAGTAGTTTGTAAAGAAATGTCTTTGCTGTTTATGGCGAGGGCTGCTGTTTTGATGTTTAACCATCCATCACTTAGTTCTGTTCCTTTGGTGCAGCAAAAAAAAAAAATTCACTGTAAAGAATGGACATGTTTTTCACATTACTACAGATTCTCAAAGTTGGAAGGGACCTCAGATACCTTCTGGTTCAAACAGCACCTTTTGCATCCACCCATCTTTAGAACACAGATGACATAACATTGAAGAAATCCAGGTCAGATAAAAAAAAGAAAAAATACTCTTGTCAGACTAAGAATGAACAAACTGGGCTTTTTCTCTTATCTTGGAATTAACTTGAGGTTGGAGCTGGTAGAATTCCTGTGCACTTAGGAAAAAGTGCTTCAGAATACATCGTAATATCAGTGAAATTTGACAGAAATTATTCTGAATACTAACTAGTGTAACTAACTTAGTGTAATACTAACTAGTGACAAATAGAAGTGCAGTTCTAAAAGCAGAGATTATTGCTTCTGGGCCTTTCTGGCTCCAATCAAATGAAAAGGCACAGAATGGATTTTTAAAAATAGAATTACTCAGTCTGAATTGAGTGGATACTAGAGCCCCAGCCAGACCCAGACAGGAATGAGAGTGAGAGTGTCAAAGGCTCTTAGAACTTGAGCACATCTAGAAAGCCAGTGAGCTCCAAGAGAGAATAAACGTGTTTGAAGTGCTGACAAGTAGAAGGGGAATTAGATTTGTTCTTCTTGGTTGTAGAGGGCAGACCTAGCAATTAGGGGTTGTTGATTGATTTCAGCGTGAGCATGGGAAAAAAACCTCCCCCAGCTTAAAGCTCTAAGAAGTGAGTAAGTGGCTTCTGGGAGCATCAGGACTGCTTACCAGATAGATTGAGGCAGAGGCTAAGATGACTCTTAGGGATGGCAGAGATGAGGGGGATGTGCAGTTCTTATTCAGATACAGGTTGGACTAAAGGACCTGGAGGTCCCTCTCTACATGGTGGTTTTAAAACTTGTGAAGTTTTGTTTCTTTGAATTAAAAGAAACAGTTTGAATTAAAACTGTGGTAATGATGAACTTTCTGGGGGGGCTACTGGTTGGCTGATCTCAGGAGTCTCTTCCTTTGTAGAGCCATTGCTCTTCCAAAGCTTTACCTCTTGACACCTGCCTTCACAGTGAAGAGCCTCCTATGGCCTCCTCCCACAAGATATGGTGAGCAACCACTAATAAAACCTAGACACAATACTTCTCTGGTCATCAGCAACCACAAGCCCTGACACTGGCTTCTTCCCCTTCTTGAAGGATTGGGGAACTGAAGAAGCCTTACCGCACATGAGCCTTTTAAGGTCTCCCCCTGATGTGGTTACCCATAAGGAGGGTTAGGGTTGCTCTGTAGACCCCCAAAATACCAACATGCCAGGTCCTGCTGAAAGAATTCAACTCAAGTCTTCTCTCAGCCAAAGAAAAGTAAAGTTTATTAAAAGTTCACCATATTGAATAGACTCTTAAGGAGCCTAAGTGTCATTGGGCAAGCGGACCAGAGCAAGTCTGACACAGAGTAAGTCTGTGCTCTCACACCACATGGAAGGGAGATGGGATTCTTATATACAGAGGACTCTAGGGGTCATCTAGAGGAGGAGTTTGGGGAGGGTCTTCAGGAGGAGTCAATGAGGTCAGACTCCAGTAATGAGCTGGGGGAGGGTCTTCAGGAGGAGTTAATGAGGTCAATGAATGAGTGGATTGATATTTTGATAGGCTCAAGGGTGGGAAGTAGATGGACAATGGAGGGCCAGCCTAGTAACAGGTTTGGGCCCAGCCACAATGAAATACTTATGGCTGCTGCAAATGTCTCATCAAGTGGGAAGATTTAATCAGACTTTAAGGGGTTTCCCAGAGCCTGTACCTCATCACCCCCACATCTTCATTTCCCTGAATTAGACGCCCTGAGACCAGAAACCAAAGAAGAAACAGGGATACAATCTAGAACTTGGGGGCCTACCATGAGATTCTGATGGAGAGAGGCCCCCATGAAGTAGGGGGCCTACCCCCAACTCCTTTCTGGTCTTGGCACTGGTTGACTCCATGCAAAAGCTGCCTGGAATTCTAGGTACTCTTTGGTGGGTACCAAAGAGAGGATATAGGCCTGTCAGCTCTACATAAATCACCCCATCCTCTGATGTCAAAGAGACCTGAATGGGGTGTTATCCCATTGGCCAGAACATTCTCTGAAATTCTGATCCAGTGTGAGAAGGCACCATGCTTCCTTCCATTTAATTACACTGATTACTATATACAGGATACACACAGCCCTGTGATTGGTAATGGGGATGCAAAGATGAAAGCAAATGTCTCCCACCCCATAGGAGCTTAAATATAATGGGGTGGGGGTGGGGGAACAGGGGAAAAGTGTAGTATTACACTTAACAAAAATTTCATATAAGATAAATGAATCCAGAAATGGTTAAAGGGAACAGAACTGATTGAACAAACCCCAACAGTAGTCACTGGCTCAATATCAGCTTGAAGGGAGATCTTTAGGATAATATCTCAGGTATCTATCCTTGGCCCCTCACTGTTAAACATTTTTACCTGTGACTTGGATATAAACACATAGATGTCATTCTTTTCAAGTTTGCATCTGAAAAAAAAACTGAGAAGGGTGATTAATGTGTCAGGATTTCCTAAAATTTCAGATTATAATGATGGGGCAAAGCTAAAAAGATAAAATTTAATAGAAATAAATAGGTTGGAAAAATTCAATGACATACACATGAAGAATAACTAGATGATACTTTGTCTGAAAAAGATCTCGGAATTTTAGTGAAACGACTTGATAGGAATGGCCCCCCAAACTAAAACCAACAGTCTGAGTATCTGTTCAGAGGCAAGACTTTCAGAAGCAGTGAGATGGCAGGCCCACTAGTCTGCCGCATCTGGTCTATTGAGTTTGCTTCTGGAGGACACATTTTGGTGTATCATTCTGTTTAAATAATTTGCTCATTTCAAGCCTACAGGACAATATAATAGCCACGAAATGAATGAATGAAAACTTATATATTAAGTGCTCACTATTTATAAGGCGCTGTGCTAAGGCCTGGGAATACAAACAGAGGTGAGACAGTCTCCTCACACCCACCCCAAGGAGTTCACCTTTTAATAGGAGAGACAACACACATTTAAAGGTCTTATCTGCAAGTCATACAGAAGCGTCCTATGTTCCTTAGGTTGCAGCAGCAAAACAGATCATCCTTAATGTTGTTTTCCATGGACAGGATATGACTGGATAAAAATCCACCCAGTGGGTAAAATCACAATATCAATTTGACAATGCCAAGGACTTTGTTGCCAAGAATTTGTTTTTCTGAGCCCTCAGTAACTGTGTTTACAGCACTTGCAGGAATAGTTTCTGGGCCACATCTCCGAAGGACTTGCTTCTCTGGATGACGGCTGTGCGAGCTGGTCTGGAAGCAGAACCAAGGTCTGGAGAGGGCTTCTGGTCCCAGGGCACCTGCCCATCAGTGACAACTGGTCAGCAGTTGGTGGTGGCAATCATGAGGAAAACGGTCCCCCTTTTTGCAATGACGTACCCACCTCGCCACCAGTGATGGCTATGGCCAGGGCTAGAAACAGGACCAGTGGTCTGGAGGGTGCTGCTATTCCCAAAGCTCTTCAGTTAGGGGTCCTGGGCAGACCATCAGGATCTAATGGAAAGTAATGATTATGATCTGACTTGCCTGGGACAAACTGCCCTCCACTTCTGCCTTCCTGTTCAGCTTTAGACAGTTGATTTTAGACAAGTCTTAAGTTTAGTCACAATTATTTGAAGCCCACAGTCAGGAATATTCCTAACATCCAGGCAAAGGTGGATCTCTCTAACTTCGTATATTTCTAAGTGAACTCTAGAAATAGGATTTTTTAGTTGCAGCAAAAACGGATTTACTAGAAACATTTGGGTAAGAGAATGATGGATTATATTATGGTATTAGGGGATAGACAGGTATCAGGCAGAGAGGTTGGGGAAAGAGCTGATCTTTTCTCAGGACTTCTGTCAGCCTGGGTTAGAGAACCCCAAATCCTCCTCCTATCTCCTTCCTTGCCACAGTTCAGTCTTACCTTTGCTTCTTAGGATTGTGTTGCAATGCCATGCTTGATCCAACCCATCAAATCAATCTCTTCTCAACTGCTTTATATCATATAGACAACCTCTTGGGTATGGCCATGTTTCCTCATCCTGTCAAAACACAATGGTTGTGTAGTATCATTCCAGTAGGAAGGACTTTTCACTTAATATCTGTAATTGAAATAGATAGATTGATTGATCTATCATATAATTTATTATAATATAATATAATTTAAATTATATTATCATATAATTTAACTTGAATAGGGTAGAATTAGGTAAATCAGTTACCCCATCCTTACATTATCAAGGATATTGACATACCAAATAGCGCCAACGATGAAGAGATTGGTGAGAGGTGTCCAAATCCAATTTCAGTTCCATGGGAGGAAGGATTATAATATTAGGGATGTTTCATCTAGCAAAGAGAAACTTTGTGGAGATAAGGAATGAAGATGAATATTTGAAGGGCTATGATATGGAAAAGGGATTGATTGTCTCTCCATTGGTTATGTTGATTATACGGCTTGGACTTAGGTGAGGATGAGGACCAATTGTGAATGACTGTAGTAGGGGATGCCAAGAGGAACTCCTGATCTGCCAGACAGGGTCATTTTATTTTTATTTTTTTAAATTAATTATCTGTTGGGAGCCTGCTTAATGTCCAGCATTAAGCACGACCAGAGACGTGAATAAAAGAAGAAGCAACCAGGCTATGTGGGTAGTTCAGGGAAGATCTCCATTTAATGATGATTTGAACAAGGTTTTTAAAGATCCAAAGGACAAAGATTCAAGTATTCTCATTAATAGGCTTAGTTTATCACATTCTGGGATATTATTATAGTTTTATCGTTACAATAGTCTACTACATTCTCGAAGTAAACTCAGATAGAATCAAAATTTCTGATTTCTAGGCTCCAAGAGTCTGGAGAAGTCCATCAGGTCTTTGGGAAGTTCATTAACATTTTTAAAGGCATTAACAAAGAGAATGCAAATCAGAGCAGACCTCCAAACATCTAGGTTTTATAAATCATTGTCTTGAATCTGCTGTACCTTGGGACCAAAACAGGAATGGGAAATCTAATAAAAAGCTTGTCTTTTTTAAGCATCTGAAGTTTTGTAAATTCTAGGCACCAAAAGTCTTTGGAAATCCAACAGGTCTTTGGAAGTCAGTTAACATTTTAAAGGCATAAACAAAGATGATGCAAATAAGAGCAGGTTTCAAAGTGTCTAGGTTTGTTTAACACAAACCTATGCCAAAACTGCTTCTCTGAGACATCTGCATGTGAACTGACCCCCAAGATCAAATGCTTTGGCTTGCTTTAATTATTGATTATAAATCCACAAACAAAAAATTTTAAACAGAATTTCACTTTTGAGACTAATTTTTAATTTGCTTAGGGCAGCTAGGTGGCACAGTGGATAGAGTACTAGCCCTGGAGTCAGGAGGATCTGAGTTCAAATCTGTCCTCAGACACTTTCTAGCTATGTGACCCTGGGCAAATCACTTAACCCTGATTGCCTCAAAAAAGGAAAGAAGGAAGGAAAGAAATAGCTATTTAGATGAGAAAACTCCCTTTACTAATGCAGGTCTTTACCTTCTCAGCGATTTATAGAAAAATTTATATGGAATGAGAGATTAAATGACTTGAGCAGTCACCCAACATATATGTGGCAGAGTCTTGAGCCCAAGTCATTCTTGCTTTGGGGCTAACTCTTATCCACCGTGTGAGATGAAAGAGTTCAGGGTCTGAATCTAAGGGCAGAAAAGGTCTTTATTCTTTCTCATGAGAAAGGACTCTGCCCCTGTCAACCACATGGTGGCAGGGAGAGAGCAACAGGTAGAAGCCAGCCCATGGTTATATGGTCTTCTAATGCAGAAACCCAACCCCCCAACCGGCCTTCACTCTCATTGGTAGGGGGGCTGACACACAACCTAAGCGCAGGAATCTCTCTGAGACAAAGGACCCAGAAACATGTGGGTGTCCAATGAAAGCAATCTTAACCTTATTTGGCATATCTTGTGCTGAGTTGGCTCTGGGGGAGGGTTTCCATTGCCCTAAACCCCAGATTGCTTGAAGGTCAGGTGACCTAACCCTAGGCCTAGTGAATACTGAAGCCATTCTAGATTTGATTTTTCAGAATGGGGAAACTTCAGTATAAATTATCCCTCACATCCACCATACTATGCTTCCTTTCAAGTACCTGTCCTTTGTTGAGATGACACAGTAATTTCTGCATGGACCTTATGAGTCTCCATGACTGGAGGCTTGTATTGAAGGTAACTGACCAGTAAGTGTCATGGGTAATGGAATCTCCCCACTGCATATGTGGAAACAGGCCTGGGCTCTTTTCAAGTGCAGTCTGAAGGTGAGGTATTTCTGACCTCCTTGTCAGTCTTCTTCTCCTTGAGACTTCAGGGAGGTGAGAGAAGGAGGTATATTTTTCCTCCCTGAAAGGGCAATGGTAGCTCTAAGTCAGTAGCAGTGGAATATGTGTTTGCCTAGGTGAGCCTAAGATGCCAGCTGTCTTCTATCCCTGTTTCCTTTCCTGAAGCGTAGGTCAGAAAACATCAGCTTCAAGGAATGGGCATTTCCAAGGGCCAGCTGCCCAGTTCAGCTTCTTGGAGATGAGCAGCACTGCCAGGAGGATACTGAAATTCCAAAGAAAGCCAAGCCCTGGCTATCCAGGAGATCAGGACCTTTAGAGTTTCCCAGCAGATCTGCCAAAGTGAATGTGAACAACCACAAAGAGCCTTAGCCTTAGACTGATGGAGGGAGGGGAGCGGGGTTAATAGGTATTAATATACATCTTTTGATACCATTTAATTCTTTAGCATTTTTGGTAGGGGGAGGAAATAAATCACTTTTCTATACCTATAAACTATGTGATTCCTTTCCTATCTTCCTTGTCACAGGTAGAAAAGTGCTAGTAATTGGCCCTAGGAATCAAACAGGGAAAGCAAACATGGAATATGGAAGAATACCACAAAGGTGAGAAAAGGAGGTGTATCTAATGCAGGGCTAGCCTGCCTGCCACAATTGAGTCTTATTGAGAGATTCAGAGAGGTCCAATAAACACAGAAGTCAATACATGGCAGGGAAAACATGTACTTGCCAGGTGAGCCTGTGCCCTTGGCTGTCTTCTCCTGAGTTTCTCCTTACTTCACTAAGCTCAAGTTCCTGAGAATAGTGATCCTGAGAAAAAAGAGAGGTTATCACGTTAGTCATTAATTTTTCTGAGGCAGTCCAGAAAAATTGGGAAATAATTGGATTTTGGAGGAATTTCAAAATTCCAGAGAAGCTTTAAAAATTAACTTAAAGGAAAAACAAGGTCAGGAGATAGATTAGAGGAATCTTTTTTTTTTTAATGGAAAGGGAGATTTACTATTATGCTATTAGCGGAGCTGGTCAGCTTGTTTTTCATTCCCTGCCCTTCTCGTATTTCTAGTGCCTTCTTGAGGTTTATTGAGGCTTAAAGGCAATTTTCACAACCCAAGGATTCTTTTTTTGGGAACATGGAAGGAACTGAAAGAGCAAATGAAAGGGGGAGTCAAGGATTATCTTCAGTCTCAGAAAGACTGAGGAGAGCTATTTGTGAATCATGGGGGGAGCCTGAGTGTAAGTAATTCATTCACCCTTGCCCAACTAGGAGTGAGGGCTGGAGATTCCCTTGACAGGAATAAGTCAACCAGGTCTTGATCTACCCTTTTGCTGGTCAGCAGAAAACAAAAGGATAAATTATTATCAAAGGAGATAAAGGTGGGTTGGCCATCCAAAGGCAGGTGGTCCAGTACTTTCACTTCCCTAAGGAAAAAAAAAACTCATATGGCAACAGAAGGAGAAGTATGATGAAGCCTGGGCTCGTAAAGCTCTGGGTTTATCTTTAAAAGCTAATTTCATCTCTGAGGACAGGAAAGCGTTATGGAAAAAGATGTCAGAGTGAGTGATGAGCTGTCCCCACAAGGAGAGTTAAATGGAAGGATAATGGGCAGTGTTACCTGAGAGAGACGTAAACTCTTTCCAAGTTCCTAGTACTCCTGGAAAATGCCGACTTGGCAGCATTGTGGCTGGCGAGCTTTGAGAGCGTAGCTAGGAATAGAAGAGGGAATTTTTGACTGCAAATGGTAGGATACTAGAGGAAGAGATCCAGGAACAGCTGGTTCCCTGATTTGGCTGGAACTGGTGGGTAAAGGAGAGTACTGTAGTGTGAATTGAGACTAGAAAGGGGAATTGCAGCCAGATTGTAGAAGGCCTTAAGTACCAAATTAAGGAATTTGTACTTTATCCTTAGTCAAGAGGGAGCTACTATAATTTTCTGAGTATGGAGTGACAAGATCAGACTTAAGTATTGGGAATTCCATTCAGATCAGTTCAACTCAATAAGTATTCATGGAGTATTTGCTGTCTATGTGTTAAGCACTTATATTGGGCACTGGGAATACAAAGACCAACTAACTATTCCCAACCATCAAAGAGTTGGTGTTCTATTGGGAATTCTCTAAATCTGCACAGTGTTTAGGGTCCTGGGCTAGGAGTCAGGACCGTCTGAGGACCTGCCACCATCATTTACTGGCTGGGTAAAACTGGGCAAATCATCCCACTCAGCCTTAGTTTCCTTAACCCTGTCCCACTCAGTTTCCTTATGTGTAATATAGGTTGTTTCAATGATCAAATGAGGGAAATGTGTAAAATGAATGTACTTTGCAAACCTTAAAGTGCTATATAAATATTTGCTCTTTATGACTCCAGTTGGGATTTTCTTGGCCTGTTCATTTTACTGATAAGGAAACTGAAGCAAACAGGATTAAGTGACTTGCCCAGAGTCACATAGCTAAGAAGTGTCTAAGGCTGGATTTGAACTTAGGTCTTTCTGACTCCAGGCCAAGCATTCTATTCACTGCACCATCTAGAGGCCCCCTCAAAATACAAACTAAAAAGCACCAAGTCTTTTGTAATCAAGTGGGGAAAGCAATAACAACTGGGTGGAAGAGGAAAGGCAGTGTCTGTAAACGATGACAGTTGAGCTGAGCCAAGAAAGGAGCCAGGGATGGAGAAGAGAGGAGGTGCATTCCAGGTGTGCCACCTTGCAAAGGGCACATGGGCAGCGGATGGATTGTCCCATACAGGGAATCAGTGAGTAGGCCAATTTGTATAGAATGCAGAGGACAGGAGGGGAAATGATGTGAAGTCAGCCTAGGAAGAGAGATTGGAACCAGGTGGGGGAAGCTTTTAAGTGTCAAACTGAGAAGAAACAAGATAAATTTGGCAGTTTTGTGAGGAAAGGAAAGGAGAGAGGAAAGACTGAAGTTAGGAAGGCCATGGGATCTTAGATTGAGAACTAGGAGTTAAGGGGTCATCTGATCAAATCCCCTGATTTGAGGGGATGAGAAAACTAATGCCCAGAGAAGTGACTTGCTCAACAAGGTCACCACCAGCAGGCTATAATTCATTCAATAAACATGTATTAAACACTGTGCTAAGCGCAGTTGATTTTTGGTTGTGTCCAATTCTTTATGAACCAATTTGGGGTTTTCTTGGCAGAGATACTGAGGTGGTTTGCCCTGTTGTAATGTTAATGAAATCAGAAGATCTTCCATGCCCCTTTCTATTGGCACCTATTAAAGGCACTTATCACCTCAGAGGCTTAGCTCCTTACTTCCAGTTAACTCCTTGGGAGTAATTCACACCTTAACAGGAAGGGGTTGAAC